>CM053786.1:283817572-284506927 GCA_028749045.1 Cupressus sempervirens | reverse complement strand
CCATACTAGTGTTGATCCCTTGAGCCTAGCCTTAGCATAGTTGACTCTTTTCTCCTCTTGTTCTTCCTTGTAATCAAATTGATTATCTATGATCTCTAACCTCCAACCAATCTAACAATTCCTCCTCATTCAAATGACCATTTTAATAAGGAATGTGCTCCATATTGTCTTTGTTAAGAGACAAAAGGCATCCAAAAACACCTTTTCATCATGATCCACCTTAGGATCCTTTCCCCTATTAGATGTCTCCCCTATGAGGCTTTAATATTCTTCCTCACTCTCATCTCCCCATTATGTAATTCTCTTCTTACTCTTTGGGTCTACATGATTGGCTTTGGCCAATAGATCCTTGACCAAATCCACTATGGAACCCTTTCTGATTTCCTTGGGTGGCATACTATCAACCTCTTGGTCTTCCAAGTCTAACATACACCAAACTGAAAATAGGCTCTGATACCACTCTGACATACTTCTAATTAAGGTTCTAATTTTGAATCATCCAATGATTCTTTTTTCTTTTTCTTTCCACTAATCCAAGCCTCCAAGACTCCTCACCAAACTTGCCTCATAGGTGTAGTTGGTTTGGTGTAGACCTAATCCCCTTTTTAAGGCACTAGTCCTACTAGCCCTTCCTTCCCTTAGAACCCTAACCATTTCTTATGATCTTGTTCTCATACTCCCTTAGAGTCTACTGATGTTTTAGATACCCTCCATGACCTTCTTGACCTTATTCAATACTCTTGGTCAAATCAAGAAGCATAGAAAACTGGCAATCTTCAAATAGAGCTAATTAGGCCTATTAGCTTCTAGGTCTAGTAGTCCTATTTTATACCAATACCCAAAATCCTTCTAAAAAAACCTCAAGAACATCCCTAGGAATATGAAATCTATCACCAAGCACTCCAAGATTCCAAAATTTCAATGCTACAAAACACCCATAATCCTATTGTCCCTTAAGCCCTAGTTTCTAGCCTATCTTTTAGGCCTCCAGACCAGTCATCACTTTTAGGTCTCTAGACCAGTCATCACTAAAAAGATTCTAAATTATTCCAAAGTTCAAATCAATCTTCCATTCCACTTGCACATTCAAGGCATCATCCTAGGGCTTCTAGGCACTCCATTGGTTTGACCCAAATTGATAATAGGTGTGCTCTACAACAACATCTTTAACCTATCCTAGCTCACTTACTCCCAATAGTCTGTCTAGGGCATCAATCCATGGCAAGGTAACCAAACTAAAAAATGAAAAAAAAAAAACACCATGTAAAATGTGTAACCTATCATCCCACAAGATTTCATCTATTTTCCACCGTGGATAATTAGGTTAGAGTAATATTTGTAGAAACAACTCTATGAAGGAAGTTCTTAGACTAGTCAGCAAAAAAATGTTACAATTTGATAATCCAAGAGCTTCAATCCAAGTTTGATTATGAAAAGTAACATGTAAACACTATTCTATGAGAATTGTGTTCCTGATCTCCTATGCCAATCCATACACAACTATACTATAACATTAAACAATGAAAAACTTAGAAAGATATCCATGTACAACAAGCCCCCATGTGTATAATCTGAATGAAAAAACTTCCAAATTTAAAATTATGATCCTTATTCTCAAATACTCAAGCATGGGTAGTTACAACTCCCTAAACTACCATTTACAACTTTTTGCAAAAATTTTGAAAGTTGCTCAAGCAACTTTTGAGTACTTTTTGTTCTTTACAACTTTTGGTCAAACGGTTCTACCTAGGACCATTCTAGGACCCTAGATAAGATACCTAGGACCTACTTAGGAAATCAAGCACCTTATTTTCCCATCTCTAATCAAATTTGAGCTATTGAGAAAATTTTGAGCAACCTAGGACCTAGTGAGCAATTTGGCTCTTACATTTGGACTAGTTGCACTCCACAAACTCTTGGAACTTATTAAGTGCATACGCACACACACACCTAAATAACCTTTAACAAATCCCAAAACAAAAATTAGGGAGATTCCTTGCACCACATAAACTCACAAGTTTCTTTGTATAAGGCATTAGATATTTTAGTGAAGCTTGCATCTTTCAACATTATCATTACAATCATGGGTAACCCTTTTCTATAAAGACCTAGAGGCTCAATTCTCACATAGGACAAGTTCATATAGTAATATTGGGAGATGTGTTCTAGCCTATCTTAGGTTTTTTCCTATATGAATTTCTTTAAATAACCTAAGTCTACCCTCATAACCATCTTTTATAGTGTGTTGCAACACAACTACTTTGCATTTAATAACAAATTTATATGAAAAGAACCTTTCATGACCTTTAGGAATATATCTATAGATCTATGATGTTTTTATATATTTCAATTTTTTTTTAAATTTTGGATTAAGAAAGATTTTAAAATTATTTACTATCTGCACCAAGTGTCTTGAAAAATGAAAATTAAACACTTTCAAGGTTAACTTGGTATGATTATAGTTAATTATAACGAGTTTCAATATTTTTGTTTATTTTACTAATGAAACTAATTATTAACCATGAATTTTCTTTTGGCCCTATGTACATTATGAGAATGTGATCACTTCAAAATGATTATCACTTGTATTTGTTAAAGTTACTTTGGAGGTGACAATCTTACAATATCTTAGTCTTATATTATGATGTCTAAGAAGATCATGATAGATTATATTTGACGTTATGGATTAAATTCCTTAAATACACCATGAATGTTCATATGATAATTATTATAATTGATGATACATGTGCACATACCTTATGAACATTTTTGAGTACTCAGTGAATGCTATGTAACTTGCTATTTAGGAGGCCATTACTTGGAGTACTTGGTGAATATCGTTTGACTAATTTAGCTAAACTATAAAACATTAACACTCCTTAGTTAAGAAGGATAAACACATGTCTCTCTCTCTCTCTCTCTCTCTCTCTCTCTCTCTATATATATATATATATATATATATATATATATATATATATATATATATATATATATATATATATATATAAAATTGTAATTATATAAATTCAAACCATATTAAATTTCATAATATTAATATATCTTTATAGTGGTTGAGTAAAAACCAATCAAAGTTTTAAATAAACTCTCATATATGTTAATTTATTGTGTGAGTCATGTACCCAATCGGTCATGACTCCTCATTAGAGTCAGATACCTAATGGGTCATGAAATTCACAGTCAAGTCACACCCACCCATTAGGGATATGACTCCCCAATTTCATATATAAAAGGTGAGAAATCTATGAATTAAGAACATGAAATGAACACAAATTTAGAACACTCGTCTTTACTTTCAAATTTTTAGAACATGCCCAACAATGAAATCATTAATTTTATTTTAAATTATTCTGCTAAAAATTATATTATATACTTTAGAGTTATAATATTTTTTTAATGAATAGAAACATATAAATATATCGATCTAGAATATAGATCAAGAAATGTAACTCTAAAGAAAATAAATTTCTCATGCATAGATAAATTTGGTATAGAAGATTAACAAAATATATTCAAGTCTTAAGCCTTTTGCTTTGAAATTAAAGTACTAATACCTATCTTTGTTCTAATATGTAAGTAATCACAAGATTGCCTTGATAATTTTATGTGGAAGATTTGCATGTTGGTTTTTCTTGTCCCTATTGAGGTCGTAGCTTGTGGTGAAGATGAAGATGGTGGTATATCATTCTTTTGGCATCAAAGTGTGGGACACACTTTTCTATCTACCAAGGGAGTCTGATGCAGGAGCATCTTACATGGGAAAATTAAATTATTAGAAAAAAAAAAAAAAAGAGAAAAAAAAAAAAAAAAAAAAGGAAAAAAAAAAAAAAAAATAAAAAAAAAAATAATAATAATAATTTCTGGAGGAGAGAGAAAGTGACGAAAATGGAGGGAAAATAATTAAAAATAGAAAATAGGAAAAGTGGAGAAAAGAGGAATCTCTATTTTCAAGGTGCATGGGTGGCATAAATAGAAAATAATAAAAATAGTTGTCATTCCATTAATCGAGGAGTGTAGGTGGCAAGTTCCTTAAATCATGCATTTAATATTTGTTAGGTGCTTAGTTGTATTTGGGTGGGAATTTAATATTTATTTAAAGGTAGTTGTATTTACCTTTTATCCCACATTGGTTGTGTTTGTAATGTCTTGGGTTAGAAGTGCCTATTTAAGAAAGGCCTATTATCATTTGTAATCAAGTTCAAGAAGTTCAAGGAATGGAAGCTCTTGTAAGGAAGTTAGAGAATTAATGGATGCTTTATGAAGCATTTTTGTCATCTCTCTATCTCCATATTGTTGCATTTTTTTGTTGTTAGTTGGTACGGGTGGTGTGGCCCGTCATCAGTGGTATCAGAGCAGGAGTTCCTGAGCGTGCGGACAGATCGCCGAACGTGAGGCAGTTTGCACCAGGACCTTGAGTTGGTGAAGTTTGTGAAGTTCTTGATTGTGTAGACAGAGCGCCGACTGTGAGGCAGTTTGCACGAGGTTCTTATTTTGGACGAGATTTGTCTTCTGAAGACTTGATTATGGAGAAGAGAAAGAAGAAGATGACTTTTGTGATTGGATGGATTCTAAGGATTCCTCGACTTGAGAAATTTAGAGCAAGAAATCAACAATCTTTGCTAGTTGATTTGCAGAAGCAAGTGAATGAATTAGAAGCTGAGTTGCGGAAACAAAGAGCACGTCACCAGAAAAGAGATGTTGATAATTATTTGGATGTGGAAAAGGAAGATGATCCAGTGGAAGAGCAAGCGGATGAAGAGGAAATCATTTGCGAACCTAAAGTTGAAGAAGATGAACAAGAAGAGGAAGAGCATAAAGATGACAAGACTTACGAACCTGAAGTAGATCAAGATGATTTGAAGATTGCAGCAATGGAGGAGAAGTATAGTGCCTTAGTTGGAGGTCAAGCAAGTGGAGTAGTTACGTGCATTGTTGATAACATGAGAGAGGCAAGCAAAGATGAGAATGTCAAACAGGTAAATTCTTACGAATCATGGGATGTTGTCTTTGATATGAGTTTAAAAGATATTGATTATGGTTTGCATGAGGATCTTGTTAGTGATGTGTGGTATGCAAAGGAAGATTGGTATGGTGTTGCTGGGTTTATTACAGGTGTGATTAATTCAACAAGATTGGATGAGGATAAGAGTTATACTTGGTTAGAGTTCATTGCGAAGGAGTATTTTCAGCAGCAAACACTTGTTCCAGCCAGGTGTTGGAAAAGAAGAAAGAAGGAAATATATCGGCATCGAATACTTGTTCCAGCTATGTGTTGGAGGAAGAGAAAAAAAAAAATCTATCAACAGTGGCCACTTCATTTTGTGAATCCATATTCACAAAATTTTTCCTACCATGGGAGTCGGATGCAGGAGCATCATGCATCAGCAAAAAAAAAAAAAAAAATGTGGAAGATTTGCATGTTGGTTTTTCTTGTCCCTATTGAGGTCGTAGCTTGTGGTGAAGATGAAGATGGTGGTATATCATTCTTTTGGCATCAAAGTGTGGGACACACTTTTCTATCTACCAAGGGAGTCTGATGCAGGAGCATCTTACATGGGAAAATTAAATTATTAGAAAAAAAAAAAAAAAAAAAAAAAAAAAAAAAAAAAATAATAATAATAATTTCTGGAGGAGAGAGAAAGTGACGAAAATGGAGGGAAAATAATTAAAAATAGAAAATAGGAAAAGTGGAGAAAAGAGGAATCTCTATTTTCAAGGTGCATGGGTGGCATAAATAGAAAATAATAAAAATAGTTGTCATTCCATTAATCGAGGAGTGTAGGTGGCAAGTTCCTTAAATCATGCATTTAATATTTGTTAGGTGCTTAGTTGTATTTGGGTGGGAATTTAATATTTATTTAAAGGTAGTTGTATTTACCTTTTATCCCACATTGGTTGTGTTTGTAATGTCTTGGGTTAGAAGTGCCTATTTAAGAAAGGCCTATTATCATTTGTAATCAAGTTCAAGAAGTTCAAGGAATGGAAGCTCTTCTAAAGGAAGTTGGAGAAATGGAAGCTCTTCTAATGGAAGTTCGAGAAATAGAAGTTCTTGAATTGTAAGCTCTTCAAATGTAATCTCTTCTAGTGGATTTCAAGTATTAATGGATGCTTTATGATGCATTTTTTTTGTCATCTCTCTATCTCCATCTTGTTGCATTTTTGGTTGTGAGTTGGTACGGGTGGTGTGGCCCGTCATCAATTTTTTATTTGTTTCTATATTCCATCAGTGAGTAATCTAGGGGGAACTATATATATATATATATATATATATATATATATTATATATATATATATATATATATATATATATATATATATATATATATATATATATATATATATATATATATATTCAGATTCTAGAGTATACACTCAACATATAAACAAATAAACAAATCATAGTAAGACAATCATAAGTGTGCTTTGTACCTCAACTTGAAAAAACTCTACAAGCCATCTCTTATGCTCACAACCTACCAACATAAAATTACATGTTTTGAAATTATTTCCAATTAATTTGTACTTGTTTATCCCCCATCTTAATAATTAGTTTAGTATTATAAAATAAAGAAAAAGGTTCTTCCAATTTAAAATAATATTACATCATATTAATGACCAATGATAATTTCATCTAGGTTACTTTAATGCCTAATTTGTCATAGTTGATTTTCTTTTAAAATTAATCCTTCTTTCCATAAATTTTAGATCCTTTTCTGGGCCAGAGTGTCTATCTAAGTACTCTTAAAAAAAATTCATGTGAGATCTTTCTAACTTTTTTCTTAAGAAAGAGTATACGGAATAGAGGAATTCATTTGAAAAAAAAACATGTAACTACATCATGCTGTTGAAAATAGAGATGGAGTAACTGAGAGGGGAGGGGTGAATCAGTTACCACAGAAAAATATTTCTACAAACCCTTAGATGTCTTATAACTGTTGATGACACTTGATAACCACACAAATAGATGCTGAAACTTGATAGATGTTCTGTTAACTTTATTAAGCATTTAAAGTGATTAACATGCATGCATAAGTAAATAACACGAACACAAGAGACACCAGATTTAATGTGGAAACCCAATTTGGGAAAAACCACCAAGTAACTAGTTACCAATTTTCACTTTTCTGAAGTGAGCCCTGTTAGGAGCCAACCCTATTGAAGGTTACAAAACACACTGTTAGGTGTGACCCTGTTAGAGGATTTGATCACCTTGTTAGAAGTGGCCTTGTGAGAGGTCTTTAAAACAATTCAACTGAATTGTCACCTTGTTAGAGGATTTACAAAATGACTATCAAACCAACTCTATTAAGAGATTTTGAATCACTGTTACAATTATTAGAAAGCAACAATGAAGTGATCTGAGATATATGAAACTTATCTTTGTTGAATACAGATCTCTGTTTTGCTTCATTAAATCCTTACTGATCGAATGCAACTCTGCAGCTTCATAGAGATGACAAGTTCTTCCTCAACATTCACTCATGTAATTGCTTATACATTCACACTCTTATGCATCCAAACACTTCTACATCTATTGAATTCACAACTTGACCTTTCATATATACCTTACAGATTGTCAAGTCAACTCAATTACAAGTTTACAACAATTGGAAAAACATAAATCAGTCGGCTGCACAAAATAATTAAACTTAATTCTTTAGAATCAGAAAATTCTTTGCTGCCCGACCCAGCTCGGTGACCACTGCTTCAAAATGGTTTCCCCGTGTTAACCAAGTGAAGATCGATAAATACTCCAAACCTTGCAACTTCCTTCAGAGACCGAGTTAACTCAATAAATACTAACCTTCCTTTTTTTACTGAGTGAGCTCGGTAAAAGCTAATTTTTCTTCGCTTACCAAGTGAGCTCGGTAAAAGCTAACTTGCCTTTGCTTACCGAGTGAGCTCAGTAAAAGTTAACTTGCCTTTGCTTACCGAGTGAGCTCGATAAAAGCTAACTTGCCTTTGCTTACCGAGTGAGCTCGGTAAAAGTTAACTTGCCTTTGCTTATCGAGTGAGCTCAGTAAAAGCTAACTTCCCTTTGTAATGTTCAAGAATGCTTGGTAGTCACTATAAATTGCTTTGCTAACCATCTGAGCTTGGTAGACTCTGTTTGATGATTGATATGACATTTGTGTAACATCAAAGACAATACACAATTAACAATTGTATCCAACAATCTCCCTCTTTTGCATTGATGGAAACACAACATGTCATAGTAGAAATGAAATTTGAAAACAAGTCTTTTACTTAAATGGCAACACAACATGTCAATATAACAATTCTCCCTCTAAGATAGAAAACTCTTCCTCTTACAGTAATCTCCTTCTATTTTGAAAATTTTTTAGAGAGATATGATAGTAATAAACTCTCCCTCTTTGACAACACATGCCAAAGACAATTCAAACTCAAATGAATTTCAGTGTACCTTTAGTACTAGTTCATATGTAATGTTTCTTGGTTATGTTGCATCAACTGATAGATCTTCAATCTGGTATGAGTTGATGCATCACTAAAACTTTATTTTAGTGAACTTTGGATAGGGGAGTGACCCCTAACTTACCTCTTAGATATAGGAATGCATCCTTAGGTAATGGTTTTGTGAATATGTCAGCAATTTGGTCCTTTGTATGAATATATTCCAATCTAATCTCCTTATCTTGCACCAATTCTCTGACAAAATGATATTTTATTGCAATGTGCTTGGTTTTGGAATGCATCACTAAATTTTTAGATATGTTGATTGCACTTGTATTGTCACAGAACATAACAACAAGTTCTTTGATTTCCATCTTCATGCCTTCCAATAATTGTTTAAACCAAACAATGTTAGAGTAGTTTACTGCTGCAGCAACATACTCTGCCTCTGCTATTGATTGAGATGTACAATTCTACTTTTTGCTTGTCCAAGAAACCAACCTTTTTCCAAGAAAGAATGCACCTCCACTTGTACTTTTTCTATCATCAAGGTTTCCTGCCCAATCAACATTAGTAAATACTTTCAAATCCAAATTTCCTCCAAACTTATACCATAAACCATACTCTTCAGTTCCTTTTAAATATCTCACTATTCTTTTGATTGCCGTCAAGTGATTTTCTCTTGGTTTTTCTGAAAATCTTGCTACAATACCAACTGCAAGAGAAATATCTGGCCTTGTATGAACTACATACTGTAACTTTCCAATCATAGATCTATACAATGTTTGATCTACTTCCTTTGATTCATCTTCCTTGGTAAGTTTTAATTCGATACACATAGGAGTCCCAACTGGTTTACAATCTTCCATTCCAAACTTTTTCAATATCTCTTTGATGTACTTTGATTGAGTAATGTAGATACCATTTTTATTCTATTGAATTTGAAGACCAACAAAGAATTTGATCTCACCAAACATGGACATTTCAAATTCCTTGTTCATTTGTTCTGAGAATTCTTTGCACAAATCATCATTCCCTGTGAAAATAGTATCATCTACAAATATTTCTGCCAAGACAATCTTATTATCTGGTCCTTCCTTAATATACAAGCTACTATTATCATTAGTTCTTTGAAAACCAATCTGAATAAGATAGTTATGGAATCTTGCATAACATGCTCTAGGGGCTTGTTTCAGACCGTACAATGCCTTGTGTAATTTGCAGACCATGTTCTTCTTATCTGGATTAACAAAACCTTCAGGTTGTTCAATGTAAACCTCTTCATCTAGTATACCATTGAGGAATGCTGATTTGACATCCATTTGATAAAATTTGAAACCCTTGTGAGCAGCATATGCTAGTAAGGTTCTGACTCCTTCCAATCTTGCAATAGGAGAAAAAGTTTCTCCATAGTCTATTCCTTCTTCTTGAGCATATCCTTTGCATACTAGTCTAGCTTTGTTTCTTGATACCTTACCATCTTCATCCAACTTGTTTTTGAATACCCACTTAGTTCCAATTACATTTTTGTCTTTAGGTTTGGGTACAAGAGTCCACGTCTTGTTTTTCTCTATTTGCTCTATTTCTTCATTCATAGCCTCAATCCAACTATCATTTTCCAATGCATCTTTGACATTTCTAGGTTCAAAATCAGCAAGTAAACAAGTACCTTTCAGCTTATTCCTTGTCATGGTTCCTTCAGATTTATCTCCAATGATCTGATCTACTAAATGATGTCTTCTAACATACTTGGCTAATATAGGTTCCTTGCCTTTTGAATGGATTTCATTATTATTCTTTTGCATTTCAACTTCGGGCTCTTTCTGTTCTAGCTCAGTAGATATTTTCTCGGTAAATACTTGGTCGGTAGATACTGAGTTTAACTCGATTTGCTGTGGTTCGATTTGAACTTCCTGTAATTCGGTTATAGATGACTCAGGAGTAGAAGTTTCCTGATTCTGTGATGTAATTGGTACTGTATTAGGTTCACTGAAGACAAACCTTTTATAATCTTCTAGTTCCCTTTTGCTTTCTTCTTCAGTCCTTTCTGCAAACTCATCAACTTTCACATGTGCACTTTCTATGACTTTGTGAGTAGACAAGTTTAAACATCTATATGCCTTACTTGTGCTTGAGTATCCAAGAAATATACCTTCATCACCTTTTACATCAAATTTACCTTTTCTAGATTCTTTCAAAATATAACATTTACTTCCAAATACTTTAAGATAATTTATATTAGGTTTATAGCCATACCATAACTCATAGGGGGTTTTGAATGAGTCTTTCTTTAGCTGTACTCGATTCAAGGTATAGACTACAGTGCTGATTACTTCCTTCCAGTATTTAATAGCAATGGTCTTTTCAATCATTAATGTTCTTGCACAATCCATGATGGATCTATTTCTTCTTTCAACTATTCCATTCTACTGGGGTGTTCCAGGTGCTGATACCTATCTTTTGATTCCTCTTTCAATGCAAAAGTTATTGAATTCTTGTGAAATGAATTCTCCACCTCTCTTTGATCTCAAGCATTTTAATCTTTTTCCTGTTTCCTTTTCTACTCTGGCCAAATACCATTTGAACTTTTCAAATGCTTCTGGTTTATTACTTAGATACATGACTGTCATCATTCTTCAGTAATCATCAACAAAAAGAATGAAGAAATTTTCTCCAGTATAGCTTTCAATTCCAATAGGTCCACATAAATTAGTATGCACAATTTCTAATATGTCTTCAAACTGATAGTTTTTACTTTTAAAACTAGTCTTTCCCATCTTTCCAATTTGACAATTTCTGCATAGACTGACTTCAAGTTTCTTTATGTTGGGAATGCCTTTGACTTTTCTGAACTTGCTTATCTTTACCAGATTATTAAAGTTTACATGACAAAACCTTTTATGCCATAACCAACTTTCTTCAACTTGAGCAATGAAACATGAAAATTCACCTAGTTCAAGATAAAACAAGTTACTTTTAGTTTGAGTGCCTGATCCAATTAACTTTCCTTTCCTATCCAACCGTCTTGTTTTACCATGCATGAATTCTACTTTGATTCCATTATTGAGTAGCTGTGCCACACTCAACAGATTATGCTTTAGTCCTTCTACCCAACAGGCATTATCACATATATGTTCTTTAGTTAGAGGGATTCTTCCTCTTCCTTTTATACAACAAGGTTCATTGTTACCAAATCTTACACTGCCACCATCATAGTCTTCAAAGTATTCAAACTTAGTTTTGTCGCCAGTCATGTGATGAGAGAAACCACTATCTATGATCCATATATCATTTTTTCTCATATGAGATATGAGTGCCATTTCTTCATCACTATCAAATTCATCTTTCACAGCAATATAGACAATCTCATCTTCTTCATTATCAGAGTCATTAGAATCTTTAGCCATAAAACATGTTTTCTTACCTTTTTCCTTGAATGATTTGAAATCTTTCTTGCCATTCCATTTTTGATCTTTCTTTTCATCTTTATTCTGCTTGTTTGGACATCTAGCAACAATATGACCAACTTCTTCACATGAAAAATAGATTAGGGGTACTTTACCTTTGTATTTTCCTCTGCCTCTAGAATATTTCCTTGCTAGAAGGGCTTCAATTACTTCAAGATCACTGTCTGAACTTTGGTTTGATTCATCTTCACTTTTTGACTGAGATTTCTTTTTGCCTTTCTCCTTGAGTGAATGTTTGGCTTCAAATGTTGATTCAATGTTTTTGGAAGTTGGAACATAGTTATCAAAGTTGTCCAGTTCAAATGCAGTCAATCTTCCAACTATAGCCTCTAGATTTATCTTATGATTTGCTTCACATCTTCTTTCCTAAATTGCAGAGACTCTGATTGCATAACTGGGAAGGAGAGTTATGAGAACTTTGCTTATAACTATCTCTTCACTGATATCTCCACCAGAAGCTTTGATTGCACTGACACATGCTTTAACTCTTTAAACATATTTTGCAATGTTTTCATCCTCTCTCATCCTCATTTGATCAAATTGTCCTCTCAGACTTTCTGCTTTGGCTCTTCTAACATTATCATCTCCTCCATATATCTCTTTCAACTTTTCCCACATTTCAAAGGCAGTTTTGCAGTCCTTGATATCATCAAATTCTTCATAACTCAGAGTAGATGCTATATCTATCATCATAATGTTGTGAGTCTTCTTTTCAGCAATATCATTGACAGATAGTGTACTAGCTAGTTCTGCATATTTTTCATCAAGGTACTTCAGTCCTGTATCACCAATGGATGCTAGGTGAAATCTCATTAGTCCTTGCCATGCCGAGAAGTTATTTCTGTTAAGTCTTGGGATTTGCCTTTTGTAAGACATCCTGATCTTTGGCTTAGATCCTTGAAATCTTATCCTACAAGCACCAAAAGCTCTGATACCAATTTTTGAAAATAGAGATGGAGTAACTGAGAGGGGAGGGGTGAATTGGTTACCACAAAAAAATATTTCTATAGACCCTTAGATGTCTTATAACTACTGATGACACTCGATAACCACACAAATAGATGCTGAAATTTGATAGATGTTCTGTTAACTTTATTAAGCATTTAAAGTGGTTAACATGCATGCATAGATAAATAACACGAACAAAAAAAAACACCAAATTTAACGTGGAAACCCAATTTGGGAAAAACCACCAAGTAAGTAGTTACCAATTTTCACTCTTCTGAAGTGAGCCCTGTTAGGAGCCAACCTTGTTAAAGGTTACAAAACACACTGTTAGGTGTGACCCTATTAGAGGATTTGAACACCTTGTTAGAAGTGGCCTTGTGAGAGGTCTTTAAAACAATTCAACTGAATTGTCACCTTGTTAGAGGATTTATAAAATGGCTGTCAAACCAACTCTGTTAAGAGATTTTGAATCACTGCTACAATTATTAGAAAGCAACAATGAAGTGATCTGGGATATATGCAATTTATCCTTGCTGAATACAGATCTCTATTCTGCTTCATTAAATCCTTACTGATCGAATGCAACTCTGCAGCTTCATAGAGATGACAAGTTCTTCCTCAACATTCGCTCATGTAATTGCTTATACATTCAGACTTTTATGCATCCACACACTTCTACATCTATTGAATTCACAACTTGAACTTTCATATATACCTTATAGATTGTCAAGTCGGCTCAATTACAAGTTTACAACAACTAGAAAAACATAAATCAGTTGGCTGCACAAAACAATTAAACTTAATTCTTTAGAATCATAAAATTCTTTGCTGCCCGACCCAGCTTGGTGACCACTGCTTCAAAATGGTTTCCCCGTGTTAACCAAGTGAAGCTCGGTAAATACTGCAAACCTTGCAACTTCCTTCAGAGACCAAGTTAACTCGGTAAATACTAACCTTCCTTTGTTTATTGAGTGAGCTCGGTAAACGCTAATTTTTCTTCGCTTACTGAGTGAGCTCAGTAAAAGCTAACTTGCCTTTGCTTACCGAGTGAGCTCGGTAAAAGTTAACTTGCCTTTGCTTACTGAGTGAGCTCAGTAAAAGCTAACTTACCTTTGTAATGTTCAGGAATGCTCTGTAGTCACTATAAATTGCTTTGCTAACCATCTGAGCTCGGTAGACTCTGTCTGATGACTGATATGACATTTGTGTAACATCAAAGACAATACACAATTAAAAATTGTATCCAACACATGCTATCATCAATAAAATCATTATTAGATCTTCTCATTCAAGACCCTTAGTTGAAGACAATTTGATAAAGATTTTTTTTACATATTTGAGTGATACAATTATTACTTTCAAATTTATGTTCAAATTTATTTTCAATATTTAATTTTTCTTTATTGGTTTTGTGATTTCTATATGGTGCTTTCTAATATAGATATAACCTTTGGTTTTGACATTTTAGATTTTTTCCTAGACACACAATTAAGACGTCATTATGTTTACTTGTCTAACTTGGTTGTAATTGCTTTTGATAATATTGATCACACATATCCACCTATCTATTTATTGTTCATGTTTGAATTTACTAAAATTGTCCAACAAGATCTAATACTTACATAATGCATATAAGATAATGTTTAGAGGTATAAGATTGAATATTGATATTAATATTTAATTTTGTAAACCCCAGATTTTCCTAGGAAATAGAGTGGAAAACTAAATCAAGTATGTGAAAAATACAAGTGTATAATGCAATGAAACTAAAGAGGATCTAAGCAATCATAAATTGAAGTATATTCAATTTAGGATGGTTCAAAAATATAATTTTCTTTCAATTAGGATTAAATTACAATTATAATCTAGACATAGTTACATTTATTAGTAGTGATAAAGATAATTTAAGGCTTAGTATACATTATATAGACTACTTGCCTTTTATTTAAAAAATAAAATAAAAAATTAAGGATTAATTTAATTTGAGCAATTGATAACTTAAATATTTATTTCTATTTTTTTTCTTTTCTAAATTTATATTTTTATAATATTATTTTTGAACCATCACTTTGCTTCTCCCATGAAGATGACATGGTTGAATGTCTAGATTTTCTAAGATAATATTTAAAATTTGTATGTTTTAACTTGAAGATTTAAGAAATTGGTTGATTATATATTAAAAAAAGTGAAAGAAATTGATTGAATATTTGTACATCTTTATGTGTTTGGTTCACTTTAAAGGATTACACATATTAGTTTTTTGTCTTTTGCTTAAATAACTTGAAAACACTTTATAATTTAACAGCCTCAGAATAAAATTAGTAGCGTTAAAATAGAATTGAGCATGGTGGTTGATGAATGCCATCATGCAAATCTTCTTAATTTAAGTTATTGCAATCAATGTAAATACACATCTACATGAATCATATAATATTAAATATAATTCAAATTGATTATTTATAGATTTCATGCATTCTTAAAATTGATAGGTGAATTGGAGTGCATGGCAATAAGGCTTATGCACAACTTCTTAACATTTACAGTGCCACATTCTTGTGTTTTCAATTAAGGGTTAAAATATATTTTTTATAGGGAACCCAAAACCCCAAAATTTTTTACAGCATAAGAGTTAGAGTTTATCAAAACGATAGTGCTAAAATAACATCCATCACCCCAAACAACTTGCAATAACAAAAAACCTAGCCAATCAGCAAAAATAAAGAGGCAATAGAAGCTCCAAAAACAAAACAACTAACTATGTCTCTAAACACAGAAAGGTCAAAACTCAACCTAAGATGAAAATCTCCTTCTTCAAATTTAGATTGAAGAAAGATATGTTAATGTGGAGTGTTATTTTGTTTTCAAAGAAATAATTTAATGGAAGTCTTTATGCCACAAACAAGGATTTTAGGGTTTATTTGAATTTTTTATCGATGAAGACATCTTAACTATTTACCATGAATGATGTTTTGACAATTTCATTTTAAAATTGAGACAATATTTGAAATTTTAAAAAGATAAGTAGGGCAATACAAATTTTGTACAGGGAAGAGCTATGACACATAGATTATAGAAAGAGATAGAATATGGGAGCGATAAAGAGATATCTATGGCACATAAATACACACTAGCTTCTTTAAATTCCTTGGTTGTGGTTGGAAGGTGCAACAAGGGTTATTTTTTTGCGGATGTAGAGGGCTCACAAGAAGACAATACCTTTGTGTGAATGAGGGTGAAATTGGAGGCTAGGAAAGTAGTAGGAGGTCAAGTTGAAGGTCAAGGGGATGTTGAATAAGTAAAAACTCTATTTGAAAGTAATGGTGCAAGTGTTTCATATTATCTAGTAATAAAAGAAGTGGATTGTGATAAAGGTTGGAACCCAATTGTTTTTGGAAAAGAAGAAATAGAGATTGGACCTGATAAGTAAATAAAAATCCAAGTTGTAGTAGAGAAAGAAATAGAAGAGCAAATAATTGAAGGTGTATTCCATAGGTATCAAAGAAGAAAAACAATAAAGATAAAATTATCTTATGATTTTTTTATTATTAAGCAAAATGTTACGTGAAAATTTTCTACATGAGTACTACAATGAGCTCATTTAATATAAATAACACTATTGAAATAACCCTTACAACCTTCAAAGAAAAAAATGTTAGTAATAAAATTCAAGTATAATTTAGCCCTACTTTGAAGATAAACATGAATTGTGCTTAATACATATTGATGTGGTTAAACCTTCCTATATAGCACTATTGACATAACCCTTACAACCTTCAAAGAAATAAATGCTAGTAATTTAATTAATAACATTCAATTATAATTCATTCCTACTTTGAAGATAAACATGAATTATTCTTAACACATATTGATGTGGTTAAACCTAACTTGATAAGAAGAAATAAATATAGATTCTACTTGTATACTATTTTTATCTAGTCTTGTCTTTCTATCTCCCACATATTCTTTTGTTACCTCTGGTTTAGTTTGTTGAGTAGAATAGATTGAATTGTACACACATGAAAATAAATTGACAATGTAGCAAATTCTATCTCAAAAACATAAATACAAAAGAAGAGATTTTATCTTTGAGAAACATGCCCCTACATAGATGACTCTTATGTTAGTTAAGGTTCTCCAACAATATTATAATATAGTAGATAGTTCAACACAAACAATAGTAAATAATATGTATTCTTCACACTAGACATTTTGTGATTAGTCAAACTATGCCTAAAGATGCGTAAGCCAACACAACACCATGATAGGATCTTGCTACATAAAATTGGGCATGTCACCAACATTAAAAGATGCCATGGAATGTGATGAAGCATATTTTTTATTACCAAATGTAAGTGTCAAAGCTTATTCCAATTCTTTTGCCATCGCACTCATTTTGGGTCTATTCGTTAACTCCTTTTCTATGCACATCTATGCTACCTCTGTTACTTTCCAATCTGATTCTACATCATATTGGCCACCCAACGAAGAATCCATAAGCTTTGCTAGTTTTCCACAAAGAAGCTTGTGTGCCTGATGCAATGATTATTTCAATATGTTTTTAGAAAATATATCAAAAATGGATTGATAACATTGAATTTCTTTAGATTTAGATGGATTACTGATTGTACTATTCCATCCTTGGATGATGCTCTTGAAATAATCTCAAGTAAAACAATTGCAAAACTATAGACATCACTCTTCTCATTTAATGATGATGTGGTGAAGTATCTATAGAAAAAATTAGATCAAAAATATATTGAAGAGTACTTAAACTATGAATATTTAAGAAAAGGAGGAAATGTTATGATGTTAATGTTAAGCGAAATACTCAAGATCAAGATAGCTCATGGTCCCTTTCACTTCAATTGATATATATCCAATGGAACTCTCTACCAGTTTTGAAATGCCAAAGTCGGCTAGCTTAGAAAACATCTTATTATCCAACAATATATTATTGCACTTTATATCTCTATGTATGATTAGTGGATAACAACCCTAATGTAGGTAGGAAAAACCTGCAAAATGGTTGAAATATGACCAGATTTACTTTTTCCTAACAACAAAAAATAGCAATCAACTACTGCTTGATTTTCACTACCAAAAACAACCTACCATACACTCCTTGATGATCAATATTTAATCTTGTATGCCAATCAAGTGGCATTTTCAATTTGGCTACACCTGCAAATGACATATGAAAAATATCCTAGTATAAACATTTTTCTTGCACATGGAGGTGAATTTATTTTAACTTAACACAAGGTTCAAAAAATACCATATAGATGATCGGTTAATGTTCCACATGGCATGTATTTGTAGACCAATGCCATTATGCTTTGCTTTCAATACCCAATAATATTTACAAGATTCCTATGATATACTCTTGATAGTATAGTGTTGAGTTGTCATTTTGCATGATGCTTAATGGCAAGAATCCTTTCAAACTCCTCTCTTGAAAAGATGATTTGGGATCAACTCCAAGGTTCCAAGCGATCTAGCAAACTATTGGAGTCCACTCAGTTAAAGGTAAATGTTCTTTTTTCACACAAAGGCCTTTGCTGGTTCAAACCAATTTTAGATAAGATAATCAATCTTCTTGTTGTTTTAAAATTAACCACAAAAAAAAAAAAAAACATATTTTTGGTATGTTCTATTTTTTAAATGAATACAATCTAACAATACAACTATATAAATTCCTAATTTAGCCAATAGTTAGCAAAGAAAATAAAAATGATAAGGTAATGAAAGATGAAAGTAAATGGCATGAAAGGGAAATTCCTAATGGACATAAACCATGGTAACAACATGTCTACAACTTAAATCATTGAAAAGATCAGGTAGAAAACTAATGAGAGTCGGAGCAATGCTTCTTCAAATCCACTAATGCAATCATCGATAGAAACTTAGTAAAACCAAAAGATGTTTCACTTCTTATCATATTTCAAGGCCACAAAAAGTGTGCTCATGCAAGACAAGAAGCTATGTAGGAATAATAGGGTGATCTTCTCTCCAACTCGGTACATTAGCAGAATTTGTCAATACACAGTAAATGCTAGAACTAAAATACCACACAATCAAATCAACACAACAAAACTATTGACTCCATTATTATCATGAACAAGAATCCATAAAAATAACACACATCAGCTAGAATAAATACACTCAGAATGAGATCGCCAAAAGCATATATTATTGTATCAAAATAATAGCCTAGAATACATGTTAGATTCTTGAATTTATAAGAAATCATCTCCTTAATTTGTGTTGAGAGTGAGATATATCTTCATGCAAATATATGCTTAAAACTAATAAAATGAATCTAATTATATACAAATTGACTCTCTAAAAGGTGCTAAGTAGGTCTCAACCCTTGTTTATATCAATTAAGGGGTGCATGAGCCTTTACATGACTTTAAAAAAAAAGATGCAGTAGATAAGAAGAAGGAAGCTAGAAGAGGATCTTAGAATCACTAGAAGCTCTAAAAATGGAAGTTTGGCCTTCTCTGAATGTTTCTATGAGTTAAAATGTCATCAGAATGCATTTTCAGTGCATGGAAAGCTCTAAATTTAGAACTAGTAGTTAATCATTGGTGCACTTATGACTTCTTCAAAATTTCTAATGCACCTTTGGAGAAGTGCACATTGTGCACCTTGCACACCTTAGTGAAATTTGTGCAAGGTGCTCAATTCACAAAAAAAAAAAGTTCTTAGTTTTGAAAATAGTTTCTGTGTTTTCCTTAGATGATGTCTAGGAGCACTCTTATGTACTTATTTTAGCTTATTTTGATGATTTATACCATCTTTATAGCCAAAAATTTTCATATATTTGAACTCCTACTTCTTCTATCTAACATCCCAAGGCACCTGTGTTGAATCTTGTCATTAATAGTTTCATAAGATGAGGAACCTATTCTGGTTCATGTGTCCAACCTCTATATCTTTGATTTTTAGTGTAAATTCATGAATCAAAACTTACATGTGACTCCTTTGAAGGTGAAGGTTACCACCTCATGTGAGATCTCTATTGTTACTGATAATGAAGATGCTATGATGATCTATGCACTTGTGTGTTATGTGCTACACCTTTGTGTTATGTACATCTTTGTCTATTCCTTGACTTTTTCTTCTCTCTAACTACTTGATCCTTCCCGATCAAAGACCAGCTGATCCAAATTATCCAAAATGATCAAATATTTGAAAAAAATTCATATCTTTTTTAACAAGCTTTTCTAGGTCCTTTTAATTAGCATTTTCAAAGGTCTTTTACTCAAAATTTCAAGTTGAAACTTTTGTTAGTCCCTAAAATTGGGTAGCCAAAGGATCGCTATTTTAGGGATTGAGATTAGATTTTTAGTTCTTTCCAACGGTGTAAGCAATTTTGAATTCTGAGCTCTAGGTCAAAAGTTATGACCTTGACAAGTTAAGGATGCCTTTTTATCTACATAAAGAAGAAAACATTAGTTATCTCATCTTGAAAAACCCAAAGCAAACCCAAAATGACAAGAAAACCTAGCCCAAGATACTAAAAAATGATCAGAATAGTCAATTCCCCCCCCCACAAAGCCCTGGAATGCACAATAGTGCACCTAGCACACCCTTACAGGTGGGCAAGGTGCACTTAATGGTTTTTTTATGACCATTTTACTATAGATACACACCTTCACGCATGTGCACCTTGATGAGGTGTGCACATGCACAATTGTGCATTTGTGCATTCTAGGTGCAAAGGGTAAAAATTGATCCGTATGTTTTTTTGTGCAAAGGGTGTGCACATGTACACCTTGATGGGGTGCACATGTGAACACCCTTATAAATGACTTTGTTGTTTTTAGAGAAAGGTGGACATGTGTGCACCTTGGGGAGGTGCATAGATGCACACCTTGAAGAGGTGCACATGTGCACACCTTAGGAGGTGTAGGTCTGGAGGAGGCATGGAGAGTAATAAGAGAAGAGGAGGGGGTCATGGGGTAGTACGCACCATGCACCTACACACCCTACATGGGTGCGCATGTGCGCTAGGTGCACTAGTGCACCCTTTAGCACAAAAAAATCTATCTCTTAAAAAAATTCTCAATTCTAGTGCCAAATTTTCTCAATTAAAGGACCAGAGCTTGACCCAGACCCTAGGTGGAGTTGCCAAAATGACCCAGGCCTGGAACTATGGGTCTAGGAAATAACATTTTTACTAGGGGATCCCCATTTCAGGGAGAAATGGGGTGTGCATTGTGAAACCACAACATATAGCTACATGCAAGCACAAACAATTACTTAATTTAGGACTGAGAGAATAATAATTTATAGAATTAACTAAAATTACTCTTTTAATGATCTATTAAATCTATTTAAGAATATCAACCTTAGTCTAGAATTCTTGGTGGCCATGGTTAGAATTAGTTTTGAGTATTTTGACTGCAACCTCAAATCCTGAAAGTCTGCCATAAAATATAGATCCAAAAATTCCCTTACCAATTAGTGTGGAAAAGTTATTGGTAGAATCCATAATATCTCCCTTTGTTATAGCTGCAATGATTTGTACGAGGGCCATCATTGGACAAAGCTCATCCTCTTTCTGGGTCATCGTCTTCTCTTTTTCTACGTGGTCACCATTACTACCATGTCTCTGCTTCTTATGGTCATGGTCATGGAAACCAACCTCAATTCGATGATGTCATGGATCCACAACTGGATATTATGGATCCTGAACTTTTTGGTTTCATGAGCTATGGTTTCTTAGTTGTTTATCAGTAGCATCAGTTGTATATTTTTGGCCTTATTTTGTATCCCTGTTGTATGTTATGCGGGTTTGTCATCTTCATTTATTCTCCTAGCATGTTGCAGTTTTTTTATGAAATTTAGAACTACAAGATCTACTAATATATATAGTTTCCTATCAACATGATGTAAAAAATCTTTATATTATTATAAATTTATATAGGCCTTGTTTTGTTTTGTTTTAAAAAAAATTCAAAAAATATCTCCCTCTGTGTATTCAATAGCCAACTTGTGATAATAATTTTGATTATTTTGGCCCAAGATTGAAAAGATGAAGAAAATTTGTTTAAGGCACAAGAAGGAAGAAAAAGGAAAAAAAACTTTCCCATCTAAATTAGAAACACTATAGTTGGACTTATTTTTTTCATTGAACAGATTGGATAAATACCTCCAAATATATGTTGCATTGATAGATTTGGACTATATGTGGTTGAAAATGGTTGTGATATGTGTTTGTGCCTCCACATAAAAATTCCAAAAAGGATGACCAAAACTAACACCATTGAACACCTAATCAAAAGTTTGATCACCTAGATAGAATATTATTTTGAGGATCAACACCACATGGTACAAGTTCACAATAGAGATTTTTGCATATTAATAATCATACAAGAGCATTTTCTAGGTTAGAGCCAAAATCTAATAGAAAGGCAAAATAAAGTTGGTGTGCCAATAGTCCAAGGATGATCTAACTAATCCTTTTGAGACAATTCCCTCCAATTTATTTTCTTGTAAATATCTTTTGTACCCAAAAAAGAAAAGTCCAGTAAGAAAGGTTATTTGAAAAGTACAAGTGGTGGTGTGATCTAAGGAAAAAAAGAAGACTTGTTATAATGGTAACCATACAGTTGAGTTAACATTCGAAGCTTCTCCAATGATGTTGGAATTTCTTTGGTAAGTTGATTGTTTTGTGGTTGTCTATGGTCAGGGTAACAAAACCAAGTGCAAGATTAGTAAATAGATAGGCAAAACTACCCTTCTCCTTGAAACAAGGAATTTTAGATGGGAGTAAGTAAAAGTGGTCTTATAGTATTCTAAGGTTCTTCACTGAACTGAGTTCTAGAATATCACTAAATAAATAGTTATTTCCTAGCTTCTACAAGCAATGACATAGAGTTGGTGTAGTACAGTAACACTAGATTGAGCAATACAATTTGTACCCAAAGTTATTTTGGCTTTCTTATTACATAAGTGAGATACTAAACTCTTACCAACTATTGCAGTGCTACTAAATTTTTTCTATATTTGAAGTTATTGTGCCTTTAGGATTCATTTTTGTTAGATCTCTACATAAGATATATGTTCTGATGAATAATTAAAATACAAGTTAATTTACATGATAATGACTCACAAAGGATTATCCTCACTATAGGCAATCCCTGTTGAAGAATAACCAGCTAGAAATCCTAGATCTCCTCCCATCTAATCATCTGGAACACTAATTGCATCTATTATTTTTCTCATTGCAACCACTAAACTCCAACAATTAGAGAACACATTATTAGCGTATATAAATGTCCTAATTTTTTGATTTCTACCTCCTTGTACTAATTTGATAAATTATCTTGTGCATCATCAAGCTTCAAATTGTCCCAATTTCTACCTCCTTTGCACCATCCCACTCATCAATATCTAATTTTTGGCTTTTACCCATAGTTGTTGTATCAAACTCTATTTGGGCTTCTTGACCTTTTACCTCTATGATGGGCCTAGCCACATTGCTCGGGCTTCTTACCTCTTCATCCAAGGAAGCCAATCTTTGTTCCAAGACATAATTCAGTTGTATTTCTTCTTCATATTTCTTTCTAGCATCAATAGATATGATGTATGTTAGATACAACTATTCTTCCAACATATCCATTTTTCTTTTCCCCATGAGTGATGTTGTGTTTTGCAAGTTATGTATTTGGTCACTAGGCATAACTTAGTGACATTGTAGAATATAAAATTTCCTTGGGGAGAGTCTTTTATCTCCATAAGGGTTGGCTTGTTTCCCTCAAAATCCATGCTCCATATTGAGATTGTCTTACTATCAATGTTGAAACCAAACCCTTGCAACTCACCAGCAATGTTTGTCTCTTTAAAAGAGATTGATTTATCCTATCTTCTTATTTAATTGAGCATGAAGGATTAACTAAGCTTTCACCCTAGGAAAAGAAGAATCCCACTTTTGTTTACCATCTCTTTAGCTTCTTCCATAGTGAGGATCTCACTACTTGGATCATACTCCTACAACCTTTGTACTAATTCAACAATCTTCTCTGGGCAGTCTCCTGGTTGCAATTGCAAGGTAAACTCATTTTTCTTGACCCTGTATAAGAATGATTTGAATTCATTTCATTTTATGCATTCATAATCCTTCATAAATTCTTGACCTTGAATTACTCACTCATTCAACATCTAAATTTGTAGCTCACTTTTATTAGGGATTTTCTCATTCTCATTATGCTTGTTTCAACAATAAATTATGTCTGATTGTATAAAAATATTGAGATCCTTTAGACAAAATTTGTAGTGTTTTCCCTCTGACCTTATTAGGGATCTCAATGATATTTTGTCATTTTCTCCCTTGAGTCCATGGAGAACTCTCTGGTTGATCATCTTCTACCTCAATAGTTAGAACATCCTCCTGCTAACAGGCTTGAGGCTTTTCTTTGTCTCTTATTTCAGCAGGTACTTGTGCTATTATTTGATCAAAATTATGAAGGAACTTATTGTACCTATCCAATTATCTTGTTTCATGATAGAAACCCTAGAAAGATGGATCTTCCACCTTCATAGCTTCTTCTATCCTAATTATCTCTCTCCACTTACATGTTCTATCCCTACAAATATATGTGTCTAAACAATTCATTATACAATCTTCCTCCCAATTTGGATTACTGTTAGGAAGAGTATATTTTCTCATTTTCTTGAAAGTATGCCTCACCAAATAATTTGGATGATAAGTCCTAACAAGGGCTATAGGAAGCATGAATTCAATGATCCATTTGTCTATTTCTTCTATTACATCTTTCCCTATCACAAAATCACCTATTTTGGTATTCTTGGCTACAAAAGATCCTTTCTTAATAGAAGGACCTAAATACTCCTTGTTCATCATTAGTAGTTGCCAATAAAATTCTAATTGACCTAATCTCTTTAGGACATATTTAGGTAGCACATGAGGGGCTGAGAACATCCAAAAACCCTTATTATTGAAAAATTTCCAAAGAGAAATAAACTACCCCAATCATGGATCCTTACCCTATCTCCATTTCGACAAGCAGATGGTCTTGTCAACATTCTTACTCCTCTAGGTATTCTCTTAGTTATATCAACTGGCATGTTTGAAATTGGCAAAAAAAAACATTATAAAAAGCAATAGGTGCTATCATAAGGATAAAACATTTGCCAGAAATGAGTCTACAAATGTATAGGTAAGTTGTTTCCATTATCTTTAGTAGCTTGAATGAAATCCAGACTAACATGCCCTATGTTCTTATAAAGAATAATGTGCATCAGCAATGAGCAATGGAAAAACCTAAAATTTCCCAATTCTCCCTTATGAACTGCCATAATCTCATCATGCATCCTGCTAATAATATACTCAAAAAAATCATATCTAACATTATTAATTGGGTCTTGGATGTCTAGAGCCATAATGTATATATACCTAGGGGCATTTATGATGCCATCTACTCCCACCAATTTGTTGATCATGAATGTGGTATATCTGAAGTATTTGTAGAAGAATTCAAGTGGCATAAGATCTCCTACCTTCTTTGGTAATTCCCCCTTTTCCTTATTTTCTTTGGGGATGTGTCTTCTCATAACCCTTCTAGTAAACAAACCTTTTTAACTCTTGAGTGTTTCATTCATTTTTTCCTTCTTAATTGGCCTCGGCATAGGTCCCCCTAGGTCAAAAACTTTAGTAGAAGTCTCCCTATCCAACGTGCATAGGATACTCATATCCTCCCTATGAAATCCTTTAGTTGTAGGATTGTATAATTTAACCAATTCCTTCATCAAATCAACATCTATTATCACCTTTGGCATTATTAATTTTTCATTGTTTTGATCCAAGGGTTGAAAATTAGTAATTTCTCAATCATATTATTATAAAAATACCAAAAAGGTTCATTCCTATTAGTATGAGGTACAATAGAATCTCTGCAAAAAGAGTATTCATCTTTGAATATATGGGAATTCATGGTTTGAGAATGTGAAGACCCTGGAAGGAAGTATACTCATTTCTCTACATATAAACACACCAACTTTGGTTTGGCTTGTTCAGTGGCTTGTAAAGATTCTTCTATGTCAATCTTGTCTATAATCTTGCCTTCTTCTTGTGCTATGACTCTGCAATCAACTCTTCAAATGATATCTATCAATAATAGCTCAAAAAACTCTAAATGTCTTTGCAAACTCCAGAAATTTCTTAGTGCTCAAACTTCAATCTCTGGATTGTACAAAATATTGTAGCTTAAAAATTGTTATGTCAACTTATTAAGTAGAGAAATGAGTCTTAGAGAATCATTTATGTGTCTTTATGTCAACATATGTGAAAATTCTCAAATTCTATAAAAGTTCCAAAATTGACTTGTACTGCCAGCCTTTCAAATATTTTTTTTTGCACTTTTTGATAGGACATTGCCTTTTAATCATGATGATGCTCTTAATAGTCATTAATTTCCTCTTAACACCATGATAGTGTGATCACATACATTCTCCCTTCAAACTGATTGTGTCACCTAGTCACTAGCTTTACAAATCTTATTCACTCCAATGGGGCAACCAAGCAAATAAATAGATTCATGCACCTTGTAGCTATATTTGTCAGGTCACATCTTATTTTGCATGTTATGACATAACTACCTCAACTACTCAACTAAAGGTAATTTTGGAAGTTTGAACTATGTAATTGCTTCATAGTTAGACCTCTTAATTATATGTTTACCCTTGTGACCATACGAACAAATAATTTATTTAAGTGCTTCTGACCACTTTCACCTAGTCATGGTCATCTTAAACAATTTAGTCTTTTAGGCCTTGACCATATGAACACAACATTTTGCATAGTCACTACTAAAATTCATAGTATTATTTCCACTCAAGCAACTATGTGACTAAGGCTATACTAATTGCTTCACTCAATCATAATACAAAAAGTGCTTAGGTGCTTAGCTGTCACAACTCGACGAACAAAAGAAACTTAGCCACTTTGTTGACTCACACCATGAGATGTTGCAATGTAATGATAAGCTTTGACTGTGTGATCTGATGATAAGCATGGTCACACACTTAAAAATTTTATGACCTCACATTTAAAACAAAAAAATATGGTAAAACAAAGATTGAACCAAATGATTGTTGAATTTTCAAAAGTTCAAAAAGAGCATAGATTAAAACCAAGGGGTTTCCAAGGAAAAACAACTTTTATGAAATTCAAGGGATACCTAAATTCTAGAAATAGAAAACTTATCAGGTTTAGTGCTTTCACCAAAGGATAGATAAACAAATATAACAAACCCTAGTTTGACAACAAAATTCAAGACATTTTCACATTAAAATTTTCAAAATTTAGGCATAGTGAAAATGAGGGCTATCAATGGCTCTGTCTGGTGATGATGGATAACCTATATCCATTCAAGAGTTCTAAATTTATAGGTTAAATAGACCACATACCTAATACAAAAGATGAAAACTTCTTTAGAGAGAACACTTGACTAGGTAGGAAGAAACATAACCACATAGGAAAAATACTATACAAGGATTTACAGAGGCTTTACAAAATTTACAAATTGTAGAGACCTAACTACTATTCATGGAAATTTAATCATTTCAACAAAAATACTCCTTCAAGAATTGTCCATGAACTGGCAGCTCAAGAATATCACCAGATAATTCTTTTAAGAAATATGAATCTTCACCTTTATTATGATGGATTAAATAAGAGCCAAGCCAGATGGGATCAAATTTACCATTCTTTCCCTTGTCTTCCAATCTAGCATTCCATAATAATACTAAATCCTTAGACTAAAACTTCCTATTTGATGCTCTCTTTTCATATAGATAATTCATTTGTGCCTGTAATCTTGCACATTCTATGCAAAAGCATCCCTTCTTGTCTCACCCAACTGTAGGATATCATTAACTCTTACTTACATCTCATCAACAATATCTTCATCATAAAATTAGATGAACTTATACATCTCATTGAGGTTGTTTTGAGGCATCCTTGCATGGATCCGATACACTATATCAAAAGGGGCACAACCAATATCCATTTTCACTATAACCCTATCTGTCGATAGTGCTAGAGGCAACTTAGAGTCTAAGGCTCCCTTATTTTCTCTTAAAATCCTCTTGATAACCTTGAGGAAAATTTTATTGCTGGACTTATCCTGACCATTTCCCTGGGGATGATAAGGTGATGATGTAGATCTAGTAAGACCATATTTCTAGCAAAAGCCTTTGTATTCCTCTAACCTAAAACACATGGCATTATTAGTCACAATTTTTTCTGGTCATCCAAACCTGATAATGATATTAGTCAATATGAAATTTATTTCCACCTTACTTGTTGCATTCCTAGTAGGAATATCCTCTACCCATTTTGTGAAGTAGTCAATGGCAACTAGAATCAAAAAGTGGCCTCCACTAGACTTATTTGAGATTTCACCAATGAAATCCATACTACACTGGTGGAAAGGTGCTTGCATCTCCACTAGTCTCAATGGAATATTTTTAGAAAATTTCAATTTACCACTAAATCTCTGGCATGCATCACACTTTTTTACCAGCTCCTATGCATCTTTGAATAGTGTAGTCCACCAGAAGCCAAACCTAAGGACTTTGTGGGTTGTTATTTTTGCAATATAATGACCCTCACACACTCCTTCATACATGTCACTCAAGATCTTCTTTGACTCTTCCTCATCTACACATTTTAGGAGAACACCTTCCATATCTCTCCACAACAACTAACCTCTCACAATGATATATCTGATGGCTTACAACTTCAAAGCCCTCTTTTGATTATTAGTAAGTCCTGATGGAGCCTTCATATGCTATAGGTAGAATATTATATTTTATACCAATTAGAAGTTTCCATATCACACAAATCACTCCAAAAATCATCATTAAGTTTATTGATATGGTTTTCTTCAAGGTTAGGTTCTACCATAAGCTTAGCAAGGCCTTGACCTCTAACCAACTTGTTAATTTGACTATCAATATTAAATTCTTAGATTATGTTGATCCACCTGCATGTTCTTCCTTAAACCTCTTGTTCTGAGAAGATGTCTTTTACTGTAGCACTTGGAATAAATGCAATTATAGTAGCTCCCATCAAGTAGGACCTAAATTTCTTTACAACTTCAACCAATGCATAAGCCTGCTTCTCATTTATGTCATATTTAAGCTCTGCAGCTTGTAAAGACTTACTAAAAAATACAATTGCCTGTTCAAAACCATCCTCATTATTTTACAATAAAACAACAACAATCGCGTGAAAAGATGCAAAAGAAAATATATGCATAGGATTTGAATAATCAGGGGCTCTCAAAATAGGAGCATCTTTGATTTCTTACTTTATCTTATGAAAAGAAATTCTTGGTTCTTCATCCCATTTGATCTTTGAACCTTTTTTTAGCACCTTAGAAATGAGCCTGCATATCTTAGCAAAATCTATGACAAATCTTCTAAGAAAGTTTATTTTCCCAAAGAATGATTAAATACCCTTTATATTTTTAGGCTTTTGATTTTTATCTATAGCTTCAACTCTCTCAGGATCTATTCTGACTCCTTTTCCAACCAAGTGCCCCAATAACTTTCCCTTAGTAACAACAAATGCACACTTCCTAGGATTTAGAGAGATATCAAACTTTAAAGCTATGATGAATACCTTTTCAAGGTGCATGCAATGATCATTCTCATCCTTTGAGTAGGTTGTCAAGTCATCCTAATGTACCACTAATAATTTATCAATATTATCAACAAAGGCCACATCCATGGACTCTAAAAATTGGCACCAACATTGGTAAAATAAGGGCATTCTTTTATAAACATAAGTTCCCCAAGGTGTTGTACATGTTGTTTTGTATTGTTCTAGTTCTTTTACAACCACCTAGTTATAGCCTAAGAAGCTATCCATCATGGACATCAGTTTTGATCTAGTAATTCTCTACAACATGGCTTCCATATTTGGAAATCCATAATTATCTTTTAATATGATAAATGTTCAAAACTTTGAAGTCAACACATAGTCTGATATCACCATTTTTCTTTCTCATAGGAACTAACTTTGAAACCCAAGAGGAATGCCTAATTGACTTAACAATTCCACCATCTCTTAGCTTTACCAATTCCTCTTGCATTTTTGGTGCCAAAGTTGGATTAATAGGCATCTATTTTTGTCTAAGAGGTTTGGCTCCTTCTTTCAATGGAACTTCTTGTTGAAAGAGATCCTCTTTGTGGGCCTTTAAGTCATCATAAGACCAAGAAAACACATGTCTATATTTTATCAATAATTCAATCAAAGTTTTCTTTATTTTAGGGGCTAATTTCTTCCCTCTATATACCTTCTTAGGTGCTTCATCAATCCCTAGATTCACTTCTTCTAGATTCTTAGCACTAGATTCTAAATGTTCTCCACCTTAGATCTGTCATGACTATCAAACATAGTCTCCAAAAAAACCAACCCATTTGGGATCTTGTTGATTTTAAATTGCACAACCTCCTATCCAAATGTAGTTTCCTTACCATCAATATTCTCTACATAAGTTGCACAATCAATTTCTTGTGCCCAAAATTGGTCTTCACAATCTATAAATCTTATTATATCTTTGTCTTCTTCAAAGAGTTACCAATTTTGGATATTTTTAGGGACTGAGGGTCTAGTTTGTACTTCTACTTTTGATAGATAAGAAAAGGTTACATCACTAGGCTTAATAACAATATTTTCCAATAGGTCTACCATCTTGTTGTTATTTCTATCTTTCTAGACTACCCCAATAGCATCAAAACATTCAATCATATCCTAGAAAAGATTCCTATATTGTTTCAATCTTTTGTTCTTTGAAACTTATACTCCTCTGACTTGAGAAACAATTAGTTCAAAATCACCATACAAGCATTTGATTTCATGTTTATGAGCTAATCTAAATCTTAGCAATAGGGCCTCATACTCTGCTATATTATTTGTACATGGAAAATTTAGAGTAGAGAACTTATAAGTGCAACCATCAGGAGAAATAAAAAGAATACCTACCCTTGATCCATCCTTGTAGCAAGTTCCATCAAAGTGCATCATCCAAAGATCTCCTTTTTCTAATTTTGACTCAACTTCTTTTGCAATGGGTGCCTTAATTTTATCTGTATTTAGTACCAACACTTCAGACATAAACGAATTTATATCAGTATCAATAAAGCATGCCATATCATCTTCAACTTCTTTCTCAATCATGTAGATACTTTTGGGCTCTCTATTCACTTTAACCAACTTATCATCAATCTAAAAAGTGGCATATGGTAGATCACATTGTAAACTTCCACCCATTGCTACACTCCATTTTCTAGATAATAACATTCCATACCTAGGTGGGATGTCTAGAACTAGCACACTAATGGTTTGTTCCTTTTCAGGATAGGAAAGTAGTTTGTAAGGCATTGCATTTATGGTTCCTATGACAGTAACTTCTCTTTTATCCATAGTACAACACCTACCCAGAGGAGTATCTACTTAGCTCAAAAGGCATGACTATATTAGATAGCCCATAATCAATCATAAAATTCTTCAAGGTTTTTCCATTTACAATAATACTTAGGAAGAAAGGATCCAAACTTCCTAGACACCGATTCAAAAAATCATCTAAATACATAGGTGGAATTTGAGACACTACAACTTTAGTTTCTATTCTCTTTTATGGTTCATTAGGGACTTGATTGGTATTGCAATAATGCTTAATTTTACTATCTACATCCTTGGCCCATGCTATGGCTTTACTCTTATGCTTAGGGATTCTTAATAATTCTGATAAAGGAACTTTTACTATGATTTGTTATAACAATGACAACATATCTATTGGTGTAAATTAGTACTTTACTATTTACACTTACTTAAGTTTACTTAGATTAATGCATTATTTAAATATATTGCATTATTTTATTATTTTTATTTGTGAGACACTTAGGAGTTTGTGCAACCTTGTGAGTTGTCATGTTGACAACACAGGAGTATGCACCTTTATTTGAGCACATGGTGTCTACAACACTGTTTTGCTTGTCCCACCCTTCTAGGCTTATCCTCTCATCACCACACTTACTTTCGTGCTTAATGGAGGATAATCCATATCTAGTGGACATGTGCTTGGTTGTATGACACTTCATGGTGCTAACTTCTATGCATTCTAGAAGCTCTCTTGAGGCCTTTATATTCAGGCACTCCTAGTGTACTCTTAGGATCAATTATTGAATACATTGTTATTCTGATCATACTCTCTCCATTTTTGGTCTAGAGTTGTGCTTGTGTTTGAGTTCTTAGTTCTTGGGTGAATTTTTCCCTTAGGCAGATTATTACATGGTATTAGAGCTTGGAGATTTTCTCTTCACAAGCCGTTCAAGACCTCTTGCATGCTTCATCACCTCAGCCTGAATTCAGAGTGCTGTAGAAATTGGTAGTGTCCAGCACCAGATCTAACCTCTCCATTGCATCTGGAATGCTGAACTAGTGAAAATCGACTATAAGCATGCCTACCTTGGCCCATAGTCAACCGTGAGGCAATTTTTTTTTGCAAATCGAAACCTGGAGGCCTCGATTTGCGGTATGGGTATGGTCATTTTTAGATCTATGATTTAATTTATTTTCAGATCTGTTATTTTTCTTTATATTTTTCGTCAATTTTATTTGTGAAATTTTTGGCCCTTTGGGCACCCGTCAGAGAATTTTATTTTTGCAATACGGGCTGTTATATCCCGTACTGCACATTTGTGGTGGATTATTGTAATATTTTGCAGGGTTTATTGTTTGTATTGTAGACCTCTGCTAGAGGCCATACCTCTGTGAAATTGGGCACGTCATTTAAATCGTGTGTGCATTTCAAAATTCCATCAATTATACAATTAGGCGGCCATATCAGTTATCCCAAAAATTGGCAAGTAAATTCACCGGCCGGCACTGTGTTCGAACCGACGACGTGAACTCAAATACCTAGCTACTATACATATTTTTGATGCTACCATGGAACTCGACGAGGCTTTGCTACTATGTCTGAGTGTAGTGTGTTTTATAAACACTGCAGGTCGAATCCCCACCGAATGTGGGATAATTTCACCCACTCTGGCGACCAAACTTCTTCTCTGGCAAATGCTGCTAGAAAACTGGTGAACGACATCCATCTGTAGCACACCAATTTGCCACGTAGATATTGACTAGACTGCCCAGTTAGTACTGAGGAAGCCACGCTTGTAGACTTTATTCCCCCACATGGACCACTAACTATCCGCCACGCGACACATATTGGTTGCAAGGAACCTGCCACCTCTTAGCATACGTAGTAGTGACACACTCTACCACCTTGACTGCAGATCCATGCAGGTAGCACAATCAACATCTGTACACTACGTCACCTACCCATGCCACTCCGTACAGTATGGAATAGACATGTCAGCGCCACATCATCAAGTGGCTGAATTTTTTGCTGATGTCATCAATTTGTGGTGTTAAATTTGACACCCGTCTACATGTCATTTCCAAACATTTTACAACTATGCTGATGGCTATTTGACCATAAAATTTAACTTCATAGTTTCTCCTCTAGACCCCTCTCTAGATTGCTTTTCAGTTTGGTAGCCTGACTTTGCGAGCTCATAACTTGGACATCCAGACTCCAATTCAGGTGCAAATTTTTTTGAAATTAGGTAGAATTTCTTGAATTTTCTAGTGGTGGTGTTTTTTTCTGGTTTTGGTGCACAAATTTTGCAAAAATTGCAATTTTTGGCGACTATACCTGCATAATCCTGCCTTTTGCAACTTCAAAAGCTCCGTACGAGCACATCTGGTCACCTTTTCAGGTTCCATTTTTTTTGAAAGTGCATTTTTTTTGTCTACTTTCTAGATCTAAAGTTATATTCTAGGGTTGTGTGGACAAATTTCTCACTTTTAAAATTAGGCCTTCTTTGGCATTGTAAGCTTTCATTCTTTTTCAGAATTGTTGTAAAACTAAGCTATAGTGCTTAAGTGATAGATTTAAGCCTCATAAGGTAGTTGTAAAAAAAAAATCAGAAAGTCCACTTTGTTCATTTTGACAAGTGGCTCATTGTAAACGCACTACTTATAAAGTGCCAAAGCATCTCTTTTGGGGGGGGTCTTTTGATTGAGGGAAAAGGGGGGGGGTGTGTACTGTGTTCTTATGTCTCTATTTTGTGCTCTTTCATTTCTGCATCATGGGTTTAAGATGTCCTCCTTTAACTTCACGCAACTATTCTACATGGAAAGATATTGCATGGAGTAGATTAATGGAAAAAGGATATAGTTTGTATGTTGATGGTACTATCACTAAACCTACTAATGCTAAAGAACTCATTGATTGGACAAATCAAGATCGACAAGCTTTAGGTGTAATTAGGAGTTGTTTACATAGCGATCTTCTCTTCCACATTAAAAATTGTTCAGATTCTAAGGAAGCTTGGAATAAACTTGAACAGTTGTATGGTAAAGTGGATGAAGAAAAGGGATTTCAGATTGAAGATGATCTACTTCTCTTAGATCCTAAAAATTATGACACAATTCAGGATTATATCATCAAAGTCAATGAGTATAGGGCACTCCTTAAAGATTGTGGAAATCCCATGAAGGATGAAAGGTTGATACATCACATCCTGAAGAAGCTACCTTCTGAGTATGCCAACTTTGTTTCGAGTTTTAATACTCCAAGTTGACCATGGGATCTACTTACTAGAAGCCTTTCTTTGATGGATTTATAGACATGTTGATTGTTGAACAATCTCACTTGGTGGATTTTGGCCTTCTCAAGTTATCTAAGACCAAAGCTTTGGTGGCTAGTGATGATTCCAAATCTAGTCAAGGGGAAAAAGCAACAACAAGAAAAAGCAGTGGAAGCAGAAAACACAATCTGAGACACAACATGAATCCTCTCAACAAGGCAGTTCTTCTTCAAACAAGAAAGAAATTAATGAAAAGGAGGAAAAACTCTTTTGTGCATACTACAAAAAGCCAAATCATGACGAGCATCATTGCAAGACAAAAAGAATAGATGAGTTAGAAATTCTACTCAAGAAGAACAAGATTCAAGTGCCAAGTACTTCCAAGGATTCTACTCCAACCTCTTCGAAGGGTAAAGGTCAAGCACTTATGGCAAACTCAAATTCTTCTTCGGAATGGATACTTGACTCAGGTGCCTCTTATCACATGGGTTCTTCAAAGCAAGACTTTTCTTCATTGAAGCAGTCAAAGGTACCACACATCTTCGTGGGAGATGATGCTAAGATGGAAGTTGAAGGGAAAGGACATGTAGAAATGGAAGATGGGGAATTCAAAGATGTTCTCTATGTTCCCAATCTAAGCTCTAATCTCCTTTCAGTTTACCAAATCACTCACCTTGGAGATGGTCATAAGGTTGAGTTCCTTCCTGATTCAGTGATGGTGTGAAGTGTCAAAGATGATTCATTGGTAGTAGTTGGGAAGGTCAATGATAGCAGGAGGCTTTATTCCTTCTCCCATTTTGTGCCTAAGAGCTCTTCTCAAGCCTTGTTAACTCACTCTCATTCAAACATCAACTTATGGCATGAGCGGTTTGGTCACCTTGACTACCGCTATCTTCAACAACTTTGTACATACCAAATGGTCAAAGGTCTACCTCAAATCAACTTTTCTAAGGGTAAATTTTCATCAGATTCAGTGGATATGCATCCAGAGGGGAAGTTACAAAGAGGGAAGTCTTCTAAAGCAACAAGTGTTCTTCAAATGGTTCACATGGTATTAGCAAGTCCTTTTGCATTCAGCCAGGGTCGCTACATACTCACTTTTGTTGATGACTTTTCAAGGTTCACTTGGGTCTACTTTCTGCATAGTAAGGGTGAAGTTTTGGATGCATTTCTAGACTTCAAAGCTCATGTAGAAAAAAAATCCAGAAAGGCCATCAAAGTACTCCGCATGGACAATGGAAACATGGATGTGAATAGAAGACTTAAGGACTTTTGCAGACATCAGGGAATTGATCTTCAAACTCCTTCAACATTCAGTCCACACAAGACAAATGTTGCGGCATTGAGGATTAGAACTCTTAAGTCTATGGCAAGTTGCATGATTTATGCAAAGTCTCTCGATCCATCATTAGAAGTCGAAACAATCTCCAATGCCACTCACATTCTTAATCGTTCTCCTCATCCAGCCTTAGATGGAAAAACTCCTTTTGAGGCATGGTGCAGCAGAAAATCTATTGTGACACACTTCCAAGTCTTTGGTTGTCCTCCTTGGGAAAATAGATCTTCCAAGGGTCGCAAGGCACAGACATCTTGGCCTTGTACTTTCATTAGTTATGAAGACAATGTGAAGGCATATAGACTTCTAGATCCTGAGACACATGAAATTTTTGTGGAGAAGTATGTTCACTTTGAGGAAAGTTCTTCAAACTTATCCTCTACTCCTCTTCACACTTCATACACAATGGAAACTAATAGTGACACCAGTGATAGAGCTTCAACAACTATAGACACATGGAGTTCTATCGACAGTTGCAATGAGAGGTCACATCAGTCCAGTCCATGAGCTTATATTGCCATAGTGAAAGGTCCATCACAGCATGGTACATCTCATCTTCCAGCTCTAGCTTCACTTGACTTGGGAGATAGACTTGAGGACACACATCTTCTCATTGATGATGATTCTTCTACAGTTGTTGCGAGGGCTCACTTTGACCCTCATGTCCATTCTCTGCATGATTAATCTGCACAGATTGGCATGATTGTGGATCCTTATGAACAACAATTAGTGGAGGGCTCCTTGTCAGTAGAGGAGACAAATGGTTTAGTGGAACAGGTTCAGCAGACATCCTTGACAGATTTGCATTCGTTCTTTTCAGCATAGTTGGAAGGGTTGAACTTCAACATCAGTACAGGGATACTTGAGCAGATTTTAGGACCAGCACACATCTTCAGGACTTTGCCTTGGGCATTGTTTCTTCCTAAGGGGAGGAACACCTTTCTGCATTCTTGGACCAACTTCTTCATCAGAGCAGCTTTCACTTGTTGGTATTCTTCTTTTGGGGGGGGAGCCTATTCTATCTCTCTTCCTTCTTTCATTCTCTTTTGTATATAATGGATGTATGTCGTAATGGGGGGGTCTTGATTACTCCATCCATTGATGCATCCTCATTCATCTCTCTTTTTGGGGGAGGATTTTTCCCATGAGGTTTTCCCTCTTTCCCCGTTTTATGGGAGATTGCATTTCATTATGTACATGGGTACCTAACATGGCCTAGTAGCTAGGACCCATTATGCATCTTCATCCTAGTTCGTAAGCTTAAGGGCATTCCCCTAAGTTGCACTTAAGGGGGGGTGTTGGTGTAAATTAGTACTTTACTATTTATAGTTACTTAAGTTTACTTAGGTTAATGCATTATTTAATTATATTGCATTATTTTATTATTTTTATTTGTGAGACACTTAGGAGTTTGTGCAACCTTGTGAGTTGTCATGTTGACAACACAGGAGTATGCACCTTTATTTGAGCACATGGTGTCTACAACACTATTTTTCATGTCCCACCCTTCTAGGCTTATCCTCTCATCACCACACTTACTTTCATGCTTAATGGAGGATAATCTATATTTGGTGGACATGTGCTTGGTTGTATGACACTTCATGGTGCTAACTTCTATGCATTCTAGAAGCTCTCTTGAGGCCTTTATATTCAAGCACTCCTAGTGTACTCTTAGGATCAATTATTGAATACATTGTTATTCTGATCACACTCTCTCCATTTTTGGTCTACAGTTGTGCTTGTGTTTGAGTTCTTAGTTCTTGGGTGAATTTTTCCCTTAGGCAAATTCTTACAATATCAATAGGAGGAGCAATAGAATTATCAATTGACGTACCTTTTATCTCTTTTTACTTGTTAGATGAACTTGGATTATTCTTATTTTTTTGTTTATCACTCGCAATACTGATCACTAATGACCCCTTTTCCTTCTTACTATCATTAGTGTTGTGGTTTTACAACACACACCCCATTTGTCCTAGAAATGGGGACCCTCTAGTAATTTTTCTTGGTTTTCCCTAGTCTATGGTCTCAATCTTTTTTGAGACTCTACCTAGAGTTCGGGTGAAGCCCTAGTCCTATCTAACAAAACCTAGATCTCAAAAACTAAGAATTTTGAAGGAAAAGTGAGTTTTCTATGCTAAGGTGTGCATTAGTGCACCTAGCACATATGCACACCTATCCAAGGTGCGCAAGTGTGCTAATGTGCTCCTATCTCCCTTTAGAGATGCACACCTATGCATATGCACAAGTGCACACCTCCAAAAGGTGCATATCATCTCAAGCCTATAAAACCCTCAGACCACCCTCCCCTCCTCTCATTATCTTTCTCCAAGCTTCTATGAGTGCACCTCCACACCTTTAGAGGTGTGCCAAGATCCTCCAACCCACACACACAAAACAAATAAGTTAAACAACATGAAGGTGCACACATGTGCACCCCCATCAAGGGGTGCATGTGTACACCCTTATCCTTGTAAAACTTCTTAGGCCCCCTCTTTGCACATGAAAGATGCATGTGTGTAATAGAGCACATGTGTAGTAGCGCACATGTGGATGTGTGCACTCTACAAGTTTGTGCACCTATCTAGGTATGCAACTGTGCACTAAATAATTGTCCAAGGGTTATTTAGCACACCTATCAAGGTGTGCAGGGTACACTGAACTATATAATAGAGCTAAAAATTGGGGTTTTGAGTGGTTTTCCTAGGTTTTTGTGTTGTGTCTAGTTTTTTTGTTATTAAGGTTTTCTTAGGGTTTGAATTTCAACTTTTCAAACTAATGGTTTTTATATTTTGTCTAGATAAAATGGCTTCCTCATTGTCCTCACTTGTAGAGAAGATTGCTCCAAAACTAGTTGTCTTCAAGTTTTAAGGTGCACCAAAGAAATCACATTTTCAAGATGGACATTCAGAGATTAGAGACACTAAGTTGAGACACATAGACTAGAACACCTTCCTGGTACTCTACAATAAACCTAAAGAGAGGTCCTCGATGGTCTTGGAACTTATTAGATTAGGGTTGGTCAATGCAGGATCACATCCAACAATAGTACAATCTTCGGAGCTTGTAATGGCATTGGTAGAACATTATGTGTTAGAAGAAAGAGTTGTCAATAGTATCATAGGGGAGATCATCTTAGAACTAAGACTAAGGAACATTGAGAAAGTTTTCAATATCCCAAGAGCCGATCAATATGTGAAGATAACCTATCATCAAGAAGAATGATGGTATAGGGATAATGAAAAGAAAGCTACAGAGCTCATACAATCATCATTTTTTATTGATAGGACACCCTTGGGAAAAATAGCAGGAAAGGTAGATATGACTAAAGTATATGTGAAAGATGACATTGGATACTCCATTGTACTTCTAAGTAGAGTCATGGGTCTATCGACAACTGGGTATCATAACAATTGGATGGTACATTTCATAGAAACCATTAGAACAACTAAACTACCAATTGACTGGGCCACAATACTAAGTTAAAATGTAGATGAGTGGCTGGTAGGAGTGAAAGTTGACCCTAAGTTTTACATGACATCATACTTGGTGTATTTACTGGCAACAAGGAGAACTAACTATCTAGGACTGTTCAAGAGGGGAAGCATGTAGGATGCTAATGCAAGGTCTTATGTGGTATACCCTCAACTACTAAAGAAGAAGATCTTAGTTCAGAGAAAGGAATACATGATAGTGAATGATGCCTTCATTTTTTCAATTAGCTAATTCATAGATGGTGATTATGCCAAAAGGATGCCAGTAGAGGAAGTAATGAGGATTGTAGAAATGAGTACCTACTACATCCATTTCAATACGTTCACTTACATAAGGATAGATGGTACAACTATGAATTTGCAGAAACTCCCAAGATATCCATTAGATAGGCTCATCTTGTTGGAGATTGTAAGACAACTCACATCAACATACAAAATAGTGAGGAAATAATATAAGAAGGCATGGGTATGGCCCATTACCATAGGTCCTTTTGAAGTAAAATAGAAGAAGGATATCATGACCTTTGATGTAGAATGGGATCAATATCCCTTGGAGGATTACAACCCCCCTTGCTCTTATTTGGATAATATCGGTAGACTACAACATCTAGCAGGAAAGTAATTTTTTCATGAAGATGTAGTAGAAGATCATTGGATAAACATAATAAATGACTATGATATCTGAATAAGGGATTATTAGAGGATGACTCTATATCTGGTAGGAAGTGCCTTGAAAATAAAGGTCCAATTGAAGGTTATCCAACAAGATACTCAAGATGTCTTAGATCCCTTGTACAAATGTGACAAGATATTTGATAGACTAATCATGAATGTAGAGATCGATGGGATGAAAATGTAGATATAAACCATAGGGCTAGGTGTTGGTCTGATTTTTAAATAAATAAATTTTCTTAAAATCATGGTATAAAAATTAGATGTGAGTTCTTTTATTAGGTCCTAGGGTTTTTGGGTTTTGGTCTTGTATTTCTGATATCTTTTAAAATCTATATAAAACCCTAGGTCTTGCTTTTAAATCTTATTCTGGCACGAAAGTCTGAACAACAATTGAATATTCTTTTCCCACCTATCTTAAGGTCATTGTTGAGTCCTTTTGAAAAATCTTATCCCACCATTAGATCTTGTGAGGATCTACGGATGTTGTATACTCGCTATAAAAAGTTGCGAGGTTGTTTCCTATAGCGATGTAGCGACCATCAAAGAATTTTGTTATGGTATTGAAGAATGAAGTCTGGCACCAGAAAAGGGTGTATTATGGTCACATGCTATGTCCCAAAATTGTCAGTGTCAGAAGGGACACACGAGGAGGAATTCACAAATGGTGTCACCAAAATTGAAGTTTCTCCGGTGACTCGCTAAGTCGCTATCAAAAAATCTGTGTGACTTGCTGGTAGCGACATAGCGAGTGCCCAGATTTTAAAGAAAGCGACAACCTTTTTTAAAATTGATGTGATCATGGAAATTCCCATGCAATTCCATAAATGTTGCATGATCACTTTCTCTGATACTAGTATTAATTAACAAATTTTCAATCAATATGTGTTCTCCATCACCAAAATTATGAATCCATTAGGAGTCGCTATCTTGTTAACTGGGAAGTTGGTGTTTTTGCCAGTAGCGAGGTAGTGACTAGTCGAAAGGTTGTGATATAATAGAAATTTTCAAAAGATGGGTCCCAAGCAAGTGATTCGTCAAAAATTTGTTGTGCAGATCAGATGACACAGTGGCATCCTACCAAGCCTTTTTGAGCCAGAAGTAATGAACCTGTCGGAGCTCGCTATGTCACTACCGAAAGGTATTTGACTTTTGCCCATAGTGAGGTAGCGACTTACCTAAAAAATGATAGACACAGAAAAGTTAAGGAAGTGTGATGTCACTGGAAGTTTTAAAATAATATATGTGTGATTACATGTTAAGCCAACTCTGTGCCAGCAGTAACCTGGACCCACTCCCCATGCATAAAATATGTGAAGGATTCTGATTGTCAGATCAAGCATAAATGAATGAATTTTGCTAACTCGCTATGGATAGATGTGCAAAAATTATGTACAGTGAGCTAGAAAATGAGGGACTCACCATTGTTCTCTTAAGGATTGTATCAAATGGCTACCACATGATCAAAGAAAAATCAGTGGTTATCGCTATCTCGCTATAGCAAGATGCTTGAAGGTTATGCATAGAGAGCTAGCAATTTGATGACATGTGTCCCTAGTCAATAGTGGGCCCAGACTGAAGTGTCAGGATTTGAAGGAAAAGTATAGATGGAAGAATTTTATTGGGTTGACTACCAGTGTGTTAAGAAGAAAAATGAGTCAGCTTAGTTTTCATTCCTGGATCATCGAATTTTTCAAGGATCAACAATGCAAATTTAAAAAAGAAGTATGGTGCCACTCTGTTTTTCTATTTTGTGCATTTATGGTGAATGAAAGCTTCATGTGTGAGAAAAATAGAGTATAATACAAAAAATTTTGCCATTTTGAATCTCACGCAAACAAAGATTTCATGTTTTTTGAGAACAAGTACCTATTGATCATATTGTGTTGAATCTGGCAAAGACGTGAAGCAATTTTTTATTTGTTCGAAGGCGATTGCAAAGGTTTAGAGAAGAACGAGTTTGAAAAATCAAGTAAGTACCCATATTACAACCTTCGTAGCATTCCAATTCTTAATATTATAGTCAAGATGCCTCCTAAGAAAGCATTTTCTGGGCAAGCAAATTATATGGATATGAATGTTCATGATGACTTGCTAGAATTACTCCTAGAATCCACCATCGAACCTACCCAAGTTAAAAAATTAATTTCCTTAAACCCTAGGCTTAAAATTTTTGATGGCCTATATGACAAGGGGAACTAGGTTAGGGATGCAACAACTACTCAAACTGGTATTGTCTTGTTTAAAAAATGGTTTTTAGAGAGAAATTTGTTTGCCCCACATGCTAACATCTGGAATTTTGATTTGGGAAAACTAGTAGTACCAAGTGTTTTCATGGATAATGATTTGCTTGAAGCCATTGCCAAGAATTATTACCAAGCTATTAGGGTGGTGAGAAGAACTGATGGTGTGTCTCTGATCTCAATTAATCCTGAAGAAATTAGAGAGGTTTTTCACCTAGAGCCATTGTCAGATTACCATGTGCCAATTAATTTACCAAAACTAGAAAGTGAATACAAGGTGAAGAAGGATGTGATTAGGGGAGGTGCACTAAGGGAACATATTGGCACAATAGGAGCTTTGCCAGTAATTACTGTAGCCTCTAGAGAACCTTTTAAGAAGAGTCTTTTCACTTCCCAGGCTATAGAGATATACTAAACCCTGTATCATGTTTTTGGTGAAGATGAGCAAGATTCCATGCCCATTGGCCTTATGTATATGATGGTTTAGATTTCTTCCTTTGGTGTGGATGTTATTTTTGATTTTTCTTCCTATTTGGCTAAAGAAATTCATACTAGTTTAGTTGGAATTGCAAAAGGGAAGGTAGAGAAAACTTTTGGACACTATTCTCTATTGATGCATATGTTCTTGTTCAAAGGGGTGACTTATTTTGGTAAATAGATGGATTTGAACAGAGAAGAGAATGGGGAAGCACTGCCAGTCCAGTTGTGGAGTGTAGATATGACCTAGGATATTGATAATGCTAGCTTTGTTAGATTTGATAGATATTTTTCCTCCAAGTTGAGATGTCTCATATTAAATGATAATCCCAGGATCCCCAAGGCACTAATGAGTCTCATCAGGCCTATGGATAACCCCCATAATTTGAAAGTTTCACATAATTGGGGAGATATCATCCCTTACTCTATTTCTACTATTTTCAAAATTTATGGTTTTAAGGGGAGCCCTCATGTCTTGCCCTACCAAGTACCTTTGAAGGTAGGGATTGCTGAAATTTTGTGGCAACTAGGAGGAGTAGAAGAGATGTTTCTGTTGAAAAGGCAACTAGGGTCAATTTTCCCTTACTGCATAGTAGCCCATCAATTTGTAATTACTAAAGGGGGTTGGCTCTTTTTGCATAAAATTTTGGATCAATACAAAATGGCTATTTCCCATCCCCATTTTTGTGACACTTAGGGGTTTTATAATCGCACATTGAGACATAGGATTAAATTGGAAAGTATCAAACATGACTCACATTATCCAAAGGACATTATAAGGAATGAGTTCTCATTGTAGGAATAGGAAACCAAGAAGGAAAAGTGGAGAGTCTATTCTCAAGTTTTAGAATTCATTCATTGTTTTGATTAGAAATATAGTCCTTTAGATAATGCTAACACAAAGGTTGATAAAATAAATAAGCTCATGAATACTTTCCCTAGAAAAATGGAAGCTATGAATGAGAAAAAATATTTTTTTATTGATTCATTCCCAGATAAAGCTAGTGAAGTCATGAGGAGGCTAGCCTTTACTCCTAATGTAGGAGTTGGTCAAATAATTGTTCAAAAGAGACCAGGTTACACTTTGATTTAGAATAAAAGGGCTCTTGTAGATAAGGGCAAGAAAATAATGGGATTGAGTAGTACAACCCAAGAGGAGAGACTTGATGAGCCTATTCCCAAGAGATAGAAGGTAATGAAGGATGGAAGGCCTCAAGCTAAGGAATATTCACCCACTCAATCCCCTTTGAGGATTGGAGAAGAACAACTAACTGGTGAGAAAATTGAACAGATGGGATCACAGGGAGGTATTTTTATCACTCCAGAAGAATTAGATGAGGGTAACCCTCCAGAACCTCCTTAGCCAAGTTTGGACCTAACAATAGCTGACTATAAAGGTAGGGAGTTAGACCCAGTGTTAGAATAGGCAAGTCATCAATTTTTGGCTGATGACAACTTTGTGAAATCTAGGGCTTTTCAGCAGTTTGCATGGAGGGCAAACATGAAATTTTTTGAAGAAAAATGTAAAAGGTTGAAAACAGAGCATCCAAAAATGGATGAAGCCTCTATCTAGAACCAAAAAAAAGAAGAAATGATAAAATAATTTCAGAATATAAGCCCTGAGGAGAGAAGGAAAATGGTGAAGACATCTAACATTTTATTGTTACCAAATTGGGATATTGTTGATGCCTTAGTTTTTAGTTATATTTCAAATAAATTGAGCTTGCAAGACAAAAATAAAAAGACTTCCAAGGTACTACTTTTATTGAGGATCGAGCTACATTGGTTAGTTGGTCATTAAGAAGAGGATCTAGAGCTACCCCAAAAAGGCCTCAGTTCTACACTGTAGAGGAGTTTGAAGAGGAGAAGAACAAATTATATGCACTACATGTAGAACTAAATGATTAGTATCAAGAAAAATTGAGGTAGGGTGTTATGTATTTAGTGGATAGGATAGAATGGCCATCATTTTTTGATTTATTATCAGGGATTGCAATCATCAGGGATGAATTGAAAAGAGATGAAGCTATATTCAGACCCCTTCTGTAGAAGTAGACAGAAAGAAATGAAGATATCACTACTATGTGTATATCTGTCATCCAGTTGCCTTGTCATCAAATAGAAATTTTTTTTGACTTGTTGAATAAATTGCAAGGATTTGATGATAAGCAAAATTATTTTCAAAAAAGATTAATTAATTATTTTTACAAGTATATTGTAGAAAAGTTTGATTTATTCCCTTGTGCTTTAAAGAGTTTTGACAAAGTGAAGAAGAAAGAGGAGTGGAAAAGAGAGTTGGATGAAATTTTTTGTGACAGGATGAATAAAATTATAAATGAAACTAGACATTTGTTATGGGCTATGACAAATGAGGAGTTGGTTAAAGTGCAAATATTCTATAACTCCATCAGAAAAGAATTGGTTGATATGGAAATAATCAGAAATTCTCTAATAATAGTACAAAGAGATGTCCTAAATTTTGATTAACCTGATGATACTACCTATAATGAGTGGAAATATAAATTTATGTCAGAAGAGCAGATGTTATAGGGTGACGAGGTAGATGATGGTGCTGAGGTAACTGCCACCCCTACAATTCATGATGAAGACAAGGAGGATCCTTAGGATAAAGTAAATCACCAGGTAATTGGAGATAATTCATCACTTTCAAACTTAATGGCCACTTACTCCAAGGATGAAGAATAAATAAAGAATTAGATCATAAATTCTTATCTCAACTAATGAGAGTGTAACAAAAAGGGACCCACAAAAGGAATGTTTGATGTGTATGTCTTTCTGTTATTCATAGTTTTGTCTATTTGTGATAGGTGTATGAAAATATCTCTTTGTAAAAGGACACCTATCAACCACATTTTCCCTTTGCTTGTTGCAACTCATGTCTATATAAATGAGTTTTCAAGTCAGTGTGATGGTCTAAAAACTTGTATAATCTTTGTTTTTCTCAAGAAAAGTACAGACAGTCAGTCCAATAGTATGTAGTTGTTTCCAGTTTTTTTCCAGTTGTACTCTTTGATAACATATTGAAATGATAGAAATAGCAATATGTTTTGGGCTTTCAATTGATTTCTATTGGTCATTGTATTAGTCATCTGAAGGATAATACAAAGGAGTATTTACACTATATTTGTGTCATCAATTTTTGTCTCCATTTTATGGGTTTGTCTACTTTGAAGTCATTTAAATAAGGTTTAACTTGGTTGAATGCAATCTGGACAGGTTGTATGCTGATATCACTATTGTTTTTAATTTAAGAAATTATAGAAATGCTTCAATGCATCAGTAGGGTTTATGAGTTTATAGAAAGGATACTTCGTAAGAATGGAAATGGGTGATTACAATTTATTAATTCATTTAAAAGTTATTTGAATTAGATCTCCTACCAATAATTAATTTTTTGCCCAATGTAGGCACTTTGTCACATAAGTCAAAAGGGAGCAAGGGTGAATTCTATTGCTGCATATCAAATCATTTAAAAAAAAATCAAAACCATTTCATTCCATTTTTTTTAAAGTTACAAATGCTGGTTACCACTCATTTGCATATAGTTTTCTAAGTCTTAGATAGCCACTAATTCAAGGAATACTTGTAAACTAATAGGAGATTTATAACCAGATCTGCTTATAGGGAATGCATATAGATCTAAGAGCTTTTAGAGAAAATTGATAAACTATGTATGTGCCTGAGGGTAGAAGATGAGAATCAAAATGAAACTAAGATAATTTAATACCATAGTTTGCATTAGAATCATCCCTGGGTATACCCACCTTGGTTTAGCAGAGCCCAAAGAGTAGAAAACCATTTTTGGTTTTCTTGATGTTGGCTCAAAGTTGTTTATTCATGTAATTGCTACTAGGAATTGGCTAACCCTTAGATTGTGTGAGTAATTTCACTATTATATTGAGAATTTTGTTGCTTAGTAGTTTCAAACACCAACACTAGGCATGCAATTTAGTTGACAAGGGACTAGATCAAGAAGCCTTTTAACCTTGACCAAGTTCCATAGACTATCACCTTCCAAGCCAGAACATGCCTAGTAAAGGGTAAAGGTGTAAAATTTAGAGTCTCAACATTCCTTGCCCAATATCTAGTTAGGTCTAGAATAGTATATAAACATGACATGGATGTTGGGTACTTGAGGGCAGATAAAGGGAAAAATAAGAGGAAAACAGATTCCCTAAAACAAGCTGAGACTAAAGTTGAAGAACCTCAACCTCAAGAGGGAGATCATGCACCTAAGAATCAAGAGCCTAAAAATGAAGAAGTATCTCAAGCTCAAGATACTCCACAAGTGCCTCTGCCAGAATAGGAACAAGAATGAGAACAAGAGCAGGAAGTACAAGATGTGTCACCACCTATACAAGAGGAAGACGCCTCTCCTTCAACTGCTAAGAAAGCTAGGGTTTGACCTACTATCCGAAGGACAAGAAAACAAAAGATATAGAAAAAGGTTATACCTTTTCCTCTAGTCCTAGAAACCATCCCTCTAGTAGATGAAGAAAATGAAGAAGATGAAGAAGATGAAGAAGAAAATATCCCTTTTAATCAAAAACATGCTTGGATAGGGCTTCCTAGGAAGAGAAAAGGATAAGTTCCACCTTTACACTGCCATGTATTCGCAGAAAACCTATTATCATTACAACTTTAGAGAATGAGAAACAACAGTGGATGGATGAGAAAGAGAGGTAGGGAACATATATTTTAAACATATCTAATATTGAATTTATGCTAGTGGGAACTAAAATGATGGGTGATAAAATATGAGATACACCCATAAACTAACATTTGGGAGAGGATTGGAACCAAATGCCACCTCTACCACAAGGATCTCTAGGTACCTCAACACCATCATTTTAGGATTTGTCATTTTTAGACAAAGGCTCAACCACTCCTCTCCCTCTTGTTATTGAAGAAGAAGAAGGAGGGCATGAGGAAGAGCTAAAACAAAGGCCATCCGATGAAGTATCAGAGGGAGTAAAAATACTTGAATAACCTCAACAAACTTCTTAGGATACAAAGGTGAGAAATTTGGATACTATAGATATAAAGACACCAGATCTAAATCTCTCTCTAAAGGAGAAGATTCCAAGAAGGAGGGATAAGGGAAAAGGGCCTACAGGGAAAACCTTCTCTTCAGCCAAATACATGTCTCCTATGGGCACTACATCAACCTGGCTAAAGAGGGAAGTTATTGTTCAACAAAAAAGGCGTCTAAACCTAAATGAAGAGAAGAGTATGGATGCACTAGTAGAAGACATCAAGAGACTTGAGCCACCTACAGGTGATGCACAAAAATTGACCTTCATAATGAAGAATAAATATTTTGACTTACTTTCTCATATAGCCGTTCTTCCTCCACATGTAAAGACTGAAGATTTGACTCCTAAGGACTATCAAATTAAAGAATTCCTATTAGGAAAGCCCACAATAGAAATGACTAAAGTAATGATCACTGTGGTCATCAAGGAGGTGTTTAGGCATTTAGATGTAAATGAGAGTGAATTGATAAGGTTGTGCAAAGAGAATGAGCTTCTAAGAGGCTATCTGCATGGAATTATAGGTCCATTAGATCAAGATCACCTAGAGGTTACTCTTTCTATGGCACTAGAAAGGATAGATAAGGGGAGTGTCCAGGTTGGTTCATTTTTGGGACCATGCTAGTAATGGCATGATAATTTTGAGCAAAAATTTGTAGAGATAATATAGGGTAACTTGAACCTGTTGCATAATGTTCACTCTAGTGTGGAGAAACTGGTATCTATAGTAGAACAAGATTTTGGGCTTATGGATGAGGTACATACTTTGGGAAAGACCTTCAAGCACTCCAAAAAATAATAGGTCAAATGTATAATACACTCAAAGAAGTATATACAATATATGAGATTGATAAACTTGAGGATTGGATTGAAAAGAGAGTTGCCAGAAATAAGGTCATGGAAGAGCTTCATGAAGATATTCAAAAATTAAAAGGCCAGTCTCAAGAGAAAATTTTGGATGCAAATAAGTATTATGATGCTATTTGCTTGATATTTTTCAAGATAGGTCAAAGACGAAGCTCAAGTCAGCCCAAGTAGTGGTTGAACAATTCTGAGGAACTTTGGTTCGTTTGATGAAGATATTAGGTAAGCACTCAAGATTGAAGAGGTATTGTTGAAACTTGATAGAATTGACAATTTTGTAGAAACTTGAATGGATATTAGTAATTATCGGCAAATAGTTAGGCATAAATATGAGGATTTAGATTTTCTGAAAGTGTCCCAAGTGATGGAGATTATATAGAAATTAAAGAACCAACATCTAGACATCATTTTGGTACAAAAGTGAAGAAAACCTAGAAGCTAGAAATTTAGTTTTGGCACTTGGGAAAAGTTTGGATTTTTTGAACCTATCACCAAGGTGTGTAGGGTCCACAAGGTGCACTATTTCAGACGTGTGCCAAATTTTTTGAAGTGGTAGTGCACTGATAGTTAACTACTAGTTGCTAATTTAGAGCTTTCCATGCATCAAAAATGCGTTCTGATAGTAGTTTAATTCCTACAAACAACTATTGAAGGCCAAGCTTCTATTTTTAGAGCTTCTAGTGACTCCTAGATCCTCTTACAACTTCCTTCTTCTTATCTACTTTTTTTTTTTTTAAAGATATGTAAAGGTTCATGCACCTATTAATTGATAAAAACAAGAGTGGAGTCATACTTAGCACCATTTAGAGAGTCAGTTTGTATATAATTAGATTTATTTTATTAGTTTAGAAGCATATTTTTTCATTAGAGATCTCTCAATCTCAACACAAATTGAGGAGATGATTTATTTTAAATTTAGGAATGTAACATATATTCCAAGCCATTATTTTGATGCAATAATATATCTTATTGGAGCTCTCATTCTGAGTGTAGTTATTCTCACTTGACTATGTTATTTTTGTGGATTCTTGTTCATGATAATAATGGAGCCAATAGTTTTTTTATTTTGATTTGATTGTGCAATATTTTAGTTTTGGTCTTTGTCCTATGTTGACTAATTCTAGTGACATACCAAGTTGGAGAAGAGATCACCCTATTGTTCCTACATAGCTTCTGTCTCACATGAGTGCACTTTCCATGGCCTTGCAATTTGATAAGAAGTGAAACATCTTTTGGTTTTACTAAATTCCTATCGACAATTGCATCAATGGATTTTAGGAAGCCCTACTCCTACTTTCATTGGTTCCTACCCAATTTTTTCAAAGATTTAACTCACAAATGTGTTGTTATCATGGTTTATGTCCATTAGGAATTTCCCTTTCATGTTATTTTCTTTCATCTTTTGTTAACTTATCTTTATTATTTTCTTTGTTAACCCTTGGTTAAATTAGGAATTCATATAGTTGCTTTATTAGATTGAATTCATTAAAAAAAATAGAAAATAACAAAAGACATCTCTTGTGGTTAATTTTGAAATAACAAGAAGATTGAATATCTTATCTAAAATTGGTTTGAACTAGCAAAGGCCTTCCTATGAACAAGTACATTTATCTTCAACTGAGAAGATTCTAGTTGTCACAAGATCACCCAGAACCTTGGAGTTGATCCCAAATCATCTTTTCAAGAGAGGAGTTTGAAAGGATTCCTATCATTAAGAATCATACAAAATGACAGCTCAACAAAAGTGGTGCTAGAAGGAGGGCCATGTACCATCCGAAATAGATAAAACAACTTGAAAATTCAAAATTCTACATTTTTTACAAGATTAGAAATTTTTTTGACTATCACTATTTGAAGGTGTGCAAGGTGTGCCATATTTTTGAGAAAGTGTACTTCTACAAAGGTGCAATTTTTTTAGAATTGAAGCAACCTAGAAGATCCCAATCCAACTTCTCTATTTCAATGAGCTTTGAGATCTTCAAATAGTGAGGCAAAGTTCTTAGAACTTAGTCATTTTCATAAGCCTTGCAGTGACAAAGGATTTCCCAAAATTCTCTCACCTCCATTCAACATTTTGTCATCTTCCTCACTTTAACCTTTGAACCAACCATTTGTCATTCCATTATATCCTCCACCTATGGCCTTTTTCACAAATGTTGTAGATTCACCAATCAACTTGAGAGGAGTACTTAACAAACCTCCTAAGAATCTTGATAAATTTTGCCTAAGGTTCATTTATGGAGAGACAAGAACAACTAAAGATCACATGAAGGTTTTCAAAGAAATTTTCAATTGAAAGAAAATTTTGAATGAGAATATGATTCTTCACTTATTCCCATACTCACTATGAGAAGATTCCTTTAATTGGTATGTCAATTGACCACCAGGATGAATCGAAGATTGGGACACTTTAAAAAATTTGTTCTTGGAAAAATTCAAAACTTTTATCAACTCAGTTGTGATAAATCATCAATTTATATCAATTAAAAGGGACCCAACTGAAATAGTTTCATGCTTCAATGATCGCTTTCATATGGAATATTGCAAGCTAGAAATGTCATACACTGTACTAGTTGAAGCCATGATTCAGATTTATCTGAATTCTATTGGCCATCTCATGGCTATTTTCTTAAGAAGACTTCCTACTGCAAGTATTGACACATTGGAAAAAGTCTTCTCCAAAGAAATTACCTTTACAAAACAAGCTAATCGTAATGAAGGAGGATTGATGCCCCTAGCTCAAGCTATTACCACAATACCAACAAATCCCATGGGAGCACTAGTGATGCCTAGAAAATTCATACCAATGAATCCAACTCCACTACAATAGGCACTTGCTCCACAAGTTCTAGCTATAATATACCCAAGATATGAACCTCCAAAATTTGCTTCATTTTAGAAATAGGAAGCAACATCCACTGAAATAGAGAATAGTGGTGCATTTGAGCTTGGCTAAATGAAGAAGACCATATCTCAAATTAGCAATGAGCTAACTCATTTGAGGTTGTCACAAAGAAAAATAACCAATTTCAAAGAACAAAGGCTGGTCCCTACAACAACAATGGAGGAAAACACTCCAATCCTCCTGATCACAACAATGGTTTCCAAAGATAGAATCGATAATGGAACACTCATCTGAGCAATGCAAGCATTCTTGCAGATAATAACAACAACAATACCTAGTATGTGGACATCAATCTATTTGACGATAATTAAAATGTATCAAATGATGATGGCTCACATTATAATGGAAATCAAAAAGTAAATCAAAATTCACAGAGTAATAGTAATGAGTCCTCTATGCAATTCAATGTCATGATGCTAGAATCTATTGGAATTACAGATGGGAAATGTATACTTTTGAGAGGGGGGTGAACCTAAAGTACTAATATTTAAAAAAAAATTTAACCTTAAAAATAATACATGCATAAAATTATTGAAATAACATGTAAAGTAATTACATCCACATAAACACTTGACACCACATATGATTACCCAGAAACCCTCCAATGAGAAAGTAAAACTCGGGTAGGGATGACACCCAAAATTCTTCACTACTGTAGCAATAAAATTCACCTATTAAGGTTACATGATTTGACCATTCTTATGATCTATCATATGAAAGGATTGCTTTGTTAAAGGCTTATAAAGGATTGTTAGATCCCACCTAGTTAAAGAATTTACAACAATCTATTAGAAGTCTGCCTGGCTAAAGGACTTTAGAACACCCACTTGGAATGTCACCCTGTTAAAGGATTTCATATTGAATGTTAACTAAACCTTAATACAAAGGATTTCATCCTACTGATATATTTGTTAGAAAGTACAGTAGAATGTTTGATCTACTACACTTACATTCTAGTATTGCTGATTTCAAATCTCAATTCAGTCTATCTTGATCCTTTCTGATCTTTTATAACAATGTTGTATAACTACTCCTCTATTATGCTAATTGATTTTGCAATTCTATTACTCTTCTAAGTCACCTTGAATACTCTATGATCAATTTACCCCTTTTCTCCCTTCAATCCTTCACTAGAATCACCTTCGTGCATGTATTCTCTCATTATGAATTATGAGGCTTTGATTTCCTTATATGGATTTCATGCCTTAGGGTTAGGTATGAATCTATGGCTGACATTCATCCATTCTTCCTCTTTATCATTCCATTTTTATGATTGGTTGCATGTTTATTGCATGGAGAATCAAATAGATTCAATCTTATCTTCAAAGCTTCAAGATCTATCCATATGTCAGCTCAAAAATGGTTTACATTGTTGTTTGTGCCATCACAAACAACTAAGTCCTTTCTATCTTACTTGACACTTTTTAATACTGATGCTCGGCACTTGAACTTTCTTGGCATCTACTATTCACTCGACACCTGAACTACTCAGCACATGAGTGACTCGACACTCATTGCAACTAGTCATCTATACAAATTATACTTGGCATATGTTGCTAGCTTAGTATGAACTTAGTAAAAATCTTAAGTGTGTTGACACTCAATTGTCAAAACCAATCTTAGATAAATAATCTCCCCCTTTGACATGAGTGGAAAAAACACTTAACTATACATGATGAATCTAATCTCCTCAAGTATAATATATATCTAGTTTAGAATATATACAAAATTTCAAAAATGTTCAAAATTTTGTAATGGACTATATACCTCAAAATTTTATAACTCCCCCTAATTTAATGTGTCTTTTCTATTTCCAAAATTTCTTTGAGTAGATTTTCCTCTTGCTAATATTCTTTTTTTTCAATCATTCTGATACTCTTTGTCTATCTGATATACTTTGTTCTTGCTCTTTTGTTTTTTGTTCTCCTCTTTGTTTTCTTTATCTCCCCTTTTACATGTCTCTCCCTTGCATATATCTCCCCTTTAATATTTCTCCCCCGTTTTGACACTAATGTCAAAGGGTTGATATACTAATTGTATATTTGTCCAAAAAGTTCTTATGGACTTCCATTATGATATTCAAAGTAGCATCCTAGTTGTCTAATGCAACATCTAAAGATTTGATTTGGATGGCTCCCTCTACTGCAAGGTGAACTAGTCCCTCTAATGTTGAAATATTGAGATCTTTCTTTAACATTGTTTTCACATATGCTAGTTCCTTGTGGAGTATTTCCATATGAGGGGTAAGGGAGGCTTGTGTATTCATCAACTTGGCTCTTATAGTAGCCTCTTTTGCTATTAATATAACTAGTTGATTTTGTGTATGAAGCACTGAATTAAAATGCTTCTCACTCTAAACTAAAGTTTTGGGTAGTTGCATTCCAGATATTTTCAAGTTTCTTTCCAAACTCAAAATCCTCTAGCTCATTTCTTGTGTGAAGAGTGTGGGATCACACAATTTTGTGTATAATGAGAATATATTCTCAAGTACCTTCTTCACTTTCTCAATTTTGGTAGCTAATTCTACTTGTGATAGTGCTATTTCACTGGATATCTTCTCATTAACTTTACCTTGAAACTTTTTTTCAAACCATGCCATGAGTTTTTTATTGGTTTCCTAGTCTTCATTTGTCACCTGTTCAACAATTTATGACAATTGTTCCAATATAGGCTTGGTTTCATTAGGTGTTTGCAAGATAAATGCATCTAAAATGATGTCTTTGATCTCATGTAGTGCTTGCCTTTTCTTATACTCCTTTCTAAGTATCTCTTGGTTCTTCTTCCTTTCTAATGCCTCCTGCATGATATTGATCTATTCTAGGTTCATGGTTGCATAGTCATATTTTGGTATTACTATTTTTTCATCTAATGTTAGGTCTCCATAGTGAAGTACCCTTGTGATCTTTGTGGAGCTTGAACCTAGTGTTGAGATTTAAAGTGGCATTGCATCAATGCTCGACCTCTGAAAGACTTTGGTAGGAGTGCCAATTGTTGGTAAATTAACCAATGTTTGAATGGCTTCCTACTCCTTTTCCTTTGGAATGTCCTTGTCTACCTCTGTCTGTCTTGCTTGTTCATTTGTGGGCTCCTTTGTAGTCTAAGTCTGTTGTTCACTCATAACAACTTTGACTATGGTGTCAACCTTGGCTGATGTATCCTCTAATGTTTTTACTAGAGGTTGACCACTAGTAGCTGTAGGCATGGAAAAAGATGGTTCTTCTGTATTCACATTATCCCTAGTTATGTTAGCTACTACTTTCTGCAACTCATTCACACTGACCAATACTAGATTATCACACAATTTAGCTTGTAAAGTGGATTTGTAAAGGATCTTCTTCAAATCCTTTACAGTTAATGGATTAATGTTCTAAGCTAAGATGTGATGAATGTCCTTCACTTTTATTGTGTCTATAGGTGTGTTTGTGTCATGTAGAGGGCTTAATGGTGGCAATTGTGTGCCTTGCACACTTTAATCTATTTCCTGCTCCTCAGTTGTTGCCATGTCATCTTCCTTTTTTTGTGTCTCCTCCACTATGTTATCTCTCTTTTCTTTCTCAGTTTCTCCTTCCTTATTTTCATCCTCATCTTCTCCATTGTTCCTTCCCTCAAAGGGATCCTTTTCTCCTTCCTTGACAGTAGTCAAGCCATATATCAACTTTCACATTTGAGTGAATTGTTTTACAACATCTTCAATCTTGTTTTGTAGAATACTAAATGCCCTGTACTTGGGTGCAAATTTGCTACCATGTTTCTTATTTACCTTTGTGATTTACCTTTTTGAAAATTTTGGCATTATTTGTGCCAAATTAGATTCTCTTGTTTCCTTTTCCATATTTAGGCAGTAGTGCCATTTATTCTCAACAATTGAATATAAATCTTTGGGCATTATATTATCCAATTCAAGAGCGGTATTCTCAAGTTTTTTCATCATGGTGTACATAGATTCTTCAACCATGTTCTAGTCTGCTCTACTCAGTTTACCAAATTCAATATTTTTCAAAGTAGTTAAGTTTGAATTATCTCTAACATTATCACAAATTTTTTCAAGATCAGATTTGGGAGCATGACTTACCACTCTAAATTGGCTTGTGTCCTCTGACTCTATCTTCTCATCATCTAACTCTGGTTGTGCTACATATCTTCTTTTGGGTTTCTTTTACACAAGACTAGTTTTCTTAGTAGCCTTCTTCTTTTCCTTTACTTGCTCCTTATCCTTTTGAGTGGTGGCCCTTGTATTGGCTCTTGTAACTAGAGACGTAGGCTTTGCAAGGTTTGATTTTGTTGCTTTCTTTCCTTTTGGCTGAGCTGCAAGCTATATCTTAGCCTTTCTTTTCTTTGGTTCTTGTTTGGTTGTGCTTCCTTGGCTTGTTCCTCCTCGACACCTTATTCTTCTTCATCTTCTCCCATGACTTGGGTTAGGGCAAGAGGTCCTTGACCCTACTCTTGTTCTTCCTCTTCTTCTTCTTCATTATCATCTTCATCATTGCCTTCAGTTCCTTCACCAAATTTTACTTTTAGATTCCTCACTAATTTATCTTTCTTTTTTAGAGTTGAGGCTATTTTTAATTCCATCTCTACCTTTGATTTAACAACATCATAGTTACTGAAAATTTTGGCAAATTTATCAATTTATTCTGTAAGGAGTGCAGTGATAGCAGCTGAGGAATCATCAATATTAATTTCATATCCTAGAGGCCTTAACCATCTGATTCTAGGTACTATAGCCCAGATAAATGTGTAGTCAATGTCTACCAAGAAACAAATGTGATTGTATTACTTCTCCATTAGGGAAACATGAATCCTCAACCTCTATTTCATAGACTTCTTAAAGTCTTCAAAGTAACTTATAATTAATGATTCAAAATTGTCTCCCATTTTTTCAATGTACTGATTTATTTGCACAGCCACAGACCTATTTTTTTTCCAATCCACCTTGCCAAAAGATGGGAATTCATTTTGAACATAGAAAAATATGCATATCAATATGGAACTAAACTTACATTGAGCACTTTTAGACTTCCTTATTGCTCCTAGGTTTTCAATGATTTGTTGCAACTAAAGTTCTACAATATCATAAGTGTGATCTTTCTTCACAATATTATATCCTACATCAATTGAAATACTTGGAACACTATTTAGTTTGCTTCACTGATAGAATTTGTGTGATATGAACCTCACTACAAAATCAAGAAGTGTATCTTTGATAGTATCAATGGTCATTTCTCTCTTGTTCCACTCTGCTTGTATATTTTGTTCTATTACTTCTTTAGCATCACTCCTTAGGGTCTTGTGTTAGTCTAGGGTTGGATAACCACTAAAACTATGCATAATTCTCTTTTAAATCTTAATAGGTCCACCATCTAACCATAGACATCCATCATGAATTCTACTTAAGACAATTCTGATCCATTCTGTTTTGAAGATAGTGGGGAAATCTAGGGCATGGGTTAAGCCCTTTCTCTCAAAAATTTTGAACTCTTCTTTTAACACTCCATTTTCACATAATTTATCATAGTCCTATTGAATTTCCATGTCTCCAAATCCTTCTACCTTGTAATTATATCACTTCCTCACATCTTGGACCATTACAACCTTAGGCAGAACGATCGATAATGCACCTGCTAGGTCATTCTTGTACACAACCTTAGGTATGGCTCTAAAATTTGGTTGTTTTACCTTATTACTAACCAATTGAACCTCGAATGGTTCCTTATCCTTAGAATTCTTAGAACTAGATGCCATTATGCAAACTAGGGTTTCAACGAATATAAAATTGTGTAACTGCGGAACTCAACACATGAAGAATACCTTTAGATCGATGAAATAATGCTTGATAGTTGTTGGAATCCATGAAAATGCTTTTTTCCTGCTTGAAAATTTCTTCTTCACTCTAATTTCTCTTGCTCTATGTTTTTAATGACAAAAAATGAGTTAAAATCTGCCTTATACCCTTCAAAAAATTGCATTTATTGCATGGTGCATATACAGTTGTAAACTCAACTCTAATATGATTTCTGTATAACTCAGCATCCATAGGTATTACATCACTTAGCTACTACTAACATTACCTTCACTCAAAAACCACTACTTACTGGGCTCCAACTAACTTGTGCTGACAACTCAACACACACTAGAATTTACTTGGCAATTGAAGAGGATTTCTCACATTTGGTAGTGAGATGAAAACTTTAAAAAATTGACCTTATTTTTTCCTTGTTGACTTACATCTTTATTCATGCTAATTTATCCTTTGCAGCACTAATCTATCTTGGAACTGATGTATGATAAAGAATTTAAATATTAGTCCCACATACCTACTTTATGCTTAATTTGTTGAGGTGTGATCACTTGACCTATCAAGTGAAGTGATCTCTTCATTTGATGTGTTGCATCTATCTTTATTCTTCCATGTTTTGTTCATCTCTTCTCTGGTGTGTTCAACATCTACTTTTCCTTTTCCTTTGTTGAACTTTGAATTAGGTTCTTTTGACTTTGTTGGGAAATACTTGCTAATATGACCAGTCTTCAAACAACTGGAACATGTGGTTTGACTTAACCACCTTTTGTAGTTACCACTGAAATGTGTTCTTGTGCAATTCTCAGGGATGTGTCCATATTATTGACAATAATGACAACTATGTCTTGTATTGTAATCCCAATAATAAGAGGTTTCATAGTTTCTTCCCTTTGTTGGCTTGTTTAATGACCATGTGGACTTGGATCTACATTCAAATGCTTTGTGTCCATACTTTTGACAATTGTAGTAGTAACCTTCAAATATTGGTGCACGCATAGTTCTAGTTCTACATTCATGTTCTTGATGACCTTATTTTTTGCACTTATGATAGTGAGCCATGTTTTTAGGTTTGTCATGCTGATTTGCATTCTTGCTCCTACACACATTAGCAATATGTCCTTTTTTACCATAAAAATGACAATTGGGTTTGGATTTATTACCTTTGTCATTTCTTTTGTCAGTAGTTTTAGATGATTCTCCTTTTTTAGTGCTAGTATAGCCTATTCTTGATGTACCCTTGTTGGATCTTAGAGATTTCAATAGTTGCTCAAAGCACTTGATGGCTTCATTTGGCTTGTTGAAACTCTTAGCAATCTCTCTCTCTCTCTCTCTCTCTCTCTCTCTCTCTCTCTCTATCTTCTTAGATTATTTTGCAACTTTAGTGTGGTGATTTCAATGTCTTTGACATTCAACTCATGGTGAGCATTTCATCATTTGACTTAGGGTATCCATTTGTATGTTGGAGATTCTGGCAAGCTTAGTTGACTTCTCTTGCAGTCTATTGGCTAGGTTTCTCTTGTCTTCTTCTATCATGACCTTGTCTTCAATGGCTCTCTTCTTTTGTTCTGTCACTTCACACAACATCATGGCTTGCAATTCTTATTCCAATTTGAGATATCTAATTTCTTCAGCTCGTGTCCTATTCTTTTCCATCATATGAACAATTGCTGCATCAAATTCATTTGAGTTACCATCTGCAAACAATTATTTGGTGTCAATCACTTTGTATTGTGTGTCTTTTTTAGCTATAACAATCTCTCTCCTTCTCTTTAGTGAACTTCTCAATGCATCTCTAGCTTCATTTAGTTTTTGTAGTAGGAGATGTATCTCAATCTCCTAATTTGCAATGGTCTTTCCCAACTTGTAAACCTCCATCTCAAGATATTTTCTCCCAGCTGTAAAGATTCTCCTAATGAGAACTTAGCTTTGATACCAATTGTTGGAATTACAGATGGGAAATGTATACTTCTGAGACGCGGGGGGGGGGGGGGGAATCTGAAGTACTAATCTTTTAAAAAAATTTTAACCTTAGAAAAAATACATGCATAAACTTATTGAAATAACATGTAAAGTAAATGCATCCACATAAATACTTGACACTAGATATGATTACCCAAAAACCCTCTAATGAAAAGGTAAAACTAGGGTGGGGATGACACCCACAATTCTTCACTACTACAACAATAAAGTTCACCTATTAAGGTTACATGATTTGACCATTCTAATGATTTGCCCTGTGAAAGGCCTGCCCTATTAAAGGCTTACAAAGGATTGTTAGATCCTACCCTATTAAAGGATTTAGAACACTCTATTAGAAGTGTGCCTCACTAAAGGACTTTAGAACACTCACTTGGAATGTCATGTTGTTAAAGGATTTCATAATGACTATTAACTGATTTCATCTTGCTGATATAGTTGTTAGAAAGTATAGTAGAATGTTTGATCTGCTACACTTATAATCTAGTATTGCAAATTTTAGATCTCAATTTATTCTATCTTGATCCTTTCTAATCTGTTATAATAATCTTGTATCACTACTCCTCTATTCTACTAATTGATTCTACAATTCTATTACTCTTTAAGTCACCTTGAATACTCTTTGATCAATGTATTCCTTTTCTCCCTTCAATCCTTTGCTAGCATCACCTTTATCCATGCATTCTCTCATTATGAATTATGGGGCTTCAACTTCCTTATAAGGATTTCATGTCTTAGGGTTAGGTATGAATCTATAGTTGAGATTAATCCATTTTTCCTCTTTACCATTCCATTTTTCTAATCGGTTGCATGTTGATTGCATAGAGAATCAAATAGATTCGATCTTATCTTCAAAGCTCAAGATCTATTCATATGTCAACTCAAAAATGGTTTACATTGTTGTTTGTGCCATCACAAACAACAAAGTCCTTTCTATGTTACTTGGCACTTGGTAATACTAATGATCGACACATACTATAATTCTATCTGGTTTGGCACTTGAACTTGCTCAACATCTACTATTCATTCGACACTTGAACTTGCTCAGCATCTGCTACTCACTAGGCACTTGAATTTCTTAGTACATGAGTAACTCTACACTCGTTGCAACTTGACATCTATACAAATTATACTTGGCATATATTGCTAGCTAGGCATGAACTTAGTAAATATCTTAAGTGTGTTGACACTCAATTATCAAAACCAATATGAGATTAATATAATCCTATGATTCTTCACAGAACCTGGGAATGAAACAACTAGTCAATGAAGAATTTTATTTTCCATTTAGTCAAGAACCAAATATTTAACCTAAATAAATGTTCACCTTCCATAATGATAATTAGAATACCTACATTTTGTACAGTTAGAAGGAACCCATTATTGATGGTATTCTTCTTGCATTACAACCAACTCCTCTAGATCTATGAGCAAGCAAGAATCCATTACCTCTCAGACCACCATATGGAGGACAACAAAATCAAAATTAAGGAAATGTGCCTACAATCTTGAAGAATCCTGCATGGTCTACTAAAAAGTATAGTGTAGTGGAAGATTTGAAATGAACAAAGGCCTACATGTCCATGTTTGACATGCTACAAAATTATCCTAATCAGTGGGAAGCACTAATGAAAAATGTTGATCACACGAAGGCAATCCCTAATGTGAATACTATTCATCATAAGATTGTATCGCAATAGGTCAATGCTTGGAAGGCCATGCCAACTATGTTTAAAGACAAGGTTGAGGTGCCTCCATTTTTTCTTAGCATCAGAATATATGGGAAGAATCTTCACAATTTCCTTATTGATTCAGGAGCTTCTTGTAATGTTATGCCACTTTTGATAGCACAAAGGTTGGAAGTCACTCCTCTACCATCTAATTGAATAGTGATACAACTCGAAAAAATAGAAGTAAACATTATTAGTGTATTGAAAGATGTTTGGATATAGTTGAGAATTAACCCTCGAATTCAAGACATCATAGATATACATGTGGTTGAAATTCCTAAAACATATGGACTGCTACTAAGTAGAGTGGACAACATGCTTAAGAGGATGGTTTTCAGTCGATTTTACTCAACTGTGATTACCTTGGAAAGGGTTGAATAATCAAATCAAGATTGATAGAGAGCTAAAATTGAAAATGATGATTACAGAATACAATACACTAAATAAGGTGGCATTTTTACATTCTAATTTAGGCTCTTACAAAGTGATGGCTTTTGATAAAACTTCAACTAAAACATCAAATGATCAAAATGGAAGATCCATAATTCCAATCCCAAAAGAAGAGATCATAACATAGTTCATAGATAACATGGTGGACAACTTACAATGTTTCGGTCAAGAAGAAAACCCAACTGTGTTGCTCCTTCCTGGATTTTGTGGATTTCATAAAGTTAGTCATTCAAAGTTTGAATATTCACATTGCCAAGAAGTGATTTCTATGGTATTAACCTAGATAATGGAAATAAAGAGCAACCACATTCCAAAAGAAGTACCTATAGAAAATCCAAATTTTACATACATATCTGAAGTTGTGATGAAGGATGGAGAAGAGGTAGAAGATCACAATGCATCATAAAATGATACCTCTTCAGATGGTGAAGGTTTTTCTTCTCCTCCACTAGGAATGATTAAGATCTAAAGAAGGAGACCTTTTATAAAAGGCCAAGGTTGGACTTCAATAGTCATTCATCCTAAGCCTAAAGTTGACAAAATTATAGAATTGATTAGGGAAATTCAAGACCAGCAAGAGAAACATACATTTCCAATATCAAAGATAAACAATGAAAAATAATCAAGCCCACCATGAGAGAGATTACAATGGATCCCAAAGAAACAATCCTTTAAGGTTAAAGTAAGAAAAAGATACAAATGAAAAAGCATAAGTCCAGGAAGCCTAAAGAAGAACCAATTTGGACACTACAGTTTGACAACTCTAAATGAAAATTAGGACCCGGTATAGGTATTGAATTAATTATCCCAAGAGGTAAGTCTTTTTATGAAACATATTGATTATGGTTTGGATATACTAACAATGTTGTAGAGTACGAAGCCTTGATTTTTGGACTTCTCTCCACATTAGAGAAGGGAGTCAAAGCTCTCAAAATCAAAGGAGACTCCCAATTGGTGACTAGGAAATTGAAATCAATTTATTCTTGCAATGATAAGAGATTACTCACTTATCGAAAGAGGCTATGGGATCTAATGGATGACTTTGAAGCTTTAAACATAAGGTCCATTTGCAAAAGGAGAAACATCATAGAATTTGCCTTGGTAATTTCAGCTAGTGCATTACAACCCTTCGAGAGAACAAAATTGAAATTTTTTATAGTAGAATTAATTTCTACCCTATCTATCCTAGATAACATTATGAACTTCCAAGTTTTCTAGAATGACCAACACATATTTTAGTTTATCATGTGTAATGGGCATTTTAAGAGACAAGAGATTGATGACACTCTAGATGAAAAACCTGAGGAGGAAAGACATGAAGATGAAGATGCAATTATCAATATGAAAACCAACACTATCCCTAAGGGGATGGTCGAATTGGAGCACATTTTTTATTGTGATGAATCATCACTTAGCAAGAGAACAGTGAAATAAAAAGGGATTGAGCAATGAAATTCATGTAATCTAGGTACAAACCAAGATCCTAGAATGGTAAGGGTTGGAAAGGTGTACAACTCTCAGGAAAGGAATGATATGCTCCAATTACTTAGGGAGTAAAAATATGTAATTTCTTAGAGTTATGAAGAATCAAAACTTATGATCTTGATATCATCACACATGACATTCCATTGAAGCCAGATACCAAACCTTTCCAACAAAGGGAAAGACATATTAATCCCATTAAATTGAACTATTGATAATGAAGGAAGTCAAGAAATTTCTCAATGCTAAGATTATCTTCCCCATTCACCATTCTACATGGGTGACTAACTTGGTTCTAGTGAGGAAGAAGACTAGAGAGATCTGCCTTTGCATCGATTTTCATAATTTGAACCTAGCATCTCAAAAGGATACTACCTTTACCTTCACTTGATGATGTGTTACAAATTATCAATGGATCCAAAATGATGTCTTTCTTAGATGGATATTCTAGATACAACCAGGTGATGGTTGATGAAGAAGATAGGCTAAATATTGCTTTCATGACTAAATGGGGGATGTTTTCCTATAGAAGAATGCCCTTTGGGTTGGTCAACGGAGGGACCACATTTCAACAAGCCATGGCTAAAGCTTTCAAGGGAATAATAAACAAATGTATAGTCATCTACATGGATGATTAACTATCTTTTCAAAGGATCAAAGCACTCACATTGATGATCTAAGATATATATTCAATAGATGTCAGGAATATGGCATATCACTTAATCCTAAGAAGTGTTCATTTGGGGTCACTAAAGGAAAGCTCCTGGGTCACATTATTTCCAAAGCTAGAATCTCCATTGATTTGATTTAGAGATTCAAGAAATGAAGCTAGTGAGAGGATAGGGATTGACAAAGATGATAGTTGATAACAAGATTGGAAATGAGAATAAATTCAGGTTTGACAAAAAAATTAGCATAGAAGATCAACATAATAAGATTATAGTATCTAAAGTTGATATTGATCAAGGTATAATAACAGATGTTTGATATTAGGATATTGTTTACTATCCTTTACAAAATCAATACCCCAATTGGGTGAATAGTTCTCAGTGCAGGGGTCTCAAGATCAAGTGTGAATCTTACATGTTGCAAAATAGGAAATTATATAAAAGGAACTATGAAGGAATCTACCTAAAGTGTTTGGGATGGGAAGAAGTAAAAGAGGTTTTGAAGCAATTTCATGACAAGTATGGCACAAGACATGGATCAATAGAAGCTATGACCCATATAATTTTAAAATCAGGTTACTTTTGGCCTACAATCTTCAAGGATACATTTGAACATGTGCATAGTTGCCACATTTGTCAAACTAGTGCTAACAAAGAAAGACATGTGGTGATGCCATTACACCCAGTGTTTGAGGTATCTCCTTTTGAAAAGTGGGGGATGGATTTTATTGGTCTAGTAAACCCACTGTCATTGACAAGATATACATTTGTTCTTATAGCTACATATTATTGCACACGCTAGACAAAAGTTGAGACTTTTAGAAACTACACAACAAAGGTGGTTACAGACTTCTTGGAAGAATACATTATTACTAGATTTGGGATGCCATTCTTTCTAGTTTGCAATAATGGATTAGCCTTTGCATCAATATTTCTTACCTAGTGGGCACTGGATAATCAAGTTATAATCATGTTCTCTTCAAATTACTATCCAATAAGAAATGGTGTGGCTAGATCTACAAATAAGAAATTGATCACGGTGATAAGGCATTTGTGATATTGGGGTAAGTACACCAAGTTGTGGTGCCAAAAATATGACACACAAAAATATTTTTTTAAATTCACAAAGCACTTATGCACTTTGTGAAATCACAAATTTTCATATATGGGCAGCAAACCCGCGGCCCATTTCATTATTTTTTGTTTTCACATTCTTTCTCCTCAACAATACACACGCGGGTTGCAAAATTGAAGAATTTTGTCACCCGCCTCCCCAAAATACCTCCTTGTCATCGAAGATCAAGATTGGGATCATGTAGTATGTTTTCTACTGTTGTTTTTGCATTGTTTTATATGTTTTTACATTGTTTTGTAAGTTTTTACATTATTTTGTAGGTTTTTTCAATTTTTCTTTAAAATTGTTTATTTATTTAGATTGCAATTAGTTTCTTATCAGGAAATATGAATAATGAACCACCAAATCCCCAGTTGGATCAACAAAATCAAATTGAAAACCCTCCACAAGATCCAAATCAAAACCCTCCACAAGATGAAAATCAAAACCCTCCACAAGAAGAGTAAGAAATTCTACAACCTCCATTGATTTGAAGACCTCCTCCTAGCTCCCAAGACAACATTTTAAATGAAATAGAAAGAGGGAAAAATGAATTAGAAGCACTCATTGGTAGGTTTAAAGCTTGTGGACAAACCAATGTGATGAGAGCACAATTGGCATCTTACCTTGAGTCCATTATGACCCATGTAGCTTTTGTTATTAGTCAGTTGGATATTTGGCATGTTAAGAGAGATGAACAAAGAAGATACTATGCAAAAAAATTATCATATAAAGATGTAAAAAAAAAAAGAAATAGAAAAAGGTAGCATTTTTACATTGTTTAAAAATCCTGGAGAACAAGACACTATTAAACATACAACTAAAAGGTTCCCCATCCATTGGTGTATACATGATGATATTAGAAATAAATTTTGGGATAGATGGTGGATGGTCTGTGATGCCCCTCCCTGCAATAATCACGAGGTTCAAATGTTTTTCTTAAAGAAATTGTATTGTGAATTTTCCTTGGGGAGATCCCCAATTATTTTGATATATTAGAATCTCAAGGTAGAGGTGGAGGGTCATCATTTGAGAGGTTGGGGACACGTCATGACCCTAATGTAGTTAGGGTGCATGTTGTCAAGCCATAGGGTAAGCATGTGATTATTCCTTCAGTTATGAAGGAACATGTAGAGACCAACACTTTAGGGACTATCAATGCTTTAATGTAGACCCCCATTCATTACGCCAGTCCATTAGTTGAGAAGGAGCCTTCTGTGTGTTGCAGTCATATGTGCACATCAAGTGGATCCTTATGCACATTCGGAAGTCATGTTGGAGATAGTATAAATGATGGGCTAGTCACTAATGAGTTCCTCAGTGACACATTTGGCATTGACACATAGGTAAATTAAAATTATAATAAACTAATTTGATCACATTTTGTATATATAGTGAATGACTAATTAATTAGCATGTATTGACATTGTCCAAAATTTAGGGTAAGAGTATTGATGGCCCTAGTATAGATTCCCTAGACCCAGTTTACATCCCATTGAAAAGTTGAGAGGTATGTATCAATTTAATATTTAAATTAATACATATATTTATTAATTAATCATATGAAGGATTGACAATTTTTTTTTATCCATGTGCATCAATTCTCTACTGGACTATCGACATTCACAAGGGACTTTGAGCCTAGGCATGATATGAGCTTTTTAGAGGTATATTTGTTTCATGTTTCATGTTATATGTAAATTGTATTCTATTACATGCAGTTGTTGACATCTGAGACTCCTCATCTTTGCTAGTCCATCGATCGTGGAGTTACTACAATGATGGCTAGTTTAGAGCCATTGATTGAGGTATAAAAGAATTTTCTTAATTTTAGTTGTTGTCTATAATAGTTAGTATCAAAATTTAAAATGTTATTTATAAGTGATTATATTGATTAAATTTTTGTAGGGCCTTATTAAACCCGATTGTCCACAAGCCTTTGAGGTGGGTGTACAGAGTGACTATTTGATGGTGGTAAGAAAATAATTAATTTTGTGTGTACATATATTTGATTTCAATGTATAATAATTATTGATTAATATCTACTTTGTTTGTATCAGCTCGAGCTAGAGAAGAGCCTAAACAAGAGGATGAGTGAGTGTGTGAGGAACACCCCATCATCCCCATTATCTCCCTCCACACAATGACCAAAGACCTCTAAGAATTTTTTTCCTTCCCCCCATGGGAAGGAGAAGATATGGTTGATAGACACACATGTATAGGCATTAGTGGACATATATGTTGGATTTTATGTTAGTGAAAATATTCATTATATATTTGATGTATATATGACATTTTATAATTGATTTATGACATATATTTGATGAATGACATTATTAGACTTATGACATTATTGGTTAATATATGATATGTTTGTTCATGTATGATATTATTGGTTATCATAATATATTATATGTTTGTTCATGTATAACATTATTGGTTATCATAGTATATATATTTTTTTTATTGTTTGCATTTTAAGTACATTTCATGTATTTCATTTTAATGTAAATTGCATCCAAAATGATGCAAAGTGCTCACACCAAAAGCTAGTGGATTCCCAGCAAGAACACTTTTAAGGTAAACTACCTTTCCCACATTCATAAGTGTCTTCAAAGACTCTTTCCAACTTGGTTACAAAATTGAACAATCTTCTACCCAACTTCACAAAACTACTTGATCACTTTCCCTATTCAAGAAGGAATAAGGGAAAAATGAGCAAATTTGAGAAATGGATCATAATCAACATCTTTCTTCAAACTAACACCTTAGACACTTTAAGGAACACCTAATAACTATCTCACAAACTTTAGTTTATCATCTATTCCATCCTTCCAAGAGATTCTTCAACATTCTACGAGTGAAAACAAGCTTCCAACATCCTATAACTATATTTTCTTTGCAACAACATGAAATTTGCTGATTTTCGGACAACTCTTCACAAAGAGAAGTGATTATATTTCAAACCCATGGAATGGCTATTAAGACAACCAAGAAGATCCTTAACATCTTCCACTAACTCCATTTAGTGATAACATGCATCTAAAGTGATTTTTCATTCTAAAAAAGTATGAGTTTTCTATTCCAAATAGGAAGTAATGATATTTGACAATAACTCAATGATCCTATATATAAGTTTAACATCAATAGTGATTGCTTTCCATAAAAGAAAATTAATAATCACCAACCCCTTATGCCTCCTCTAAATTCATAGAGGGTATTTTCATCATTTTACATCCACTCCAACTGATTATTAGTTTGTTTTATTGGTTACAAGGTTAATTTCAAGGTTTTCCAAAAAATTGCTAAATTTGCCAAAAAGTTGTCAACAACTTTTATTGCAAAATGCAATTTTTACACTAACTCTTCCTAGAACTTAACCAAGTGATTTTTGGTTACACATAGGACCTATATAAGGTGTAATTAATCTCAAAACACTTATTGAGTCAACTTATTAACAAAAACAACAAAAAAAGAAAAATCGTTAGGACTAAGGCAACTTGCGTTTATAGGTGAGCTCAAGTTCCTTGACCTTACAAACAAGAATTACCTTATTACCATAAAAAAATAAAATGTTAAAAATGAGGTGTATGATCACCCATTTACCTTCTATCACAAGTCTCCATCATTGGATGAGATGACATATCCTGTTGTCACTGTCAAAGATTGTTGCTCTATGGCATTTAGTGACTCTTAGGGACAATTCGGTTTGGCATGCCCAAGAATGTTTGAGTGCTCAATAGGATGGGAGGAGCTTGGGGCTAGGTTTTACCTGACCATCTAGAGCTAAAAAAATAGATAGTTCAATCCTATGATGAATGGTGAGAGAGATTCAACAGCTGACACCTTTGCATTGGCCAACACTATAAGTTTTAGCATCACTTGAGATGCGGCTGCAAAATCTAAATAGAATCATATCTCCAAAATGTGAGAGAGGTTATTGTAGGTCTTTGAAACATAGTCCTATAGCACTTAGAATTGCATCCATACCTTGCATGAGATTTGAGTTATGCCCTATCAAAGATTGCTGACCTATGACATTTAGTGACTCTTAGGGACAATTCAGTTCAGTGTACCTGAGAATGTTTGAGCACTCAATAGGATGGGAGGAGCTTGGGGCTAGGGTTTACCGAACCACCTAGAGCTAATGGAATAGATAGTTCAATCCCATGATGAATGGTGAGAGAGATTTGACAGTTGGCAACTTTGTAGTGGCCAACATTAAAGTTTCAGCATCACTCGAGATGGGGTCACAAAATCAAAATTGAATAAGATCTTCAAAAAGTGAGAGAGGTTATTGTAGGTCTCTACAACATGGTCCTTTAGCACCTATAATAGCATCCATAGCTCATATAAGATTTGAGATATGAACTGTCAAAGATTACTTCCCTATGGCATTTAGTGACTCTTAGAGATGATTTGGTTTAGCATGCCCGAGAACATTCGAGTACTTAATGGGATGAGAGGAGCTTGGGGCTAGGTTTGACCTAGTCACCCATGAGCTAAGAAAATAGATAGTTCAATCCCATGAAAAATGGTGAGAGAGATTTGGTAGCTAGCACCTTTGTACTGGCCAACGCTACAAGTTTTAGCATCACCCGAGATGGGGTCGCAAAATCTAAATGGAATTGGATCTCCAAAAAGTGAGAGACATTTTTGTAGGTCTCTACAACATGGTCTTGTAGCACCTAGAATTGCATCAATACAAGCTTTGAGATATGCCCCATTAAAGATTGTTTCCCTATGGAATTTAGTGACTCTTAGGGACGATTTGGTTTGGCATGCCTAAGAATGTTCGAGCGCTCAATGGGACGAGAGGAGCTTGAGGCTAGGGTTTACTTGGCCACCCAGAGCTAATGGAATAGATAGTTTGATCCCATAATGAATAATGAGAGCGATTGGGTAGCTGACACCTTTGTCACCCAAAAGGGTATCTAAATCTGAAAAGGGTATCCAAATCCCTAGTCAAGTCACCATGTTGTTTGGAATAATTAAAACTTATGCCTTATTCTCATTCTAGGAGGGCTATAAGCCAATTAATTGGTTTTCAAAGAAACTTGATGCTATAATTTGTCTTTGATGAAATGAATCATTGATTCATGTTGATTAGGACCTAAATAGGCCATATCAGTGATTGTAGGCTACCCGTGGTCTTTGTATCTAGATTTTGGGGTTTGATCCCTCTTTGGCTAAGGGAATCCATTAGTGCATTTTGAGTTTTTGGTGCTTAGAACTTGTAGACCTAGTGATTAGGTTAGCTTGTCTTGTGGGGTTGTGATAACCTTCCTAAAGCCTATCTCCATACCTATGATAGGTATTTGGCAATATGACCCTTCACCTTGGGTGTTGAGGGAATTTGAGAACTTCTACCATTCCTTGTTGTTTGAAGACCTCTACTACCTACTACTGCATCAATGACCAAGATGTTGCTTTAGTATAGGGGATTCTAGTTTATTAAGGTATCTTTATGATCCCACTTGCATTCAGTTGCTATTTTTTGAGTGACTAGCTAGTTGCTTCGGTGTGGGATTTCTATAATATATGATGTCCTCATACAAGTACATGCCAATTTTTTGTAAACATTTTCTATTGTAAAGGACTAGTGAAAAATATCTATAATGTCCATTTTTGGGACTAAAGAATATAACTATTAAAACCATAAAGCTTCCATGCTATTGTAATGGAGATTATTTTCAATATCATTTGGCTAATTCTTATTTGGTCAATACTACTATATACATATGTAAGAATAATTTAGTTCATATATATATATCTAGTTCTTAATTGTTTGACTATTATGAAGGACTTATTTCCTTTGGTTTGGAAAAATATTTGTTGTATACAATACTCAATATTCATATTCCTTTATATTTTTTATTGTTTAATGTTCATATATGCATATATATCTTTAAGTAATGTTCCTTTTCTTTAGTGGATGCACTTGAAGGATATGTTCTAGCTCGCCTAGGGAAAGAGGTTAAAATTTCTTGCCAACTTTTTGAAGGGGCCTGTTTTTGCCACAATAAATTACATTGTGTATACTCACTATCCCAAAGAGGCCATAAAAATCCAAGAGTGGGATAGTGAGTTACACCATTATTAATACAAGCTGCTAAAAACAAGACAAGAGACTAGTGAAAAGAGAAAGATTTTTAAAACTATGAAAAGAAAGACAATCAAACCAAACTTCCTAAAAAAAATTGTTCTAAACAATTCAATCTAGCATGGAAACTAGTACAGTCTACAAAAACAATGTCAAAATGCCTTAAAACTCAAAAACTCTGTAATTTTTCCTTCAAATATCATGCTATATAGCATGCTGACCATACACAATTATATTAACTTCTCTCATTTTAGGGTTTGGAAAGTCTTTATATCTCCTCTTAGGTCTTTCCCCTTCATCCATATGGTTTTCATTAGCCTCCTTCAAGTTTTAAAAGGAAAATCCACAATTTCTTGCAAAATAAGCATTTTGCAAAAATTGCAAAATTGCAATATAACAACTTTTCCAATTTTTCTTGCTTGCTCTTCTTAACACTTCAAACTTGTTATTTAGGCTATCCCTTAGAAATTTCATGCTAGGATCCCTTCCCTAAGCTAATGACTCATCCCTTAGGTTACTCATTGCCCTATGGCAAGGTATGCCTTGATTTTTAGGCCAAAATAGTGACTCTTCTAAAGACATTAAATAACATCCAATACCCTAACTACCACACCTAGGTCCAATGACCCTTATTCTACTTACAAAGCTCACTTGGAGCATAACACAACAAAAATGAAAGATGAGGGCCCTATGATTCAAGGTGCCCCTACACCTCTCTCTCTCTCTCTCTCCCCTTCTCTCCCTATTCAATCTAATAAACCAACTAGATCTGCTCTACATTTTAATGTCTCAAGTATTGCCTTGTGGTCAGACTCACGAACTTTCCAAAGACTCTTATTATGTGGTTTTCCACCACATTTTATCAAGTGTACATTTGATGTGAAAAAAATGTTTGAATAATGAAGGATCTTCCTCTCTGTTTTCCAATCCTTGAATAACCACAAGTTAGGGTTCTTCATAGAATATCATCTAAGCCATGTCCAGGTTACAACCACTACACTAATATGGTACTATAAACCTTCACGATATATAACCAAGTTATCCAATTTTTGTTTGGCTTAGACATAATTACACAAATAATAATCCATCCCTTCTTCATTGTCATTAGGTGCAATAACAAAAAAAACATGGCCTACAATGATAAATGTATAAAATACGGTCATTACTTCAGAAAATACTTAGGTAAAAGTTATAAAGTTAAATATTGAAATTAGAAAGATATAACAAATCCATCTCTACCATTTCTAGTGCTTGTGGGGGATGATAGGTGTCAATTGGGTCACAAACCCATATATCCCATTTGTCCACCCATTTAGTTAACTCACACTCATCTTAATTTTCTTTTGCACATGATGGACAATAACATGCCATTTTTTCATGGGTGGATACTCCATGAACTTGCATCAAAGCTTCTAAAAGAGTGCAACTCACTTGATCTTATTAGTGTGCAAAAATCCTCATATGGTGCAATGTTAGTATTATCTATCAACCAAAAAAATTTACGAACTGTAGACTCACCTTCCTTACCTAGAGCCATTGTAGTGTTACACCACTAGATGATGGATTTTTCATCTGTCAATATTGCTCCATCTTTTTAATTTAGTTTTTCATGAGCTAAGGCTCTTTTGATGCATGCTCTTGGACCATCATGCTCTCCCTTTCCATGACCAACCTCTATGAAATTCTACATATATTGAATTCTAGACAACCTGTTCATCCTGCTCAACCAATAGAACATCTGTGCATTCTTGAATTGAGATGTGCAATTTTCTAACCAAATAATGTATTGATGATATGGTATGTCCCTATTAGCGAAATTTCCATAACATAGTTGAAAACAACCATGTACAAACTCTGTAGAATGTGATTGATCATCGCTGATGTAAAAATGGTACTCCCTCAAAATCTTCCTGTCATCCTCTGTACATGTAGGTGAATGCATGAATGTTATGTGAACAAATATGGAAACTTGTTGAGAAGTATAATACTTTTCTCACATAGAAACAATGGTATCCAATGGAAATATATCCTTGCACAACTTGAATTGCAAATCCAACCATTCGATCTCTATGTGTATGGCTTGCATAGTTTTTTCATGAAAAATATTCATGAACTCATACAATGGAATACTTTTAATGACTAAATCACATCTTTTACCCTATTTCCCATCTTTTAGAGCATATGTCACTATCTTATATTTTCCACAATCTACTATTTTATTTCCAATTGCATGTGTACTATCCATATGTTCACAAGGTGATAAAAGTCAAGCAAAGAACCACAAAATAAGCATGTACCATACAAGTGTGATGTCTTGTAAAATTTTTAGCCATCCCCCATTTGACATAAAATATTGGATATGGATTCCCTTGAATATCTAGGTGGCTCATTCATGTCACAATCCTGCAAAACAAACTTAGAATGCAAAAACACACATATATGCCTAAAAACATCAAAATGGTTAGAAAATTCAATATTTATCCTACAAAAACAAGTTTTGCATGTGTGATTTATCTTCACATAAAATTTTTTACCCATCTCAAAAAATCTTTGACTTATTCGAATTTGAGGATATATACCAATAAATTTTGCAAAAAATTGTATCTGTGTTGAGTCCAAAAAATGTTTCGCATGTGAGTCATGATTTTGGCTACCAATCCTCATTACAACATCTCTTTGATTAGGGGAAACATGTGTGTTATTTGTCAAAAAATCTTTGAACAATGATTTCAAAGGTTCACTAATTTCTTTATCCTTCATAATAGTCTGTACCGCTAAATGTCCATAACTCATTTTTTGTTGGATCTTCCAATCTCTCATGCCTTAGCATGGCTCTCCTTAGTGTACCTCTACCTATTTTCAATTTTCTGCTTCTCTTTCTCATGATTTCAGCTTTCTTCATTTAGGTACTTACTATTATCTATGTAAGTACTCATCTTGTGATATTACTATCTTTGGTGTGTGATTTAGAACCAAGTTTATCATAAGCACTCATTAGATTCTTTACAATGCTTTTTTCATTTGAATTGTCCATCATTCTTAGCACAAGAATCTTCATGATAGGCCTAAATTTCAAATTCCTCATCATTTCAACAAATAATTGGCATTGACCTATAATATTTAATTTTTCAAAGAATAGTCTCCACATACGATTAACTTTTCTTTGACAAGTATGCTTGCTAATCTTGTCAGGCACTAATTTCAAAATGTTAGTATCAATATCAATCAAATATTTTGATCTTCTAAAAAGAATTCTAGAAGGTGTTATAATCTCTTCCATTCCCTCAATATTTTAATTATAAACATAAGGTTTAGTGTTTTGCATACCTTGAACCGAAGATGATGTGCCTTGGCAATAAGATGCAAAAGATGGAATGTCACCTACTTGATATGTTGATGTTGTGTCTACAACATGACATGATGGAGTGTGTACATCGTCGAATGTACAAATTAGCCTCTCTTCAACATGAGATGATGATATGACTCCAACATTAGAAGATGATGTAGCTTCACAAATTAATTATCTTCTTGAGCATAACAGTCTCATTCGTTCTCTTTGTCTTTCTAATTCTTACTATTTATTTCTTTGTATCGATGGTTCTTGTTCCTCTTTGAAAACAATTCTTCATTACTTATTTGCAATTTTCTTTGTTTACATAGTAGTTTCATTTTATCTTTTTTAATTGCAAAATTTCTCTCCCTCTCTTCCATTGTTTGAGTTTTTGATTTCTTCCTTGGAATGATGATGATTTCTATATGTCAAATTATTCAAACATATGAGTTACTTATAATTTGTAAATTACAAATCATTCAAATACATATACAAATTACAATTATTTCAATGAATACACAATATATATTAAAAAACTTGTCAAATTTCTAACCATTTTCAAATAACAATTCATTAAAACATACAAATTTCAATGAATTCACTATATATTAAACAACTTGTCAAATTATAATCAAATTTGTCTCTATATAATAACAAAGAATATTTAAACAGGATTGCACTAACCTTTTCTATAGAAAGAATATTCAAAAAGGCTTCAAATAGTGTATCTAATGATTGAATATGGTTTTTGCTAACTTCCAATAGCATGAAACCCATGTTTTCAATCTAAACAACACAATACACAACTGTCAAAAAACAAAATATAGATCAGTAGGGACCCAAACTTTTGTTATCACCATTTTTTGGTATTTTCATATAGTGTGTATGCACTATAGTGCGTGCACACTATAGTTCATATGCACTATGTGAAAAATAATCTTTCCCTATCCCACCATCTGCCATCCCCTACTCTCTCTCTCCCTACTCTCTCTCATTCTCTCTCTCCTCTCCTATCCCATACTCTCCCTCTCACTCTCTCTCTTTCTCTTCCTCTCCCACTCCCTCTCCCACCACCTACTCTCTCTCACTCTCTCTCCCATCCCCTACTCTCTCTCTCTCTAGAAGGAGCTCACTATCCCTCTCTCCCAACCCCTACTCTCTCTCTCTCTCTCTCTCTCTCACACACACACTCCATACCCCCACTCTCTCTCTCATTCACACACACACACTCTCTCCCATCCCCTACTCTCTCTCTCTCTCTCTCTCTCGCTCTCTCTCTCTCCCCTCCTCCCATCCCCTACTCTCTCTCTCTCTTACACACACACACACACACTCCCATACCCCCTCGCCTCTCTCTCTCACTCTCTTGCTCTCTCCCTCTTGCTCTCACTCTCCCACTCACTCTCCCACCACCCACTCTCTCGCTCTCTCTCCCTCTCCACTCTCTCTCACTCTCTCTATCTCCCATCCACTACTCTCTCTCTCATTATCCCACCCCCTACTCTCTCTCCCATCCCCTACTCTCTCTCTCTCTCATGCCCTACTCTCTCTCTCTCTCTATCATACACACACTCCCATCCCCCCACTCTCTCTCTCATTCGCCCTCTCCCACTGCCTATACTCTCTCTCAATCAAAAACTCTCTCTCTCAATCAAAAACTCTCTCTCTCTCTCTCTCTCTCTCCCTCTCTCTCTCTCTCTCTCTCTCCCCCATCCCCTACTCTCTCTCTCTCACTCACAAACTCTCTCTCTCTCTCTCTCTCTCTCTCTCTCTCTCTCTCTCTCTCTCCCCCATCCCCTACTCTCTCTCTCTCACTCACAAACTCTCTCTCTCTCTCTCTCTCTCTCTCTCTCTCTCTCTCTCCCTCCCTCCCTCCCTCCCTCCCCTCCCCTACTCTCTCTTGCTCTCTCTCCCCTCTCCCATCCCCTACTCTCTCTCTCTCTCTCTCACACACACACACTCTCTCTCTCTCTCTCACACACACACACACTCCCATCCCCCTTCTCTCTCTCTCACTCTTGCTCTTGCTCTCCCACTCCCTCTCCCATCACCTACTCTCTCTCACACACACATTCTCTCTCTCCCATCCCCTACTATCTCTCTCTCTCCCTCTCTACTCTCTCTCTCCCACCCCCTACTCTCTCTCACATCCCCTACACTCTCTCTCCCTCTCTACTCTCTCTCTTTCCCCCACCCCCTAATCTCTCTCACATCCCCTAATCTCTCTCTCTCGCTCTCCCACCCCCTACTCTCTCTCTCATCCTCTCTCTCTCTCTCTCTCTCTCTCTCTCTCTCCCATTCGCTCTTCCACTACCTACTCTCACTCTCACATCCCCTACTCTACCTCTCTCTCTCTCTCTCTATATATATAAATATCTCTCTCTCTCCCCCTCCCTCTCCCTCTCTCTCTCTCTCTCTCTCTCTCTCTCTCTCTCTCTCTCTCTCTCTCTCTCCCCCTCCCCCTCTTATCCCCTACTGTCACTCTCTCTCTCTCTCTCTCTCCATCCCCTACTCTATCTCTTTACCACCACCTACTCTCTCTCACACTCTCTTTTCCATCCCCTACTCTCTCTCACACATACACACTCTCTCTCTCATCCCCTACTCTCTCTCTCTCTCTCTCTTACACATACTTTGATCACCCCCTCTCTCTCTCTCCTTCTCTCCCTCTCCCACTCCCTCTCCCACTGCCTACTCTCTCTCACGTACTCTCTCTCCCATCCCCTACTCTCTCTCTTTCACACATACACACACACACACACACACACACACACACACACACACACACACACACACACTCCCATCCCCCCTCTCTCTCTCATCTCCCATCCGCTACTCTCTCTCTCCCACTCCCTCTCCCACTACCTACACTCTTTCTCTCTCTCTCTCTCTCAATATCTGTCTCCCATCCCCTACTCTCTCTCTCTCTCTCTCTCTCTCTCTCTCTCTCTTTCTCTCCCCTATCCCCTACTCTCTCTCCTCTCCCATCCCTTACTCTCTCTTACACACACTCTCATCCCCCCTCCCTCTCCCTCTCAAACTCCCTATCCCATCGCCTACTCTCTCTCTCACACTCCCTCTCTCTCTCATCCCCTACTCTCTCTCTCTCTTACTTTCTCTCTCTCATCCCTACTCTCTCTCTCTCTCACACACACACTCCCATCACCCCCTCTCTCTCTCCATCTCTCCATCTTCCTCTCCCACTCCCTCTCCCATTGACTTCTCTCTCTCTCTCTCTCTCTCTACTCTCTCTTACTCTCTCTATCTCCCATCCTCTACTCTCTCTCTTATTCTCCCACCTCCTACTCTCTCTCCCATCCCCTACTCTCTCTCTCTCTCTCTCTCTCTCTCTCTCTCTCTCTCTCTCTCTATCTTGCTCTCCCTCTCCCACCTCCTACTCTCTCTCTCTCACTCACATACACTCTCTCTCCAATTCCCTACTCTCTCTCTCCCATCACCTACTCTCTCTCTCTCTCTCTCTCTCTCTCTCTCTCTCTCTCTCTCCCTCTCTCTCTCTCTCTCTCTCTCTCCCATCCCCTACTCTCTCTCCCATCCCCTCTCACTCTCTCTCGCTCTCCCTCTCCCTCCTCCTACTCTCTCTCTCTCTCTCTCACACACACACATCCCCTACTCTCTCTCTCTCTCTCTCTCCCTCCCATCCCCTACACACACACACACACTCTCTCACCCTCCCTCTCCCATTTCCTACCCTCTCTCTCTTTCATATCCCCTACTCTCTCTCTCTCCCACCCCCTACTCTCTCTCTCTCCCACCCCCTACTCTCTCTCTGTCACTCTCTACTCTCTCTCTCTCTCTCTCTTTATTTCTCCCTCCCTCTCTCCCTATCACACCTCCTACTCTCTTCCCATCTTCTAATCTCTCTCATTCTCTACCCTCTTTGCCTCTCTCCTTCCCTCTCTATTGAAATTTAGGCTACTAAAGCACATATGTGCTATTAAGACCTAAATTTAAAAAAACTTAAAATAGTGCATATGCACTATTTAAAGCTTTGCATTTTACCAAGCCTAAGGCTTGGTTTTTCCTTGGGGATCCAACCCAAAGGTTTGGAGTCTCTAAACTAGTTTGAGATGTGTTTTGCTGCAAACATACAAAAAATGATTGATTTTTCTTGTGTGATCTCCTTCAAGTTTCTTCATGGTTGAGCATTGATAAAATTAGGTTACATGACATTATAGGTCTCTGTGTTAGCTATATAACATATAATTTATTTTTTGTTTAAACTATTTCAAGCCTTTCAACTATAATTTTTTTTTAACATATGTTCATTTTCTATCAAAAACCAACATGTACTAATTGGGCTATAAATTTTAGCTTGTTCATCGAATTTCACAACAACTTAGTTTTTTAGAAACTAGATTCTATTCTACATACTTTGAAAAAAAGAAATTTTGATTTTAGATTAGTTTTCAATCATTTCTAGGGGGAGCACATAGATATGTCACATTTTTTGGGATGTGTTCAATTAAAAAATTTATAAAAAATAAATTACACATTATAAAATTACCCAAAAAATCTAGGATAAACTACACAGTGTTAGGTAACTTTTGACCAAAGCGATTAAAGCATTTCAAAAGAAAGTTAGAATTTTAGGGGGGGGAACACTTTGTACTATGTTATGTTTTTTTTGAATAAATTGTGCCACTTTTTGTGGCCCCATTTTTTGAGGACCTAAAACTAAACCATTTAAAATTTTTTTAGTAGTTTAGAAACTAGATTCAAAGGACTACTACTTTAATTTTTTTCATATCTTAAAATTTTGAGTGTAACTATCTTCAAATTCTTGTTGAAGTTCAAAAATTTCTGATTTTAGAAAAAAGGTGTCCCCTTATACCCCCCTTTTGGCACCAAAACTTGGTGCACTTACCCATTGCTATCATGATCTAACTGTGTGATTTTGAGTCAAACTCATTGAACCATGTTTCATGAGTAGTGATTCAACATGAATCCATCTCTCATGAGAATAAATGGAACACTTAGTACTCATTGGATCTAGGTGATGATCATAGGGGTGAAGCACTGAGACTTCCTGGGAGGTCACCCATCCCAGTACTAGTCTAGCCTAAGCGCGCTTAACTACATAGTTTCCTCCATGGTTAAACTGAAAGATTGCAACCCCATTTGCAAGCTTTCAAAGATCCAATGACAGCTAAGTGTTCCATTTATTATCATGAGATATGGATTCATGTTGAATCACTACTCATGAAACATGGGTCTGTGAGTTTGACTCAAAATCACACAATTAAATCCTTATAGCAATTATCTCCTACTTATCAATAAGACATTTACTGAAAGAAAACCCTAAAGACTGGCATCCTCAACTCAAATATGTGTTATGGACAAACTGAGTGAGGGTTAATAATTCTTTGGGAACATCTTTGTATTTTCTTGTTTATGGACAAGAGCCATTATTCCTACTTAACCTTAGGATTCTTGTTTTGAAATTCATGCATGGGTATGCTAAAGATGCTGATAGGGTTTAGATTAAACTAATGAATCTCTTGGAGATGGATGAGAAATGTTTAGCTTCTTTAGAGAATATGAAAAAACATCAGGTTGTCAATAAAAGGTGATTCGACAAGAGGTTCACAATAAAATCTTTCAGAATATCCAACCTTGTTCTTCAGGGGACAATGCAAAAGAAAAGTTGGGCAACCACACTAAGTTTCAAGACTTGTGGATTGGCCCTTATCAAATTGTGGAAATTCTGGGAGAAAATAATTTTAGGTTAAGTTATATAGAAGGTGAATTAGTTCCATTACTAGTCAATGGACAATTCTTAAAACATTACTTTAAGGCCTAAAAGCGAAAAACATTTCAAAGAAAAAATATCTTTTCTGCAAGTGTGTTGACTTTCAGTTCTATTTTTAATGTTGGTTGTGTGTTTTCTTTCAAATTTGTGTCAGTCTGAGGGTTAGGTGCAATCAAGATTCTCTCATGACACATTTCATAAAATAATTTCTCTAGTTTCAACTTTTGGGAAGAGGTATTTCTTTGTCAAAGCATTTAGATAATCAAGTTTCTTGTACCAATTGAAGAATGGATGTTACTTGTAGTAATAGAGGACTTGCAATATTGCATTTAGAATTTTAGATCAATAGTTCTCAACACTGTGAAAATTTAAAGATTGACTATCTTAGTGTTTTGAAATCAATGTTGATGGCAGCAAGGGATAGTCTAAACCCTACCAGTTCAAACAAAAGGTCTCTTTCAAGGAATTTCTAAGGTCATTGTTTATTGTGAGATTTTTCAAATGTTCTTAAAAGAGGAATGCAGAGGTTATCAAACTGCAGAGGTTATCAAACTAAGGAAAGAATTTGAGAAATGACACTAATGTCTTGGCCACACAGTTTTAGCATGGTCAAGGTATTGAAAAAAATAGAAGGGAATGATGGTGTTAAGAATGAAAGATTCCAAATGGTCTAAGCAAAGAAATATAACATTAGGGACATGCACTCCAAAATGGATATCTAGTATCTATACAAATTACTTCATGGAGGAATAAAATGGAAACATGCGAGCTATGTGAAGAAAAAATTAGAAGATTACCCAAGACCTCAAATATAAAACTGATAATAGGTGTAAAGAGCCCTCAGAATGGATTCTCTCATCTAGTTAGATAAGTGATTGATAAACACTTTTATAAGAATTATTGATGAATGGATGAGTGGGATAAAAGATTTTCTCCAATTTGCTAGAAGCTCATGATTGACTGCTTCTGAGACATCAAAGGAAATGAATACACTGAACACACATTGAGCTTGAAGGTTCGATCTTCTAAAGTTTTGACTATGAAGAAACTCAAAATATGCTTGATGTGTTTAGGATTTAGTTGATATTCGACACATGTTTGAAGAATGTTTGTTGATGAAGCAATGCTTTTGTCATTTCTTGCCTATTTTTTTGGGCTATTAGTTGTGGTTTCACAATGCAAAACTCATTTATCCTAGAAATGGGGAGCCTCTAATAATTTTTTTGGTTTTCCTAGACCATTAGTCCAAGGTTTGAGTCTTTTTTGGGATTCTGCCTAGAGTCTAGGTCAAGCTGTAGTCCTATCTAAAAAAACCTAGATCTCAAAAACTGAGAATTTTGGAGGAAAAGTGAGTTTTCTATGCTAAGGTGTGCACTAGTTCACCTAGTGCACATGCACTAGTTCACCTAGTGCACATGCACACATATCCAAGGTGTGCAAATGTGCTAGATGTGCACCTGTGCACATACAAAGGTGCACACCTCCAAAGGATGTGCATCATCTCGGGCCTATAAAAGCCTGCGACCACCCTCCCCTATTCTCATTATCTTTCTCCAACCTTCTGTGAGCGCACCTATGCACCTTTAGAGGTGCACCAAACTCCTCCAACCTACGCACACAAAATAAACAAGTTAAACAACATGAAGGTGTGCACATGCACTCTTGTCCAAGATGCACATTTGTGCAACTTTATTCACATTTGAAACCTTTAAAACATAAGAAAAACTCACCTAACTAGAAGGTGTGCACATGCACACCTATCCAAGGTGCACATGCGACCACATTTCAAACAATCAACAGAAGAAACCTAAGGTAATGGCATGCACATGCACACCTTGTCAAGGTGCACATATGTGCACCATTTTTGACCGTTAGGAAAAAACAAAAAGTAAGGGTGCATACATGTGCACCCCCATCAAGGTGCACATGTTTGCACCCTTAGCCTTGTAAAACTACTTATCCCCCCTCTTTGCACATGAAATATGTATGTGCAAAGTAGCACACATGCACATGTTTGCACTCCACAAGGGTGCACACCTATGTAGGTGCACAACTATGCACTAAATAACCATCCAAAGGTTATTTAGTGCATCTATCAAGGTGTGCAGAGTGTGCTAAACTGCATGCCAAAGCTATAAAAGGTCATTTTGATTGGTTTTGCTAGGTTTTGGTTTGCTACGTCTAGGTTTTTAGTAATTAAGGTTTGTTTAGGGTTTGACTTTCAACTTTCCAGACTAATGTATTTTTATTTTTTGCAGATAAAATGGCTTCCTCATCATCCTCACTTGCAGAGAAGATTGCTCCAAAACTAGTTGTCTTCAAGTCTCAAGGTGCACTGAAGAAATCATGCTTTCAAGATGGAAATTCAAAAATTAGAGATACTGAGTTGGGACACATAAACATGAAAGCATTCCTAGTACTCTTCAATAAACCTAAACATAGCCCCCTATGGTCTCAACACTTATTAGGTCAAGGTTGGTCAATGTGGCATCACATCCAACATTAGTACAATCTTTAGAGCTTATAATGGCATTGGTAGGAAATTATGTGTCAGAAGAAAGAGATTTCAATAGTATCACAGGGGAGATGTCTTAGCCCTAAGATCGAGGAACATTGAGAAAGTTTTCCATCTCCCAAGAGCCGATCAATATGTGAAAATAGCCTATCATCAAGTAGAAATATGTTATAAGGATAATGAAAACAAGCCTACAAAGATCATACAATCATCATTTTTGAGTGATAGATCATGCTTGGGATGAAGACCAAGAAAGGTAGCTATGACTAGAGGATATATGAAGGATGACATTAGATACTACATTGTACTTTTGACTAGAGTCATGGGTCTCCCAGCGGTTGGGAATCTTAACATTTGGATGGTACATTTCATAGAGACCATAAGAATAGCCAACCTGCCAATTAATTGGACCACAATATTAAGTGAAAACTTAGATGAGAAGCTAGTAGGAGTGAAAGGTGACTCAAAGTTTTACATGACATCATACTTGGTGTATTTACTCGCAGCAAGGACAACTAACTATCTAGGACTATTCAAGAGGGGAAGCATGTAGGATTCTAATGCATGGCCTTACGTGGTATACCCCCAACTAGTAAAGAAGAAGCCCTTAGATTAGAGAAAATAATATTAGATAGTGAATGATGCCTTCTTTTTTGTAATCATCTAATTCATAGAGGGTGATTATGCAAAATGATATCAGTAGAGGCAGCACAAGGATTGCAAAAATTGGTGCCTACTACATCTAGTTCAAGACATTCACTTACCTAAGGGTATATAGTACAATTTTGAATATGAATAAACTCCCAAGATATGCATTGGATAGGCTCATATTTTTGGAGATTCCAAGGTAGCTCACATCTGCATACGATAGAGTGAGGAAACAACATAAGAAGACATGGGTATGGCCCACTACCATACGTCCTTTTGAAGTAAAACAAAAGCAAGATATCATGACCTTTGATGTAGAATGAGATCAATATCCCTTGGAAATAAATTTTTTCATGAAGATATAGTAGAACATCATTGGAGTTATGCAATAGATGACTATGATATCTAAGTAAGAGATTATTGTAAGATGAGTCTATATCTAGATGTACCACTAAAGGTTGTCCAAAAAGATGCTCAAGATGTCTTAGATCCCTTGTACAACTATGACAAGATATTTGATAGACCAATCATGAATTCAGATATCAACAGGGATGAAAAAATAGATATAAACCACAAGGCTAGGCATGTAATTTAGTTGACAAGGGACTGGATCAAGAAGCCTTTTAACCTTGACCGAGTTCCATAGACTATCACCTTCCAAGCCACAACACACTAAGTAAAGGGTAAAGGTGCAAAAATTACAGTGCCAACATTTCCTAACAAATCTCTAGTTAGGCCAGAAATGGTATATAAACATGATAGGGATTTTGTGTACTTTAGGGTTAACAAAGGGAAAAATAAGAGGAAAAGATATTCTCCAAACCAAGCTAAGCCCAAAACTCAAGAACCTCAACCTCAAGATGCAGCTCAAGCACCTAAGAATCAAGAACCTCAAAATGAAGAAGCAATTCAAGCACAAGATACTCCACAAGTGCCTCTAGTGGAACAAGAACCAGAGAAGGAAGCACATGAGGTGTCACCACCTTTACAAGGGGAAGAAATCTCTCCTTCACCTTCTAAGAATGGTAGGGTTGGACCTATTGTCAGTAGGACTAGAAGACAAAAGATACAAAAAAAGGTTAAACCTATTCCTATACTCTTGGAAACCATCCCTAAGGTAGATGAAGAAGACAACCTCCCTTTGAATCAAAGGATGTGCTTGGATAGGGCTTCCTAAGAAGAGAAAAGGAGAAGCTCCACCATTACCCATCCATCTATTCCCAGGAAACATATTGAGGTTACAACTTCAAAGGATGAGAAGCAATAGTGGATGGATGAGCAAAAGGGGTAGGGAAAAAATATTTTCAACATATTTGAGTTTGACTTTATGCTAGTGGGAACTAAAATGGTGGGTGATAAAATATGAGATATACAAATGAACCAAAATTTGGGAGGGGATTGGAACCAAATTCCACCTCTACCACAAGGATATCTAGGTACCTCACCACCATCATTTCACAATTTGTCATTTTTGGACAAACGCTCAGCCACTCCTCTCCCTCTTGTTACCAAAGAAGAATGAATTGGGCATGGAGAAGAGCCAAAACAAAGGTTAGATAATGAAGTATCTAAGGAAGGATAGATACCTGAAGAACCTTAGAAAACTGCTTAGGATATAGAGGTGAAGACTTTGGATACTACAGATATAGGGACACTGAAACTAGATCTCTCTCTAAATGAGAAGATTCTATAAAGGAAGGATAAGGGAAAAGGGCCTACAGGGAAAACCTCCTCTTTAACCAAATACATGTCTCCTATGGGCACTACACTGGCTTGGCTAAAGAGGAAGATTGTAGTTTGACAAAAGAGGTAGATGAACTTGAATGAAGAGGAGAGTATGGATGTGCTAGGAGAATCCATCAAAAGACTTGAGCTACCTATGGGTGATGCGCAATAATTGACCTTCGTAATGAAAAATAAAGATAAGGACTTACTTGCTCATATAGCCATTCCTCCTCCACATGCAGAGACTGGAGATTTGACTCCTAAGGACTATTAAATTAAAGAAGTCCTGTTAGGAAAGCCCATAGTAGACATGGCTAATGTAATGATCACTATGGGTGTCAAGGAGGTGTTTCAATATTTAGATGTAAATGAGAATGAATTCATAAAGCTGTGCAAAGAGAATGAGCTTCTAAGAGGCTATCTGCATAAAATTGTGGGTCCATTGGATAAAGATCACCCAAAGGTTACTCTCACTGTGGTACTAGAAAGGAGAGATAAGGGGAGTGTCCAAGCTGATTCATTTTTGGGAGCATGTCAGCAATGGCATGCAAATTTTGAGTAGAAAGGTGTAGAGATAATATAGGCTAACTTGAACTTGTTGCATAATATTCACTCTAGTGCGAAGAAATTGGTATCTATAGTAGACTAATATTTTGGGCTTATGGATGGGGTACATACCTAGGGAATGATCTTCAAGCACTCCAAACAATAAAAGGTCAAATGTATCATACACTCAAGGAAGTGTATACAATAGATGAGATTGATAAACTTGAGGATTGGATTGAAAAGATAACTATTGTAAATAAGGTCATTAAAGAACTTCATGAAGATATTCAGAAATTAAAAGGTTAGTCTCAAGAGAAAATTTTGGATGCAGATAAGTATTATGATGCTATTTCCCTTGAGATGTTTGAAGATGAGTCAAAGACAAAGGTCAAGTCAATACAAGTAGTGGTTAAACAATTTCGAGGAACTTTTGAGGATACTTCATCTAATAAAGATATTAGGCAAGCATTCAAGATTGAAGAGGTATTGTTGAAACTTGATACTAGAATTGACAATTTTGTGGAAAATTGAATGGATATTAGTAATTATCGGTAAATATTCAGGCATAAATAATAGGCTTTATATTTTTTGAAATATTTTCAAGTGATATAGATTATAGAGAAATTCAAGGGAAAAAATCCAGACATCACTTTAGTATAAAAGGGAAGAAAACCCAGAAGCTAGAAATTTAGTTTTGACACTTGGGAAAATTTTGGATGTTTTGAACCTTCCACCAAGGTGTGCAAGGTGTGCTATTTTAGAGGTGCACCAAAATTTTTGAAGAAGTGAAAGTGCACCAACAATTAACTTCTAGTTTCTAATTTAGAGCTTTCCATGCACTAGAAACCCATTCTAATAGCAATTTAACTCTTACAAACAACTAGAGAAGGCCAAGCTTCTATTTTTAGAGCCTTGATGGGGACACAACCCAAGCACAGAATGGACACAACAGGAAAGGGAAAATTTTATTAACTGTGCAAATATGCTAGTACACTTAGTGTAGAGAAACAGAATCCAAAACATGCCCTATGGGCTTACAATAGCATAAATTTGGAGATAAATTCTTCTCCTAGTACCTTCTCGCAAACTCCACTCCGAATTGCCTTTTACAATGCCAGAAATGTCCTTCAATAGACCCCAAAGGGTTAAGGATTAGGAATACATTCTAGAAAGTGCTAGTTGGCATACACTGACCAAGTAGAAGGCTCCAGAAGCCATGTTAGAAGTCAGCACAAAACTAAAAGAATCCAAAAATGGTAACCGAACTTTCGGGAGGCATAAGTTTTGAATCGTAGCTCTGATTGACGAACCGTTTACATTTTTGGAAAGCTCTTCAAGTTCTCTATAGCCCTATGGACCAAATTTTCTTGTCCCCCATTTTTTTGGCCCTATTTGAGGTCATTTAATGCCCCTAACTTGACTTTGAAGCATTCTTAGGAGGTCTCCAAAAACTAAAAAATTGCAATAACTTTCAAACCATGGGGCCTTTTGACCTGATTCTTTTTCTGGAATGCTCAAAATTACAATGAAAATCATCCTACCAATTCACACCTTCTAGTTCAACAAAAATGATTGCTCAATTACATACTCCTATTTTTTCGGCATTTACACATATCCCAAGGTGTTCAAATACTCTAACCTAGAACACTGATAGTGGAACTGTGAGAGTTGAAACCTTTATTTGACCCAAATGGGTATCCAAAAATGAAAACACATGAAACAGAAATTAAGTGTAAGTACATTTTTTTGGGTGACACAAGATTTCCCTTATACCTCTGGATGCTCCTACATCAGACACCCAAGGTAGATTGAAAAGTGACCCTGTCACTTTATGAATGGTAGAGGAAATCCCAAATGGGAAACCTCAACTGTTGATATCCAAGTTGAGTCCTCTATTAGCCGTCCTTTCCACTTGACTAGATACTCTTTATACTACCTATTTCTGGTACTCCTACCTACATGACTATCCAAAATCTCCTCTATCTTCTCCTTCTTAGAAGTAGGAATTGGACATGGCTCTAACATCAACTCCTCATCTACACTATCATCATGATACTTTATTAAGTTTGCAATGTTGAAAATAGGAGAAATGTGAATTCCATCTGGCAACTCTACTTCATATGCATTTCCTGAGTCATGTTTCTTCAAAATTTTGTAGGGGCCAAATTTCTTCATCTTCAGCTTGGTGTAAGTACCGGTTGGAAATCTTTCTTTTCTTAAGTGTACCATGACTAGATCCCCTACTTGGAATTCTTTATGTCTTCTCCTTTGATCAGCCCTAGCTTTATACTATTGGTTCATCTTGGTAATGTGTGCCTTGACTACTCATGTACATGCTTAATATGTTTAGCAAATTCTTTAGATTTAGCACTTGTCCTCTCCCCTTGCTCTATCTTCCTCAATTCTAGTGTAGTCCTTGGGCTACTTCCATATACAATTTGGAATGGTGATCTACCAGTACTCCTATTTATAAAGTTATTGTAAGAAAACTCTGCTTGTGGTAGAATCAAATCCCACCCCTTGGGCTTATTCTCAACTAAACATCTCAGTAAATTGCCCAGACTTCTGTTTACCACTTATGTTTGTCCATTAGTCTACGGGTGATGTGTAGAACTGAACTTCAAGTCTATTCTCAACTTCTTCCACAATGTTCTCTAGAAATACCCCACAAATTTACTGTCTGTGTCAAAAACTATACTCCTTGGGAGACCATGTAGTCTCACCACCTCTCTGAAAAACAAGTCTGCAATATGGATAGCATCATGAGTTTCATGGCATAGAATGAATTGTGCCATTTGGAAGAACCTATCAACCACCACAAATACCGAGTCATTACCCATTTGTGTGCTCGGGAATCCAAGAACAAAATCCATACTTATGTCCTCCCATGGCTTTGATGGAAGAGGCAATGGCTGATATAGTCTAGTATTGTGACTAAATCCCTTGGCCACTTGAAAAACTTGGCAATTCTATACAAACTTCTTCACATCCTGTGACATTTGAGGCCAAAAATAATATTCTTTGAGAATGGCAATGGTCTTATCTCGACCAAAATGTCCTGCCATCCCTCTACTGTGTTTCTCCTTAATCAGATTTTTCCTCATGGAACTCCTTGGAATGCACAATTGACTGCCCTTGAACAACATACCATCCTAAATCAAATAGTCTAGTCACTTGGTTCTATCTATAGCAATAGGCTCTTTACAAGCTTTCCATGCTTTAGAAAAATTAGGATCCTCAGGGTATAGATTCTTGAGTTCATCAAACCCAACTACTTCAACCTGCATTACTATAAGCAACAACTGTCTCCTACTCAGTGCATCTGCAACCCTGTTAGATTTTCCACTTCTTTGCTTCAACACAAATGTATAGCTCTGCAAGAACTCTACCCACTTCATATGCCTCTGATTCAATTTACCTTGGCTATTTAGGTACTGTAATGCTTGGTGATTAGTATACAAAACAAATTCCTTTGGAAATAAATAATGCCTCCATTTCTTTAAGGCCTGAACTATTGCATAGAACTCTTGATCATATATAGAATACTTCTTTTTCACATCATTCAATTTTTCACTAAAATATGCAATAGGCTTACCTTCTTGGCTCAATACAACTCCAATAGCACTGCCACTAGCATCACAATCCACCTAGAACACCTTTCTAAAATTGGGAAGTGCCAACACAGGTTGTTTTTTCACCTTCTTCTTCAGCAATTCAAAACTTCTCATAGCTGCCACGGTCCATTTGAACTCTTTTCTATCCCCTCTTATTGTGTCAGTCAGGGGTGCACATATGCCACTGAAATTCTTAATGAACTTCCTATAAAAACTAACTAGACCATGAAATGATCTTACCTCAGCAGCAGACCTTGGAATAGGCCATTCCAAGATGGATTTTACCTTCTTTGGATCCATTTTGAGACCTTCAAGTGATATAAAAAACCCCAAGTAGACTAATTCCTTCTTAGCAAAGGTACACTTCTTTAGATTAATTAATAGTTTCTCTTCCCTCAATCTTTCAAGAAAACTATGAATATGCAATAAATGTTCTTCTAAAGTCTTTCTGAAAATTAAAATATCATCCAAATAAACAATAAAAAAATTTCCCAAGAACTTTTTAAGTACCTCATTCATAAGCTGCATGAAGGTGCTTGGGGCGTTTGTCAATCCAAAGGGCATGACTAACCACTCATAAAGACCCTCCTTGGTCTTGAAGGTAGTTTTCCACTCATCTCCTTCTCATATCTATATATGATGATAGCCACTCTTGAGATCTATCTTTGTGAAGTACTGAGCTCCACTCAATTAGTCCATAAGATCATCCATTCTTGGCAAAGAAAATTGATACTCGATGGTTATCCTATTTATAGCTCAAGAGTCTGTATACATCCTCCACTCTCCATCCTTCTTTAGTGCTAGTACTGCAAGTATTGCACATGGACTTAAGCTCTCCCAAATCAAACCCTTCCTCAATAACTCTTGAACCTATCTGTTTAGCTCCATAGTTTTAGTAGGAGTCATCCTGTGAGCAGCCTTGTTAGGAAAACTAGCTCCTGGGATTAAATCTATCTGATGATTGATTTTCCTTACCAGTGGCAATCATTCTAGAACATTATCAGAGATGATATCTCCAAGCTCACCTAGTAAATTTAAAACTTCAAGTGGTATTTCACTACTACCTTCTTTATCTTTCCTAGGAATCAAAGCATAGCACATACGCTGATGTTTCATGCCATCTAAAAACTTCCTTCCATCAACAAGACAAATCCTAGCACTGCTACATACCTTTTTGCCCTTCCTTTTTCATGGGCTTCAGTTTGTGGTAAACTCCATCCTTTGTTAGAGAGTATGTGTTTGCATGACCATCATGTACTGCATGCCTATCAAACTGCCATGGTCTACCCAACAATAGATGGCAAACATCCATTGGAATAACATCATAGAGAACTTCATCATGGTAACTCCCAATTTTGAACTTCACTAAACATTGTTCACTTACCAGGACCTTATGATCATCTTTCACCCAAGCAATACGATAGGGATGGGGGTGTTTCTCCTCTTGAGCTTTAGCTTAGAGACCATCTCCTTTGATAGTAAGTTATCAGTGCTACCACCATCAATGATCACATTACAACATTTATCCTCACACTTGCACCTGGTATGGAATAAACTCCTCCTTTTTCCTAGTTCAATCTCACCACTTAGTAGGACCCTTTCATTTACTAAAGTCTCTCCTCTTTCTACATCCTCTAAATGTGATGATTGTGCATCCTCATCCATATGAGCAACCCTAGCTTGACCCTCAGCTCTCCTATCTGTCCTTCCTTATCATTGAGGGCATTCAAAGGCACAATAGCCTTCTTCATTGCAATGGAAATAGGTACCACGAAAGCCTCCTCTTCCTTGTCCACATCATCTACCTCTTTCTCTTTGATTTCCAAAGTCTTGATCATGGGAGTGGTTGAAACCCTCATTCCTCTGGTTCCTGCTGGTACCCAAATCTTCATTTTTCTTTTGGGTTTCATTTTGGCCTCCAGATGACCTACCACTACCCCTCCTCCTTGACCACACCCTCTTTGTCTCCCCTTAAACTTTTTATTTAGCTTCTCTTCAACTCTTAGGGAAAATTGGTATGCCTCTTCAACACTAGTCATTCTTACCAGACTTAATTCCTCCTGGATGCTGGGTTGCAACCCATTGATATAATGAGCAACCTTCTCCTTATTTGCTTCTACATGCCCTACTCTAATTAGAAGTTGATAAAACTCCTCTGTATATTCCTAGATTTATTTTGTTGCTTGGTTTAACCCATTCATCTTGTTAAACAAATCAAGCTCGTAGTCAACAGGAATGAACTGCTTCTTTAGTTTGTCCACCATGCGATCCCACCTTGTGATATTCTCCTTTCCTCTTCTATTTCTTTCCAATTGAACCTCTTGTCACTAGATTTTGGCATGTCCTTTTAGTTTGGCCTTTGCAAACTTAACCCTATCTGGATCCCTAATATCCTCATACTTAAAGTACTCTTCCAATTGATTGATCCAGTCGATCAACTCATCTAGTTTTAGATTTTTTGAAAATAAACGCACATCAATTGTAGGTCTTTTCCAAAACTTAGTAATGGCCCTAAAAAGCCTCTCCTTTGCCTGATTCAAAAATTCCCCGTCAAATTCCCCTTCTAGTCCAATTTCTTCTTCTTCATTGTCGTCCTCACTTTCGTCACTTGTAGTAACATTTGTTCCTCTACGGAGCTCCTCCTGCAATGCTTGTACCTGCCTTTTGAGGGCTCTAACCTCCTCAGGATTAATAGCTCCAATCCTTCCACCATGCTCTCTTCATGGAGGCATCTTCTTAAATCAAACCCATAACCACACAATTCTAGTGCAAACTGCCTCAAAGTCAGCACTCTATCTACACACTCAGGAAAACTAGCTTTGATACCACTTGATGGGGACACAACCCAAGCACAGAATGGACACAATAGGAAAGGGAAAATTTTATTAACTGTGAAAATATGATAGTAAACTTAGTGTAGAGAAATAGACTCCAAAACATGCCCTATGGGCTTACAATAGCATAAATCTAGAGATAAATTCTTCTCCCAGTACCTTCTCTCAAACTCCACTCTGAACTGCCTTTTACAATGCTAGAAATGTCCTTAAATAGACCCCAAAGGGTTAAGGATTAGGAATATATTCTAGAAAGTGCTATTTGGCATCCACCAACCAAGTAGAAGGCTCCAGAAGCCAATTAGAAGTTGACACAAAACTAGAAGAATCCATAAATGGTAACCGAACTTTCGAGAGACATAACTTTTGAATCATAGCTCTGATTGATGAATCGTTTACATTTTTGAAAAGCTCTCAAAGTGCTCTATTTCCCTATGGACTAGCTTCACTCATCCCCCATTTTTTGGCCCTATTTGAGGTTGTTTAATGCCCCTAACCTAACTTTGAAGCATTCTTAGGAGGTCTCCAAAAATTGAAAAACTACAATAACTTTCAAACCGTGGGGCCTTTTGACCTAATTATTTTTCTGGAATGCTCAAAATTACAATGAAAATCATCCTACAAATTTAGACCTTCTAGTTCACCAAAATGATGGCTCAACTACATACTCTTATTTTTTTAGCATTTACATGTATCCCAAGGTGTTCAAATACTCTAACCTAGAACACTAATAGTGGAACTGTGAGAGTTGGAACCTTTATTTGACCCAAATGGGTATCCAAAAATGAAAACACATGAAAAAAAAACTAAGTCTAAGTACATTTTTTTGGGTGACACAGGATTGCCCTTATACCTCTGGATGCTCCTGCATCAAGCATCCAATGACTTCCAGATCTTCTTATAGCTTCCTTCTTATCTACTGCTTATTTCTTTGTTTTAAGACATGTAAAGGCTCATGCATCCATTAATTTATTAAAACAAGGGTGGCATCCTACTTAGCACTATTTAGAGAGTCAGTTTATACACAATTAGATTTGTTTTATTACTTTAAAAGTATATGTTTGCATTAGTGATCTCTCACTTTTGAGACAAATTGAGGGAATGATTTCTTATAAATTTAGGAATGTAACATGTATTCTATGCTGTTGTTTTGATGCAATAATATATACTATTGGTGCTCTCATTCTGAGTGTAGTTATTCTTTTCAAAGTGTGTTATTTTTGTGGATTGTTGTTCATGATAATAATGGATCTAATATTTTTTTGCATTGATTTGATTGTGCGATATTTTAATTCTTATGTTTTTCGCATGTTGATGAATTTTCTTATCATCACCTTCAGAAACATTATCATAATATGATCCAACCATATTACATCCAACATCTTGAACACTACCATCATAACAAAGTTGTTCTTCATTATTTTCTTGATCAACAAAAAATTATAAAGAAATAACACAATAGTCTAGTGCATGAGGCAATTGACAGATCATACACCATAGAGGGTCATCAACCATGTTGATAGATGTTTTTTGGTAAAGGATTAGGTGTACTTTTCTCCCAGTATTCTTAGAAAGAGGAACAATAGGCTTCCCATCCTTCCATTGAGTGGTATAGGAAAATTTTTGCATTCTATTTTGCATATTGTAATTATTGTTGAATGGGGTTTTCTCACAAGTATTGGACTTATTCGTATTGCATGTTGGTGAATTCATATTCTTAAGTATATTTAGAACTTGACCCATTGTATCCTCTTCAGGTTTCTTACCTATAGCAGGCTTCTCACCTTCTTTCTTATTGTTTCTATTGGATAAAATTGCTTAATTGTGTATTGTCTTTGATGTTACAAAAATATCATATCATTAGTAATTAGTGGGTGCCGATCTCACTTAGGCATTGAAGATAGTTTTTTGTGGGTCTCGAGCAATCTAGAGTTTTCCTAGTTTAGAAGGTAGTGTCCACCAAGTTCACTTGGGCACCAAAGGAAAGTTTGTAGAAGATAAGTGTTAACCAAGCTCACTTGTTTAATGAAGAAAAAGTTTGATGGAACCAGTGTTAACTGAGCTCACTTAGTTACCAAAGGACCTATGCAAGTATCTAGTGTTAACCAAGTTTACATGGTTAACACAGGAGAATCATTTCTAAGTTAGTGTCTACTAAGTAGGGTCAACTAACGAAGGATTTTCTTATTTTGGCATATTGAGTTTAATTGAATAATTTGATGGTTCTAGCCAACTGAGAAGATGAATATTAATTATTCTAAGTTAGATTCTAGCCGACTTGACAATGTGTAACATATAAGTAAAAGGTCAAGTTGAGGATTTGAATGTATGGAAGTGTGAGAAGTGTACATGTGATTTGATGATGTAAAGAGGAAGAAAATTAGAAGGATAAGTAGAATATCCTTATGGAGTTGAAAATATATATTCAACCAAGAAGGATCGAGTACAAGCTAGAATTGAGATCTATAATCAGCAATTCAATTGCATCCAAATCATGCCATCTCATTGTTACTCTCTAACCATTGTAGTAGTGATCTAAATCTCTTAACAAAGTTGGTTTAACAACCATTTGTCATAGGGTCACACCTAATAGTGTGTTTTGTAACCTTTAACAGGGTTGGCTCCTAACAGGGCTCACTTTAGAAGAGTGAAAATAGTAACTAGTTGCAATTGGTGGTTTTTCCCAAATTGAGTTTCCACATTAAATATTGGTGTCAAATGTGTTCATGCTATCTCTTTTCTATACTTTCAACTAAGTTAAAGTAATGATAATTGCAGATAACATCTTAAGATTTGCATGTTAAGTAGTTAGCAAGCATTCTCAATATTTATTGAGTTACAACATTTCTTTGTTTGCCAAGCTTTAGTAGAATTAAGTTTTGACATAATTATTTTTTACTCACATCTAAGGAATCTGGGATTTATTTTTGTGGTAACTAATTCAAACCTCCCCTCTGAGGTACTCCTCTCATATTTCCAAAAATTGGTATCAGAGCTCTTTTAGTGCTTGTAGAGAAGGTTTCAAGGACCTAAGCTAAAGATCAGGATGTCTTACAAAAGAGAGATTCCCAAGTTGAATAGAGATAACATTGCAACATGGTAAGGAGTTATGAGATTACATTTGGTGACTACCAATGATTCAAGTTGTAAATATCTTGATGCTAAATACAAGACTCCCACTAAAGCATTATTAGTTGAAGACATTGCTAAGAAGAAGAATCATAACATTATGATGATTGATATTACATTTGCTCTCAGTTATTTTGAATTTGATGAAGGAAAAGATTGGAAAACAATGCATGAAATGTAGACCAAACTGAAAGACATTTATGGAGGAGATGATAATGTAAGAAGAGCCAAAGTAGAAAGTCTCAGAGGTCATTTTGATTAGATAAAAATGAGAGAAGATGAAAACATTGCAAAATATGTGGAAGTAATCAAAGCAAGTGTCAACACAATCAAAGCATCCAGAGGAGACATTGATGACAAAACTGTAGTAAGTAAGGTACTCAAAACTCTTCTTCCTATTTATGCAATTATAGTGTCTACTATTCAAGAAATGAGATGTGATCGAAATAATAAAATATTGCTAGATGCTCTAATTGGAAGATTGACAACTTTTGAGTTGGATAACTATGATAACTATGTTCCTAGTTCCAAAAATATTGAGTTTGCATTTGAAGCCAAACTCTCACTCAAGGAAAAGAGCAATAAATCAAAGGCCAATCAATCAGGAAGTGAAGAAGAAATAGAAGAAAGTTTTAATAGTGATCTTGAAATTTTTGAAGCCCCACTTGCAAAGATATACTCCAAAGGTAGAGAAAAGTACAAAGGCAAAAATTTTCAAATTTTCTTTTCTTGTGAAGAAGCTAGTCATATTGCTGTTAGGTGTCCAAATAGAGAAAATAAGGATGAGAAGAAAAGTAACAAGTATAAATGTAAGAAGTAATTCAAAAACTACAAAAACTACAAGGAAAAAGGTAAGAAATCTTATTGTATGGCTAAATATTTTTATAAAAATGAAGATGAAATGGTATATATTGTTGTAAAAGATGAATCTAATGATGAAGCAGATAAGATGACACTTATCTCTCATATTAGCAAAAATGATACATGGATCATTGATAGTGGTTGTTCACATCATATGACTATAGATAAAACAAAATTTGAACACATGGAAAATTATGATGGAGGTAGTGTAAGATTTGGAAACAATGAATCTTGTTGCATAAAAGAAAAAGGTTGTATCTCTTTAACTAATGAACTTTTATGCGATAATGCTTATTGGGTTGAACAACTAAAGAATAATCTACTAAGTGTGGAAAAGTTGAATAACATTGGATTCAAGGTAGAATTCATGGATGGAAAGGCCAAACTACTGGATCTAGCAAACAAGAAAATAGTAATCTATTTTATCTTGATCTAGTGAAATTTCATGTTTTATTGCTCAAGTAGAAGAAAGTTGGTTATGGTACAAAAGATTATGTCATGTAAACTTTGATAATCTAGTTAAGATAAGAAAACATAGAAGAGTAAGAGGTATTCATAGTTTGAAGAAATTTGATATGGGTTTATGCAAGAATTGCCAAATTGGTAAAATGAGAAAGACTAGTTTCAAAAGCAAGAGCTATCATTCTGAAGAAGTCTTAGAACTTGTACATATAGACTTATGTAGACCCATTGGAATAGAGAGTTATAGTGGAGAAAAGTTTTTTATTCTTTTTGGTGATGATTATTCTAGAATGATTATTACAATGTATCTAAAAGAAAAATCTAAAGCTTTTCAAAAATTCAAGTGGTACTTAGCAAGAGTAGAAAAAGAAATTAGAAAAAGATTGAAATTTTTGAGATCAGATAAAGGTGGTGAATTCATCTCCAATGAATTCAATAATTTTTGCATTGAAAGAGGAATTAAAAGACAAGTATCAGCCCCTAGTACACCTCAGAAAAATGGTATAGCTGAAAGAAGGAATAGATCCATAATGGATTGCACAAGCACATTGATGATAGAAAAGAATGTTGCAATCAAATACCAGAAGGAAGCAATTAGCACTGCAGTTCATACCTTGGACAAAGTATAGTTGAGGAAAGATTCAAATCAAACTCCTTATCAACTATGGTATGGCTACAAACCTAATGTAAGTTACTTGAAAGTATTTGGTAGCAAATGTTATATCTTAAAAGAATCTAGAGAAGGAAAATTTGATGTCAAAGGTGATGAAGGGATATTTCTAGGATACTATTGTAGAAGTAAAGCATATAAATGTTTGAATTTTTCTACTCATAAAATCATAGAAAGTGCACATGTGAGAATTGATGAGTTTGTAGAAAAGAGTGAAGAAGAAAGCAACAAAGAGCTAGAGGACTACAAAAGATTTGTTTACTATGAAGTTGATACACTATCAAATCTATCTAAAAGAAAGGAGGCTTCACCTCCCAAGTATCCAAAATCTCCAACAATTACTAAGTTGTAGAGAGTGCAACCCGAGTCACAATCTGAAAGACCTAAGTCACAATCAGAGGCTACAGAGCTACTTCAAGAGAAAACTAAGTTTGATGGACCCTAGTCATAGGCAATGGGATTTGAGCTTGATACTAAAGTTCATGATGAAATTAGTGAAACTCATTCCAAATCCAAAGAACTTGTGTTAGCAAGATATGTTAGAAGGCATCATGCACCTAATCAAATCATTTGAGACAAATCTGATGGAACAATGGCAAGAAATAAATTAAAAGGTACATGTTTACTTGTTGAATTTGAACCTAGAAATGTTAAACATGAATTATACAATGAAATTTGGGTTGAAGAAATTAATGACGCAATAGAACAAATAGAGAAGAATAAAACTTGGACTCTTGTTCCTATACCCAAGGATAAAAATGTAATTGGCACAAAGTGGGTGTTCAAAAACAAGCTAAATGAAGATGGAAAAGTATCTAGAAATTAAGAAAGGTTGGTATGTAAAGGTTATTCTCAAGAAGAAGGTGTTGATTATGGTGAAACTTTTTCTCTTGTTGCAAGATTAGAAGGTGTTAGAACTCTACTAGCATATGCAGCACACGAAGGATTTAAAGTGAATCAAATGGATGTCAAATCTGCATTCTTGATGAGGAAGTCTACACCAAACAACCAGAAGGTTTTATAGATCCTAGGAAAAGGGACATAGTCTAAAAATTACACAAGGAATTATATGATCTCAAGAAAGCTCCTAGAGCCTAGTATGAAAGACTTCATAATTACTTGGTATAGATTGGTTTTTAGAGAATAAATGATAACAATAGTCTGTACAAAGCATACCTTATTCATAGGAATTGATGACTTGTACCAAGCATTTTCAAAAAAAATGAGTAAAGAATTTGAGATGTGACCTATGTTTGGAGAGATAAAATTCTTTGTTGGATTATAGATTCAGTAGAAGAAAGATGGTATCTACATTACTCAATCTAAGTATATCAAGGAAATACTAAAGAAATTTGAAATGGAAGTCTCAAAACCAGTTGGAACCCTATGTCTACTAGACATAGGCTTTCCAAAAATGATGATTCTAAAGAGGTAGATCAGACCACATATAGATCAATGATTGGAAAATTATAGTATGTAGTGCATACAAGGCCTGATATTGCATTAGTAGTCAATATGGTGGAAAGATTCTTAGCAAATCCCAAAGAAGATCACATGATGGCAATCAAAAGAATCATGAGATATCTGAAAGGTACTAAAGACTATGGTTTATGGTACAAAATTGGAGGCAATTTAGACTTGAAGGTATTTATTGATGCTGATTGGGTAGGAAGTCTTGATGACAAAAAAATCACTAGTGGTGGAGCATTCTTTCTTGGTAAAATATTAGTGTCTTGGACAAGCAAGAAAAAAAATTATATCTCTCAATCCATAGCATAGGCATAATATGTAGTAGCAATAGTTAATTGTTTGAACATTGTTTGGTTCAAACAACTAATGTCAAGAATGAAGATAGAGATCAAGGATAGACTAGTCATATACTATGATAACACAAGTGTAATCAATATATCAAAGAATCTAGTGATGCATACCAAAACTAAGCACATTTCTATAAAATATCACTTCTTGAGAGAATTGGTGCAAGATAAAGAAGTTAGATTGGAATAAGTGAATACAAAAGAACAAATTGTAGACATATTCAATAAGCCATTACCTAAAGATGCATTTATATATCTAAGAGGTAACCTAGTGGTCATTCCTCTATCTAAAGCTCACTAAATAAAGTTTAGTGATGAATCAACCATAACATGTTGAAGATCAATCAGTTGGTGTAGTATGGGCAATGACATATTGGAAATGAATTAGTACTTTAGGTACATTGACATTCAGTAAACATGTCTTTGGCATGTGTTGTCAAAGAGGGAGAAGTTTATTGCCATAACTCATAGAAATTTTTTTGTAAGAGGGAGAAGTTTTCTATCAGAAGAAGTTGTTGTAGACAGAAGTTTTTTGATAGAGGGAGAAACTAAAGGAAAAAAGAGTTCACACAGACAGAGGGAGTTCTCATGAATGAGAATTAGAATGAAACTAAGGATATGTTCCTTACCTTATTCTTATTCCAAAATTTTATTGTGTTATGACATGTTGTGTTGCCATCAATGTTAAAGAGGGAGATTGTTGGATATAATTGTTTAATTATATATTGTCTTTGATGTTACACAAATGTCATATCATTATTGGTCAGTGTGTGTCAAGCTCATTCAGGCATTGAAGACAATTTTTTGTGGTTCCTAAGCAATCTAGAGTTTGCCTAGTTTAGAAGGCAATGTCTACTGAGTTTACTCGAGCGCTAAAGGAATGTTTGCAAAAGATGAGTGTTAACTGAGCTCACTCGGTTAATGAAGGAAAAGTTGGATGGAATGAGTGTTAACCAAGCTCACTTGGTTACCAAAGGATCTATGCAAGTATGCAATGTTAACCAAGTTCACTTGGTTACCATAGGAAAATCATTTCCAAGTTAGTGTCTACTGATAGGTTTAGCTAACAAAGGAATTTCTTATTTTGGCATATTGAGTTTAATTGATTAATTTGATGGTTCTAGCCAACTAAGAAGATGAATATTAATTATTCTAAGTTATATTCTAGCTAACTTGACAATGTGTAAGTTATAAGTAAAATGTCAAGTTGAGGATTTGAATGTATGGAAGTGTGAGAAGTGTATATGTGATTTGATGATGCTAAGAGGAAGAAAATCATAATGATAAGCAAAATATCATTGTAGAGTTGAAAAGATATATTCGATAAGGAAGGATTAAGTACAAGCCAGAATTGAGATCTATAATCAGCAATTCAATTGCATCCAAATTAGGTCATCTCAGTGTTACTCTCTAACCATTGTAGTAGTGATCTAAATCTCTTAACAAAGCTAAACAACCATTTGTAAATCCTATAACAAGGTTATAGTTCTATTGAATTGTTTAAAGACCTCTAACAAGGCCACTCCTAATAGGGTAATTAAATCCTCTAATAGGGTAACACCTAACTGTGTGTTTTTTTAACTTTTAATAGGGTTGGCTCCTAATAGGGCTCAGTTCAGAAGAGTGAAAATAGTAGCTAGTTGCAATTGATGGTTTTTTCCAAATTTAGTTTCCACATTAAATCTTTGTGCCAAATGTGTTCATGCTATTTATTTTATATGCTTACAACTAAGTTATAGTAATGATAATCATAGATAACATCTTAAGATTTGCATGTTAAGTAGTTATTGAGCATTCTCAATATTTATCGAGTTACAACATTTCTTTCTTTGCCAAGCTTCAGTAGAATTAAGTTTTCACAAAATTATTTTGTACTAACATCTAAGGGATCTGGGACTTATTTTTGTAGTAACTGATTCGCCCCTCCCCTCTCAGTTACTTCTCTCATATTTTGAACAATTTCTTAGATTAAACAATTTTGGGTCATCTCTTCTTCCCAACTTACTAGAGGCTCTTTTATTATTCTCAATATTCACAACCATGTTATAAGAATCTCTCAATGTCCTAGGATCTTTATCTCTAAGGGTATAAGTCATCTTACTATCAAGTGTATTATAGTAAGTTGTGAGACACACATCTTCCCCAAGTCTCATCACTTGGAATATTTTTTACATTCCCTTTTGAAACCTTACATTGAAATTGAAGGTTGACTCATTTGGGCACTTTTTTATATTATTGAAGTCATTCAACATAAAACCAACATTAGTGTTGTCACCATACCAAACTTTTAAAAGCTTTTCTAAATCACTCCATGAACTAATGCTATCATCAAGAAATCTTCTGAACCAATCTCTTGCATCTTTAGTTAATTAATGTACAAAAAACTTTATTACTACATCCTCATGCTCCACCTTATAATCATTGAGCATGTCAGTGAACTTTCTAAGGCACTCTTCACTAGTAATGGCATTATTGTCTAAAAATTTTATGAACTTATGTCTCAGATCGTTTCGAGATAGGATGGGGAAAGCCAAGAATTCCTATAAATGACATTTATTTTTACTTCTTTATATAAATGGGCCTTCTCTAAAAACTAACAAAATTTGATGTGCTTGGTCTAGCTACTTAAGTTTGGATAGGGATTTGAGTCTACTGAGTAGTGCGTATTTGACTATTTATAGTAGAAGATGTAGCAGGGGCTAACTGAGATATGTTTTGGCTAGTCACTTGTGGTCCACAAGTAGGAACATAGGGTATGACTTCTGAGGATAAATTTTCCCAAGATGCTAAGGTAGAATTAGATTTGATAAACTATATTTTCCTTCTAGTCTAAGTTGCTTGGGCTACATTCTCAAATTTTTCAAGCTCTTTGGCTAAGTCTTCACTTTCCTTTTTTCTTTCTCTAAATCTAGATCTAGCTTGGACATGATAAGACTTGTAGATTTGCTAGGAAGAACTTGGGACTCATTTATCTATATTCCCACAAAATTCTTCTTTCCTTTATCAAGTTGTTTCATAGTTAGGTCTATGACTTTTGGCTCAATAGGCCTATAAGATTGGACTTGGGATGTGATCGATCCATCTTTTTCTTTTAGGAGATGTTCCTATTCTTGGACTTTAGACCTCAAATATTCAACATCTCCAAATACATCAAAATGCACTTTGGAGGATCTCTCTTCCAACTTCTTGTTTTGTTCCTTTAGAGAAACCATTCTCCTAAGAAAATTATCTCTCATTAAGAGTGTTCATGGAAATTTTTTCTTTCTCCTTTTCCAAATGGATGTGTTGGGCCTCTTCTTCAGCAACCCTTTTTCTAAGCACTTCCACTTTTGTAAGAAAGTCATCATAGTTTGTGGTTGTTGCTACAAATTCTATAGGGTCATCCAAATCTATATTAGATTTCTCTCAATGTATGGAGCTTGCTCAATATTTTGCCTATTAGATTGAACACTTCTAGGTCTAGGATGTTGGTTCATTTCTTCCACAACAATTGCTCTGAAAATAGTATCTCCAATAGATGATGCCATTTTATCTTGGTAAAGCATATCTTCATGATAAGGTGTTGTGAAAATATTACCCAAGAGCCTAGTAGTTCTAGATTTAGAGCTATGAGATGAAAATTCCTTCTCAATTAAGGGCTAGTATTATTGGCTATCTGTGGGCTTCTATGTATGACAGGATTCCCTTTTATTTTTGAGCTGATTCTTTTTACCACCCTTTGGTAACTCTGTATATAATGGGATATCTGGGTTTTCCCTTACATAAGCTCTTATGTTTTTCCTTCTGTCATCCATCTTTTTCTTTAATACAAGAACTAGTAAAGAATCCTAAGATTAAGTCACCACCCACTAGGGGAAAATAACATTCTATAATGGTTAAAAGATAAGAAACCTTATGGGAAAGCTTTTCTAAAAATAGATTTGACAAAGGGACCCAACCCAGATGAATTTAATATTGTATACTTTAGGAATATAACTCTATATGGCTAATAAGGCCTATGCAAGCCCACTCTACATCACATAGCTCATGTAGTGCTAGGAATTTTATAGATTCTCAAGGTTTTTTGCTCAAGAAAAACCAATACCAAAGCATGGATTTACAAGATAAAAAATATATGACTACAAATATGTGACTCACAACAGAGATTCCAACACTTCAGAGTTCATTTCTTTGATTGGCTCCCTAGTAGAGTCACTATTTTGTTGGTGTTTTAAAACTACTAGGTTGCGAAATACGTGATACCAGGATGCAGAAGACAAAATTCAGTCTAAGGGTTAGCTATTTCCTATATTCAATTAAATTCATCTCAAATCTAGACCAACATTAATAGAGTACATAAACTTTCTACACTTTAGGCCTTGCAAGGCCAAGGTTGATGTACCTTAGGGATGGAAATGACTGGATATTTTGATATTCCCCTTCAAAAATGCTTTATTCACACTCTTCTTTTTAGATCCATCCCCTATAGCATAAAATTCTCAACAATCCTTCTTAGATTTGTAGTAACTCCTTGATTACAATAGCTAACTGTAATTCAGAGAAATACTATTACAAATAAGTAATGACCTGTAGTTTGATTCTTCATTACAAAAAAGTAAATATTGATTTGATTTTAAATGTTCTTTGTGCAACCACATGAACTTATCAATTTACATCTAAATTGATGATCAATGCCTTATCCATTGCTATACAAAGTCACACTAGTAAATAATTTATCTATTTAATTCCCTTGCAATTTAAATTATTAGTTGTCAACCCTAAATCCCATTCTTATAATATCCCTCTCATGTGCCTAGAAGCCCTATCAATTTATGGAAGCATTTGATTAATTCCTTGAATTAAAAGAAATAATAAATTGACATACAACCTATCCAAGCTACATTAAATTGCATGAACCTTTCTCACTCAATCCCAAAATAAAAAAGCGTATGAAAATGGAGACAAATATTCAAAATTCCCTCTTTGTATTGATATTCTATGAAGATAATACATCACTGGTGTAGTACTCAAAACATAACTCAAGACATGATAAAAACTTCCATTCAAGGTTCACTTGTATTCTCAGATTTGCACAATTGAATACATCATAAAATTGACACAAAGACTAACTAGATTGATTGCAAAATATCATAAACACTAAAAATATACAGACTTTGGACCCTCACTCTACATTTTGGAAATCCTTTTATAGGAAGGTTTTCAATACGCTTTAGATGGGAGGACACATGCCAAAACTCTATTGGAAAGAAAATACAAATATATTTCATACACAATTACATTACACACATTCTTTGTACTTTGATCAAAATTTTAGGATGCAGTTACAAACTTGGCAAGTGGCACTTTTTGCAGTTGTCTTCAACATATTTTTGTTTCTCTTCAACTGCCTATTGCTTTCTTTTCCTTTTCTTTATCCTTTTTGTCCCTTCTTCCTTTAACTGCACCCTTGAACTACCTAGTCACTTTCAATGGATGATATGGCCTTTATATCTGCTATAACTTCCCAAATAGCAATATCAGTATCCACATCAGGTCAGGTGGCATCCTAGATGGTGTTTAACTCATCTATGCATTTGTTCCATTTAGTATTAGTGATTGCCTTTAATTCTCCAATAACTTTTCTCATATTTGATTAAATCCTAAATAGAAAATCAATCATAGTATAGACAATTGTTACATCTATATCATTATTGCAGTAAGCAACAAATTGTGAATGCCTCAAAGTATCCTCAAAAGGGGAAGACCATTCTTGCCAATATTTTATGACTCCATTAATATCTAAGATAGTAGGTATAAAATTGGGAATCCCCATTGCAATTATCTTCATTTTACCTTGGATAAGTTGCATCTTACCTAAGAAAAATCTATTTAATTCCTTTATCTTGTTTATCATCTTCCTAACATTGATAATTACCCCCTTGGGCAATTATTTCTTTTGAGGTAGCAAAGGGACCAAGCTATCAAAAAATTGTGTGTAGGGCCCCCATGTTGTAAATAGAGGTGATAGCAAGGCCAATGCCTTTGAGCATTGAAAGTCATATCCTTGCATAGAGATATAGTTGTTGTGTACATTTTGTGAAACAATTTGCAAGGCACCTATCTTGTGCATCATCAAGCTCCAAATTGTTATGATTTCTACCTCCTTTGCACCATAACACTCATCAATATCCATTTGTTTGATTTCTCCCATAGTTTTTGTATCAACCTTTGTCTGGGATTCTTGATCTTATACCTATGTGATGAGCCTAGCCACATTTCTTAGGCTTCTTACCTCTTCATCCAAGGTGGCCAATCTCTGTTCCAAGACATAAGTCTTTTTTGGCTCCTCCACATATTTCTTTCTAGGATCAATAGATATGTTGTATGTTTGATACAATTTTCCTTCTAGCATATCCATTTGTCTCTTCCCCATGAGTGATGATGTGTTCATCAAGTTATGTATCTAGTCACTAGACATAATAGTGACATTGTTGAATATAACATTTCCTTGGGGAGAGTCTTTTATCTTCATAAGGGTTTGTTTGTTTCTCTCAGGAGCCATACTCCATACTACCATTGTCTTACTATCAATGTTAAAACTAGACCCCAACAACTCACCAAGAATGTTTTTCTCTTCAAAAGAGATGGATTTATCCTATCTTCTTATTTGATTGAGCATGAAGGATAAAATAAGCTCCCACTGTAGGAAAAGAAGCATCCCACTTCACTTTACCATCTTCTAGCTTCTTCTATGGTGATGATCTCACTATCAGGGCCATACTCCTCTACTAATTCAACAATTTTCTCTAGGGAGTCTCCTGTTTGTAGTTGCAAGGTAAGCTCATTTTGCTTGACCCTGTATAAGAATGATTTGAACTCATCTAATTTTATGAATTCATCATCCTTCATAAATTCTTGAGCTTGAATTATTCTTTCATCCAACATCTGAATTTGTAGCTCAATTTTATTAGGGATTTTATCATTCTCCCCAACTTGTTTCAACAAGAAATTATGCTTTATTATATCAAAATATTAAGATCCTCTAGGAAAAATTTGCAGTGTCTTCACTCTAACCTTATTAGGGATCTCAATCATATTTTGTCTTTTTCTCCCTTGAGCCCATGAAGAACTCTCTAGCTAATCATATTCTACCTTAATAGTTATAACATCCTCTTGCTGAGGGGCTTGATGCTCTGCTTTGTCTCTTATTTTAGTAGAAAATTGTGCTATTATCTAATCAAAATTATCAAGGAACTTATTGTACCTATCCAAGTATCTTGTTTCATGATCAAAACCCTAGAAAGATGGATCTGCTACCTTCCTAGCTTCTTCTATCCTCATTATCTCTCCTACTTAAAGGTTTTATCCCTATAGACCTATGTGTCTAAAAAAATTGTTATAAAATCTTCCTCTTAATTGAGCTTGCTATTAGGAAGAGTATATTTTCTCATATGCTTGAGAGCATGCCTCACCAAATCATTTGGATCATAGGTCCTAGCAGGGGTTGTAGGAAGCATGAATTCATCAATGCATTTGTCTATTTTTTCTATTGCATCTTTCCCTATCACTAAATCCCCTATTTTGGTGTTCCTGGCTACTATAGAGCCTTTCTTAATAGTAGCAAGTAAATAATCCTTGTTCATCATAAGTTGTTTCAATAAAAATTCTAACTGGCCTAATCTCTCTAGGACATATTTAGGGAGCACATGAGGGGGCTGAGGACATCCAAAAACCCTTATTATTGAAAATTTTCCAAAGAGAAATAAACTAGCCCAATCATGGCCCATTATACTATCTCCATTTGGACAAGTAGATGGTCTCATCAACATTCTTACTCCTCTAGGTATTCTCTCAGTTATATCATCTAGCATGTTTAAAATTGGAAAAATAAAATCATTATAAAAAGGAATAGCACTAGCATAAGGATAAAACCTTTTCTAGAAATGAGTCCACAATTGCATAGGTAGGTTCTCTCCATTCTCTTTAGTAGCTTGAATGAAATCTAAACTAACATGCCCTATGTTCTTATAAAAAATAATGCGCATCAGCAATGAGTAATGGAAAAACCTAAAATTTCCCAATTTTACCTTTTGAGTGGCCACAATCTCATCATGCATCTTGCTAATAATATACTCAATAGAATCATATCCAAAATTATGAGCTAGGTCCTAGATCTCTAGAGCCATAATTTATATATACCCAGGGGCATTCATGCTACCGTCTACTACAACTAGTTTGTTGAACCTGATATGGTATATCTGAAGTATTTGTAGAAGAACTCAAGTGGCATAAGATCTCCTACCTTCTTTGGTAGTTTTATCTTTCCCATCTTTTTTTTGGGGATGTGTCTTCTGATAATCCTTCTAGTAAAGAAACTTTTTTGATGCTTGATTTTTTCATTCATTTTTTCCTTCTCAACTTGTCATAGGTCCCCTTAGGTCAAAAACTTTAGTAAAAATCTCCCTATCCAACATGCACAAGATACTCACATCCTTCCTATGAAATCCTTTAGTTATAGGATTATATGATTTGATCAATGCCTTCATCAAATAAATGTCTATAACTACCTCTAGCATTATCAAATTTTCCATGTTCTTGATCCAAGGGTTACAAATTGGTGATTTCTCAAACCTATTATTATAAAAATACCAAAAGAGTTTGTTACCATTGGTATCAAGAACAATAAGATCTCTACGGATAGAGTGTGCATCTTTAAATATATGGGAATTCATAGTTTGAGCATGGAAAGACCATGGAAGGATGTATACTCATTCCTCTACATATAAACTTGTCAACTTTGGTTTGGCTTGTTTGGTGTCTTGTGAAGATTCTTCTATGTCAACTTGGGCTATAATGTTGCCTTCTTCTTGTTTCATGATTCTACAATCAACTCTTCAAATGATCTCTATCAATATCAACTCAGAAAACTCTGAATGTCTCTACAAACTCTAGAAATTTCTTAGCACTCAAAATTCTATCTCTAGATTATGAAAAATACTATAGCTTAGAAAACTGTTATGTCAACCTATTAAGTAGAGAAATGAGTAGAAGAGAAGCATTTATGTGTCTTCTATCAACATATGTGAAAATTCTCAAATTCTGTAAAAGTCCAAAAATTCTCTTGTACTACCAGCCTTTCAAATATTTTTATGCACTTTTTGACAAGACATTACCTTTTAATCATGATGATTCTCTTAACATATTTTTTTCTTTAAAACTCATTCTTGTGACCAACTGAATCCTTTTAGTTGTCATTTCATGGTTATTTTCTACCATAGCATTTAAAATCAGCAACCAAGAGACCATAGCTTCACAACTTCATCACCGCTTTATAGTCTAGTTAATGTTTTGGACAATTAATTGTGTGACTGAGTGCCTTAAGGATTCAACCCCTTTTAGAACTTTAATCATGTGGTCGCTCCATTTTATTAACACTAACATTTCTTCTCTGCAACAATGTGACTTCCCTTAACTATTACAAAGTCATGACTTTGCATAAATTTCCTACTTTTGGACTTTCCTTGTTGTGACTGCGTGATCACCTTCTGCTTGCAATTCATTCAAGACTTTGCAAGGTCACAACTTTTCTTATCTCATAACAAACTGGCCTTGCAACCATGCGAACAAAGGATTCTTCATGCACTCTTAGCCTAGTCATTGCTTCATATCTCATCCTTACTAACATCTCTTTAACATCACAATTGACCAACTTACTATGGTCTACTTTCATTTTGTCTATATTGCTTAGTCACGGTCTAAACACTTCCTACAATTATTAACCACACGACCATGCAAACAAGTATCTTTAGTTATTTTTTCCATATCACAACTTTCTTTGATTAATTTCCTCTTAACATCATGATAGTTTGATCATGTCCATTCTCCGTTTGAACTGATTTTGTTGCCTAGTTGTTAGCTTTACAACTCTTATTCACTCCAACTATGTGACCAAACAAACAAATAGATTCATGCAACTTATAGCTATGTTCTCTAGGTCACATCTTATTTTGCATGTTATGACCTAACTACCTCGACTGCATGACTAAAGGTAATTTTGGAACTTTGAAACCTATTGTTTCTTCATAGTTAAACCTCTTAATTATATGTTTACCCTTGTGACCATGCAAAGAAAGGTTTTCTTTAAGTGCTTCTGACCACATTTGACCAGTCACGGTCATCTCAAACTCTTTAATCTTTAAGGCCTCGACCATGTGAACACAAAATTTCACGTAGTCACTATTAAAATTCACAATATGCTTTCCACTCAAGAAACTACATGAGTAAGGCTATACTGATTGCTTTGCTTATTTGCAATACAAAAAGGGCTTAGGCTCTTAATTATCATGACTCAGAATGAAAGAAACTTGGTCACTTCACTGAGTCACATCATAAGATGCTATCATCTGATGATAAGCTTTGATTATGTGATTGGCTTGGTTACATGGCCACACTCTAAAAAAATTTATGAGCTCACATTTAAAAACACAAATATATGGTAAAACAATGATTGAATTAATTGATTGTTGAATTTTCAAAAGTTCAAAAAGAGTGTAGATTAATACCAAAGTTTTTCTAGGGAAATTTTTTTTTTATGAAATTCAAGGGACACCTAAATGCTAGGAATGGGAAAACTTATTAGGTTTAGGGCTTTCACCAAAGGACATTTAAAAAATATAACAAACCCTAGTTGCACAACACAATTCAAGAAATTTTCATATTAAAATTTTTAGAATTTAGGCATAGTGAAAATGAGGGCTATCAGGTTGTTAGAGATGACCTTTTGTATTACTTATAGTGCTTCTTATGGCTTAAAATATTTCTTTTAAAATAAAATTATTTTGTTGGTTATGTTGATCTATATCAAAGACAAAATCGCCTTGTAATAGGTATCTTATACGTTGGAATATCTTACATGACTTTTCCACAACCAAGTAATAGATTGTCTTCTCTTGAAGTCATTTCCAAGTACATGAAACCAAAGTAATTTATATAATTTAAATCTTGTAGAAGATTAGATGTATATGATTATATTCGTGTTGAGAGACAATAACATGTGTTGAGTCATAAGATGTGAGATGTTAGTAGGCCTGTTAGGGGCTTACACTCCACCACCTCATTCTAGAATGTGCCTCATAATATTTGGAAAGTAAAACAAATAAGGGCTATCTAGAGGCTGAGTCCCTATCTTGTGTAGGGAAATAATAATAAGTAGTATTGAAAGAGAATATGTAAATAGATTATTTTACTTTCAATCAAAATTTGACGAAATCAAATGTCTATAGTTTTAATAGATGTAATAATTATAAAATTAAATAAATCTATTATAATTAATTGTATGCAATGTATAAGTGATGACAAAAATCATGACGAGTAGGCCATATATATTATCACATGAATTAGAAACACCAAATGTTGCAAATGAGGTCTTAGGTTTCCAAGCACCCCAATTTGTACCAACTGATAGTTTATAGATTAGGTTTAGGGTTTCCACACATCAACATTTCCCATACTTCTTAAACAAAATTCAAGAAACCTTTCTCTTGGAAAGAAGAAAATTTATAGATTAGACAGTTACTTTAGAATGAATTTGGGCCCTAGAAAAGTAATTTCAAAAGGACACAATTTGATTCATATGTTGTAAATTGTATTGTATTACCTTGTTATGAAAGGTTAATGATGAATTATACTCCAAAATTTTTGGCAACCCAAATTCTATAGGTTTAGGATCATTGATCTTGTAGAATTGATTGTTTTGGGAACCATAAAGCATCAAATTCATATAAACTATATCTGTTTGTCCCTTAAAATAAGACAACTAGAAAATTTATAGCCAATAGCTACCCTGTAATTTAAATTTAAACCTTTAAGCATTTATGAAAAAGATATGTGTCAAGTTACCTAACACAAATCAAAGGCAAAGCTAAGCTCCTAAGTAGCCAATAATTTTGAAAATAAGAAATGTGAAAAATTCCTCCTATGATTTTGAAATGTTCCTTTTCTGATTTTACATGATATTTCATGCCTCTAATCATATTTTCAAAATCAAACAACTAATATCACAAAGATCCACCAATTTCTCAAGAAACCCCAAATCGGGTATGCCAGAAATAGTGCCAAAAGCTTCACAGCTTCACCTATTATTAATAAATCTGAAAGTGGAAATTTTTAGAAAAATTTGAGCAGCATAGAAGCCTATAAAATGAAATTTCCAGATCTGTATAACATGCACACAATAGCTCCCAAACGGAGGACAAAAACAATGCTCATCGGGCTCCCAAAAATAGCACAAAATAGCTTGGAATCACCACAAAAACTTAATAATCTATCACAGAAGTTTAATCATATCCAAATAAATATTTTTAGATCTATTTTAACATTTAAAAGTCTGATATACAGCAGCAACCCAAACTGATATGAAATACTAGACCGGAAACACCAAACTCTTACAAAAAATACACCCGAAAACTCACAAATCTGCACTATTCAGCACAAAGGCAAACTCTGCATGAGCATGCACATGGAATGGCTTCAAAATACCATCCTTAGCCTTCTTAGAAACTTGCAAACTCCCATTCTTGGGTCTCCCTAGAAACCTGCAAACTCCCGTTCTTGGGTCTCCTTCTCCATAGGTTTGGCAGCCTCTGAAGAATAACAAAGAAATGAGCAAAAATCAAGTTTTGGAATCAGCCCAAAATGCCTCCAAACCCCTTAAAAGAGGGAATAACCCTAACTCATTTCCAAGAGGGGTTAATAAAACATATTTTAACAATAATATTCATTTATTAGTCCATTAGCTTCCAAAGATTATCCCCTTTTTCGAAAACTTCACCTTTTTGGGCCTGCCTACCTTAGCAAAGATTATTATTTTTAATTATTTGAAAAGGGGACATGAAAAGTTCTCCCCTCCCAAACATTTCTTGTCCTCAAGAAATGGCTAAACAATAAACCAATCAATTCACCTAGATCCCAAATGTAGTCATGAACTATACTACTACCAATTAACACAGGCTCTTGCAATATCCTCAACATAGTAAATACCATCAACGCATCCCACTGGCCTATATGGAATGTACAATCCAACTCTGCAACAATGGTGAATGCTCTCGAATGAAACTATACCAAGTATGGAGAATCCACACATTGTACAACTCCTGCAGTCAACACAACTCTGTAGATCACCAACCACTGTCTCATAACCATAACTCCCATATACCCCTCAGTCAACAACTCGCCATGAACAAGTGATACAACCCACTATGAATGATTAGTAGCTAAGTCAGGAGATGTCATAGCCAAAGGAGTAGAATTAATAACAACACCTGTTGAAGCATCACTCCAAAACTCCTGCTCTAAGTCATGTATTATCAAGCTGTAAACTATAGAACCTATCACCATGTCATGCCCATCACGACTCTCATCCTGAGGCGTCAAACTATCCCATAACTGATGATAAGCACTAGGAACCAAAGTACATCTCTATATCATCATCTCATCAACATGGTCATCAAAGGTAAATTGATGAGCATACCTCATAATGTAATGCTAATAGAATGCGCCAATCTCAGTCAGTGGCTCAGACTGCAATCCAAATGTAACTAACTACAATCGATCGCTAAGCAAGTTAGAACTGACTACTACCTCTAAAGTCATCACCAAGGGAGTAGTATTACTAGCAGGAACCATGCCAACTATCAGCTCACCAACATCACACATGGTATTTGCTACAACGTCTCTAGTCTTCGTGCCATTAGTGCTAGAGGTCACCACCATGTTAGGCATACCACAACAATCTGCTATAGCACCCAACTCAACTGAACCTGACTCTAGTGGGGATGAACCTGATATGCCAATTTTAGTATCAAGGATGGATGCGTCCCCATCTCCACTATCTTTGACAATCTCGACCATGGACAACCTCAGATCATTAGACACCACAGCTTGTGACTATACAAAATCTAGTAAAGACTGTAGTTGCTCTAACTCCATGGTCACCTTAGCCAAATGAAATTGTGACTCCTTAAAAGCCAACTTTGTACTCTCAAGAATCTTAGAAGTCACCTCAAGCTGCTCAGTAAGCTTACTCACCTCATCTTCCTTAGCCAACAATGCATTATATGCTATACTGCCCCACTCCATAAGATAATCTCTTTCGGCTACCAACTGCATATAATCCTATCTTAGAATCTGGATAGCCTCCCATAAAGAGTGGAACTCTATCAAGGAAAGATAATTTCCTCCCTGCTCATCACTAGTAGGAGAACCCCATCCATAAACTGCCAATAATTGACGAGTAGCATCGAAATTGGAAAGCAATAGCAATGTCTCACTCACTAACTCTCAACTGATTAGACACATGATGGCACTAGCTTGACTATCTCCTATAAACCTCCTCTGATGCACTGTCTAAAGGAGTGTCCTCAAAGTTACTAATCTCTAGGTTATTACCATCCATATCCTGTGAATCAACTCTAAAGCTCATATCAACAAACAAAGTATCAAAAACTGTAGCACTGCTGTCCAACTCCTTGGTACCCAAAGAAACTAAGTCTTTAAAACTGCCCACTGCATCCTCCTAGATGTCATCAATGCCAATATGATCCTAGGACTCATCTGTACACACTGCCAAATATGAAAGATCATCAACACATTCTAGCAAGTATGGTCAACTGGATATATGAACAAAGCCCAACATCAGTGTATAAAAACTAATACCAACATCGAACAAGCTGCTAGCACAAGAAAAGACAACACCGTGCAATCTGCTAATCAAATCCATGATAGAACCCAGACGAACACTGCTACCAAAAAGTGTTAAAGATCTCCAACCAACTAAATCCCAAATGCCAATATAACAATCTTGAGTCCATATCTGTAAACTAGAATTAGCTAGTAACTCAAGCAAAATCCTCACTTGAGTAATATGACCAATACCAACTAACTCCACATACCTGTCATGATGAGATAATGAAGTCACAATACTGTCTTTGTTCACTTTCAACTGGTTGGACAAATCATGTGAAGTACTACCAGCCTCAACCTCATGTGATGAAGCATCTAATTGTGCTTGGTACTCTTTCTCAGCAAAGTCATGAATGCTCAATGTCTGCTCATCTCTACCAGGTATCTCACCATCATGTACAACAACATCCTCATAATCATCATCTGAACCCACTACGCTGTAATCACTACCTGTTGTAACTATACCATCCTAAATAGCTATGATATCACCCTTTAACGACCTATATACAATTATCTCAATTTCAGTATCAAGTTGACCATTACTATCAATTTGTGTAATATCCTTTCTCACCACCTCTTATGGCGAAGTAGAATCTGAGACCTCAGCCTGGCTATAAGCTAGTTTCTCAAACTCCTCATGCAAGTTCTTGGTAATTGTGTCATCTGCCCTATGAGAAAATCTGCCAAATAGAAATCCAATCAACTTATCCACCTTAGCAAGGTCGGACAACATGTCATTCATTATAGGGTGGTGCTCAACCAACTGTTCAGACATGTCATGGCTTATTTTCTTAAGTTTATCTCGAATGTCTAAATAACCATCCTTTCTACTGTTCTGACTCTGGATATCAATTGTCCAAGATCGTGTCCTCTGAGACTCTGTACTATACCTGTCCATTCTGAATAAAGTAGAGTGTAACCCCAATAGGTTATAACTTCTTCAAACACCAATAAATAACATGAAATTGATTAGAAGTAGCATGCAACCATATATTTTGACAGGCAGCTGATTAGAAGTAACATGCAACCACCAAATTCACCAAGAACTAACATGCAAATGATTAGAAGTAGCATGCAACCATAGATTTTGACATGCATCTGATTAGAAGGAAAATGCAACCATAAATTATGACATGCAAGATCTAGGTAGTTGTCAAAACTGACATGCAAGATCTGGGTAGTTGTCAAAATTGACATGCAAGATCTGGGTAGTTGTCAAAACTGACATGCAAGATCTGGGTAGTTGTCAAAACTAACATGCAAACTTCTACAAACCCTCAGGCTGGCAAGATCATGGCTCTGATACCACTGAAATTTCACTTTACTGATTTTAAATGATATTTCACACCTCTAATCAGATTTTCAAAATCAAACAACTAATATAACAAAGATCCACCAATTTCTCAAGAAACCCCAAATCGGGTGTGCTAGAAATAGTGCCAAAAGCTTCACAACTTCACCTATTATTAATAAATCTGAAAGTGGACATTTTTACAGAAATTTGAGCAGCATAAAAGCCTATAAAATGAAATTTCCATATCTATATAACATGCACACAATAGCTCCCAAACAGAGGACAAAAACAATGCTCATTGGGCTTCGGAAAATAGCACAAAATAGCCCGGAATCACCACAAAAACTTAATAATCTATTACAGAAGTATAATCATATCCAAATACATATTTTAAGCTCTATTTCAACGTTTAAAAGTCTGATATGCAGCAGCAAACCAAAATGATATAAAAAACTCAATCGGAAACACCAAACTCTTACAAAAAATACACCCGAAAACTCACAAATCTGCACTGTTCAGCACAAAGGAAAACTCTGCATGAGCATGAACATGGAATGGCTTCAAAATCCCATCCTTAGCCTTCCTAGAAACCTGAAAACTCCCATTCTTGGGTCTCCCTGGAAACCTGCAAACTCCCGTTCTTGGGTCTCCTTCTCCACAGGTTTGGCAGCCTTTGAAGAATAACAAAGAAATGAGCAAAAACCAAGTTCTGGAATCAGCCCAAAATGCCTCCAAACCCCTTAAAAGAGGGCATAACCATAACTCACGTCCAAGAGGGGTTAATAAAACATATTTCAATAATAATCTTCATTTATTAGTCCATTAGCTTCCAAAGATTATCCCCTTTTTACAAAACTTCACCTTTTTGGGCCTGCATGCCTTAGGAAAGATTATTATTTTTAATTATTTGAAAAGGGGACATGATAGATTTCACATACATCTTGGATTCCAAACTATAAGAGCATTCTTTAGGATCAAAAGTTGGATCATCACAAAAATCAATTTTTGAAGAAGGTTCCCTACGCTCACAAGAAATAAGACCAAGAAAATTTGTGTCCCTATCAAATTTCTAGTTAGCGAATTTGAATAAATCAAAATCTAGTTCCAAACTTTGAAGAAATTTTCATTTTATTAGAAAACACTTTATCTACATCCGAAATGAGAGATATTGTTGATCTCCAAGTCATGTTGTCTATTAGTGTCAAACACTTAGTCATTTCCTAAGAAGAGTTGGTTGGTCATCACTATGGCTAAGCCACCCAATGAAGACCACATGGTTTTGGACTTGTTCACATTTCAGTTTGAGCTGAGCAAGTCTTAGGTTTCCAAGCACCCCAATTTGTACCAAGTGATAGTTTATGTTGAGTAAGTCAAAAGTTAGCAAACACTGAGATAAATATATTTAGTTCATGCCAAGTCACATAGTTAGTGTTGAGCATCTAGAAGTCAAGTTCCAACATAAGTCTTAGTCATGACCGAGTGTCAAGGTATTCAAGTGTTGAGTAAACAAATATTGGTATGTCTTTGGAATGACATAAACACATATGTAAACCATTTTGGCCAACCCCTGTACATAATTTAATAATTGTGAAGACAACTAAGGAGTTGTTTACATATTTTTTCAGAGAACATCAATCCCTATGAAGACAATATATCCAATAAAAAAAATGGATGGACTAAGTGGGAGAAATTTGGATTGTTGATTATGATCTATAACCTTCTCTAGATGATTATTTAAGGAGTGTCTAAACCCTAATTCAATAAAGATAAGAAGAAAATTTTAGAGACAAGTGCATGCACAAAAGATGTTATGTTTGATGGTTAGAACAAAAGATTGGGCAGAGAAACCTAGTAGTGAATGATAGAAATTTTTTTATCAGATAGGAGATAATATAAGATTTAGAAAGAGAAAATTCATAATCTAGCATCAGAGTGGTAACCAAAGGATCAAGTATTGATACATTCTAGCAAATGAATTAGGGTAAATCTCTTAGTAGAGAGGTCCTAATAGGCCTATTCAATTATCATAATTGAATTCTTACTTAGTTTTAAGTTCAAACCCTTTAATCAAAGTAGATTTAATAAGTCTTGCAAGATCCTAGCAGGGAAGAACCCTCATATGGTAGATCACCAAAAGTGATCAAACATTGCAGTAGTGAATATTTTTGGGTGTCATCCCTACCCCAGTTTTACCTTCACCATGGAGGGTTTCTTGGTAACCAAAAATTTTGTGTAATGTGTTTACATTTACTTTCATGTTTATGGATGTGATGAATAGTTAGATTTATTTCAATTTATGGTTATATGGTTATATGATGCTAATATGAGATGGGTTAATGGTGAATGCATTTAATTTGTTTCATGTGATAGAATATCTTAGTATCTTACTTTCACAATAGACCTCCAACAATTGGTATCAGAGCTTTGTTCTCTTAGAAGAAATCTAACAACTTGAGAGTTGGGATCTTGTAGATGGAGGCTTATAAGTTGGGAAAGATCATTGAGAATCAAAAGGTTGATGCATTGATTAAATACTACAATAGTTTGAATTATAAAGAGAGGAGTTCAATAAATCATTAAATAGAAGGAAGGAATTAGATATATAATAGAATGACACTCTATAGAAGAAGACACCAAAGGACTACTTGATGATGGAAATTCCAATGAAAGTGATGCAATAATAGAAGACCTATTAGAGAGAAAAAACATATTGAATGAAGAGGTTAGAGGATTGGAAAGAGAACATGAAATCCAATCAATAAGATTATGTGAAGTGATTGAACTAAAAAGGAAATTTGAATAAGACAAAACAATGGTAGAAGATGACAAGAGACAAATGGCTACTAGACTTGATGAAAGAATATTTGATGTGTAGAAGCTCACACACAATTAAGTGGATATGGCATATCAAATATTACTTACAAATCAAGAACTAAATATAAAGGACAAGGAAATTGAAAATGTAAGGAATTGTTACTTGCAAATCAAAAATTGAATAGAAAGGACATGGGAATTGTAGATCTTAAAAAGGAACTCATCAAGAGGATGAAAAAACCTAATAAACCTATGAAATACTTTGAGAAATTGATGAGAATAAAAATAATACCTAGTGACATCTCTTTAATAGGATATGACAAGTACCCATCATCTACAGAGGAAGAAGAATCATTAAAAAGTGGAGAACAGAGGAATGCAAAGATAGTTTCCTGAAAACAATGATTGGGCCCAACCATGCAACCAAGCCCTACTCTCTGAGCATAGGGAGTAAGTCCAAATATGAATATGAATTCTAAATCTCACTTCCCCATCCCCTAGTCTTTAGCACAACAAACCTACATGTCATGACTGTGGGAAACCAAGACATACAAAAAGTATCTGTAGTAGGGTAAAAATACAAAGTTGTGTCACCTTTTAGGCTGACTAATCAAAATGTCTGAATTTGAGTATTTCTATATAAAAATAATTTTCCTTCAAACATATGATCTAGATAAATTCATTCTAGCTAAGTTATCTATGGTCTCACACTTTTCCAATTGGAAATGTCTATTAAATGCATGTTTTATACTAGTTTGTATCCAATTACTGAAGAAATAAAATTATTTCCAAAAAATGATATTTCAATAACTCTCACAATTTTTTATGATTTTTTTTAGTAACATATAAACACCATTTTATATAGCTCAATTCAAGAATAATCTCATATAGATTTTATAGTATTTTAATTAGATATAGTATATTGTAATTATAAAATTCTACAAGCATGTATTTTAACACTCAAAAAGATTTCAATTTTGAGAAAGAAAAAAAATATTATTTAATCATATCAAAAAAATTTAAAATTATATGATAATCCAGAGGAGAGAATCCTCTTCTAGCATGTATAATTTTTCTTCTAGTCAGAATAGATTATTTTGAAAACTGTGGTAGGAGATGAAAACTATTGATTTTAGGCATGTTGAAATTTGAATCAATTTAAAAGAGAAAATTTAGGTCTAAAGCCAATTTTTATTTTTGAATGTTCTAGCTATATATGTTATCTATAGCATAGTCTAATTTCAAATACAAGTAATTTTATTTTCGTATAGTCTTGTGGTGGGAACTAAACCCCTAATTTTAAACATTTTTTAGGAACTAAAAAGTAGCTATAAAACTAGGAAAATATATCAATTCTTATTTCAAATAATTATTAAAAATTATAATCCTAAGCTTCATCCATTTCTACACATTTCATTAGTTTACTTCATTCTCAAATTCTAAATAATAATACCATTTTTATGTCATTGAAGGTGAACAATTATACTTTTTTTAGTTTTTTCCTTTACAAAAGGGTGACATTGGTTTGTACTTTTACCTAGAAGCAAGAAAGGTAAACAAAATCCTAAATCAAAATTCAATGGATATTGTTTTAATTATAAGAATCAATGACACCAAGCACATGAATGTAAGTGAAAGGCTAGTACTACACATGTTGCTCCTAGATTTGAAGGGTATTGCTACAACTATCAGAAGTATAAACATAGAGCTCAAGAATGCATATTTAAGGAAAAATATAGTTATTCAACCAAGAATCAAGGAAAGGCATCCAAACAAGGTAACTTCCACAATTGGGATTATAACACACAATACATTTTTCATTATTGTGGTGAATATGATCATATTGCAAAAAAATGCATTAGGACACACTTTAGAGGCAAATCCAAGGTTTTGGTGAATGGAACTTTGGTTTGTTACAGTTGTCACAAGATTGGATTTGTAAGCAAAAATTGTATAACTAGAGCACCATCACTGAGAAACAAATAACAAAAAGGTGAAAAGATTGTTGACATGACAAAGAACTAGATGCGTCAAACTAGGAGAAAGAAGAAAGAAGTAAGTAGTGTCAGAACTAGTGAATCTAATATCACCCAATCTAATGGATTAGGTAATCCCAATACTTCTATCTAAGAAAAGAAGGTATGTAGGGAATTGTGCATGTGAATGCTACACTATACACTAGTTCTTAACATAAGATGTGTTAAAAGTCCATGTCTATATAAATCAAGATGAATTAGGATGGATTTGAGGAAAGAATCAAGCAAAGATTTCATATGCATAATTGGTGTTGAGTATTAGTATTAGTGTCTATAGTGACTAAGTATTGCTATGTGAACTAGGCTCCCATGCAAATCAAGATGATATGTTGATCGAACCAAGTATGGAGAATATATGATGAACCTAGTTGTGGTCTTAACCAAGTGATGGAAGGAAGGTATTGTGTTAACCAAGTTTTATATTAAGGCCAAGCCATTTGTATTGCACCCACAATTGTTGGAAGCATCAAGCATGTTGAGTAAAATCTATTCGTAGGATCAACATGAAGAAAAAAGCATGACTGAGCATCAAGAACTATATGTGTTGAGTTATGTAGTTTGAGTATGTGAGTTTGGAATGTGTAAAATATTAAACTTATACCAAACTGTAGCTTCTTTAATTTTACCACTAGTTATTGATGACAATTTTACTCTTGTATGTGCAGATTCACCCTTACTAAAATTGTACAATATTCTTTATTCTACAATATACAAATCACACTGTGTAATTGAACACGATTTTCAAGTAATATCAATATCCAAGTATGCGTGTCGGTTTGTTAGACTACACAAGTACGTTGGAATGCAAGTTCACTAAATGCAAGCATGAAATGTAGAGTAATATGAAAGGATATCAATCTGTTGTAAGTACTTATCATTTATTGATTTATATCTCAATATGAAAACCATTGATACACATATATTGTATTCAATAGAAACCTCTTGAGATAGGTCATGATCTTTCAATACCAACAGTCATGATTTGCCTATGTATTTAGTTAGTATCAACTAACTAATTTGATCTCCTATAATATTTGATTAGTTAGTTGATACTAAATAATTGTAACTATTATATATTAGGAGTCATATTTGATCGATCTATAAGACCATCAAGTTTGATATTGAGTGTGTGTGTGTGTGTGTGTGTCTATATCTAGAGAGAGAGAGAGAGAGAGAGAGAGAGAGAGAGAGAGAGAGAGAGTATTTCATCTTAGTTTGATATGAATGTGCTTAGTAAATATTAAGACATATTATCAATTTTATTAAAATATGTATGTCTATGTAAGTGTATTTAAAACATACACTCACATACATATAGATTTTATAGTCTTAGGAGATCTGAATGACACTATTCAATAACACTCTCTCTTAGATAGGAAAGATAACTATGTATGAATTTTAGATATCACCGTACTCATGGTATCAAGGAGTACATTGAACATCAAGTCTCATGATATTCATATATCCTTGTTATGGTATGTGCATTGCTATCACATCGCATGATGTCTACCATAATACATCATGGTGTCTCACCATGTTTATCTCATAAAGAGCATGATGATTTGAAAAGATATCAGATCTCATGATATCCATCAAAATGTTCCAGACATATTGCTATCATGATAAGAAACATTGTAAAGTTGTCACCTCACAATGTTTGATACACATGTATATTATCAAAAAGATCATCACATTAATGTAATGTACACACCTAAAGAGGGCCATAGGTCATAGAATCACATATTTGAAAAAAGATTTTACACATTAAACATCTTTAATATATAATTTTACAAATGAAATAAATTAGAGACTGAGTCTTGATTACATTTTAATCATACCAAGATTCTTTTTGAAGTGTTTCACTTTATCTATGGAAAGAGGCTTGGTGAGAATGTCTATAGTTTGATCACTAGTGTTAATATGCTCTAACTAGATGGTTTCCCTCTCTACCATATCTTTGACATACTGTAAAGGAATTTCAATATTCTTGGACTAATCATGGAACACTAGATTTTCTGACAGTTTGAGACAACTTTGATTATCACATAGAATAATAGTTGGCTTTAGAGGTTTTCCAAATAGTTCCAGAATCAACTTCCTAAGCCATATAGCTTCTATGGCTCCCATAGCAACCGCAATATATTCCGCTTCTATAGAAATTTTTTCTATGAAGGATTATTTTCTTCTTGTCGTAGAGATCATAGTAGATCCCAGAGTAAAACAATGTTTGGATGTGTTCTTCTGATTTTCCACAGTGCCAACCCAATCTAAATCTACGAATCCATTTAGATCAAGTTTAATCTCCTTGTATTTTAGGCCATATCCAATAGTACCATGTACATATATCAAAATATTTTTGGGAACTACAAGATTAATTTCATTAGGCTCACAATGAACTAACTTAAAGAATTCACTATATAGCATATGTCAGGTCTAGTGTTAACCAAATACATAAGTGACCCGATAATCTATCTAGAAAGTGTAGGATTTGTCAATTTGGATTTTTTTGTAGCTACTTTTACCTTATGAAAATTTGTCTCCATGAGAGTGGACATTGGTCTACAATTTAAGATTCCAAATATTGTAAGTATATCAATGGTGTATTTTCTTTGGCTTAGAAAGATACCATTAGGTTTCTGGCATACATCCAATCCTAGAAAATTGTGTAGACTACCAAAACCTTTCATTTCAATTTTTGAAGTTGAATATCTTTTGCATTCAATAATAAGATGATCTTCTCCTATTAGTAATAAGTCATCAACATCAAGAATTAGAATCATCATATCACCATTGATAATTTTAAAATAGTGATTTGGATCAGCAACATTCTTTCAGAATTTTAATCTCATGAGGTATTTCTCAATTCTTTCATACCAGGTATGGGGAGCCTCTTTTACTCCATATAGAGCCTTCTTTAATTTTCATACATGAGATTCTACATTATGAACTATAAATCCTTTAGGTTGTTCCAAATAGACTTCTTCTTCTATAGTTCCATTTAGGAATGCAATCTTTACATCTATTTGGTGAACCTTCCAATATTTCGTTGTTGTAATGGAAAATATAGCTCAAACAGAGATATATCAAGCTATAGGTGCAAAGGTTTCCTCATATTTAATGCCTTGCTTCTAAGAGAATCCTCTAGAAAAAAAATGTGCCTTGTGATTTTCTATGCTACCATCTACAACATGTTTAAGTTTGAACAACCACTTGGAAGAAACAATTGATTTTCGATTTTTCTTGGAACTATTTCCCAAACATCATTCCTTAAAATGGAGTGATATTCTTCTATCATGGCATCTTTTTAGGATTGTTGTTTGAGGGCTTCATTAACATTAGTTTTTGGGGCCTTTTTCTTCCTCTCAATGTATCATCAAGCGTTGCAAAGTTCTTAGCTTCCTTCACAATTTTCCTAGCCCAAAATGGTTATTTTCTTTTGTTGGTATTTTGATTTTCACCATCGTACTCCCTCTGAATCTCATTTTCAAGTGGATTTTCAAATGAGGAGTCTTCAAAACATTTTGAGTGAATCTTAGGAGGAGAACATATATCCTTGTTTAAGGTTGGATTTTGATTTTCTAATCATAATTCTTTTCCCTTTCAAAGGAAATATGTTCCTCAGATATTACATCTCAACTAAGTTATATTTTCTTTTGTCAAGGAATGAATATTCTATATGCCTTTGAAGTTTCACTATATCCCACAAAGATTCCTTTTCTTCTAGAGGGTTCTAGTTTTTTTCTCTCTTCTTTTGGGTACATGAATGTACATTGGCAAGCTAAAGATCCTTAGATGACTTATATCTAGTTTCTGGCTAGTAAATGTCTCCTCAGGTGTTTTTTTTATCAAAACGAGAATGTGGAAAACTATTTTGATTATAAATATTTACTCTAGATGCTTTTGCCCAAAAAGAGGAATCTAGATTTTGATAACACATTATGGATTTCACTGCCTTCACTATAGTTCTATTTTTCCTTTTAGCGACACCATTTCTTTTTGGATTTTAGGGTACAATTAACTCCCTCTTTATCCCTAAACAAACACAATATTCTATGAATAATGCTAAAGTGTGCTCTTTCCATTTGTTAGTACTCAAGCTCTTAATTTTATTCCTAAAGAAATTTTCAATCAGAGCTTCAAACTCTTTGAATCTATTTAGGATTTCCTCATATTCTTTACATTTTAAGAAATATATCCATGTTTTCCTTGAGAAATCATGTATGAAGATTCCATAGTGTATGGTTCCTCCCTTGGATAGTGTTGTCAGAGGTTCACATAGGTCAGATTGGACTAGTTTCAATATATTTTTGGTTTTTCTTGAGTTATTTTAGAAGGATCATTTGGAGTTTTTCCCTAAAGAACATCCTTTGCATGTTCCAAAATATGAGGAGTTTAGTTTGGGTAGTCTGGTCACCAATTTATCCATTAAATTTAAGGCTCAAAAGTGTATGTGCGCTAATTTTTTGTGTCATATTTCATTTATATCAGGAGATTCATGAATGAGAGCTTGTTTAGGTTCAATACACCATTTATATAGATAACCTTGCCTTATACCTATAAGTTGGGATTTCCAAAATGTGGTGGATTTATACCACACCAAAACTCTCCCATCCATGAATGTGATCTTGTATGTATTATCTTCAAGAGCTGATATAGATATTAAGTTTATTTTGATTTTAGGTATGTATAGTAGATCCTTTAGTTGAATTGTCATTTTTTATTCTAGTTTGATGTTATAGGTCCATGCACCTTTTAGAGGATGTGTAGAATCATCTGCGATGGTCACTTTTCCATATTTTTTTAAAATCTAGTAATATGTCTAGATGACTTGCTATCAATTACCCAGGTGCTTGATTTGTTTGATACTTGATTCAATAGTGCTAGATAAAATGCAACCTTCTTAGATTCTTCTTGTGAGTTTACTTTTCTAACATGGATGTAAGATGCTTTTTGTTGGAATATTGGAGAGATTGTTGGAAGCTTTTTTGGAAGCATGAATGTTGATGTTATGTTACACTCATGACTGTGTTTGTCATTTATGTCAACATAGCAATTTTGATGTTTTTTGTGGTATTTGATAGAAGAATAGAAAAAAGATCAACTTGGTACGGATGGTTAGTTGATCTTGATAACCCCCTGAGGTTATGAGGAGATACTTTTGAGTATCTAGTATATGTAGCTAACATTAAAAGCTCAAAGGACAAGTCTAGAAGAAGTTATGTAAGTTTTGGTGATGTCTATTCTGAGATAGAGTTTACAGAGGCATGTTTTGGTAAACTTGTTATATCTCTTAGTAGAGTTGAGATCTTGAGAGTCAAGGTTGAAGACATGTTGAGGATAATGTGGCTAACCTCGCTTATCATAATATTACATGTACGTAAAGTTATTCAAGTTGCAAGGTGAAAGATTAAGGTTATTGCTAAGTGTAACATGTTCTTAATGTGGTCGTATAATACTTAATTAAGAAGGACTAACAAGTGACTCATGCAATTATTTTATGGACTCAGTATAAAGGAAGGACATTTTCCTTTATGATGTGGTGTGTTGGTGTGGTTGAATGATTGATGATAAGAAACAAAGAGTGTGAAATGCAAAGTTGAGTAGAGCAATGCGAAAGTGATGGAAACTTCATTGCTGAGGTTTTGCTGAGTGATCCTAGGTTTGGTATTTGGATCCAAGGTTTGTGACCTAGTCTACAAGGTTTGACTATGATTGATCTGATTGATAGGATAGAGGAAAGGCTAGAGGAAAGAAGAAGATAACTGTAAATTACTTGTTTGAGCAGTGAGCTCTTCTTGTAGTTGAAATTGCATGTTTGGGCATTGGGCTCTTCTTGCATACATTATACCACAACTCCTAATAGGGTTGGAATCTCCTAACAAGGATTCAAAGTCTCCTAATAGGGACTAATTGTACTAAATGTTGTAATAGACTCCTAATAGGGTCCATCCTCTAACAAGGAATATTTATATTAGTACATCATCTTGTGGGCATCATCCCCACTGGGGTTTTTCCTCTGATCAAGGGTTTTCATAGTCAACATATTTGGTGTAATTGTCTATGTGAATCTTTGTATGGTTGTTGTTTACTTTGGTTGAATGGGTAAGTTTGTTTAAAGAAGATAAGTTTTTTAATTGTTGGATAATTGATTCACCCCCCTCCCGTCTTAGTTATCTTGGTGGACTATTGTTTCTAATAATTGGTATTAGAGAATTAGGTCCTTAAAGAAGAATTTTAACAACTTTGGGAGATCCATAGTGAACATGTTTAGGAAAGATAGTCCAAAGTTTGATGGAATAAACTATGACAGCTAGAAGGAAAAGATGAATCTAAACATTTTTTGTGTATGGGTCCAGGATATTGGATCTTGACAAAATAAATGAAGACAATCATTGAAGAAAATGATTTGGAAACTTGCTCTGAGGTAGAAAGAGATCTTTTCATGTGTGACATGAGAGCTAGAGAAGCACTATTGACTACACTTCCTGAGATTGAGTACAATCAGGTAAAACCACTTGCTACTTCATATTTGATTTGGAAAGCTTTGGAAAATAGTTTTGAAGGTGATGCACATTCTAAGAAGTTGAGGTTAAAAGTTGGATTTTTGTATTTCAAGATGCTAAAATGATGGAAGATGAATTTGTAAGAACATATATAGGTAGGATATTAGAAATTACTATAGGAATTAAACATCAAGGAGGAACCAAAGAAGATGATGAGGTTATATGGAAGATATTGAAGACTCTAGCTCCACCATTCAATTCAACAGTTCAAATGATACATTTTTTAATATCATGTACCGAAGATTTTACAAAGGAGACATTGCCTGGAAGAATTTAACTAGCTAAGAATGAACTTAGACAGTATGGAGAATTGACTAGAACAGAGACAACTTTCAGTGCCTTGAATATTCGACTTAACTTATCAAGGAGCACAAGTGCTAGAGGAGATTTTTCTAGTAGCAGCAGAGCTGAGGAAGACTAAAATATTGATGAAACAATAACCCTTTTAGTATGAAGAGAAAAAGGAAGTAAGAAAATCTTTAACTGTTGGACTTGTGATGAATATGGTCATTACGCATCTAAGTTTCCTAAAAGGGAAAAAAAGTATAAGGGAAGTTATAAGCCTAGATAGGGTAGATAATGTTTGTGTGCAAATGAAGATGATGATTCTGATGAACAAGTATTAAGTGCTAGTGATGATGAAATTGGATTTATGGAAATTAAACAAGAAATTCCAAAGAAGGTAGCTTTGGTATCATAGGTTGAGAAGAAACCTAATTAGATAATTGACAATGGTTGTTCACATCATATGATTGTTGACATGAACAAGTTTTTTGACTTCAAAAGTCAAGATGGAGGAACTGTCAGAGTTGGAAATAATGCAGCATGCCAAGTAAAAGGTATTGGATCTATAACTCTTGATGCCAAGACTAATATTGAGGATGTATATACTTTGTTGATGGTTTAAATCACAATCTTTTAGTGTTAGACATCTAGTAGACAAAGGTTATCAGTTGCAGTTCACAGAAAAAACATGCATGATTAGAGATAAAGATGGAAAGGTAAATGGAATAGGAACCAGATCTAGAGGTAATGCATTTCAGTTGAATTCTACTAAAATCATGTTTGGTTGCAAAGATAGATTACTATTGGTTATGGCATAAGAGATTCTATCATATAAACTTTGATAGTATTGTGAGGACTAGTAAAATGTTTATTGTTAGAGATTTGTCAAAGATTGTAAAGCCTACTAACACAATTTGCAAGAAATGTGTCTTGGCAAAGCATAACAGAACTTCTTTTCCCAACAAGAAGTTTACTACTATAGTGAAGTTGGGGATTGTACACACAGATCTTAGTAGTCCTATAAAGACTAGAGGATTCTATGGTAAAAGGTATTTTATGATTCTAGTTGATGAAATTTCTAGAATGATATGGGTTGTACTTCTTAAAGAGAAATCTGAGGCATTTGACAAGTTCAAGATATTCAAGAATAGAGTTGAGAATGAATCTAGTGTCAAGATTAAATGTTTAAGATTAGATAGAGGAGGAGAATTTACTTCAAATGAGTTTAACATGTTTTGTGAGGAAAATGGAATTAAAAGATAGCTATCATCTCCAAGAACCCCTAAATAGAATGGTGTGGCAGAAAGAAGAAACAAGTCTCTTACAGAAGCTACAAGAGCTATGTTAGCAGACAATGATGTATCCAAGATATTTTGGAGAGAAGCTGTGAATACATCAGTCTACACCATGAACAAAGTACAAGTCAAGAAGGACACAAACAAGACACGTTATGAATTGTGGTTTGGTCACTCCCCTACACTTAAGTATTTCAAAATATTTGAAAGTAAGTGTTACATAAAGAGAGATGACGACATTGGTAAGTTTGATGCTAGAAGTGATGAAGGTATGTTTCTTGCTTATTTATTGAAAGGCAAGGTTTATAGATGTTATAATCAGAGAACTAAGACTATTATAGAAAGTGCAAATGTGAGAATTGATGAGAAATTCAGAATACAAGAGAGAATAATTGATTACAATTAAGATGATGATGTTGTTATTAAGCCAAGGAATGATGAGGCATTTCTTGATACTAACAATGATTTCCAAAATGGAGGAGAGAAAAGGCAGGAACAAAGCTTGAAACCTTTAGTAGAGCCAAGAGTTGAGATAACAACTCCTACTTTAGAAAAGAACATGACAAAGAATCACCCATATAAACTGATCATTGAAAGCAAAGACAAAGAAGTGGAGTTAATGAAAAACTATGCTTGATATCTCAAGTTGAGCCTAAGGATGCAGATGAAGCATGTAAAGATGATTACTAGAAACAAGCTATGAAAGAGGAATTGGATCAGATAGTAAAGAATGAGACATGGGAATTGATCTCCAGACTAGTAGACAAGAATGTGATAGGAACCAAATGGGCATTCGGGAACAAGATGAATGGGTAAGGAGAAGTTGTAAGAAGCAAAGAAAGATTGGTATGTAAAGGTTACTCACAACAAGACATAATAGATTATGAGGAGACTTATGCTCCAGTGGCTAGAATAGAAGCTGTAAGATTATTCTTAGCCTATGCAGCATAGAAGAAATTCAAAGTATATCAGATGGATGTCAAGAAAACATTTTTGAATGGAGAACTTAAAGAAGAGGTATACATTGAACAACTTGGATGATGTCCTTTGACAGATGACAAGGACATAGTATGCAGACTGAGGAAAGCATTGTATGGATTGAAGCAAGCACCTAGAACCTGGTATGAGAGGTTGGACAAGCATTTGACAAAGCTTGGATATAGAAAAAGTATGGTAGATAGTAATCTATATTGGAAAGAAACTGATGATGGTTTGATGATTTTGGTAATATTTGTTGATGACATTATATTTGGAGGAAACGATGAAGAAAGTAAGAATTTTGCAAAAGAGATGAAGAAAGAATTTGAAATGAGTATGATAGGAGAGATGAAACATTTCCTAGGATTGCAGACTGTATAGAATAAAGAAGGAATCTTTATTTCTCAGACTAAGTACTTGAAGGATTTATTAAAAAGGTTCAGCTTGGAAACATGTAAACTTTTTGGAACACCTATGGTAACTAGACACAAGTTATCTACAAAGGATGAGACACCTACTGTTGAGAAGAAGAAGTATAGATCTATGATTGGAGGATTGCAATATCTGACTCACACAAGGCCAGATATAGAAAATGTAGGAATTTTTGTAAGATTCTAGGCTAATCCCAGAGAAGCACATTATGCAGTAGTGAAAAGGATATTTAGATATCTGAAGGGAACATCTGAGTTTGGATTATGGTATGGTAGATCTAATGATTTTACTCTAAGTGCTTATACTGAAGTAGATTGGGTAGGTAGTATGGATGATAGAAATAGCACCTGTGGAGGAGTCTTCTTTCTTGGAGGATGATCGGTTTCTTGGTTAAGTAAGAAGAAAGATTGTACATCTCAAAGTATAGCTAAAGAAAAGTATGTTGCAGCAACAAATAATTGCAATCAAGTTATTTAGATGAAGCAAATGTTGAAGGATATAAGGATAGAAATTAGTGAACCTATTGTTATACATTGTGACAACACAAGCATGGTAAATATGTCTAAGAATCCAGTACTTCATTCAAGGACTAAGCACATTTCTATTAAGTATCATATGTTGAGAGAAAAATTTGCAGAAAAGGAAATTATATTGGAGTATGTGAGCACTAAAGAGTAGATTATAGATATATTCACTAAGCCTCTTCCCAAAGAGACTTTTGAGTATTTGCAAGGTGTGCTTGGGGTTATGCCTCTTCCTACATCACAATAGAATATGCAAGAGTACATCAGTCCAAGGTAATAGAGCACCATTATTTGTCTGGACTGAATGTTGATGCTTCATGTATGGGGGAGTATTTGAGATGGACAAATTCATCTAGGACTCTTGTTGATGTTTTTTTGATTAGTGTATTTTGACACTCGAGCTAAGTAAGTATAAATTGTTGCAAAGTCTGATGCAGAGATGTTGGTTGTAGAAACCTTTGATAGTGATGTCAATGGGGGAGAAGTATTGCATGAAAAAGATTTTACTAAGGAAGAAGTTTGGCAATATGTGGAATAACAATTTAGTATAGAGCACATTGAGGTATATCAATGGGGGAGTATGATTGATGAAGAGGATTTGAAGATGGACAGTGTTTTGTTGGTATTCTTAGAACTAGATGTTTTTCATCTATGTTGCCAACAATGCCAAAGGGGGAGATTGTTGGAAGATTGGAGAGATTGTTGGAAGATTGGTTGGAAGCATGAATGCTGATGATATGTTACATTCATGACTGAGTTTTTTTATTGATGTCAACATAGCATGTTTGATGCTTTCTATGGTATTTGACAAAAGAACAACAGAAAGATCAAGTTAGTATGGATGGTTAGTTGAGCATGATAACAACCCAAGGTTATGAGGAGATACTTATGAGTATCTAGTATATGCAATTAACATTGGAAGCTGAAAGGACAAGTCTAGAAGAAGTTATGTAAGTTTTGGTGATGTTTATTCTAAGATAGAGTTTATAGAGGCATGCTCTAGTAAACTTATTATATCTCTTAGCAGAGTTGAGATCTTGAGAATTGAGGTTAAAGACATAAAGAAGACATGTTGAGGATGATATGGCTGAGCTCACTCATCATAATATTGTGTGTATGGAAATTTATTCAACTTGTAAGGTGGAAGATTAAGGTTATTGCTAAGTGTAATGTGTTCTTAATGTGGTCCTATAATAATTAATTGAGAAGGACTAACAATTGACTCAGGGAATTTTTTTATGGAGTTGATATAAAGGAAGGACATTTTCCTTTATCATGTGTCTTTTGGTGTGGTTGAATGATCTATGATAAGCAGTAGAGACCGTGGAATGTAAAGTGGAGTAGAGCAGTGTGGAAGTGAAGGAAACTTCATTGCTAAGGTTTTTCTAAGTGATCCTAGGTTTGATATTTGGATCCAAGGTTCATGACCTGGTCTACTAGTTCTGACAGTGATTGGTCTAGTTGATAGGATAGAGGAGAGGATAGAGGAAATAAGAAGATAATAGTAAATTACTTGTTTGAGCAGTGAGCTCTTCTTGTAGTTGAAATTGCATGTTTGGGCAGTGGGCTCTTCTTGCATACATTATACCACAACTCCTAATAGGGTTGGAATCTCCTAATAGGGATTCAAAGTCTCCTAATAGAGACTCATTGTACTAAATGTTGTAATAGAATCCTCACAATATCTATCCTCTAATAAAGAATATTTATATTCGTACATCACCTTGTGGGCATCATTCCCATCAGAGTTTTCCCTCTAAACAAGGGTTTCCCTAGTCAACATATCTAGTGTGATTGTCTATGTGAATCTTTGTATGGTTTTTGTTTACTTTGGTTGAATGGTTAAGATTGTTTAAAGAAGATAAATGTTTTAATTGCTGGATAATTGATTCACCCCCTATCCTCTGAGTTATCTTGGTGGACTATTTTTTCTAACACTTGTTTCTTTGTTATGTCAGGATAATTTATAGCATAGTGTCCCTATTGGTCACATCTAAAGTATTGGAATTGTGAAGCATCTTTTCCATAGTTTCCTTTCCCATGAAACTTTTTCTTTCTTTTGAAGTTCTTCTTTCCTTTTGGTAATGGCCTAGCTTCTTCTTGTCGATAGTCAAATCTTAGTTAGTCTAGCTTTGGGAGTTTTGATCTTGAACTAATTCCTTGTTTCAAAGGTTCACATGAACTTGGGAGGCCACTTAAGGCCATTAGGGACAATTCCTTGTTGTCTATTTCATACCCAACATTAGACAATAGATCCTTTAATTGTATAATTCTCATAAATTTGGCATTAATAGATTTATCTTTGTTCATCCTTATGTGGTTCAATTGTGTTTTTAGTGCAAAATTTCCTCTATCATTATTTACCTCAAATGTATTTTCTAAGGACTCAAGCATGAAGTATGTAGTTGTTTATTTTTCTAGAGTAGGTGCAATGTGATTCCTTATAGAATCCACTATTAATTTCATAGCTTTCTTATTGTTTTTAATCCATTGTGATTTTTCTAGCTCATTTTCAAGGTGTTTAATTTTATTCTTAACAAATGAAACTACTTTTTTTCATCTAATACCATCATGATTCATAGTTTCCATGTTGTGAAGTTATTGGCTCCCTCAAGAAAATCCTCAATTCTGATTGTGCTAGTCATTTTGAAAGATAAATTTTGATAAGTTAAAGGTATGCAATCTAAATTCTCATGTTTAATTTTAGGTCTCTTAAAATCATGTCTTTGATATAATGTAAATGATTGAACTTTTATTAGATTGTAAGTTATTTAATTTTACCACTAGTTATTGATTACAATTTTACTCTTGTATCTGTATATTAAGGATTATTAATATTGTAAAATATTATTTATTCTACAATATATGAATCACACTATGTTATTGAATACGATCTGCATGTAATATCAATCTCCAAGTATGAGTGTTAGTCTGACTGACTACATAGGTGCATTGATCTGGAAGTGCAATACTGATTAGAATGCAAGAAAGAAATGTAGAGAAATATAAAAGGATATTGATCTATTGCAAGTAATAATCATTTATTGACTTTGATCTCAACTCTACAATCATTAATTTACATATATATTGTATTCAATAGATGCCTCTCAAGATAGGTCATGAGATTTCAGTACCAAGAGTCATGATTTTCTTATGTATTTAGTTAGTATCAACTAACTAATCTGATCACCTACAAGATCTAATTAGTGAGTTAATACTAATTAATTATAACTGTTATATATTAGGAGGCGTATTTGATCGATCTACACTTGTAAAAGTACAAAGTTGTGTCACCTTTCATGTTCACTTATCAGAATGATTCAATTTGAGTATTTCTATCTAAAAATCAATTTTGTCCAAACATATGATCTAGATAAATTCATTCTAGCTAAGTTATATATGGTCTCACACTTTTCCAATTGGAAATGTCCATTAAATACATGTTTTGTACTAGTTTGTATCCAATTACTAAAGAAATACAATTATTTCAAAAAAGTAGCATTTCAATAATTCTTACTTTTTTTATGATATTCTTTTAATAACATATAAACACCATTTTATAGAGCTCAAAGTCAAGAATTTTCTCATATAGAGTTTCTAGTGTTTTAATTAGATATAGTAGATTTTAATTAAAAAATTCTACAAGCACGTATTTTAACACTCGAAAAGATGTTAAGTTTGAGAAAGAAAAAAATATTAAATCATATAAAAAAAATTAAAAATTATATGATGTTCTAGAGGAGAGAGTCCTCTTTTAGAATGTATAATTTTTCTTTTGGTTAGAATAGATTTCTTTTGAAAAATGTGGTGGGAGATGAAAACTATTGATTTCAGGGGAGTTGAGATTTGAATCATTACAAAGGAGCAAATATAGGTCTAAAGCTAACTTTTATTTTTTATTGTTCTAGCTTTATATATTATCTATAACATAGTCTGAGATCAAAGGGAAATAAGTTTATTTCCATCTAGTTTTGTGGTGGGAACTAGACCCCTAATTTTGAGCATTTTTCAACAGCTAAAAAATTATCTATAAAAACTAGGAAAATATATCAATTCTTATTCCAAATAATTATAAAAAATTATAATCCTTAACTTCATCCATTTCTACAGATTTCATTAGTTTACTTCATTTTCAAATTCAAAATAATAATACCAATTTTATGTCATTGAAGGTGAACAATTATACTTTTGTTAGCATTTTCCTTTACAAAAGGGTGACATTGGTTTGTGCTTTCCCAAGACTATCACACTTGATATTGAATGTATATATATGCATAGTATTTTATCTCAGTTTGATATGATTGTACTTGGTCAATATTAAGACATATTATCAGTTTGATTATATATATATATATATATATATGTATGTGAGTGTATGTAAATATATACTTACATACATATACATTTTACAGTCTCATTAGATCTAACCAATGTTGTTCAATAACAAAATGACACAAAATCCTATGCAAATGGTATTCTTGAAAATGAAACATGTTTCTATGAATGGAGGTAAAGGAAAAGGAGGCAATTATCCCTATAATTACATACCATTAATCCCTATATAGTATGAAGGACCAATCAGAAAATTGGAAAGCTTATGCAAAAAAAGGATGAATGAGGATCATTGATTGTGATCTAGAAACTTCTTTAGGTAGCTATATAATATGTGTTAAAGATCCAATTTGATAGAATTTCAAATTGAAGGTATGCTTGTATGAAAAACTAATGAAGAATTAGTAAGTTATGAAGGAGTAAGTCTAACGATCTGTGTAATAAGGAGATATTGCAGATCGGTAATAGTGAGGTGATTAGATATTGGAAAGACAAGATCTATTATCAACATTTTAGTGCACACTGAAGGATCAGGGTATTGTTACATTCTAATTAGTGTATCAATTGAATCTCTTGAAAAAGTGGTCCTTAAAGGCCTAATGCAAATCTCCTAATAGAGTGCTCACTTAATTGTGATGTTAAATCCTTTTGTAAAGGTAGACCTAATAGGCTTGTATAGTTTTAGCAGAGTAGACTCCTTACATGGTAGATCATCAAAAATGATCAAATTGTAGCTGTACTAGGCAATTTTTTACTCTAGTAATGAAGATGTTGTAGGTGTTATCACCACTGTTGTTTTACCTTGACCTTGGAGGGTTTTTGCAATACCAAATCTTCTGTCAAATATTATTTACTTGTTTATGTGTTTCATTCATGCTAATAGATTATAGATATTTTATTACATGTTATTACACATGATTGCATGACTAATTATCCATAAGGTTAAAAGGTTAATGAAGTGTGTGGTGAATTAAGTTTTATATGGTTTATGATTTAAGTAGTAAAACATTTTGGAGATTCTTATTCAGCCTATGGCCCCCCTCTTAGGATCTCACTTTCCCATTAGATTTCCAACAACTCAAACACCCATCACCACTTTTTTTACTCCAAATGATGCAAACCCATCATTATAGAATATATCTATAGGTACCTTTTGAATCTATAGTATACAAAATATAACTCCTCATTTAGATTCTAAAAAGAAATATTTTTCCCTTCTATCTCCTGCTTGCACCTTACAATGAAACCGTAGCTTCTAAATGAAATTAATGTGTACTTAAGTGCATGAAAATAGGAAAATATGAATATAAAGCATAGATATGAAAATAAAAGTGAAATTGTATGAAGAATTGAATGGCTAAAAATTGTTAGCCATCTTCACAACTCCGTGGTGTTTTGAATGTTTACTTGAGTATTGGATTCCATTTTCTTCCATGGATGAATCATAGTGACATTTTCCTTTTCCTTGTAATCTCTCTATGTCAAAATGGGGTTTACACTAGAGCTTCTTCTTGACCTTGCACAATTTTATTTAGGCCTTAGCCTTCCAAATCAAGAAAATGATGGTGTTTTATAGTAGTTTAGAGATGAAATTCTACAACAATTATTTAGAGTGAGTGGAAAAGTATTTTAATTTAAAATTGTCCAAAGAATTTGGAAAATTAATGCCTATAGGTGAGGTCAAATTTCACATCAAATTTTAGAGACACCAATCATGAGAAGTTCCCCCACGTCTCAAATGTAGATTTTGATCAATATTTCCAAAAGATATAACTATGAAAAAATAATTTAAGATCATATGGTCAAAATAAGAGAGCGGGACCAACACACATAGAGTTGAGGTCTTACCTCATTTTTTACATAAGAAAGAGATAGAAATTATGAGTACATAATAGATCCTATCCAAATTTTTCCTAGGTAAGAGAGTGGGAAATTGAACCAAGTGTGTGAAAAATGCAAGTGTGCAATGCAACAAAGCTAAAGAGAATCTTTAAAATCACTAAATTGAAGTTCATTCAATTTAGGATGGTAGAAAATATAAATTTCTTTCAATTAGGATTAAATAAGAATTATAATCTAGACATGGTTACATTACTAGTAGTGATCAATATAATTTAAGGTTTAGTATATATTATGCAGGCTACTTTCCTTTTGTTTAAAAAATAAAATAAAAAATTAAGGTTTATTTTCTAGAAATGGTTAACTTTTATTTATTCCTAATTTTTTTCCTAAATTTATATTTTTATAATATTAATTTTGAACCATCACTTTGCATCTTTCATGAAGATAACATGGTTGAATGTCCATATTTTCTAAGATAAAGTTTTTAAAATGTATGTTTTAACCTCAAGATTTAAGAAATTGGTTGATTATATATCAAAAAAGAGAAAGAAATTGATTGATTATTTGTAAAAGTTTATGTGTGTGGTTCACTTTAAAGGGTCACGGATACTAGTTTTTTGTTTTTTTGTTGAAATTACTTGAATTTTTTTATTATAAATTGATAGTCTCAAAATAAAATTAGCAATGTCAAAACATAATTGAGTATGGTGGTCAATGAACTCCATCATGAAAATATTCTTAATTTAAGTTATTGCATTCGATGTAAATATGCATCTACATGAATCATCTAACATTAAATGTAATACAAATTGATTATTTATGCATTTCATACATTCTTAAAATGGACTAGTCAATTGAAGTGCATTGTAATGAGGCTTATGCACAAATTCTTATCATTTATAGTGCCACATTCTTTTGTTTTCAATTAAGGGTTAAATAAGGTTTTTATATGGGACACAAAACCACAAAAGTCTTTACAACACAAGAGTTAAAGTTGATCAAAAAATTAGTACTAGAACAATAGCCATCACCCCCAAACAACTTGCAGCAACAAAAAACCTAGCCAATCAGCCAAAACGAAGAGCCTACCCAAGCATCAGAAATCAAACAACTATTCCCTAAACACAAAAAAGCCAAAACTTGACCTAAGATGAAAATCTCCTTTTTGAATTAGATTGAGGAAAGATATGCTAATGTGTAGTGTGATTTTTTTTTCTAAGACATAATTTAGTGGAAGTCTATATGCCACAAACAAGGATTTTAGGGTTTATTTGAGAAAAATAATTTTGATGAAGACATCTTAACTATTTAGCATGAACGATTTTTTGAGAATTTCATTTTAAAATTGAAGTTTATGTCAAAGAAGACTTGAAATTATGAAAAGATAACTAGAGAAATACAAAATTTGTACATGGAAGAGCTAGGACACATAGAACACATAAAGAGATAGAATATGGAGTGTTAAAGAGATATATATGGCACATAAATAAACATTGCTTTTTTACATTCCTTGGTTGTGGTTGGAAGGTGTGACAAAGGTTAGTTTTGTGAGGACATAAAGGGCTCAAAAGAAGACAATACATTTGTCTGAATGAGGGTGAAATTGGAGGTAAGGAAAGTGGTAGGAGGTCAAGGGGATGTTGAATAAGTGGAAACCATATTTTAGAGTAATGGTGCAAGTGTTTCCTTTTATCTAGTAATGAAAGACATGGATGATGATAGAGGAGGCAACTCAATTCTTTTAGGAAAAGAAGCAACATAGATTGAACCCAATAAGTAAATGAAAGGTGAAGTTGTAGTAGAGAAAAAAATGCAGGAGCAAACAAATAAATGTGTGTTCCATGGGTATCAAAGAAGAAAAAACAATAGAGATAAAATTATCTTACTATTTTTTTATTGTGTAGGCAAAATGTTATGAGCAAATTTTCTACATCAGTACTACAATGACCACATTTAATATATATATAACACAATTGGCATAACCCTTATAGCCTTCAAAGAAACAAATGCTATTAATTTTATTAATAATGTTCAAGTATAATTTAGCCCTACTTTGAAGATAAACGTGAAATGTTCTTAACACATATTAATGTGGTTAAACCTACCTATATAGCACTATTGATATAACCCTTACAACCTTCAAAGAAATAAATGCTAGTAATTTAATTAACAACATTCAAGTATAATTCAATCCTACTTTGAAGATAAATGTGAAATGTTCTTAAAACATATTGATGTAGTTAAACCTACCTTAATAAGAAAAAATAAATATACATCCTACTTGTACACTACTTTTATCCAGTTTTGTCTTTCATCTCCCACATATTCTTTTGTTACCTCTAGTTTAGTTTGCTGGGTAGAAAAGATTGAATTGTACACATGCAAATACATTGATGATGTAGCAAATTCTATTTCAAACACATAAATACAAGAGAAGAGTTGTTATCTTCTCACAAACATGCCCGTACATAGATAACTCTCATGATGGTTAAGGTGGTCCAGCAATATTAGAAGTACAGTTGATAGTTCAACACAGATAGTAGTAAATAATAAATATCCTTCAGATGCCTAAAGATGCATAGGACATTCTGTGATTACTCAAACTATGCCTAAAGATGTGTAAGCCCACAAGACCATGATAAGATATTACTACCTAAGGCTGGGCATGTCACCGACTTTAAAAGACACCATGGAATGCAGCGAAGGATAATATTTATCACCAAATGCAAGTGTCAAAGCTTCTTCCAATTCTTTCACCACAACGCTCATTTTGGATCTATTCATTGACTCCGTTTCTATGCACATGTATGCTACCTCTGCTACTTTCCAAGTTGATTCTATGTCATATTTGCCACCTAGCAAAGAATCCATCACCTTTGCTAATTTGCCACATGAAAGCAACTTGTGTGACTGATGCAATTTTTTTTTTCAATATGTTTTTAATGAACGTACCTTAAAAATGACTAAAAACATTGAATTGGGCATCAGATAGATGGATTACCGATTGTACTATTCCCTCCTTGGGTGATACTCCTAAAATAATCTCTAGTAATACCACTCCAAAATTGTAGACATCGCTCTTCTCATTTAATGATGATGTGGCGAAGTATCTGCATAAATGATTAACATTTTAAACTACAAAAACTAGATGAACAATATATTGAAGAGTACTTAAACTATGAATATTTAAGAAAAAGAGGAAATGTTATGATGTTGAGTGAAATACTCAAGATCAAGATAGCCCAAGGTCCCTTTCACTTCAGTTGGTGTATATCCAATGGAACTCTCTACCAGTTTTGAAATGCCAAAATCAGCTAGCTTGGCAGACATCTTGTTATCCAACAATATATTATTACACTTTATATCTCTGTGTATGATTGGCGGATAGCAACCTCGATGCAGGTAGAGAAAACCTGCAAAAATGGTTGAAATATGATCAGATTTACTTTTTCCTAAAAGCAAATACATATCAATCAACTGCCGCTGCCATAATCACCTTACCATTCGTTGCTTGCCAGGCAATATTTAATCTTGCATGCCAATCAAGTGGAGTTTTCAATTTGGCTGCGCCTGCAAATGATGTAAGAAAAAAAATCCCAGTATAAACTTTTTTCTTTCATGTGTAGGTGAGTTCATATTAACTTAAGACAAGGTTCAACAAATACCATATAGATGATCGGTTAATGTTCCACACGGCATGTATTCGTAGACCAATGCCATTATGGTTTGTTTGCAATACCCAATAAGATTTACAAGATTCCTGTGATATATTCTTGACAGTATAGCTACCTGTAACACAAAATATTCCTTAATTTGGGGCCGACCGTATAATAATTTATAGAATTAACTAAAATTGAGTTTCACAATTTATTAAATCTGTTTAAGAGTGCCAACCTCAGTTTGGAATTCTTGCTGGCCTTGGTTAGAATCAGTCTTGAGTATTTTGACTGCAACCTCAAATCTCGAAAGTCTGCCATAAAATACAGATCGAAAACTTCCCTTACCAATCAGCTTGGAATAGTTATCGGTAGAAGTTGTAATATCTCCCTCTGTGTATTCAATAGCTAGCCTGTGATGGTCATTTTGATTATTTTGACCCGAGTTAGAAAAGATGAAGAAAACTTATTTAAGGTGTAAGAAGGAAGAAAAAGGAACAAAACTTTCCCATTTAAATTACAAACACTAAAGTTGGACTTGTTTTTTTCATTGAACAGAGCGGATAAATACCTCCAAATATACGTTGCATTGATAGATTTGGATTAGGTGTGGTTGAAAATGGTTGTGATGCGTGTTTCTTCCTCCACAGAAAAATTCTAGAAAGGATGACAAAAACAAACACCATCGAACACCCAATCGAAAGTCCGATCACCCAGCCTTTGATTTTGTGACTGCTTGTCGAAATATTATTCTGAGGATCAACACTACATGGTACAAGTTCATAGTAGAGATTTCTGTGAGTTAGTAGCATATTAGAGATCATACAAGAGCATAAAAATCTCATCCTATTGATGGATTGTCTAGGATAAAATCAAAATCTTATAGAAAGGCAAAAGAAAGTCGGTATATCAAAGGTACAAGGATGATCTAACCAATCCTTTTAAGATAGTTCCCTCCAATTTATGTGAGAAATACAAATTAAAATTTAAACTTAAACTCACAACCCTAACCGTAAAAGCTTTGCTCGGCATTTAAAAGTTGTTTGGCACATGAAGGTGCCGAGTGCCAGTTTTACTCAGCACTTGATGGTGATGAGTGACAGGTTGCTCAGCACTTGAAGAAAAGTGCTTGGCATAGGAAGGTGCCAAGTGCCAAATTTACTTGGCACTTGCTCGGCACATGAAGATGTCGAGTGACAGGCAACAGGTGGTTAGTGAACTCGGCAGAAAAAGGAGCTCGATAGCAATAGATGCCGAGTATGCTCGGCTCGAAAAGAAATGCTCAGCAATAATAGATGCTGAGTGAGTTCGGCTCCAACTAAGAAATTATAACTTAAGAGATTTCAACATGAATGCATTCACCATTAAAACTAGAGAGCCAAAGCTTTAAGCTTTCAACCAAACTTGTCAAATGCAACATACAAGGGAAGATCAATAGATTCAAGTATGCTTGATTTCTTTCTATTCAATCTTTCATTAAACTATTACAAAATTTGGGAGCATTTGGCTTCAACCAGAAAACCCTAAAATAACCCTAAACTGATAATACTTCAAACTTCAATAAACTTTAAACCTGCAACTCTAATGGCTGCATACAATGGTGCTTGGACCAATCACTCCTTCAACAGGACAAATCCAAACAACAACAAACTTACAGAGTGAACAAGTAACCACGTGCAACTGCAGGCACAAACTTCCTTCCTTCTTCCTTCTCTGCTCAGCTCTGCAACTTCTCTCTGATCTACTTGATCTCACTGAATAAAAATGAATGTAGAAACATTCCTTTTGTCTTCTGACCTGAAATGTTTTTCCCTCTCATTTCTAAATTCAAAAATCTCACCTACTGCATTAATGTTTTCTATCTGTTCTGTTGGTTGTCAGGTGGTAGGTGGGCGTTTGGCTCTAGGCGCAAACGTCAACGCTGCATTAAGTTTTCCAACACTCCCCCTTTGTCCCGACCCAAACACAACAAGGATCACAGCTGATCCACATCAACTACACCAAGACACTATCTTAGGTGTACAAAAGATCCAATGCCTAATGGCTTGGTGAAATTATTTACTAGCTACTGCTCAGACTTGCAAAAATTCATTTTGATATCCCCATTCTCCACCAACTCTTTGATGAAGTGATATTTGATCTCTATATGCTTGCTTCTCCCATGGAAGACTGGATTCTTGGAAAATGCAATTGATGAGATGTTGTCACAATAAATTGTGGTTCCATCCTCTTGCCTTTCATTCAAATCTATCAAGATCCTCCTTAGTCAAATTGCTTGACATGCTACTGCATTTGCTGCTATGTATTCAGCCTTTGCTATAGATTGAACAACAATAGGTTGCTTCTTGGATGCCCATGAAATTGCACCTGATCCCATATGAAACATGTATCTGAAAGTGCTCTTCCTATCATCTAAACTTCTAGCCCAATCACTATCAGTATAACCAACCAACTTGAAATTATTTGCTGCAGTGTACAATATTCCAAATCCCTTGGTACCTTTCACATACCTTAGGATCCTCTTTCCTGCTTGCCAATGGGAATCCGTTGGTGTTTTCATAAATCTAGAAATCAAACTTATTGCATGCATTAGGTCTGACCGAGTTGTAGTCAAATACATTAAACTTCCAACCATACTCTTGTATAGTGTTGGATCCACTCTCTTGCTAAAGTCTTCCTTGCTCAACTTCAAACCTATTGCTGTTGGTGTGGGGGCTGCCTTACTATTCTGCATTTTAAATCTCTCCAAGATCCAACCTGCATACTTTTCTTGAGAGATGAATATGCCATCATGCATTTGTTTTACTTCTATGCCTAGAAAGTATTTTAAGAGACCTAGGTCTGTCATTTCAAATTCACTTTTTATTGCCTCTTTAAACTCACCAATTAGAGCCTTATCATTTCCAATAAAAATCAAGTCATTTGCATACAAGACAACAATCAATACATTACCATCTGCTACCTTGATGTAAAGAGTGGGCTCACCATTGCTTTTGCTAAAGCCATTGCTCATCAAATATGAGTCAATCCTACTGTACCATGCCCTTGGAGCTTGCTTGAGCCCATAAAGAGCTCTCTTCAACCTATATACTTTGTTCTCTTCACCTGCAACTTCATAACCAGGTGGCTACTCCACATACACTTCTTCTTTCAATACACCATTAAGGAAGGCCAACTTCACATCCATTTGAAATACCTTCCACTTGTGCTAAGCTACAATTGCTATGACAACATGCACGGTTTCCATTCTTGCAGCTGGGGCATAGGTCTCATCATAATCTCTTCCATACTACTATTCGTAGCCCTTGACTACTAGCCTTGCCGTATGCCTATCAATCTTGCCTTTAGCATTGCATTTGGTCTTGTAGACCCATTTCACTCCAATTGCATTCTTCTTTGGAGGCAATTCAGTTAGCTCCCATGTCTCATTTCTTTCTATGGCATCTATTTTCTCATCCATGGCATTACACCATTTCTTCTCCTTAATAGCTTCGTCAAAATATACTAGATCACTATGAGAAAATAATGCAAAATTAACACTCTCATCATAATCTTCATACCTTTCATCTTGGTATATCTCCCTAAGACTCTTGGTCTTTCTTGGTAACAGGGAGGAGAGTGTGGGATTAGAATCTTCATTGCTGCTGCATTGGTGACTAGCTCGGTCTTCACTGGTACTCGACACTGACACTCGATCATGCCTAGAGGAGCTCGGCAATGTTTGAATCTGCTTGCCTTTTCTTCTATTTGCTCCTTCTTGTTGTTGTTCATCAGCATCTTCTTCACTCATAATTGGTACTTTACTTGAAGTGCTTGGTGACTCATCAATTTGTCCATACTAAGACTGATTTTCAAAAAATTCCACATCTCTTGAAGGCATCATCTTGTTGTTCAATGGGTCATACAATTTGTATGCCTTTGATTCTAGGCTGTACCCTATGAAAATGCATTTCACACCTTTGTCATCAAATTTTTGCCTTTGCTCTTTAGGCACATGTGCATATGAAACACATCCAAACACCCTTAAGTGTTCAACTATCCATCTTATTCGTGACCAAGCTTCCATTGGAATTCTATCACAGACTGCCTTTGTAGGACACCTATTAATTAGGTAAACTATTGTTGCCACAACCTCTCCCCAAAATTCAGTTGGGAGACCTTTCTCTTTCATCATGCTCCTTGCCATTTCAACAATGGTCCTGTTCTTTCTTTTAGCCACTCCATTCTACTGTGGTGTATAGCTAGCTGTGAGCTCTTTCTTAATGCCATGTTTCCTACAAAAATTTACAAAAGAATTGGAGGTATACTACCCTCTTCTATCTGATCTAAGGACCTTGATATAGTGTCCACATTCTCTTTCAGCCTAGGCTTTCAATTCTACAAATTTATCAAATGCTTCAGATTTATTCTTTAAGAAATACACCCATGTCCTATGACTGAAATCATCAATGAATGTCATGAAATAAGTACTCCCCCCAATGGAAGTAATTTGCATAGGATCGACTAGGTCAGTATGCACTAACTCTAATGGATATCTAGCCCTCCTAGAATTTCCATAATTAAAGGGAAGCCTATGTTGCTTACCCAAAATACAAGCCTCACACTTGTCACATGAATTTCCTACATGTGGCAAACCTTCTACCATTCTTTTATTTGATAACAAATTTAAACCAGCATAGCCGAGATGACCATACCTGAGATGCCACAACCGTGAAGGGTCTTCAATCACACTCCTTAGAGCTGATTGTGTGTGAGGTGCAGCACAAACTTGAGATGAGAAACATGTCTCAATCCTCAAGGAAAACATTTTGTTCTTTGTCATTTGAACTGCTGGAAGTAGGTTCTTACTCTCATCTTTTTCATGAATGATACAACTATCGTTCTCCATCAACACTTTGTATCCATTTTGAATGATCTGACCAATGCTCATCAAATTGTGCTTCATACCAGGGGCAAAATACACATTTTGTATTTCCCTTTTCTCACCTTTCTTGGTGTGGACCATAATAGATCCTTTGCCCACAACTGGTAGGGTTCCATTGTTACCCATCTTAATCTCTGATTTGAAACTCTTGTCAATGAATGAAAACAAGGTTTCATTACCACTCATGTGGTTGCTACATCCACTGTCGAGGTACCAAACCTCAGGGCTTCCTTCTTCACCAAAATTACACATGATGAAGGTAGTAGCATTGGGTCCACTTCCCATGTTCACATCAGCCACATTTGCTTGTCCTGACTAATCATTCTACTTCTTCCAGCATTTATTTGCATAATGCCCATATTTATGACAGTAGTAGCATTCTACATTACTCTTATTTGAGTTGTAGTTTTTCTTACCTCCTCTTGAAGTATTTTGTGAGCTACTTGCTCCATCTGCTCTTCTTGAGCTTTCTGCTGTAGCATTCTTTTGTCCTCCATTACCTCAGCCTCAGCCTCTGGAGTTCCTGCCTGAGCCATTTCTTCCTCTCCCCCTTACTCTTGGATTTGACTGAGCCTTGAATGCTTTCTCTTGGGTAGAAGAAGATGTGGATCTATTGATCCTATGCTCATGGGTTTGAAGAGAACCCATCAACTCATCCATTGTCAAAATAGTGAGGTCTTTTGCCTCTTCTATGGTCATGACCTAATGGTCATATTTATGAGGTAAAATCCTCAATATCTTCTCCACTATCCTTTGCTCTTGATAGTCTTCTCCATTTGACTTCAATTGGTTAATCACATTGGAGGTCCTTGAACTAAAGTCTGCAACTGATTCATTTTCCTTCATTTGAAGATTCTCAATCTCCCTCCTTATGTTCTGTAGCTTTACAGTATTAACTTTATTAGTTCCCTTGAAGTTCATCTCAAAGATATCCCATGCTTCCTTTGCATAATTTTTTGCTGCAATCTTAGGGAATATAGACTCTGTCATTGCTGCTTCAATCAAACTTAGTGCTTTTGCATCTTTCCTCCTTGACTCTTTCAAATGAGTCTTCTGTGAATTTGTGAGGGTAGCTTACTAAGTTGGATTAGTCACATCATCGAATCTATTGACCACAAACTCTCACAAATCATTTGCAACCATAATAATTTTCATTTTCTTTGCAAATGTATCATAATTTTGTCCATTAAATGATGGTGGCTGCTGCCATATCTTTCCTGCATCTCCTGCCATGATAAATATCCCAAGAAAAAACAAATTCCCTAACTCACTTTGGATGTGGGGCCTCAAAGCTCTGATACTATGTGAGAAATACAAATTAAAATTTAAACTTAAACTGACAACCCTAACCCTAAAAACTTTGCTCGACACTTAAAAGTTGTTCGGCACATGAAGGTGCCGAGTGCTAGTTTTACTCGGCACTTGATGGTGCCCAGTGACAGGTTGCTCAGCACTTGAAGAAAAGTGTTCGGCATAGGAAGGTGCCGAGTGCCAGATTTACTCGGCACTTGCTTGGCACATGAAGGTGCCAAGTGACAGGCAACAGGTGCCGAGTGAACTCGGCAGAAAGAGGATCTCGGTAGCAATAGATGCTGAGTATGCTCGGCTCCAAAAGAAATGCTCAGCAATAATAGATGCCGAGTGAACTCGGCTCCAACTAAGAAATTAGAACTTAAGATATTTCAACATGAATGCATTCACCATTAAAACCAAAGAGCCAAAGCTTTAAGCTTTCAACCAAACTTGTCAAATGCAACATACAAGGGAAGATCAATAGATTCAAGTATGCTTACTTGCTTTCTATTCAATCTTTCATTAAACTATTACAAAATTTGGGAGCATTCGGCTTCATCCAGAAAACTCTAAAATAACTCTAAACTGATAATACTTCAAACTTCAATAAACTTTAAACCTGCAACTCTAATGGTTCTATACAATGGTGCCTGGAGCAATCACTGCTTCAATAGGACAAATCCAAACAATAACAAACTTACAGAGTGAACAAGGAACCACGTGCAACTGCAGGCACAAACTTCCTTCCTTCTTCCTTCTCAGCTCAGCTCTGCAACTTCTCTCTGATTTGCTTGATCTCACTGAATAAAAATGAATGTAGAAACATTCCTTTTGTCTTCTGACCTAAAACGTTTTTCTCTCTCATTTCCAAATTCAAAAATCTCACCTATCGCATTCATGTTTTCTATCTATTTTGCTGGTCATCAGGTGGTAGGTGGGCGTTTGGCTCCAGGCGCAAACGTCAACGTTGCATTAAGTTTTCCAACAATTTATTGTCCTGTAAATATCTTTTTACCCAAAAAACACAAGCCCAATAAGAGCGCTCATTTGAAAAGCACAAGTGCTGGTTTGATGTGGGGAACCAAAGAAGACATGCTATAAAGGTAACCATAGATAGTGTAATTGACAAACATACATTTGATTTAACATTCGAAGCTTCTCCAATGATGTTGGGATTTCTCCGATAAGTTGATTGTTTTGCAGTTGTCTATTGTCAGGGCAACAAAATCGAGTGCAAGATTAGTAAACAGAAAGAAAAAACTACCCTTTTCCATTAAAACAAGGTATTTCAGATGGGTGCAAGTAACAGAGATCTTATAGTGATCTAAGGTTCTTTAGTGAACTGAGGTCCAGAATATTACCAGACAAATTGTTATTTCCTAGCAGCTATAACCAATGATATAGAATTAGTGTAGCACAGTGACACTGTATTCAACAATAAAATTCTACCCAAACTGAGTTACCAAACACTTACCAGCTTTTGTAGTGCTGTTAAGTCCACTATATTTGAAGATATTGTGCCTTTTAGATTCATGCTTATTAGATCTCTACAAAAAGAAACAAAAAAACATCAAATCACACGCATTAATAGCATAGGATATATGTTCGAATGAATTTTTAAAATACAAGGTAAGGTAATTTACATGATAATGACTCGCGGAGGGTCGTCTTGGCTGTAGGTAATCCCTGTTGATGAATATTTAGCTGGTAAACATGGCTCCCCTCCACTCCAATCGTCTAGAACATTTATTGCCTTTGCTATTTTTTTGATTGCAACCACTGAACTCCCACAATTGGAGAAGACATTATTAGCGTATATAATATCTAGAACTAATACTATAGACAAAACAATAGAGACTGGGAATGGACTACAGAAATTCACCATCTCCAGAGTATTTAGTTGTCCGGGTCTCAAGCTTTCTATACATTTCTGCTCCATTTATGAAGGGTCCCAACTCCAATAAAGAACTAGGTTGCAGAATTATTTTAATGGGCTCGGGATTGTCAAGCTGTAAGTCTTTATTTGCTTGGTAGCATTCCAAAAACTTAAGCTCTATGAAATTTGATATTTGGTATTTTTTAATGAAGGCAGAAAATATCCATGTGAGGTTTGTCTGGTTGAGGTTGCAGAAATAAAGTGAAAAAGAGGAAATGCCTGGGTGAGAGAAATGCCAAAATATGTCTGAATTAATAGTCAAATTGGCGACTATTTTCATTGCAATGACAGTCCTTGAGAAGTTAGCCGGTGGTTTATTCACTAACTCCTTCCCTAATGAAGATGTCTGATCATCATCAGCGATAATATAGACTGTACTTTCAGGTGCTCCTGTTGATGACCACTTGCGGTCAAATGGATCATCTGGGTACCTGCGAATTGCCACGATAACTCGACTCTGAATAAGATGAGTTCTGATATATGCACCCTTCTGTCTTCGAATTTTAAGTAGGGTCACAATGAGCAAGAATAGGTTTGTGCCAAAGTTTCATATTAACTAGAAATTAATGCACAAAACACTTACTCTAGGGAGTCATAATTAGATGTATCGAAGTATATGCGATTTGGTATGACATCTAATGCGCTCTTTTTGAAATTGGTTGAATTGTACATAGAATATTTCAGTGGGCGAAGCTCAATGCTTGAAATGAAAACAGGATGATTTTGTTCTGTCTGATTATTGCGGGCAAGGCATAGACTCAGCCTATCGCTTTTGGCGGCCAAGATAATCTCATAATAATTATATGTTTCATTGTCTACATCGGATAGGTCGACATTCGTCTACTTGATTCCCTCGATAAGTAAATCAAAGAATCTTTCCAAAGGAGGTGAATACTCTGGAGAAAATGATGCTCTTACCAGATAATTCTGTTGGAGTTTCACAGGGATGAGATGACAATATTTCTTTACTGCCAGGTTCAAAAAATAGGCGAGAGTCCAAAATTGCACGGCGAAGTTATCTGTTGTGCTCGTCGTCCAAACGCTACGAGTTTTAATGAAAGGGGCATCCAAAATTCAGAGTAGGTCATTGTTGTCAGTTTGATTATCGATGGCGCCACAGTTGATGTTGAGGAAGCCTGAACAAAAGACACAACATCATGTAATTAAAATTGCAAGATTGAAATCATGTAAGAAAAAAAAGGACGTTACCATCTGGATTGGAGCGTGTGAAACTCAACAATCCAACAAAATTTGCAATGAGCAATAGCCAGATACTTTTGAATTCCATGGCAGATATCTTTCCAACCTGTTAAAATTGGATAAACAAAATCTATCAAAATACAATTGTAAGAAGGAATTCAAAGTTGGTAATGAAAATAGAATCTTAAAGGAAATTTCAGCTCGCTGCTTAGTGAAGTGCAACTTTGGCCCTGCCTAATTCTGCATTCTATGGCGCATCACGTCTATATATAGACTCTTTTCCAAATCTGTGCAAAATGTTAAGGGAAGAATTAAGTTTGGGAATTAAACTTTTTATATAAGAATTGAGTTTAGTGTGATGTTTAAGTTGTTCTTAAAAGATTAATATTTCAACCATAGATTTAATTAATTAAAGTCATACTAATAGATTAAAATAAAAGTCTCTTACAGAACTACTCTTAAAACAAAATTTTAAAATAATTTTTTTCAATTTGTTGGTCAGTCTTATTCTCGGATTTGCATTAAAATTGCTACACATCCTAAGATGTCATCACTATATCGGATCAAAACTTTCGAGATGAAATGACAGCAATTATATATCACATTAAATTTTTACTTGACTTTTTTGTGAGAAATACAAATTAAAATTTAAACTCACAACTTAACCCTAAACCTAAAAAATTTTGCTCTGCACTTAAAAGTTGCTCGGCACATGAAGGTGCCGAGTGCCAGTTTTACTCGGTACTTGATGGTGCTAAGTGGCAGGTTGCTCGACACTTGAAGAAAAGTGCTCGACACTTGAAGGTGCCGAGTGACAGGCAACAGGTGCCAAGTGAGCTCGGCAAAAAGAGGAGCTCGGCAGCAAATGCTGAGTATGCCCGGCTCACAAAAAAAATGCTCGGCAACAATAGATGCCGAGTGAGCTCGGCTCCAGCTAAAGTTTATAACTTAGGAAATTCCAATGTGAATGCATTCACCATTAAAACTAGAGAGTCAAAGCTTTAAGCTTTCAAACAAATTTCTCAAATGCAACATACAAGGGAAGATCAATAGATTCAAGTATGCTTGCTTGCTTTCTATTCAATCTTTCACTAAACTATTACAAAATTTGGGTGCATTCGGCTTCAACCAGAAAACCCTAAAATAACCCTAAACTGATAATACTTCAAACTTCAATGAACTTTTAAACCTGCAACTCTAATGACTGCATACAAAGGTGCCTGGAGCAATCACTGCTTCAACAGGACAAAACCAAATAACAACAAACTTACAGAGTGAACAAGGGAAGCACGTGCAACTGCAGACACAAACTTCTTTCCTTCTTCCTTCTCTGCTCAGCTCTGCAACTTCTCTCTAATTTGCTTGATCTCACTGAATAAAAATGAATGTAGAAACATTTCTTTTCTCTTCTGACCTAAAACGTTTTTCCCTCTCATTTCCAAATTCAAAAATCTCACCTACCGCAAATGAATGCCTACCGTTCATGGATACTTGCGGTGACTTGACAAGGTAGATGGGCGTGGAGCTCGAGGACAACCTGCAGGTGTTGATGTTTAATTTTCAACATTTTCTCGATTAGTTGGTCGGCCGTGATTTTTTGTCCATTTCCTAGAGGACTATTTCTTTGGGAAATCATATTCCACAGAGAAGGAAATGTTGACTAGTACTTTTCTATTTCTATATCAACATAGGCAGGTTCAACCATAATCGTATGGTGTCTAAATGCCTTGAAAAAACCAACCTTTTTCACATCTGAGAATTCCCCTATACTAGGAATTGCAGATTTAACAGTACCATTGGATATGAAAAACATTAATAGAGTTTTCGACCACAGCTATCTACCTTGATTTTATTGTGGTGCGTGGCTCTATCAAGTAACTCTTGAAAACCATGATAGATAGTTTTGTCTTTGTATTTTCTAGATATTTATCAATGCTCCAGGTATTTAAGAATTTTTGTTTAAATATTTGATTTGTCTCTTTCTTTTTTATAGATTACTAAGATTTTTCCAAGCAATATGAAGATTTGTATGTATTTTTTAACACATATAATCTTTGTCCTTCATTGAATTTGAGATTTTAATTTTGATTGACTATATTTAGATTAACAAATCAATAATACATATAAGAAATAATAGCTATTAGAATGTCAAAAGATACATAATTAACTAATAATAATAATATTCAATCTTATATCTGTAAACAATGTCTTAAATGCATTATGTAAGCATTAGATAATTGCCCCACCCCTCCTCCCCCTCAAAACTCTTATTAGATTAATTTATCCTTATTCGATGAATTGAATTTAGTGGAAGAAATTATTAGTGGACAATTTTAGTAAATTTAAACAAGAACAATGAATAGATAGATGGCCATGTAGGATCAATATTGTCAAAGGCAATCACAACCAAGAAAGACAAGTAAATACAATGATCTTAATTGTGTGTTTGGATAAATAATCGAAAATGCCAAAACCAAATATTGTATTTATATATTAGAGAGCTCAACATATAGAAAACACAAAACCAATAAAGGAAAATTTGTAAGTAACAACTGTACCACTCAATTCACATAGTTAACACTGTGAGCTCGGTAGATGCTATAGAGCTTGGTTAACACTAGAGCCTTCATCACATCCCCTGGATAGCTTGGTAGATACTGCTACACTCAGGCTATACTACAATTTGTCTCCAATGCTTAGGAGATGTTTTGTAGCTCGGCATGAACTGCAAACTATTTATTTAGATCGGTAGCAACTAAGTCACTTGGTTAACACTGTTGGATGAATGATAAGCTTGGTAGCAACTATAGAGTTGATCAGTAGCAATGTAACCATTTGACTAAGTGTTGAGTTACTGATAGAAAAATTGACCTTAATGTCAACAATCTCCCCCTTTGGCATTAGTGATAAAACCACTTATCAAACCAAGAATCTTAATTCTCAAAATTACAAGCCAAAAACTTTCTTTATCACAATATTGTGTCTTCAACTTGGTTTTGACTTCCTGCTACTATAGCTTGGTATCATACTTTGTTTTTTCTAATTTTTCAAAATTTCTTTTGTAAAAGATATTTTATGCTTATCTAGACATGTATCTGCATAATATATACTACTCCCCCCTACATATATCTCTCCTATACACATATAGTATTCTCCTCCTTCATTAGAATATTCATATAGATAATCTTAACGTATTTACTTCTCTTAGCCTTTTTTAAATTAAATATATTTACTTCTCCTCCTTGGCATAAATGCCAAAGGTGTATAATATCTACTGTTGGCTCCTGATTTAATAGAATTTGAATCACCAAGTATGCAAGGCAAGAATGCATCTATGGGCAACTATCTCCAATAATGGACACAATTCACCAAGAACCTAGGCCAACTATAAGGCTACACTCCTTCACTTTAGGCTCTACAAAACCTAGGTGGGTGAACCTCTTAAGATTTGATTATGTGACCTATGCAATGAGCATAATCAAGATCTAGAATAACAAATGAAATCCCTAAATCTTCTATACTTAACCAAGAAATCACAAGCATGAAACAACTAATAACATGACTTGTGAAACTGGTAAGCTAAGTGAGGGTTAGACTTTGAATAACTTTCAACATAAAAAGGAAAAATGATTTAATATGTTGATATCGGCAAGACCTAGGTATGAGCAACCAAACTAAATGATCCTACAACTGATCAATGCCTTATCTATTGGGAAATTACATGAAATACAACCATACATCCTATGGAAATCTTTGACACAAACTTTACATCAAGATCCCTGATCTATCTTTCACCTTGTGAATAGACATTTGCATCAAATTGAATCTCATACTTGAGTTATACCATCATGAAATCTGCAAATCCTATGATAAACATCAAGCAATTACATGGCTCTTTGTTCCATGAGCAAGACATTTCAACCACATGCACTTCTAAACAAAATGCAACCTAGTTTATGCTCTTTGTTTAGAAACTAGAAGAAATTACAGCTCCATTAAACATGAGGCAAGATTCAAAATGAATGTAAACCCTTTGCTATGTTTAATTCATTCTCCTTGAAAACAAATACATGAAAGATGTATAGAAATGATTCACAAATCACCTAACCAATGAGAACTATTTGCATAAAAATTAAATGTTGCTCCATACAAGAGAGAATTCTAGGTATGTGGCTTTCATAGCCTGAGTAGAGCTCCTAGAACTAAAAAATTAAAAACCAACCAACAACCCTTCAAAAGAGAAGAAGAAAGAACATATAGCAAGGAAGCAATTCCTAGATTTGATCAAAAGCTGAGAAGTGTCCCCTCAGAATTCATTCCCAAGAAGCTGAATAACCTCCCTCTACCTTCTCCCATCAACTTCTAATCATATCCTTTCTATTTTTGTCTTTCCAAATGCAAAATATCTCACTAAAAGACAAAAATATGATAACTGAACCTAGATATGTGCCAATTGATCAATTTAAAGCCAAAACAACACAAAGACTCAAAATAACTAGATATAAGAGTCTCTAAATGTGTTTAAGGAGTTTTACCATTGAATTCTACAATTGACAACTCAAAATACTTGATAAAATACACAAATCACTCTGAGAGACAAAACCTCCTATAGCATGTACTAGTGACATTCTGTGCAAAAACCAACACACTTATGCTACCATGTCATCATGCTGATCAGGTACACCACATCATCACCATCTTGGGCCCACTACCATGTGGCACCCAGGTGCTTCCTCACATTATTTAACTATCGAGAAACTTCATAATGTAGGCAGCACCAACCGCTCGATCTGGCCACATGGCATCATCCTACGTGCTTGGTCTAAAGCTCTACCTAAAACTTGGCACATTTTTACTTATTTGAGCTCCATGCTGACATCATCATGTTAGGTCAAAATTTTGGTCTTAGTCCACTACCAACCACGGGTCCCACAGAGGCACTTGCTGCTTCCAAAAGCAGCGGTGTCTTTAAGACACTAAGGCACTTGTGTGTTTGCATACTTAAACAAATAAGGAGCCTATTCCACAACCAATGTGGGATCTTACATGGTGATTGCATTATCATCATTTTTTTAGCCGTGGCCTTCTTTGTTCTTCTTCCATATTTTTTCTTTGCAAGTCTCCTCTCTGGTGCATTCTACACAGGCGAAAAACTATGAGGACACAAAGCAAAATGGTGTAGGTCTTGCTGTAAAGTTTAACCTTCACCCTCTATCCATAGCAAAAGTGATTGTAAAGCACACAAACAAAAAAAATCCAAAGGAAATGAATGACAGAGCCCTAGTCACGAATAATGGAACCCCTGTAAGTCCAACAAAAGCCTAATAATGCTCATTAGAAAGGTTCTAGCCCCCTTTGTTGCGCTTGAAATGATCAAGTGGGTCATGTCTGTAAGTCTAGCTCTTTGCTAATTCTAGCAAAGTACAATATTCAGAAACTCCCTCTCTTGTGAAGGTTGAGCGTTGAGCACATATGCCCACGTGATTTTCTCATATCATCATGCTTTGATTTAGAAGAGAATTTCACCATGTTGCTAACACCACTATCATCTTCTAAATTTTCACATGCATTTCCATTAACATGTATTTCTAATAACTTCAGTACATCCTAATCTTCAATGAAATAATGAAAGGAATTGCTAGATGTTTGATCATTAATTATGATTCCCTTCCCTTTATCAACATCAAAAGGGACCACTTTTGGAGTAATTTCTATATGCTCCCCAAGACATGATCCAGACTTGGGATTCTTCACTATCTCCCCATCTCCTACTTTTGCAAAAAATGATAAGGTAACTAGATACTTTCTCCAATATCTAGTGTCTTCATTATATACCATCTATCCAAGGCTTTAGCAATTATGACTGTTGGTCAGCAAACAGAGCACTCTGGTATGTGCTTATTAGCCTTTATTATTACACAATCATTCACTAAAAAGGCATCCTTATCTTCCTTGGAGTCACATCCACCTTCAACACTATCATTCGCGAGACTGAAATGAGCCAGTGATGTCTTGCTCACAGTCTTACACAGAGACACATTAGTCTTCTCACATTTCTTATGCTTTTTGATTCCTTGGAGTCCTTTTCTTTGTATGGCATCTTCTCATCCATAAGCTTCAATAGCAGCATGCAAAGCATAGCTTGGAATCAATGATTTAGGTGGAACAAGCACACCACAACTTATGCATAAATTTGTTTCCAAGACATGCTGCAAACTGCAAAGGCCAATTGAATGCCCACATTGTGCTACTATTGCGATGTCTATACAAAATAAATTCTAAAAACTGATCTTGGTTGATGCTTAGCAAACACAGACAAATGTTGTAACTCGGTAAACACTGAAAATGCTTGGCAAATACTTAACATGAAAATCTTAAGATGTTATCTAAGATTACTATTAATTTAACTTAGTTGAAAAACATAAGAGAAAATATCATAAACACATTTAACACCAATATTTAATGTGGAAACCCAATTTGGGAAAAACCATCAATTGCAACTAGTTACTGATTTTCACTCTTCTGAAGTGAGCTCTGTTAGGACCCAACCCTATTAAAGATTAAAAAATGCATTGTTAGGTGTGACCCTATTAGAGGATTTAATCACCCTATTAGGAGTGTTCTTGTTAGAGGTGTTTTGGCAATTCAATAGAAATGCCACTTTGTTAGAGGATTTACAAATAACTGTTAAGCCAACTCTATTAAGAGATTTAGATCACTACTACAATGGTTAGAGAGTAACAATGAGATGACCTGATTTACTTGCATACTTGATCCTTCTTGATTGAATGTATCTTTTCAGCTCCACAAGGATATTTTGCTTATCCTTCTAATTTGCTTCCTCTCAGCATCATTAAATATTTAATTATCTTTCATGCATTCATTTTTAATTCTCAACTTGAGCTTATATTTATATCTTTTATATTATCAAGTTGGCTAGAATCAAAATTAGAATAATTAATATTCATCTCCTCAATCAGCTAGAACCAATAGACAAATCAATTGAACTCAATATCCCAAAACCAGAAAATCCTTCATTAGCCGACACTACTCAGTAGACACTATCTCAAAAATGATTTTCCTATGTTAACCAAGTGAACTCAGTTAACACTACATATTCAAAAATTTCCTTTGGTAACCAAGTGAGCTTAGTTAACATTGGTTCCATCCAACATTTCCTTCATTAACTGAGTGAGCTTAGTTAATACTAATATTCTGCAATCTTTTCTTTGAAGACTGAGTGAAATTGGTAGAGACTGTCTTCTGAACTAGGAAAACTCTGGAATGCTCGGTAGACATAGAAAACTATCTTCAATGTCTGAGTGATCTTGACATACACTGACTGGCAATGATATGACATTTTATGCAACATCAAAGATAATACACAATTAATCAATTGTTTCAACAATCTCCCTCTTTGGCATTAATGGCAACACAACATGTCGTTATAAAATGAAATTTTTAGAGAAAGAATAAAGTAAGGAATATATCCTTAGTTTCATTCTGATTCTCATCCATGAGAACTCCCTCTATCAATGTGAACTCTTTTTGCCTTTAGTTTCTCCCTCTGTCAAAAACTTTTGTTTGCAACAACTTTATCTGATAGAAAACTTTGCCTTTGATATCAGACTAGGTTGATTCTCCCTTTGACATCTCTTTCTCTTTTTCTTTAAAAAAATTATTATGAGATATGAAAAAAAAAATTCTCCATCTTTGACATCTAATTCCAAGGACAATATTTAGTGAATATCAATGTACCTCAAGTATTGATTCATTTGAAATATGCCCTTGTCAATACTACACCAATTGATTGATCTTCAACATGCTCTAGTTGATGCATCACTAAACTTCATTTAGTGAGGTTTAGATAGGGGAATGACACCAAGCTTACCTCTTAGATACAGAAATGCATCCTTAGGTAATATCTTGGTGAACATGTCTACAATTTATTCTCTTACATTGACATATTCCAATCTTACTTCTTCTTTATTTTGTTCTAATTCTCTCAAGAAATGATATTCTATAGCAATGTGTTTTGTTTTGGTATGCATCACTGGATTCTTTGATATATTGATTGCACTCATGTTATCATAGTATATAACCATTAGATCCTTGATTTCTATCTTCATACCTACTAATAGTTGTTTGAACCAAACAATATTTGAACATTGTAGATAGTAGTTTTCCACAATCCATTAGAATTCTTAGCTGTGTTTTCTAGGTAGATTGTGTAACAATTTTTGCATCAACGTTTCGGATCACACTCTGTGATCCATCATCAGGATGAGAGAGCTGAAGGAAAAAAGTAGAAAGATTGTAGACCCAACAAGGAAAAAAAAAAAAAAAAAAAAAAAAAAAAGGAAAAAAAAAAAAAAGGTTGGGAAAGGAAGGGGGGGGGGGGGGGTAGGTGCACCACAATCAAGACAAGTTTGAGGTTCAACAAAAGGGACAAGGAGGGAAGGGAACCCCAAAAAAGATAAAAATACATCCAACCACAAGAGGGGAAACAACCACCAGAAATAATGACAGATCTACTATTAAAAACCAAAGTGAAAGAAAAAATCAAACAAAAGAGGGTGACCCGAAGGGTGAATAAGAAGGCTGGAAACAAAATAAAAACACAACCAAAGATGAAAATGTATAAGTATGCATGATATTCATTAATACATGAAATAATTAAAAATATAAACAACCTAAAGAAATGCCAACGAAATTCTAAATGAATAATGACCAAATAATATAATAGAAATTATTATTGTATAATAATGGTCATTATTATATAATAATAATCAATATTATATACTCGTAATCATTACTATATTATAATAAGGGAAAATGGTAATGGACTAAAACTACCCAAGAAAGGGACTATGAGACAAAACGGCAAGGATACAACACAAGAACGCTTGAGAGTGCTTGTGTTTAACACGGACACATGCGTAAACACCAAGGAACAAAATTGACCCACACACACACACAAAAATAAAAAGAAATAAAAAGAAACGATAATGAAAATAAATAGTAAATGAATCAATAACTAAAGAAAATATATACAATAATAATAATAAGTAAATTATAACAATAATAATAATAATAACCAGAATAGTAAAATAAATAACTAGATAATATCAATATAAAAATAAAATAAATAAATAAATACAAAAAATAAAAATAAATAAATAATTTCGAAGCTGAAAATATGAAAAGCAGAAGATAAATAAAACTAGAAGAATAAAACTAAGTGAAAACTGGAACGAAAAAATTGGGGGGGGGGGAGAGAGCAGGAGAGGTAGAGCGGAGGAAGAAGAGAGAGAGAGAGAGAGAGAGAGAGAGAGAGAGAGAGAGAGAGAGAGAGAGAGCGCATTAGGTGTGGCAAGAAAAGTTTCTGATGGATGATAACAGGGGTTGCCATGAATGGCTAAGAAATAACCCTTCATCACGATTAAGATTCCGCGGGTGGTTGCCAATGGCAATGGCCTCTTTGATTTTTCGCCTAAAGAAATTGTCTTCCTGACATAAGACTTGAGTCTTCTCTAGGCAAATGTGGTGTTTAGTGGTTGAGGCGTGCTCAGCTAGGGCTGACTTGGCAACTCGATCGTGTTGTATGTCAGCCCCATGCTACTATCTACAATTATCACCCTTCATGGGAGGGAATTATGGTGGAAAGCAAAACAATTTGAGCTTCTAAGGATCAAGCTTGCAAAGAAGATTGCAGACCTCGCCTTTTTAAAAAGATGCAGGGACTCTAGACTTATCCCATCCTTCGTCAAAATTTCCCATCACCTTTGGGGTGCTCAGACCAAAAACATCTTCTTCAGGGCTGGGCTAGCGCTTCTCAGATCTGTCATTCATTCAACCAGAGCTGCTATTGACAACCTCAACGCCAGATTACTTCCACTCCACTTGGAATTGGCAGCTTCTCTCCGCCCAGACCTCTGGATCAGTTTAGACATCTCTTCCCATGCCAGAGCAATAGGTCGACAAGAGATCTGCATTAGTAGACAAAGGAAGAAGTTTGACGCCTTGCATAGGACACTTATCGCGAATCGTCTCCCTGATGCTGCAGCTGCCCCCCCTTGTGTTTCTCCTTACTCACTCCGGCCGGCTTCACATTTCCCCAGCTCGCACTCTCTTCCTGCGTTGGATTATTCTTTGCGTCCTACACCACACCAGAGGTTTTTCGGGTCGCTCAACCTTGCTCAAGCTTCCAATCTTTCAGCAGGCTCCTGCACTCTTGACCCAATCCAACCTTTGGTACAATCCACGTCTTCACCAACCACCGGCAGGCAGAGGATTGGCCAACACGCGGTCAGGTCGCAGACATGCTCCCATGGTTCATCCTCCATCAACATGGAGAATCCTCACCACCCCTGCGTAGAGCCTCTCCAATCGTGGAGGTTGACTTCGGCCACAAACACCACCGAGCATCTTCGCAACACACCCTCCGCAACACAGAAGCATGGCGCAGCTCGAACTTGCCCTCATACATGGCGGCTCTCACATTGTGGAACCAGGCGCAAACCGTCTTCGACCCAGCAACGTTCTTCTTCCAACGGTCAACACGCAGGTACACGTCTCGTTTACTCCTCCTGTCAGTGTTCTCCTTCCAGTCACGTCTCTAATAAATGCATTTCTTCTTTTTCTTCGGGCCAAGTTTTGCCTCGGGATCCTGTTTCGCCTTCCTCCGTGCTAGGCTCTCCGATCTTACTCTCCTCGACGCCTTCCCAATTGGGTGTCGTCCCATCACCTCCCCTTATGGATGCGCAGCCCCAACCCATTGCTTGTCTTCGCAGCAACAACCCACCGCTGACCGCTTCTCCCACCATCTCTTCTGGGTCTTCGCTCTACAGTGTTCTTGCAGGTTCTGATCATCTTCACATTTCTCATGACACCCAACCCATCTCTTTTCACGAGACGTGGGGATCATCGTACGTCCAAGACTGGGAGAGAAAACTAGTCATTAATCTCTCCAACACGCCATTAAGTCCCCAAGCTTTCAATTTTCTCAAACGGGGTCTTGGATTTGCTATCTCTCCTAAGATCGTCCCTCGGTTAGACTTTCTCATTGGTATCGAGAATCTTGTGCGCTCTCTTCCCACGGATATCGCAGAAGAAGTCCGTCAAGACTGTGCTGTAGCATTGAGACATGCCAAACCTCCCAGAAACAACATTCCTAGCTCTGAACGATTAGCATTTATTGAATTGCTTAGGAACAAAGACCTTGTCATTACTCGGGCAGACAAAGGGAATGCCACGGTCACCATGAACCAGCAAGACTATGTTTCCAAAATGCTGCTTCTCCTTTCAGATAGTAGCACTTACAAAATCCTACCATGCAACCCCTGCTCCAAAATTTCTAAGAAGGTCAAGATAGCAATATCTAGCTCATCTTTCGACATTGAGACCAAAAAATGTCTCATCACTTCTAAAGAAATAACTCCTCGTATTTATGGTGCTCCAAAAATTCATAAAACAGGGGTTCCTCTCAGACCCATTGTTGACACCATTGGATCCCCCACTTATCCTCTTGCCGCATTCCTCGCGAAACTTCTTTCACCATTAGTTGGCAGCTCTCCTTCTTACATTAAGGACTCATCCCATTTTGTTGAGTTCATCAAGGATAAAACTCTTGCTATTTCGGACCTCCTTGTGAGTTTTGATGTTGTCTCCCTCTTTACTAAAGTTCCGATACAAGATTCCTTGGAGATTGTCAAACAGAAGACTAATGAAGAGATTGCAACATTAGTCGAATTATGCCTCAGATCCACATTTTTCTCCTTCCAAGACACCATCTACGAGCAAGTAGATGGTGTTGCCATGGGCTCGCCACTTTCTCCCATCATTGCCAACCTATACATGGAACATTTTGAAGAAATCGCACTCCATTCTTTTCCCCTCAAACCTAGATGGTGGAAAAGATATGTAGACGACACTAACATCTGTTGGCCCCATGGCCGGGACAAACTCCTAGACTTCCTCACCCATCTCAATAGCATCTCGTCTTGCATTTCCTTCACTTTAGAGATTGAGACAGACAACCAACTCCCTTTTCTAGACATCTTACTCATCAAGAATCCGGATGGATCCATAGGTCGTCGTGTCTTCCGTAAATCCACCCACACAGATTTGTATCTCCATTCGTCTTCCCACCACCACCCTAGTCAAAAATTTGGTGTTCTTAAGACACTCATCCTGAGAGCCTTTCGTATTTGCGATGATAAACACCTAGACCTTGAGCTCTCACATCTGCGCCACATCTTCCAAATGAATGGGTATTCGAGCAGGCAAATTACGAAGGCTATCAAAGACACCAAAATCTTTCTTCTTTCCCAATCCAAACCCCCCAAAATCTCTCACTCGCATAGGGTCGCACTGCCCTTCGTCAATGGTATCTCCCACAAGATTGCCAAAATTCTTGCCAATAAAGGCATTCTGAGTGCGTTCAAACCCTTCTCTTTGATCAAACACCGTATCCGCTCTCTGAAAGACTCAAAAGATACCCTTTTGCAATCTGGAGTCTACAAGATTGAATGTTCATGTGGTGTTCCCTATATAGGGGAAACGGGGCACGCTATCAAAACTCGGTTAAAGGAGCATGGGGCTGACATACAACACGATCGAGTTGCCAAGTCAGCCCTAGCTGAGCATGCCTCAACCACTAAACACCACATTTTCCTAGAGAAGACTCAAGTCTTATGTCAGGAAGACAATTTCTTTAGGCGAAAAATCAAAGAGGCCATTGCCATTGGCAACCACCAGCGGAATCTTAATCGTGATGAAGGGTTATTTCTTAGCCATTCATGGCAACCCCTGTTATCATCCATCAGAAACTTTTCTTGCCACACCTAATGCACTCTCTCTCTCTCTCTCTCTCTCTCTCTCTCTCTCTCTCTCTCTCTCTCTCTCTCTCTCTCTCTTCTTCCTCTGCTCTACCTCTCCTGCTCTCTCCCCCCCCCCCAATTTTTTCGTTCCAGTTTTCACTTATTTTTATTCTTCTAGTTTTATTTATCTTCTGCTTTTCATATTTTCAGCTTCGAAATTATTTATTTATTTTTATTTTTTGTATTTATTTATTTATTTTATTTTTATATTGATATTATCTAGTTATTTATTTTACTATTTTGGTTATTATTATTATTATTGTTATAATTTACTTATTATTATTATTGTATATATTTTCTTTAGTTATTGATTCATTTACTATTTATTTTCATTATCGTTTCTTTTTATTTCTTTTTATTTTTGTGTGTGTGTGTGGGTCAATTTTGTTCCTTGGTGTTTACGCATGTGTCCGTGTTAAACACAAGCACTCTCAAGCGTTCTTGTGTTGTATCCTTGCCGTTTTGTCTCATAGTCCCTTTCTTGGGTAGTTTTAGTCCGTTACCATTTTCCCTTATTATAATATAGTAATGATTACGAGTATATAATATTGATTATTATTATATAATAATGACCATTATTATACAATAATAATTTCTATTATATTATTTGGTCATTATTCATTTAGAATTTCGTTGGCATTTCTTTAGGTTGTTTATATTTTTAATTATTTCATGTATTAATGAATATCATGCATACTTATACATTTTCATCTTTGGTTGTGTTTTTATTTTGTTTCCAGCCTTCTTATTCACCCTTCGGGTCACCCTCTTTTGTTTGATTTTTTCTTTCACTTTGGTTTTTAATAGTAGATCTGTCATTATTTCTGGTGGTTGTTTCCCCTCTTGTGGTTGGATGTATTTTTATCTTTTTTGGGGTTCCCTTCCCTCCTTGTCCCTTTTGTTGAACCTCAAACTTGTCTTGATTGTGGTGCACCTACCCCCCCCCCCCCCCTTCCTTTCCCAACCTTTTTTTTTTTTTTTTTTTTTTCCCTTGTTGGGTCTGCAATCTTTCTACTTTTTTCCTTCGGCTCTCTCATCCTGATGATGGATCACAGAGTGTGATCCGAAACGTTGATGCAAAAATTGTTACACAATCTACCCAGAAAACACAGCTAAGAATATTTGAACAATTAATTGCTACTACCACATATTCTGCATGTGTTGTGGACTGAGAAATACAATTTTATTTCTTGCTTTTCCAAGACAGTAGTCTTTTATCAAGAAAGAATGCTCCATCACTGGTGCTCTCTCTATTGTCAATACTTCCTACCCAATCAACATCTGTGAATACTTTTAAATTCAAATTGCCTCCTATTTTGTACCATAAACCATATTCTTCAGTACCTTTCAAATATCTCATGATTCTTTTGATTGTCATCATGTGATTTTCTTTGGGATTTTCTAAGAATCTTTCCACCATACTGATTGCTAAGGCAATATCAGGCCTTGTATGCACTACATACTACAATTTTACAATCATTGACCTATATGTGGTCTGATCTACTTCTTTGGAATAATCATTTTTGAAAAGCTTATGTCTAGTAGACATAGGGTTTCCAACTAGTCTTGAATCTTCCATTCCAATTTTTTTTAGTATCTCCTTGATATATTTAAATTGAGTAATGTAGATACCATCTTTCTTTTTCTAGGTCTACAATCCAACAATTTTTTTTATCTCTCCAAACATAGACATCTCAAATTATTTACACATTTATTTTGAAAATGCTTTGCACAAGTCATCATTTCTTGTGAATAAAGTGTCATCCATTAATATTTTTGCAAACACAATCTTCTTGTCTGGTCCTTCTTTGATATACATACTACTTTTATCATTTGTTCTTTGAAAACTAATCTATGTCAAGTAGTTATGAAGTCTTTCATACCAAGCTCTAGGAGCTTGCTTGAGACCATATAATGCCTTGTGTAATTTGCAGGCCATGTCTCTTTTGCTAGGATCTAAAAAACCTTCAGGTTGTTCTATGTAGACTTCCTCAGCAAGAATTCCATTCAAGAATGTAGATTTTACATCCATTTGATAAACTTTAAATCCTCCGTGAGCTGCATATGCTAGTAAAGTTCTAACACTTTCTAATCTTGCAACAGGAGCAAAATTTTCACCATAATCAATACCTTCTTCTTGACCTTTACATACTAACCTTGCTTTGTTTATGGAAACTTCTCCATCTTCATTTGGCTTGTTTCAGAATACCCACTTTGTGTCAATTATATTTTTATCCTTGGGTCTAGGAACAAGAGTGGACATATTTTTTCCTTCTCTATCTATTATATTTCTTCATTCATTGGTTCAATCCAACTTTCATTATCCAATGAATCTTTAACATTTCTAGGTTCAAATTCAGCAAGTAAACATGTACCTTTCAATTTATTTCTTGTCATTGTTCCATATGACTTGTCTCCAATAATTTGATTAGGTGCATGACACCTTCTGACATATCTTGCTAGCACAAGTTCTTTGGATTTTGAGTTTGTTTTACTAAATTTTTCATGAATTTTGGTATCAAGCTTAGGTCCCACTATCTATGACTCAGGTCCACCAGACTTGGTTTTCTCTAGTAATAGCTTAGTAGCTTTAAACTATGACTCAAGTCCTTCAAACTATGACTCAGGTTGAACTAATTACAACTCGGTAGTTGTTGGAGATTTTGGGGATTCGAGAGGTGAAGCCTCTTGTATTCTAGATAGATTTGGTAGGGTATCAAGTTCATAGAAAAAAAATCTTCTATAACCCTTAGGTACTTTGTTGCTTTCTTCTTCACTCTTTTCTACAAACTCATCAATTCTCACATGTACACTTTCTATGATTTTATGAGTAGACAAATTCAAACATTTGTATGTTTTACTTACATAGGAGTATCCTAGGAATATGCTTTCGTCATTTTTGACCTCTAATTTACCTTTCCTAGATTCGTTCAAGATATAACATTTGCTGCCAAATACTTTCAAGTAACTTACATTAAGTTTGTAGCCATACCATAGTTCATAAGGAGTTTGATTTGAGTTGTTCTTCATCTATAATTTGTTTAAGGTATGCACTATAGTGCTGATTGCTTCCTTCTAGTATTTGATTGCAACATTCTTTTCTATCATTAGTGTTTTTGCCCAATCCATGATGGATCTATTCCTTCTTTCAGCTATACCATTATGTTGAGGTGTACCAGGGGATGATACATGTCTTTTAATTCCTTTTTCAATACATAATTCATTTAATTTATTAGAGATGAATTCACCATCTCTTTCTAATCTCAAACATTTCAACTTCTTTCTAGTTTCTTTTTCTACTCTTTGCCAGATACCACTTAAATTTTTGAAAAGCTTTAGATTTTTCTTTTAGATATATTATAGTCATCAACAAAAAGAATGAAAAACTTATCTCCACTATAAATTTCTATTCCAGTAGGTCCACATAAGTTTTTCTGAACAAGTTCTAAGACTTCTTCAGAATGATAGTTCTTTCTTTTGAAACTAGTCTTTCCCATCTTACCAATTTGACAATTTTTGCATAGACCCATATCAGGTTTTCTCAAGCTAAGAATACCTCTTACTCTTTTATTTTTTCTTATCTTTACTAGGTTATCAAATTTCACATGAAATAATATTTTATGCCATAACCAACTTGCTTCTACTTGAGCAATAAAACATGAACTTTCACTCAGATCTAGATAGAATAGATTACCTTTTGTTTGTTTGCTAGATCCAACCAAATTTTATTTTCCATCTAGCAGTTTGTCCTTCCCATTCATAAATTCTACCTTGAATCCAATGTTATTCAATTGTACCACACTCAGTAGATTGTGCTTTAGTCCTTCAACCCAATAAACATTGTCACATCTAAGTTTATTGATCAATGAAATAAATCCTTTTCCTTTTATGCAACAAGGTTCATTGTTTCCAAATCGCATACTACCACCATCATAATGTTCCATGTGCTAAACTTTGTTTTATCTCTAGTCATATGATGTGAGTAGCCACTATCAATAATCTATGTATCATTTTTGCTAACATGAGAGATAAGTGTCATTTAATCTCCTTCATCATCAAATTCATCTTTTATAGCAATAAATACCATTTCATCTTCACTTTTATTAGAATCTTTAGCCATAAAATAAGATTTCTTACCTTTGTCCTTGTAGTCTTTGTAGTTCTTGAATTCCTTCTTTCCTTTGTACTTATTGATTTTCTTTTCATCCCTATTTTCTCTATTTGGACACCTAGCATCAATGTGACCAACTTCTTCATAAGAAAAATAGATTAGAGGACTCTTACCCTTGTACTTTCTGTTTCCTTTAGAGTATTTTCTTGCAAGTAGGGCTTTAACAACTTCAAGATCACTATTTGAACTTTCCTCTTCTTCTTCACTTCCTAATTGATTAGGCTTAGATTTCTTTTCTCTTTTCTTGAGTGAAAGCTTGGCCTCAAATGCAGACTCAATGCTTTTACAATTAGGAACATAGTTATCATAGTTCTCCGATTCAAAAGTTGTCAATCTTCCAACTAGAGTATCCAAAGTTATATTGCTATTTGGATCACATCTAATTTCTTGAATAGCAGACACTCTAATTGCATAGATAAGGAGAATGCTTCTAAGTACCTTGCTTATGACTATTTTGTCATCAATGTCTCCTCTAGATGCTTTGACTGCACTCACACTTTCTTTGATTCTTTCAACATATTTTGCAATGTTTTCATCTTCTCTCATCTTCATCTAATCAAATTGTCATTTGAGACTTTCGGCTTTGGTCTTTCTTACATTGTCATCTCCTCCACTTTCAATTTGATCTACATATCATGAGTTGTAGTACAAATTTTGACTTCATCAAATTTAGCATAGTTAAGAGTAGATGCAATGTCAATCATCATGATGTTATGATTCTTCTTTTTAGCAATATCTTCAACTGATAATGTTCTAGTGGGAGTCTTTTATTTAATATCAAGATACTTAGAACCTAAATCACTGATAGTGGCCAGATGTAGCCTCATAAGTCCTTGCCATGCTACAAAGTTGTCTTGATTCAACTTGGGAATCTCTCTTCTATAAGACATCCTAATTTATAGCTTAGGTCCTTAAAACCTTCTTTGCAAGCACCAAAAGCTCTGATACAAATTGTTGGAAATATAAGAGGAGTAACTAAGAGGGGAGGGGTGAATCATTTACCAATAAAATAAATCCCAGATCCCTTAGATATTAGTACAAAATAAACTCTAAAAATTGAACTTTGTTGATGCTTGATAAACACACAGGAAAATGTTGTAACCCGATAAACACTAAAAATGCTTGGCAAATACTTAACATGAAAATCTTAAGATGTTATCTAAGATTATTATTACTTTAACTTAGTTGAAAATATATAAGAGAAAATAGCATGAAAAAATTTGACACCAAGATTTAATGTGGAAACCCAATTTGGGAACAACCACCAATTGCAACTAGTTATTGATTTTCACTCTTTTGAAGTGAGTTTTGTTAGGAGCCAACTCTATATAAGGTTACAAAACACACTATTATGTGTGACATGTTAGAGGATTTAATGTCCCTATTAGGAGTGGCCTTGTTAGAGTTCTTTTGACAATTCAATAGAAATGCCACCATGTTAGAGGATTTACAAATAGCTGTTAAGCCAACTTTATTAAGAGATTTAGATCATTGCTACAATGGTTAGAGAGTAACAATGAGATCACCTAATTTCTTATGCAGCTGAATTGTTAATTATAGATCTCAATTCTAGCTTGTATACTTGATCCTTCTTGATTGAATGTATCTTTTTAGCTCCACAAGGATATTCTACTTATCCTTCTAATTTGCTTCCTCTTAGCATCATCAAATCTTTAATTATCTTCCATGCATTCACTTTTAATTCTCAACTTGACCTTATATTTATATCTTTATATTTTCAAGTCATCTAGAATATAACTTAGAATAATTAATATTCATCTCCTCAGTTGACTAGAACCAATAGACAAGTCAATTGAACTCAATATGCCAAAATCATAAAATCCTTCATTACCCAACCCTGGTCGATAGACACTAACTCAGAAACAATTTTTCTGTGTTAACCAAGTGAAGTTGGTTAACAAGTGCTACATATTCACAAAGTTCCTTTAGTAATTGAGTGAGCTTGGTTAACATTGGTTCCGTCCAACATTTCCTTCATTAACCTAGTGAGCTCGATTAACACTCAACTTCCACAATCTTTTCTTTGACGCCCAAGTGAACTTGGTAGACGTTGTTTTCTAAACTAGGAAAACATTGTTTTCAAAGACAATGCACAATTAATCAATTGTTTTAACTATATATATATATATGCACACACACACACATATACATATACATATATATACATATATACATAAACATGTATATATATACACATACATACATATATATATACACACACACATATACATATACATATACATATATGTGTGTGTGTGTAGAAATATGCGTGTGTGTGTATACAAATATATATTATTCAGACAAACTATAAAAATATTCACACACACTCTTAGTTAAGAAAGATAAACATGCAACTGGATATTACCTCAATGTAATATGTAGATTGTAAATTTTAAGGATATTTTTTATTAGAAGATATTCACCATTAAGAAATCATCTCATGACATCATAAGAAATGAGCTTCTAAATATACAGTCCCATAACATTCATCAAATACTCTTCACTAATGGTCATCTCAATGTCAAGATGCAAAATATTCACCAAGTACTCCAAGTAATGGCCTCTTAAAGATCAAATTGCATAACATTGACTAAGTACTAAAAATTGTTCATAAGATATGTGCACATGTATCTTCAATAATATTTATCCTACGAACATTCATGGTCTATTTAAGGAACTAATCCACAATGTCAGCTATAATATATCATGGTCTTCTTAGACATCATAATATATCTATCATAATATAAGATTAAGCTATTCTAAGACTATCACCTTCAATGTAACTTTAACAAATACAACTGATAATCATTTTGAAGTTATCACATTTCCATGATATACATAGGGCCAAAAGAAAATTCAAGATTAATAATTTGTTTCATTAGTAAAATAATAAAAATGTTAAAAATCATGAAAAGTAATTATAATCATATAAAGCTCTCTTTGGAAGTGTTTTATCTTTATTTGGCAAGATCTGTGGTGTAGATGGTAAAGAATTTTGAAATTCCTCTTAATAAGAACTACTATAAAGGTATCATAGATCTATAGAGACATTCCTAAAGGTCTTAAAAAAAAATTCATATAAAGTTGTTATTAAATGCAAAGTAGTTGAGTTGCAACACATTGTAAAATATGGTTATGAGGGTAGACTTAGGTTATTTGTAGAACTTGATATAGGACAATGGTAGAGATAGGCTAGATTAGATCATGACAACTATCACTATATGTACTTCTCCTATGTAAGAATTGGGATTGCAAGTCTTTATAGAAAATGGCTATCCATCATTATAATGATGATGTTAAAAGATGCAAGGTTCACTAAAATATTCAATGTCTTATAACAAGAAACTTGTGACTTTATGTCAAACCTAATTACATTGATTTCCTACTTGATTATTTTCTTAGTATAAAATATGGTAATTTAAATACTATCTGGATATGTGAGATCAAAACCATGAACCTACACATGAAGAAAGCCTTGGTAGACCATACCCTTATACTTTTTACTTATTATAGGTTTTATATAAAATCTCCACCATTAATTGTGAAACCCAAAAAATCTATATCTTCAAAGGAAGCCTTGTCAACCATATGGATATCCGAAAGTCCAACCTCTGAAATGAAAATGCCCCATGTTTTTTACATTAAAAATATTCAAATTCCTACTCAATGGGGGCTCAATCCATGTGATAAAGATTCTCAAGGAGAAAATCCACCTCGGTTATATGGTGTCAATGTTAGGGACCTTGATAATTAAGTTGTCATGAACTTTTCCTCTTGACAAGAAAGTTTCTAGCTACAAAGATCTCAATCTATTAGGATTCTAGCTACATATCGTACATGGTCATCTTAGACATATGTGGAATAGATAGACCATGTGGATAAAAGACCACCATTAAAATATAAGAGATGTGTGGATGAAGTCTTGAGGCTAATTTGGGATAATATATTTTATTCTCTAAGTTCATTGGATTTGTGATATGCCATCTATCAATACAAAATACAATTTTATCTAAAGAGCCAATTCTAGGTCTAAATGTATCTTCATAATCTTGTGTACAATTTTTTGATCTTGAAGATAATTTATGCAAATGTGACAATTAATTTTTTTAAAATTTTCCAAAGGTTCAGTCTATACATATAGATCCAAAATGATATCAACAAAACCAACCTCTATTCCTATTCCTGATATTTGTCATCCAAATGAAACCATAATAGATACACCAAGTATGGTAAGTCTATAATTATAGGTGTCATTCTATCCTTTAAATATTTCATGTAGTATGATCCTATTGGCAAGTACCAAATTGATTTTTGGGCACAACATGTCTCAGTTGTTAATGAGTTACAATTTTCTTCCTAAAGAAAGTTATTGAAGTGGTCTAATAATTTCATGGATAAGTATATGATACTCACTAAGGATGTCCAAGACAAGCAACAAGACGAAATCCTAGCAAACCAATAGTGTCATGATAGTTATGAAGGTAATACACATGAAATCATTTCTTATTTTAAAATCATGGAAAGAGAGTCTCTCTAATAATTGGTATGTTGATATTCCTGATCAAGTTAAGAAACTTCACTCTAACCATCATGCATTTAAAACATGAAATGAAGCATAGTGGGACATTTAACAATTAATTTCTGAAAATTATGATCAATTCATTAAAGGTATTTGATCTAAGGTATCTATTGTTGTTCAAATACTTCAAAGAATTGATTCTCTTACTTAGTGCATTGGCAAGACAACAAGAAAAATAAATGAAATCTCTAATAAATTGACAAGTGATTTAAGCCACCAAATTTCTTTGATTCTAACCTAGCTAATACAACCATTCTAGTCTTAAAAATTACTTGAATTTTCTACTATCTATGTTAAATACTTTAAAACCTAGTATGGAGGCAAGAACCTTGATCCAATCTTGCCACCTCCAACATTACATAAGGTTTGGGATACTTCACTAGGAGAAATGAGAGAAGTCACCCCTAAAGAAAAATAAAAATGGAAAGAGGTAACAATAGTCCTCAACATGATGATACTCCATTCATAAATTTATAAAATTATATAGTAGAGGTTCCACCTCTAGTAAATTTTCACAATTTTGATATAGATAAAAACATTAGAAACATTGATTCTCCAAAAGAATGGTGTAAAAAACTTCATCTCAACTAGAACACGAGTTATTAATTATAATGTCATTGGAATAGCTCTTAATTTTATCACAAATATTGCAAAATGGGTACATAATAAACTAGATGATGCCTATAAAGATGTCTTGATCAATAGGGGAATAGATTAAGTTTGTTCATAGTTAATAAGAATTTTATTTGGAAGAACAAATTCCTCTTAAATAATGACTCTTAGTGGATTTGTAAATAATAGATATTATTTTTTATAATAGTATGATCAATATTGTGCTGAGAAATATAAGAATTTTTACTCGTCAAAACAAGAGAAAACCAAGAGTTTATGTATGTTGTGTCTATACAGAGTTTAGGATAACACTATCATGAAGGGGTTCTAGAAAATTTTGTAGAAGAACAATTACAACTCAAGTTAATCACATTTCCTTTATTTTTTAGTTTCCTAAAAGAAAGAGTTAAAAAGGTCAAACCATTGATACCTCCCATAGTATGCAAGAAGATCACCCCTTGATATAGTTGTGATAGCAAGGAAAGAAATTTGAAATATAAATGTAGAGGATGAGAGTGCACAGAGTGTTCTATAAAGCCTAAACAAAGAAAATTTGATTTTCCAAAAGAAAAGGATATTGTTTGAAAAAGGAATAAATAAAAAGGAAAGGAAAATGCAAACCAAAGTACTACATTTTTAAAGATGAGAACTATGCAAACATGTGTCCTAAAAAAATTTCTAGCTTTGAGTCTTCATTCTTTTGTAGAATGGTGACAATATCTCACTCACTGTCTCTATTTTCATGTAGATAACTCATGTCATAAATAAAATATGTATTTTTGAAATCTGGTGGAAAATTGTGAATATAGAGCTGAAAACTTGGAGAAACAATAAAGAAAATTTGGCCCAGTTAGAAGCTAAGAAAAAGTAGTTGTTGCAACTACAACAAATACCTTCTTCTCTAATAGGACAAGGTAGACCTCCTAGGTCTCCTACTAGGCTTGGACCTAAGTTACTACCTTTACATAAAAGGAGTCCTAGTGAAGCTCGAGTGGCAAGAAGAAGTTGGTTTATACAACAAAAAAGAATTCCTTGAAAAATTCATTTCTCAAGTGAAAGACAAGAAAAAAGAGGTACAAGATGAGAAAAATGAAAACCCTACCAAAGAAATCAATATAGGTAATTCATTGATCAATTGTATTCCTCTTTAAATCAAGTAGGCACGCATTTGGGTCAACTCACACAAAAAATTTCTCTAGAAGATCTTTATTATCATGAGAATCTCAACCCATAAATGGAAATAATTATTGTCTTTGAATGATATGACCTAGATACATGGGAGGAACTCAATAATCAATCTTTTTTTTTTCAAGAAACATGTAAAAATAACTAGTCCATGTTTAAAACTTCAAATCCACTTCCCATGCATTATGACATATCCTTTAGAAGTTTTATGGGACATTGAAGCACATTTAAACATTACTAGATCTTATTTTTTTCTAGAAGATAAATGGATACCATTTGAAACATAGATTTCTTTTTAAAAAGTTAAAACTAACTCTTGCTACACATGCAAAACAGCCATTGAGTTTGCAAATGGATATAAGAATTAATTGATCTTTATCAATTTTGAAATTGATGGTTATGATGATTTTTTTGGTAGTCATTCTATACAAAATTAGGAACTTATTCGAATCCACAAAAATTTCATTGGTCTTAATGGTCACTTAGCTGCACGGTTATAACATGAGTTTTCATATACAAGTAAGAACACTGAGCATCAAACGAAGAAACAAACTAACATTGTTTGGACCACTAAATAGCCTTAGAATATCCAACCTACTATTGAGAAAATTGAAGAAGTGGTAATGTGTAAAGATGTAAGAAAAAAAAAAGGGATCTTTTTTGCAAGTTATCATAAACGAAAGACAATGAAGGAAAATAACTACTTTCTAAAGAAAAGGCTAACTATTTTATGATGAGTCCTCAAGAGATGGACATTTTTAGAAACAAAATTTAAGAATTATTAGCATTCAATTTGATTTCTCCATCATTGTAACCATTTTCTTATCATGTTATGTATGTTCCAAAATATGATGAAAATGGTAATGATCTATCTAAAAAAAGATTAGTAGTCAATTATAAACCACTTAATAAATTTTTTCATGAAAACCAACATCCTTTACCAAGAAATGACTATATTTGGGAAACAATTCAAGGAAGCCATAACTACTCAAATTTTGATCTCACAAAAGTCTTCCAAATGGTTATTGTTCATCTACAAGATAGGTATGAAAGTACAAAATTTTCACCTTAGGGCTTATATGAGTCGAATGTGTACCATAGGGGAAAAGAGAGATAGAAGAGGGAAGAAAAAACACCTGTGTAGTCCTTGGTTATATCTACGTTTTAGTGTATGATTTAGACGTTAACATGGCCGGTTAGCCAGTGGCCAGAAAAATATTCAGTCGATAGTCTTTTGAAAATTCCAACATTGATTTGATTGATGGCAGCCTTTCATTAAAGTTTGATTTTTCACATTAATTGCTTTGAGCCATTTAGACGAACTTTCGCTGTGAAATATCTCAGGCGCTCTTTCCTCAACACCAAGTTTTCCTTTGGTGTGGAACACACGATTCCCTGAAAAATATATTCAGTGTATTTTAGGTCAAGTCAGTGACGTGAAGGATGAAGACGAAATATAGATAATGCATGACATGTAATTAAATGTCGATGAAGACTTTAACTGACTATTCTTGGAGTCGTAGATCAAAAGGCAAACCAACAATTACAATTGAGGACAAATGAGGCGAAGCAAGACATAGAGCACGGAGAGTACCAGACTAATTTCAAAATGAATAATGAAAAATAGAATATTGAAATCCAATTTACATTATTAAATTACCAACACCCTTGGAATAATTCTAATGTCAAGATAACTTTCAAATCGCATCGCGAGGTTGTCTTTTGTTGAGTTTCTCCAATGGAAAATTTCAACGTCGATTTAACCTCTTGGACAACTTACAGGTCTTCCCGTAGCTGCAGATATTTCTATTAAAATTAAATGGTTTTTAATTCTTCTGATATATCTTATACATTGGAATATCTTACGCGACTTTTCCACAAGCAGGTGACAGATCATCTTCTATTGAAGTCATTTCGAAAGTGGATGAAACCAAGATAATTTAGATAACTTAAATTCTAAGATTAGGTAAAGATCTTCGGATTAGCGGAGAGAAGTCAAAAACATGCGTTGAGTTGTGAGATGTTAGTGGGCTTGTTGTGGGCTCACACTCAGCCACCTCATCTGATATGTGTCTCATAATATTTAAAAAGTAAAACAAATGATTTGGATTAATATAAGACTATAAAATGAATAAATTTAATGACATGTTTTAAATTTTTAATTAAATATGTATTTATATTTTTTTCTTACATGTTTAATTTATGGTTTTCAATATTTGGTGAACTCTTGTATATTGATTTATTGGAAGTCTAGACTATTTATTATTCATTTATTATTATTGTTAAGATTAATTATTATTATGTGTGAATGTTGAGTAGATTCAAACCTAAAATCTCCCAGATGAGAAGCTGACAATTGATTGTTGCATTGTAGGCTCTTGCGCACAGACTATCAAATTTACAAATGCCATATAATGGCCTTTATATTGTTTCCCTCATGTTTATTCTAATATAAATATCTCCTCCTTAAATGTTTACAAACTTTAACTATTGTTTTGATTAAATAAAGTTGGAAAGGGTCTCAACTTGTACAACCAAAAGAATCGACAAGATGATAGAAGTAACATCAAGCCTAAAATGCAGGCAGAAAGGAATTTACAAGAGATGAATTCAAAAGGATTTTGAGTGGAGCCACAACCTATAGGACCCAACACACAACTAAGAGATTACATCTTCAAGAACATAGTTGTTCTTGAGGAAACCTCAGACCAAACACTAGAGAAAAACCCTTACTCGAGAGAAAGGAGGGGCAAGGATGAAGAACAAAGAGGGAACCAACACAAGAAACTAAAAATCTAGCTACACCAAAAGGAAAAATATGACCTCCAAAACTAAATGAAAAAAAATAGAGATCAATAAGAAGGAACCCTGAAGAAACCAATAATTATAAATAGAGGGAAGCCACTCCATGGATGAGAGGGAGTGGATAGATACCCAATGGAAGGAAACCAACTAAAAACAAATCTGTCACCTAACATTTGTGTTAGGAAGAGCACCCATAACCATAGAAATCTTCATATGAACAACAATCTACCTCGAAAGGATACACCTTGACCTTAATAGGAACTCCTACCACAAGAGGAAAAATTTGAAGAAAAGAACAATGGAGAGGAAAAAAAACATTAGCCACAAAGAAACCACGTGAGTTCTCACCTCCAAAGAGAAAGACTCTCCCTTAATAAAATCCATACAAGGAGATAGGCATCCAGGTCAAACAATCAAAAAGAAGAAGGAAGAGGAGGAAACAAAAATCCTCTCAACCAAATCTATTCTCCAAAAAATAAAGGCATCAAGAAGCAAGGAGTAGAAAAGAGCCTCTTTAAACCCACGAACCTGACTTGTCATATATAGTTCAAAAGTGTAAAAACAACCAATATGGCCATCAAATTCCAGGCTTGATTTAGATAATATAAATTTTAAGATTACGTAAAGATCTTTGAATTAGTGGGGAGGAGTAAAAAATATGTGTTGAGTTGTGAGATGTTAGTGGGCTTGTTTTGGATTCACACTGAACCACCTCATCTAATATGTGTCTCATAATATTTAAAATGTAAAACAAATGATGCAGATTAATATAAGATTATAAAATGAATAAATTTAATGACATGTTTTAAATTTTTAACTAAATATGCATTTATATTTTTTTTCTTACATGTGTATTTTATGGTTTTAAATATTTCAGAAACCCTTGTATATTGATTCATTTGATGTCTAGATTATTTATTATTCATTTATTATTATTGCTAAGATTAATTATTATTATGTGTGAATGTCAAGTAGATTCGAACCTAAGACCTCCCTGATGAGAAGCTTACAATTTATCGTTGCACTATAGGCTCTTGTCCAAGACTATCAAATTTACAAATGCCATATAATGGTCTTTATATTATTTCCCTCGTGTTTATTCTAATATAAATATCTCCTCAAATGTTTACAAACTTTACCTATTATTTTGATTAAATAAAGTTGGAAAGGGTATGAACTTGTACAACCAAAAGAACTAGCAAGATGATAGAAGTAACATCAAGCCTAAAATGTAGGTAGAAAGGAATTTACAAGAGGTGAATTCAAAAGGCTTTTGAGTGGAGTCACAACCAACAAGACCCAACAAACAACTAAGGGCCCGTTTGGCTGTGGGAATAGGAATAGGGGAATATGAATAGCTATTTAGGAATAGAAAATGGGGGTACATATTCCTATTATCTGTTTGGCTCAGCCAAAATTTGATGGGCAATTCGCAAACCCAAAAATTTATGTTTTCTAAAATATATAAAATTGGAATAGGAATACGTATTCCAATTCCACCTATTTTTGTGGAATTGCAAAAACTCATTTTGGGGCCAAAATTGGAATACATATTCTAATTTTATTTCATATTCCAATTCTAATTTGGTGCATCCAAATGAAGAATTCAAAATTTTAAGAATTTACATATGCCTATTCTGCTTGCATTCCCATTGCTGAATAGGCCCTAAGAGATTACATTTTGAAGAATATAGTTTTTCATGAGGGAACCTCGCACCAAACACCAAAGAAAAGCCCTTGCTCTACACAAAGGAAGGGTAAGGATGAAGAACAAAGAGGGAACCAACACAAGAAACTAAAATTCTAGCTACACCAAAAGGCAACATATGACCTCTAAAATTGAACGAAAAAAAAGAGAAGAGATCAGTAAGAAAGATCCCTGAAGAAACCAATAATTGTAAAGAGATGGAAGCCACTCCATGGATCAGAGGGAGTGGATAGATACACAATGGAAGGAAACCAACTAAAAACAAACTTGTCAGCTAACATTTGTGTCAAGAAGAGAACCCATAACCATAGAAAATATTCATATGAACAACAATCTACCTCCAAAGGATACACCTCCACCTTGATAGGAGCTCCTACCACAAGACAAAAAATTCAAGAAAAGAACAACGAAGAGGAAAAAAATATTAGCCACAAAGAAACCAAGTGAGTTCTCACCTCCAAAGAGAAAGACTCTACCTAAATAAAATCCTTATAGTGAGATAGCCAGCCAAGTCAAACAATAAAAAAGAAGAAGGAAGAGAAGGACGAAAGAGAAATCCTCTCAACCAAATCTATTCTAAAACAAATATAGGCATCAAGAAGCAAGGAGTAGAAAAGAGCCTCCTTAAACCCACCAATGTGACTTGGCAAGATAGGTAAGAAAAATAGAGAATAAGAGAATAAATACAACTAATAAATTCCTAAAAGTCTTGCCTCAACAAAAACACCACACAAGGCTTCCACATTCCTCAACTGGAAAACCTAAAAAAATCCAGTGGCCATACAATATCTAAGAACAAAGGGTAGACCCTCACATAAATGAAAGGACCTCTAGGAACTCAACAACTAGATTTGAACAAAAAATTCCTTAATAGAAGAGAACTCACTAAAAAGAGAAAGTCCACACACTCAGAAATAGGCAAGGTAGTATAGAACCACAAAAACAAAGACCATTTTATCGATAAGCAAGATTAATCCCCTCAAAAAGTGCACAAAATGCACCCAAAGAGGGCCCCAAAAAATAAAAAGGGAAGAGAGAAAAAGCATCATCCAACAACCACACAAATCCCCTATGCTTCAACATAGAACTAGACTATGCCACCAATAGCCAAGACACAAGTCCATGCAACCACAAAATCAGCAGTAAACAAACTCGCATACCAACATGCCATATGGGTCTCCATCACCATCATTAGAATCTGATAACTCCCCATTGTTGCTAGAAACCCAAGAACATCCACCCATGCTCATTAGAATAGGCCAGTTAGTTAAACTCTACTTATCGTTCTTTGCTATGTTCTTTAAGTTTTTGATATCCTTACTAGTTGTTTTAAGTCATCACAGTTTGTATCAATTTCTTGATGTTTCATTCACTTTGCAAATTTATAAATTTTATATTTTATTTTATTTTTCTATTTTTTTTTTCATGTTTGTGTCATTTTTTACATTTTGTGCTTTGTTTCAATATCTTAACATTCAATTCACTTTCAATTTTCTATTATTTCTAAATTACCCTTTTTCTTAATTTTATTTTTACTTTAAATTTCTACTGATTCCTTCATAATCATTCAAATTGAACTAAATCAAATATAGTATGAAGGTTCTCATCCTTACAAATTTTCTAATATCACCTAAAATTTCTTATATAGTTTCCTTCATGTTCATTTCATTTTCATGAAAATTTGATTATTTGGCATTCAATTCAACCACCCTTTTCTTCTCTCTACATCATTGTTATTATTCAATTCATCAAAAACTATCCGCCCTTTATATTGTTTCCTTGTTTTTTGTATTTATTTCACATCCTTAAATATTTAAAATATTTACCTTTTTTGTATGATTTCCTTCATGTTCACTTTTTATTCAGCCTTCTATCCCCTTACTAGTTGTTTGACATTCTCATGGTTCATTTGGTTTTGTTGACATTCAATTCAATTTCTCTATTATATTTTTCTATATTATCCTTGTTGTTCAATTTATTTATAGGTGAATAGTTTTTATACTTTTTCCTTATTGTTTATTTTTATCTCACATCCTTGCATATTTGCAAACTTCAACTACTATATTTTAAATTATTTCCTCATGCGGATTCCATTTTCAAAAATTTATGTACCTTTTCTTGTTGTTTTAAGCTCTTGTGGTTTGTTTGGACTCCTTGACATTAAATTAGATTTTACTTTTGTATTTTCTTTTATTTATGATCTTTTTTGGTCAATTAATTTCTAGGTACCTATCCTTTAGACTCATTCCTTCTTGTTCATTTTTGTTTCACATCTTTGCATATTTATAAACTTTACCTACTACCTTTTGAATTTTTTGGTGATCTTATTTTTGGTTTTCTATATACTTTCTAGTTGTTTGACATCCTCCCAATTTGATTTGATTTGTTAAAATTTAATTCACCTTCACTTTTCTTTCCTTTTTGTATTATTCTTATTTTTTAGTTCATTTCTAGGGTATTTATTATTTCCAATATTTTTTTCTTGTTAATTTTATTTTAGAATTGCCAACTTTATATGAGATTTTCAGGTGTCGTGTAGGCATTAAGGTAATCGGTGCCAAGGAATTGAGCCTTAAATCAGATGCCAGATCATCAGTTATTATTTTTATTGAGGTAAATCTCAAGTGTCGAGTTAAGCTAGTTTATTAAGATGCCGAACAAAATTGATTGCCAAGTTAATAGGAGATTTTCAAGTGTCGAGTAGGCATAAAGGTAATTAGTGCTGAGTTACTCTGCTTAGTACTAAGTGCCGAGTAATTGAATGTTAAATTAGAAGCTGAGTTATTTAAGGTGCCGAATCTATTGGGTGCCAAGTTGTGTAGTAGAAAGGAGTGCTCAAGCTTGTAAGGTTGGTCAAGTGCCGAGTTGTATAAGCTATTCTTTGGTGCCGAGTAAAGTAGAGAAGGATGTCAGGTTCCCAGTTGCCCTATCGTCTTAAAGTGAATTTAATGTCACATGTTTTTCTTAAGTGCATTTATAATGACACAACTTCTAAAGTACATTTTTAATGCTCCAAATCTTTTATTCCGTGATGATATTCAATTTTGAAGTCCTATTTTTTGATTGCATCATGCGAATAAATCTGAGTCATTAAGGAGTATCGTCGTTAGTACCATTTCCAAGCATGATAAGGACAAAATTGGTGATAGTCTACATGGAAAATAACAAGTTGCACCTACCAGCATTAGAGGAATCTGTGTTACCTAGTCATGTTACAGATGAGGTGATGAACCAAATGTTCATAATGCATTCACAAACAATCACAACATCCATCTGGCATATCATTGGTGAAGAGCTTCTCTGTCCATTGGCACATGTGTTTTTCTATCCTTCTCAAGTCATATCTATATTTCTATCCAATGCCATGGATTTTTTGCGATCTCCGGATAGGCTTCAAGCCTTGCCCCGAAAGGTAATCCTGCCATATTTCCTAGTGGATAATAAATTGACTATGGCTATGAAAAAGTATAATTTATGGAATGGTATGGCTTTAGTTGGGGGTCTGTTTTCACATTTTCAACTTCTGCAAAAACACGAATTTTATGTTTTTTTTGAGGCTATGAAGGAATCTATAGATACTTGCAGTTTTATTTATTTGAAGCGTACTCTACCATCTGATCCAAGATTAATGAGTGTGCAATTGGTGGAAAGAATTAAGTTAGTGGGCTTGGCCATGATTGAATTGCAAAAGGATTCTAATGTTTCAAAATCCATACAGCCGAATGCACTGTTAGAAAATTTACAACAATTGAACAGAGTTTTTGGGATTCAATTGGTGCGATTAACTCTGATTGGCTTGGAGATAGTTGAAAATTTTGATTTGGCTTGGGAATTCTTTTTGATGGACTTGGATTTTCTGGTTATGGTCTGGTATTTGTTTGGGTGGGATTGAAAGGTAGTGTTTCTAAAGGTCCCTTTCAAGTTATGTCATGATCAACTAGTGTTATCTCTTGTATGTTGTAGCTTTATGTCTAAGTACTTCATGCCAAAGCTATTGTATCTGTATTTTGTAGAAGTTTAGAATTGGTTATCTTCAGGGGTATACTGTTGGGTGATAGCCCTTTGTAATTTCTTGCTCATTATATCTAAATATATGTAAATATTGGGGATGATGCTAAGTTTTCTTCACTTATTCTTTCCCAGTTGACCTCATTGAATCAGATTAATAAATATTATAGTGGCTAGCCACTTTTGCCTAAAAATAAAAAAATAAAAAATTATTATTTCAATTTTTCAAATACTTACAAAGTTCTCCAATTTTTTTGATTCATTTGATTCAGGTTCATTTTATTTTTAGTTTTATATACCATTACTAGTTGTTTGACATCATCACAATTTGTTTTGATTCCTTGAAATTCAATTCATTTTCATGTTTCTATTATTTCTATATTATCATTGTTCCTCAATACTTTTCTCCTAATTTATTGTTTGTCCTACTTTCTTTAAGTTCAATTGAAATTAACTCACTACTTCATAAAAAAAAACACTCAGGCATAACTTTCAACAAAATAAATATTACAATAAAGTGAGATTTGAAATTAGTGAAAGAGGTGAGACTTATAGGGGTTTCTTTTCCCCTAGGGTATCTATTGAAAATATAAGAGGAGTAATTGAGAGGAGAGGGGTGAATCGGTTACTAGTAAAATAATTCCAGATCCCTTAGATGTCAATACAATACTCTCCTTTTAGCTCAAAGCTTGGTTAGACCTAGAAATCCACTGTAAATTGATTAACAAATAAATCTTGAGATATTAATGTGCATTAACCTTTATTAACTTAGTTACAGAAAGATAAAGCAGTAAGAAAATAACATGATCTGATGAGACCCCAAGATTTAATGTGGAAACTCAATTTGGGAAAGCCACCAATGCAACTAGTTACAACTTTTCACTCTTTTGAAGTGAACCCTATTAGCAACCAACCCTACTAAAGGTTACAAAACAAACTATTAGCTATGACCTTGTTAAAGGATTTAAATCACCCTATTAGGAGTGGCCTTGTTAGAGGTCTTAAGAAACTTGAATCTAGAAATGCCACCTTGTTAGAGAATTTACAAAATGATTGTTAAGTCAACTTTGTTAAGAGATTTCTATAGTGTTATAATTGTGATGGCGACACAACCCAACAATAGAATGGACACAATAGAAAAGGGAAATTATATTAACTGAGAAAATAAGCTAGTACAAATAGTGTAGAGAAAATAAACTTCAAAACATGCCCTATGGGCTTACAATTGCATAAATCTGGAGAATATTTCTCCTTTTAGCACCTCCTCTCAAGCTCCAATCCGAACTGCCTTTTACATTGCCAGAAATCTCCTTAAATAGACCTCGGAGGGTTAAGGACTAGGAGTACATTCTACAAAGTGCTAGTAGGCATCCACCGACAAAATAAAAGGTTCCAGAAGCTGCGTTAGAAGTCGGTGCAAATCTAGAAGAATCTAGAAACAGTAGCCGAACTTTCGGGAGGCATAAATTTTGAACCGTAGCTCCGATTGACAAACCGTTTACATTTTTGGAAAGCTCTCAAAGCGCTCTATAGCCTTATGGACCAGCTTTGCTCATCCCCCATTTTTTGACCCTTTTCAAGGTCATTTAATGCCCCAAACCTGACTTTGAAGCATTCTTAGGAGGTCTCCAAAACTTGAAAAACTACAATAACTTTCAAACCGTGGGGCCTATTGACCTGATTCTTTTTCTGGAATGCTCTAAATCATGATTACATTCATCTGGCCATTTCACACCTTCTAGTTTATTGGAATGATGGCCCAAATACATGCTCCTATTTTTTTGAGATTTTCAAACACACTGATAGTTGAACTATGAGAGTTGGAGCCTTTATTTGAGCCAAATGGGTATCCAAAAATGTAAAGATATGAAGTAGAAACTAAGTCTAAGTACATTTTTTTGGGTGATACAGGATTGCCCTTATACCTTTGGATGCTCCTGCATCAGACACCCAGGGTAGATTGAAAAGTTACCCTGTCACTTTATGGATGGTAGAGGAAATCCCAAATGGGAAACCTCAGCTGCTGAAATCCAAGTTGAGTCCTCGATCGGCCATCCTTTCCATTTGACCAAATACTCTTCATACTGCCTATCTCTAGTACTCCTACCCACACGATGATCTAGAATGTCTTCTATATCCTCCTTCTTAGAAGCAAGAATTGGACATGGCTCTAAAACTAGCTCCTCATCTGCACCATCATCATGATACTCTGTTAAATCTGCAATGTTGAAAATGGGAGAAATGTGAATACCATCTGGCAGCTCCACCTCATATGCATTTCCTGAGTTATGTTTCTTCAAAACTTTGCAGGGGCCAAATTTCTTCATTTTTAGCTTGTTGTAAGTACCAGCTGGAAATCTTTCTTTTCGTAAGTGCACCATGACTAGATCCCCTACTTGGAATTCCTTATGTCTTCTCCTTTGATCAGCCCTAGATTTATACTCTTGATTCATCTTGATAATGTGTGCTTGAACCTCCTCATGTAGACGCTTGATGTGTTCATCAAATTCCTCAGCTTCAGCACTTGTCCTCTCCCCTTGTTCTATCTTCCTCAATTTTGGTGCAGTCCTTGGGCTATTCCCATATACAATTTGAAATGGTGATTTTCCAGTACTCCTATTTACAGAGTTATTATAAGCAAACTCTGCCTGTGGTAGAATCAAATCCCATCCCTTGGGCTTATCTCCAACTAAACATCTCAGAAAATTGCCCAAACTTCTATTTACCACTTCTGTTTGGCCATCAGTCTGTGGGTGATGCGTGGAACTGAATTTCAAGTCTGTTCTCAACTTCTTCCACAATGTCCTCCAGAAATACCCCACAAATTTAGTATCTCTGTCAGAAACTATACTCCTTGGAAGGCCATGTAGTCTTACCACCTCTTTGAAAAACAAGTCTGCAATATGGACAGCATCATGAGTTTTGTGGCATGGAATGAAATGTGCCATTTTGGAGAACCTATCAACCACCACGAATACTGAGTCATTACCCCTTTGTGTCCTTGGAAATCCAAGAAAAAAATCCATACTTATGTCCTCCCATGGCCTTGATGGAATAGGCAATGGCTGATATAGGCCAGTATTTTGACTAAACCCCTTGGCAACTTTACAAACCTGGCAACTCTGTACAAACTTCTTCACATCCTGTGTAATTTGAGGCCAAAAATAATGTTCTCTAAGAATGGCAATGGTCTTATCCCGACCAAAATGTCCTGCCATCCCTCCACTGTGTTTCTCCTTAATCAAATTTTCCCTCATGGAACTCCTTGGAATGCACAATTGACTACCTTTGAACAACATGCCATCCTGAATCAAATATTCTAACCACTTGGTTCTATCTACAGCAACAGGTTCTTTACAAGCTTTCCATGCTTCAGCAAAATCAGGATCCTCGGGGTACAAATTCTTGAGTTCATCAAACCCAACTACTTCAACCTACATTGTTGTAAGCAACAATTGTCTCCTACTTAATGCATCTGCAACCCTGTTAGATTTTCCACTTCTATGCTTCAACACAAATGTATAACTCTGCAAAAATTCTACCCACTTCATATGCCTCTGATTCAGTTTACCTTGGCTATTTAGGTACTGTAATGCCTGATGATCAGTATACAAAACAAATTCCTTTGGCAATAAATAATGCCTCCATTTCTTTAAGGCCTGAACTATTGCATAGAACTCTTGATCATAAACAGAATACTTCTTCTTTGCATCATTCAATTTTTCACTAAAATATGCAATAGGCTTACCTTCTTGGCTTAATACATCCCCAATAGCGCTACCACTAGCATCACAATCCACCTGGAATACTTTTCTAAAATTTGGAAGTGCCAACACAGGCTATTCAGTCACCTTCTTCTTCAGCAATTCAAAACTTCTCGCTGCTGCTGCAGTCCATTTGAACTCTTTTCTATCCCCTCTTATTGTATCAGTTAGAGGTGCACATATGCCACTGAAATTCTTAATAAACTTCCTATAAAAACTAACCAGACCATAAAATGATCTTACCTCAGTAGCAGACCTTGGAGTAGGCCATTCCAAGATGGCTTTTACCTTCTCTGGATCCATTTTGAGACCTTCAGGTGATATAACAAATCCCAAATAGACTAACTCCCTTTTTGCAAAGACACACTTCTTTAGATTAATTAACAGTTTCTCTTCCCTTAGCCTTTCAAGGACACTACGAATATGCAGTAAATGTTCTTCCAAAGTCTTGCTGAAAATTAAAATATCATCCAAATAGACAATAACAAATTTTCCCAAGAACTTCTTAAGTACCTCATTCATGAGCCGCATGAAGGTGCTTGGGGTGTTCGTCAATCCAAAGGGCATGAGTAACCACTCATAAAGACCATCCTTGGTTTTGAAGGCTTTTTTCCACTCATCTCCTTCTCGAATCCGTATATGATGATAGCCACTCTTCAGATCTATCTTTGTGAAGTACTGAGCTCCACTCAAGCAGTCCATAAGATCATCCATCCTTGGTAAAGGAAACTGGTACTTGATGGTTATCCTATTTATAGCTCAAGAATCTGTACACATCCTCTACTCTCCATCCTTCTTTGGTGCAAGTACTGCAGGTACTGCACATGGACTCAGGCTCTCTCGAATCAAGCCCTTCATCAAAAGCTCCTGAACCTGTCTATTTGATGACTGATTTGCCTTACTGGTGGCAATCCATCTGGAACATTATCAGAGATAATATCTCCAAATTCCCCTAGTAAATCTGAAACTTCAAATGGTATTTCACTACTACCTTCTTTATCTTTCCTAGGAATCAAAGCATAGCACATACGCTGATGTTTCATGCCATCTAAAAACTTCCTTCCATCAACAAGACAAATCCTAGCACTGCTACATACCTTTTCACCTTCCTTTTTCATGGGCTTCAATTTGTGGCAAACTCCATCCTTTGTCAGAGAGTATGTGTTTGCATGTCCATCATGTATTGCATGTCTATCAAACTGCCATGATCTACCCAACAATAGATGGCAAAAATCCATCAAAATAACATCACAGAGAACTTCATCATGGTAACTCCCAATTTTGAATTTTACTAAACATTGTTCACTTACTAGGACCTTATGATCATCTTTTACCCAAGAAATCCGATAGGGCTGGGGATGTTTCTCCCTCTTGAGCTTCAGCTTAGAGACCATCTCTTCTGATACCAAGTTATTAGTGCTACCACCATCAATGATCACATCACAACATTTATCCTCACACTTGCATCTGGGACGGAACAAACTCCTCCGTTGTCCTGGTTTATTCTCACCACTTAGTAGGACTCTTTCATTTACCAAGGCCTCTCCTTTTTTTGCATCCTCTAAATGTGATGATTGTGCATCCTCATCCACATGAGCAACCCTAGCTTGGCCCTCAGCTCTCCTATCTGTCCTTCCTTGTCATTGAGGGCATTCAAAGGCACGATGACCTTCTTCATTGCAATGGAAATAGGTACCACGGAAGCCTCCTCTTCCTTGTCCACGTCCTCTACCTCTTCCTCTTTGATTTCCAAAGTCTTGATCATGGGAGCGGTTGAAACCCTCATTTCTCTGGTTCCTGCTAGTACCCTCATCTTCATTTTTCTTTTGAGCTTCATTGCGGCCTCCAGATGATCTACCGCTTCCCCTTCCCCCTTGACCACGCCCTCTTTTTCTTCCTTCAAACCTTTTACTCAGCTTCTCTTCAACTCGTAGGGAAAACTGGTATGCTTCTTCAACGCTGGTAATTCTTACCAGACTTAATTCCTCCTGGATGCTAGGTCGCAACCCACTGATATAACAAGCAACCTACTCCTTATTTGCTTCTACATGCCCTGCTCTAATTAGGAGTCGGTAAAACTCCTCTGTATATTCTTGGACTGATCTTCCTGCTTGCTTTAACCCATGCATCTTCTTAAACAGATCAAGCTCGTAGTCCACAGGAATGAACTGCTTCTTCAATTTGTCCACCATGCGATCCCATCTTGTGATCTTCTCCTTTCCTCTTCTAAGTCTTTCCAGTTGAATCTCTTTCCACCAAATTTTGGCATGGCCTTTCAGTTTGGCCTTTGCAAACTTAACCCTATCTAGGTCCCTTATATCCTCATACTCAAAGTATTCTTCCAGTTCATTGATCCAATCGATCAACTCATCTGGTTTCAAATTTCCTGAAAATATACCCACTTCAATTGTAGGTCTTTCCCAAAATTAGTAATGGCCCTAAAAAGCCTTTCCTCTATAGGATTCAGAACTTCCCTGTCAACTTCCATTACTTCCTCTTCATTGTCATCCTCACTATTGTCATCTGTGGCAACATTTGCTCCTCTACGAAGCTGCTCTTGCAATGCTTGTACCTGTCTCTGGAGGGCTCTAACCTCCTCCGGATCAATAGCTCTGGCCCTTCCACCATGCTCTCTTCATGGAGGCATCTTCTAACTCGATCCCACAACCACACAGTCTTGGTGCAAACTGCCTCACAGTCGGCGCTCTGTCTACACACTCAGGAAAACCCGCTCTGATACCACTTGATGGCGACACAACCCAACAACAGAATGGACACAATAGAAAAGGGAAATTATATTAACTGAGAAAATAAGCTAGTACAAATAGTGCAGAGAAAATAAACTTCAAAACATTCCCTACGGGCTTACAATAGCATAAATCTGGAGAATATTTCTCCTTTTAGCACCTCCTCTCAAGCTCCAATTCGAACTGCCTTTTACAATGCCAAAAATCTCCTTAAATAGACCCCGGAGGGTTAAGGACTAGGAGTACATTCTAGAAAGTGCTAGTAGGCATCCACCGACAAAATAGAAGGTTCCAGAACCTGCGTTAGAAGTCGGTGCAAATCTAGAAGAATCCAGAAACGGTAGCCGAACTTCTGGGAAGCATAACTTTTGAACCGTAGCTCCGATTGACGAACCGTTTACATTTTTGAAAAGCTATCAAAGCACTCTATAGCCCTATGGACCAGCTTTTCTTGTCCCCCATTTTTTGACCCTTTTTCGAGGTCATTTAATGCCCCAAACCTGACTTTGAAGCATTCTTAGGAGGTCTCCAAAACCCAAAAAACTACAATAACTTTCAAACCGTGGGGCCTATTGACCTGATTCTTTTTCTAGAATGCTCTAAATCATGATTACAATCATCTGGCCAATTCACACCTTCTACTTTATCGAAATGATGGCCCAAATACATGCTCCTATTTTTTCAAGATTTTCAAATGCACTGATAGTTGAACTATGAGAGTTGGAACCTTTATTTGAGCCAAATGGGTATCCAAAAATGTAAAGACATGAAGCAGAAACTAAGTCTAAGTACATTTTTTTTGGGTGACACAGGATTGCCCTTATACCTTTGGATGCTTCTGCATCAAATTGTTAGAGAGTAAAAATGATTGAGATGATTGAAGAAGCAACTAGATTATAGATTCATGAATATCACTATCCTTGTTTATCCTCTAGATCCTTCTTGATCAAAATATTCTCTACAACTCCTTGGATATTGTGCACTTAATCATATATCCTTCTTAATTCACATCTTATCTTCTTTTAAAGTTTCTATGTTTCAACCCACAATTTGACCTTTCATACATATGAAATAAAATGTCAAGTCGGCTTGAATACCCTTACAAATAAAAAATTAACATCCATTAGGTTAGCTTGCATAAAAATAAAAATAAAAGTTATTCTGATGTAGGTTAGCTTGAACTAAAATTGAGTTACTCAGTTACCACTGAGTTCCTAGGTAACCAACCTAACTTGGTTTACACTAAAATTCAGTCTCGGTTACAATTGAACTCCTTTGGTGACCAACCTAAGATGGCTTCAACTAGATCACTGAACTTATCTTCTGAGCTCAGTTCCAACTGCCAGTGCTCAATTAGAGTATAACAATTGTATAACATCAATGACAATATACAATTGAATAATTCTTATCAACAATATTCCTCTTTGGCATTGATGGCAATACAACATGTCATAAGAAAAGAAAAATTTGGAACAAATATCCTTTCATTTATTTTGATTCTTTAATCATGAAAGCTCTCTATGAGATTCTCCCTATGCCATCTTATCTTTATATTAGATCATATAAAGTTCTCCCTCTTTTTGATATGTAGATCACTTCTTGTGATTCTTCTCTGAATACATCAATCTCTTTCTTAATGAATATATGACATGATTCAATCTCTCCCTCTTTGACATCAAATGCCAAAGACTTGATACAATGTTTTGTAATGTACCTTATGTATTGATTCATATGTAATGAGTTTTGACTACTTTGCACCAACTTGATAGATCTTCAATATAGTTTGGTTGATGCATAACTATTTTATACTCTAGTGAGCATCATATATGGGAATGACCTCTAGCTTTCCTCTTAGATAAAAAAATGTATCCTTAGGTAATGGTTTGGTAAGTATGTTAGTAGCCTTCTTTTTTGTGTTGACATATTCCAATCTTACCTCTTTATCTTGAACTAATTCTCGTAGAAAATGATACTTGATTGCAATATGTTTTGTCTTGGTGGGCATCATTGGATTTTTGGATATGTTGGTTGTACCTGTGTTATCACAATAGATAACCACTAGATCCTTGATTTATTCCTTCACTCCTAAGAAGAGTTGCTTGAACCACTTTATGTTGGAACAATTAATTGTTGCTACAACATATTCAACTTTTTTTGTAGACTAGGAGATGCAATTTTTCTTTTTGCTAGTCCATGATACTAACCTTTTTCCAAGAAAAAATGCTCCTCCACTAGTGCTCTTCCTATCACCAATATTTCTTCTAGCCCAATTAACACTAGTAAAGGATTTCAACTTGAAGTTTCCCCCTTTCTTGTACCATAGAGGATAGTCTTGAGTGCCTTTTAGATATCTCATGATTCTTTTAATTTCCATCATATGCTTTTCTCTAGGATTTGTAGAAAATCTTGCAACTATAGCAACAACTAATGCAATATTAGGTCATGTGTGTAAAACATACTAAAGTTTCCTAGTCATAGATCTATAGGTTTTCTAATTTACCTCCTTAGAATCATCATCCTTGGATATTTTATGTCCAATAGACATAGGTGTTTCAACTGGTTTGGAGTCTTCCATTCCAAAAGTCTTTAGTAACTCCATGATATATTTTGACTGTATAATCTAAATTCCATCTTTTATTTCATGAAATTTCAAGCCAACAAAGAATTTTATTTCTCCATACATTAACATTACAAATTATTTCCTCATTTCTTCAAATACTGACATGCATAAGTCACCATGACCTATGAATAAGATATCATCCACCAATATTTCTGCTAACAATTCTTGTTCTATGTTCTTGTTTTGATATAGCGACTACTATTATCATTTGTCCTTTGAAAACCAATCTTTACCATATATCCAAGTCTCTCATACCATGCTCTAGTAGCTTGCTTTAGAGCATATAAATCTTTGTGTAATTTGTGGATCATTTGACATACTTTGAATCCTTTAAATGTAGCATATGCAAGTACTATCCTTACACCTTCAACTCTAGCAAAAGGAAAAAATGTTTCTTTATAGTCTATACCTTATTCTTGATTGTATTCCTTGTACACTAGCCTTGCCTTATTCGTTTAGATTTTTCCATTTTCATTCAACTTGTTTTTGAATACCCACCTTGTGCCAATCACATTTTTTTTCTTGGGTCTAGGAACAAGAGTCCAAGTTTTGTTCTTTCAATTTGTTCAATCTCTTCATTCATTGCCTCAATCCAACTTTCATTATTTAATGCATCTTTAACAGTTCTAGGTTCAAAATCCTTAAGAAAACATGTACCTTTTAGTTTGTTCCTTGTCATTATGCCCTCTATCTGATCTCCAATAATTTTACCAGGTGCATGATGCCTTCTGACATATATAGCAAGTATGGGTACCTTCCTTTTGAATTCTAGACTTGATTCACTTGGTTCACCATTCTTAAAGGTTCTATGAGCTTCTTACTCGTACTCAGGTCCCACTATTTGATACTCAGGTCCTTCTATCTGAGAGTGGATTTCCTTAGACTATGACTCGGGTTCATCAAACTATGACTTGAGTTGCATAGGCTGCCAATAAGGTTGAACTGGAGATTTTGGGCACTCGGGTGGTGAATTGTGTTGATTTCTAATTACATTTTCTTGAGCTATAGGTAAAGCATCAGGCTCAAAGTAAAAAAGGTTTATGTAGTCACCAGATTCCTTGTTGCTTATTTCTTCACTCTTTTTGTAAACTCATCAAATTTCACATGTGCACTCTTTATAACCCTATGAGTAGCAAGATTCAAATACTTATATGTTTTTCTCTTGTTAGAGTACTCTAAAAATATGCCTTCATCACTTTTCACATTAAAATTTCCTTTCCTTGTTGCTTTTAAGATATAACATTTCCTTCCAAATACTTTGAAATAACAGACATTAGGTTTATATCCATACCATAATTCATAAGGTGTTTGATCTATACCTTTCTTTAGTTGAACTTTGTTCAAGGTATGATCCGTTATGTTGATTGCTTCTTTCTTGTATTTGGTTGCAATATTTTTAAATAAATCTTGTTATATTGCTAAAGATATTGATAGCAATGATGAAGAAGAAATGGTGTATATTGCTATTAAGGATGAATTAGATGATGAGGATAATGAAAAGATGGCACTCATTTCTCATGCTAGCAAGAATGGCACATGGATAATAGACAGTGGTTGTTTTCATCACGTGACTGGTGATAAAACTAAGTTTGAACACTTGGATCACTATAATGGTGGAAGTGTTAAATTTGGAAATAATTAACCATGTCATGTGAAGGGAAAAAATTTCATTGCATTAATTGATGAACTCAAATGTGACAAATCTTACTAGGTTGAAGGACTGAGACACAATATTCTAACTGTGGCATAGCTGAACAACATTGGATTCAAGGTAGAATTCATGAATGGGAAGGTCAAGCTTCTGGATGGTAAAGTGAACCTAGTTGCAACTGGCAATCAGACAAAATGTAATCTATTCTATATTGATCTCACTAAAAGTTCATGATTTTTGACACAAGTAGAAGAAGGTTGGTTATGGCATAAAAGAATGTGCCATCTAAACTTTGATAATCTGGTTACTATAAGTAAGAATAGAAGAGTAAGAGGTATTCCATATTTGAAGAGACCTGAAATGGCCATATGAAAACAATGTTAGATTGGAAAGATGGGTAAAACTAGCTTCAAAAGTAAGAATTTCAATACTTAAAAAGTCTTGAAACTAGGTCATACAAATCTTTGTGGACCAATAGGTATAGAGAGCTATAATGGAGTAAAAAATTTCATTTTTTTGTTGATGGTTATTCTAGGATGATGATAGTAATGTACTTAAAAGAAAAATTTGAAGCTTTTCAAAAGTTCAAGTGGTATCTGGCTAGAGTTGAAAAAGAAACACAAAGGAAGTCAAAATGTCTAAGATCAGATAGAGGAGGAGAATTCATCTCTAATGAATTCATAGAATTCTACAATGAAAGAGGAATCAAAAGATAGGTATGTGCACCTAGTACACCTCAATAGAATGACATAGAAGAAAGAAGGAATAGATCCATCATGGATTATGCAATGAAAATGATGATAGAGAAAAATGTTGCAACCAAATACTAGAAGGAAGCAATTGGCACAATAGTTCATACCCTAAACAAAGTTCAACTAAAGAAAGGTAGAGATTAAACACCTTAGGAATTATTGTATGGATATAAACCTAATGTCTATTATTTCAAAGTATTTGGAAGAAAATCTTATATCTTAGAAGCAACAAGGAAAGGAAATTTTGATGCGAAAAGTGATGAAGGCATATTTCTAGGGTACTCCAACAAGAGCAAAACATATAAATTTTTGAATCTTTCTACTCACAAGATTATATAAAGTGTACATGTAAAAATTGATGAGTTTATAGAAAAAAGTGAATAACTAAGCATAAAGGACCCTGAGGACTACATAAAATTTGTTTACTTTGAGCTTGATGCTTTACCTATAGCTCAAGAAAATGCAATTGAAATTCAGTAGAGTTCACCACCCAAGTCACCAAAATCTTGAATTGAACCCAAGTTGCGGCCTATACAACTTGAGTCATAGTTTCAAGAACCTGAGTCATAGGAGTCATAGACAAAGGAACCTAACTCTCAGAAAGAGGGACTTGAGTCTTAGATAGTGGGACTCAAGCAAAAGTCAAAAGCTCACAGAACCTTTGAGGATGGTAAACCAAGTGAATCAAGTCTAGAATTTAGAAGGAAGGTACTTGTACTTGCTAGATATGTCATAAGGCATCATGCACCTAAAAAAGTTATTGGAGATCACACATAAGGCACAATGAGAAGGAAAAAACTAAAAGATACATGTTTTCTTATTGAGTTTGAACCTAGAATTATTAATGATGCATTAAATAATTAAAGTTAGATTGAGGCAATGAATGAAGAGATTGAACAATTTGAAAGGAACAAAACTTGGACTCATGTTCCTAGACCCAACGAAAAAAATGGAATTGACACAAAGTGGTTATTCATAAACAAGTTGAATGAAAATGTAGAAGTCTCAAGGAATAAGGCAAGGCTAGTATGAAATGGATACGCTCAAGAAGAAGGTATAGACTATGGAAAAACATTTTCTCTTATTGCTGAACATGAAGTTGTAAGGACACTACTTACATATGTTGCATTTAAAGGATTCAAACTATATCAAATGGGTGTAAAATCAGCTTTGTTGAATGGAATTATAGAAGAGGAAGTTTACATTGATAAACCTAAAGGTTGTTGAAAACAAGATTGTTTGTATGGAACTTGGAACAATTATTATATTGTCAATGATGTCAAACCTACTACTTGCTAGTGAGACCATTTCTTGTTTGGTCTGAATGCTATCATTTTTTTGACTAATGAAGAGGATTTGAGAAAATGAGATAACAAGAGCACCTAGAGAAAAGGTTGAGTTATTTGGTATATAAAAGGAGTACTAATTATACCAAGTAAGACATGGATGATATGTTGTATTGTTTATCTACCTAAAGCTGAAGTTGATAGATACACTAGCTATGTCTTGAAGAACAAAGAAAGCAAAATGAGTTTTCTTAGCTTGAGTGAGTAATCAATTGGTGTCAAGCAAAGTTAGTTCAAGCCAAGCATAAAATTGGTTAGTGTAGAGAAAAGTGAAGATCTAGTGTATACTGAGTGAATTTAGTATGTGTTGAGTGATAGTAAAAGATAATATGTACTAAGTGAACTATTAGTGGATGCCGAATAACATACTATATGTCAAGCATCAGAGGTTAGTTGGTGTCAAGTGACAACATTATGAGTTATATTGTGGATTTGCTGAATCTGAGCTGACCAAGTTAATTTCTTGGATTGTGTGAAGCATGTGGAAGATAAGCTTGATGAGTTGGAGGCATATAATTCAAGATAAACTATTTTGAGGAACATTCAAAGAGTATTGTAGAAGAAGTTTCTAGAGGGAACAAAATGGAAAAGAGGGGAGATTCAATGAATCTTACCTAACCCTAAAATGGACGATTGTTATTGAGAAACAAAAGACCTAAATTATCTTTATAAGGGGATACAAGGCTTGAAGTAACTATCGGCATGTGTGAGAACCCAAAGAAGACAAGGAGTCTAGGGTGTTGCTTCATATGGTGGCCAAATAAGAGAGTCTGCAATTGGCATACAAATAAAGAAGGATTAAGAGGATGAATTCTTGAAGGCTAAAAAAGATATTCGAGCTTAAGTGAATGAAGCCAAGTAGAATGGAGGACTAAATAGAGACCTGTAATTTGCAAGTGAGTTGTGATTTATAATCAGATCAAGTCCTATTGTTACTTTCTAATCATTATATTAGTTTAGGATAAATCCTTTAGATTAAGGTTGACCTAACTATCATTTGTAAATTCTTTAACCGGGTGACATTCTAATGGAATGTTCTAAAGTCCTCTAACAAGTCTCACTCCTAAAAGGGTGATTGAAATCCTTTAAGTCACATTGAATAGTGTGTATTGTACCATTTAATAGGGTTGGCCTTTCACAAGGCATCACTTCAGAAGAGTAAGAATTAGTAGCATGTTACTAGTGGTTTTTCCCAAGTTAGATTTTTGTGTAAAATCCTTGTGTGAAATTTGTGAATGATTCTATTACGTTACATGTTTACATTTCTGCAAAGCAATTTTGACCTAGGACAACAACCTACAAGTTTAAGTATTCATTGATCTAATGAATGCATGCAAGATACATGATAAGAATATAAATGTATAAGCTTTGTTAAGTGCTAAAAAGTATTATTGGGACATTTGGACCTTGGATAACTGATTCATGCCCCCCCTCTCAGTTATTGTAAAGTATTCCAACAATTGGTATTAGAGCATTGGTTTCTTGTGAGAGACAATTTGAAGGTACTATAAGCTAGAGATCAAAATACCTAAAAGAGAGGTACCCAAGCTTAACAAGGAGAACTTTCCTGAATGGAAATGTTTGATGAAGCTACATCAAGGAGGACTTAAAGACTATGCACAAAATACCATTTCTATTGAACATGTTGACCTTGTTGGAGCCCCGACTGCTGAAGATCTAAAAAGAAGAAAGAGCACAATTAGGCAATGTTGGAGATTGCATCTTCGCTAAGCTACACTGAGTTTGATGACACCAAAGAATATGATACTTCTAAGAAGATGTGGGATGCCATAGAAAATATCTATGAAGGAGACAAAAATGTGTTGAGAGCTAAATTTGAAAGTCTCAAAAGTAAGTTTGATGATATGAGAATACAAGAACATTAGAATATTGTTCAATACAATGCCAAAGTAAAAGAAGTTGTAAATTCTATCAGAGGAGTAATTGGTAAGATTGAAGATGAGACTATGATAAGATAAGTACTAAGAACACTATTTCCCATCTATGCTATTAGAGTCTCTACCATACAAGAGCTAACATGCACACTTCATAATGATCTAACCCTTGAAGGCTTGATTGGTAGACTGATTTCCTTAAAACTCTCTAATTTTGATAATTTCATAACTGAAAAATGTTGAATCTTCTTTCAAAGCTAAATTTTCACTAAAAGAACCTAAGAAAAATAAAAATAAAAAGAGTAAACACGTTTCTAGTGATAGTGATATAGACACTAGTAGAATTTTGACAAATAAATGACTACACGACTAAAATTTTTAGCCACGTGACTAAAAAGTTTAGTCACATGACTAAAAATGATCAAATTCTACTAAATTTTGGCATGTCACAAGTATAAGTGACTAAATAAATGACTAATTTGGTCAATACATAAAATCACATGGTCAGACAAATAAAAAAGATTAAATAAAAGACCAAATAAATGATTAAATAATTAATCACTAGATGAATGTTTGTTACTCATATATAATAACATTTGATAATGCCATAAAATGAATGATTGCTACTCTTTTATGTATGAGATGTATGCATTGACTATCTTATGACGTAGAGTGATGTATATTGATAGATGTATGTGCTCTAATGTCTTCACAATGCAAATGGATTATGGATGTGTTAATTATGTATGATATATACATGTTTGTATGTGATGGATGAGGTTATGAAATATAAGAATATTTAAATATTTATGCAAATATATGGAATGTGAAAATGAAACTAAATGCACATTGTAAATGTGATATAAAAAATGTGTTGTAAAATGAAAAAAAATCTTTGCATAAGAAATGAATTTATTATAAGATAATAAAATGGACATGTTAAGGATATCATGCAATGAATGATATTTTATGATGATATAAGTAAGATGTAATTAATATATAAGGAAAGCGAATAATATAAATGAATTAATATGTATAATGAAAATGTGCAATGGAGATAAAATGCAACTAACATGAAGTGAAAATGAAATGTGATGAGCCTAATTAAAAGGTTAATGAAATGAATAATATTCACATGTAATTATTCTCTATTTTTAGATAAAACAATCTAAGATAATCCACTTGGTATCATCACAAATTTAGATAATTTGAATTATTGAAGTGAACGTTAATAACTATTTGAATGTTAAAAACTATTTCAAGGGCCTTTAGGGTATGCATAGGATCATGGTGTGCCAAAAAGTGGCGATCTAAAAAATCTATAGTTCTGATATATTTCAAACCATTTCAAAATCTATTCCAACTTTTTTTCCACCCACCCTAATACGAAATGAAAACAATTATATTTATAAGGTCTACTATATCTTTTGATACCAAATCTATATTGTCAACTTTAAAAACATCCTAAAAATGTGCTTTTGGCATATTTTTATGTGATTTTTACTTCAAACATGTAGCTGATGACTTTTTTCCCATCAAAAATTGATGAAATGAAAAGGGTTTCTTAAGAATGTTCTTATCTTTTCATAAATGTAAGGTTTGTCAAATTATGAGTTTAGTAAGTAATTATTAGTTATTTTCTAATGAATTTACGTATAAAGTGCTAATTGACACACTATTTGAAAAACAACTATAACTTTCAAATGGTACAACATTTTTTAAATCCAAAAGATGCATCACATTCTATGTTTCTTCTACTATAAGGAAAAAATGAAAATTTGAATTTTGCATAGTTTTGAATTAGTTAAGGTGGTCAGACACGAGAGTTTTTTTAATTCCAAAAATACTAAAGTCAAAAATTAATTATTAGTTATTTATTTAGAATAAAAATACCCAAAAATATGTATCACATCCAAGCATGAGTCTACTACTTATATCTAGAATATTATTAAAATATATTAACATTTGGTTTTGATTAAGGTGGTTAGACATACGTCTACTTCTTTTTTTTATTTTGAAATTTTTGTAATATTGCATTAAAATTCAAAATTTTGACGAATCAATTTTTATTTTTTGACATAAATCCTAGTAGTTTAGAAACTAGATTCAATTTTCTAGAGATTATTTTCTCTCAAAATTTTGATATAAAGTTAATAACAAGTAGAAAATTGCACGTCAAGTTGACATAACCCTGATTTTCTAATTTTTTTATTGCCACTTAAGAGCATAGTTTGGATGACCATGATCCTGCACATACCTTTCATTATTTTTATTAATAGAATAGAAAATAGGAAAAAAATAAAATCTTGTGTTTCAGGAGAAACAAGAGTTGTTGCACCTATATAAAAAAGAACCAAGTGTGATAAACATGAGCCTAGAAGTTTTAACTTTTTCATATTGGAATGAACTATTTTCTTGCTCTATATTATAGTTGGTTATGAATGAGATAAAGAATTTTTCTCAAATAATAATAGCTAATGATTGAGAAATCTATTTAGTCAGTATATAGATTAATCTTTATAAATTCATAAATATGACAATTAATTTAATTAATAATAAATTACTAAGAGAATATTCAATTTTATTTAATAATATAAATTTGTTCTATTTTATAAATATATATTTATATTATTATTATTATATATTCATAATTTTTTTAAAATTAAAAGAAAAATACATGAATTTTGGAAATTTGTAAACTTCTCATGTGGGAGGTCTTGTGTTCGAGTCTGCTTGAACTTAACACACATAATAATAATTAATCAAGATAAAAAATGATAATTTATCAAGGCTTCAGCATATATATATATATATATATATATATAATTCTTTATTCTTTATTTTTATCGTTTCTTTTAGTTGATGTATCTTTGACTCTTTCTTAAGCATCTTTGATAGTTCTCTTTTTGCTCTCCTTTTTCCTTTTATTTTCTTTTTTCTACATCTTAGGGTATCCTTTTCATTTCATTAACACTTGATATTCTTGGAATCTATAGTAGTTAGAAAGTAGGCTATAGGTTTTTCCAGTGTATGGAGTAGGATCAATTAGTCTATAGTTGAATCCACCCACTATTGGGCTTGCCCTTTAGAATCATCCGGGTCCCACCCCTAAAGAAAAGGAAAGGGAGAATTAGATTCTTTCTTCACTCTCTTTTTCCTCCCTTTTTATCTAGTTTGACTCTTCTACTTTTCTTACATTTTTATGATTCTCTCTTTTCTTGTTATCTTGATGAGATCTGAAACCGTGTTTTGAGCATATCCAATATAAACCATACCGACAATTTTATAGAAAAATATATATGATCAAAATATCTAATTATGAATTATATTTACTTTTGTTGTCTTTTTTGTATTTATTCTCTATAGGTTATACCATATAATATGCTATGAATAATGATAATCTCTCGTTTGCATAAATAAACCTCTTCAAAACTTAAATATAAGATATATATATAAATACCAAAATATGCAAAGCCAATAAGAATGTATTATATGAAGTATATAGGTGGTAGATAAGGATATGATTGAGTCTTTTAAAGGCAATGAAAGCTTTGAGTAATTCATGATATTGGATCTATCTTAAAGTGAATAGTTTAAATAAGACGTCCTCTTCATATATCAATTATGATCTAAGTGCTGTCCTCTTCATATATCAATTATGACCTAAGTGCATGCTTCACAAGTGAGACATTTTAGTTTTATAAGTAATTAACAAAAAAAGTGGCCATAACAAATTTATGTAAAATATCTAAAAATATCACTTGTATTTCTAATGTTAAGCCTTCTAAAATAAGTGTTTGAAACAACTATAGCTAAATTATTGTCAACATCCTTCATTCCACTTGTAATGAAAAATGTAACAATTTTTGTGTTTCATTTGACAAATTTATTGACCAAGATATTTAGTAGGTTGAAGAGGGTTGTATTATAACTATTTGTCTGTTTAAAATAATTAAAGAAGATTAGAAAAAAAAGAAGGCCATTCCTTCAAGGTAGGAATAATTATGAATTTTTTCTTTTTCTATGTATATTCTTTTCTGTATAGCTTGCATAACTTTTAAAATTTTTTTTTTTAAGACTTTATCGTTTCCTTACAATCAATCTAATAATAATCATAGGAAACCTAGGTCCTATAGATGTTTTTTAATATCTAAAATTATCTCTCATTAACTATAAAAAATATGGATGGAGCGTTTCAATCTAAATTTGTAATGGAGTTTTTTAGGGCTTTCTCTGAATCAAAGGTGTACATGGAAGATCGCGTATCCGAAAAAATGTTGTTTGTAATGGAGTTCAATGGGGCTTGCTTTTAAGCAGAGGTGCATGTGGATGATAGGGTATCTGACAAAATGTGGAGGATTGGGTATTTGACAAGAGAACAAATTCATAATCCGTAAGCCTCTCGATCCTCTGTCTCTTCTTTTCCCTTCTCATAATTTTATTTTATATTTTTTTTTTTATGAAAAACTTGAATGAAATAATACACGTGTCTAGCAGAAATATAAATTTTTAAGTGGAAGGTTTCATGGGGTTTTAATGGAAAATATTAAAAAACTCAAAAATCCACTGCCCACCTATAATTTGATAAGCACATGCAAGATTTGAGGGAGGTGGGTGTAGCTTATGCCTTATACTATTGTTTGTGTGCGGATGAAGGGATGAACTCACTTCCAGCGACAACCAAAAATTCTAATGGACAAATTTTTGGAATTGGATTCTCAGCTGACTACCAAGGGCATGAAGATAATATCTAGTCATGTGACTTGGTACTTCCATAGAGTGTCAGAATTTGTGGGCAAGCATGAATCCTTGGCTGATGATCAGGTGATTTGGAGATTGTAAAAGGCTTGATTAATATTATCAAGAACAATAAACTAATTGAGAGAAGATTTCTTGCATAAAACCCTAGGCAGGATTATAGTGTAGTGTACTTAGATTGGAGTGTATTTTCACTTATGCTAATGTAGTACTTTACTAAGTATATTTGTTGTTGAAGAGCATGGAATTCTCCTACATGCTCTAATATTTCACACCTAATAGAAGATCCACAAAATTGAATCTTTTGTTCCTCAGGGCGATGACCCTAAGTTGTACGTTCTTCCTTAGGGAATGAATATAATAAATATGTAGTAAATAAATTGTGTATTTCAAAAATATTCTTGTTGGATCCAATTTCTATAAGTATTATAGATTTTCGTATGAGATACACATAATCCTTATCTTCTCTGGAGCATTATGGAAAAGTATTGAAATAGAGAAACCATCAACTTAGCCCTAGAATAGAGCATTAAATACAAGCTTCTACTTAAAGAGAAGATCTGCTCACTTTTTGGACATGCAATATTTTGGGTGCACTCAGTTTTCCATTTATGCTCACTTGCACTATTATTCCCTCATATGGATGTAAATAAAGACTACACCTAAAATCCTAGCTTAATTTCAGATTTGTCTCTAATTACCAAAATTAGCAAAATGATAGTAAAATCAAACTAATCAATATGAGAATTCATGATGTAGGTATTCATATGACCACAACAACTAGAACCAAAATATAACATCAACAAAAAACTTGAGAAATTAACCAAAGAACAACTCTATAACATCAACAAAAAACTTGAGAAATTAACCAAAGCACAACTCTATTCAGTATTCTGAATACTTTCTATGGACATGTATAAAGCAATGATGCTGCAATGTGCATAATTTTTTTAAAATAAAATTAAAGACCATCAAATAAAACCAAAATCAATCTTCATAACCCAGGAGCAAATAGAGATTCCAAAAAATTATTGTCTATCAGATTATCTTTGATTTGTAACAATAGATCTTAGTTATTTTCCCAGTAGGAAAACTTAGTTGAATACTCACTAAAGAAATACTAGCAATCCAATAAACTTTCATAAATGAATTTTGATATTGGCAATACATGTACTAATCAATAAAAATACAGAGACTATTTGTAACTGACAAAAATATATCCTGCTTCAAAAATCTCCCCTGTTCTATTTGTAACTGAAATTATTTCCATCTTTCTAAAGGAAAGGTTATGCTCAAATTTTAGTATCCGTTGTCACTACCATTAAATTCTATTTGAATGAATTATCTTTGTTTTCAATTTTCCCTCTATTTTTGTTAAAGTGTTTCCTTCTTTATCCCATATCATTGTTCTTCAATTTCCAAATAAGATGCTTGTAGTTTTGTTGCCAAGTAAGAGGACATATTTAGATTACATTCATTTTCTGTGGATTTGGTAGAGAATTTCTAAGTGATAACTCTCAATTTTGGTAGATATTTACAGACTGATATAATATTAAATGTAGAAAATATTACATCTAACCATGATAGTTGGCTATGCTTGACAAAAGACAAAAGCATTATAGAACCATGTCACAACAATAATATTTTGATTCAACTGATAAGGTTATTGACTACTATAATTATGGCATATGTAGGACTTAGAATTAGGAGAGAAGCAGGACAATGATATGATCTTTTTTTCATCAATATACTTAGTGATGGTCAGCTTTTAGTTGCCTGATGTTTCATCAGGAATTGATTGCTGATGAAATGAGTCCACAAATTCCAAGATCAGGGCTTGAAGTCATCTAGTTTGGTCTCACAAAGAACTAACAAATACAAATTTCTGCCTAATATCCTAGGAAAAAGATTTTTTGTATAGAACCAATGCTCAAAATATTTGAATCTCCAGATGCATTTGTTTATCTAGAGTGATACAAAGATCAAGATGCAGGAACTCCTTCCACCATGCCATGAGTAGCTTCAAAATCTTCTACATCCACATGTGCTGGCTTGTTGGGATTAAAAAAAAAGCTCTTTTTTATCTTGTTACTTTGACTACTTCTTTGTTTGTTTTCTCACCACTCGAATGATGAAAATTGAAGAATTTCATTCATGTGATACATTTTTATTTGCATGTTATTTTAGTCGGGCTACTAATTTTATCAATCCTCTTTCTCATCTTCTTCATGCTTGGATCCTCTTCTTCTACATCTAGATCCTCACTAGCATATAATCCTAATAATAAAAATAACATATGATTACATATGTAATGGTTGGGGTCTTATCATGAAATAAATTCATCCTACCTGCCTCATATATGAAAAAATATACAATATCCTATACTAAATTGGAGTCTGTATATCAAAAGTAGAACAGCCCTAAATGATGCATCATTTTTATTCTCCACTTGAACCTTCTAGAGAATTTCTGGTCTATCTAGCACCCATAGATAATGGTGAGGGTTTTATAGATTATGGTGTTCTTATTCTCTGTTTATCATGGAATCTCATGCAAAAAAAAGTGGCCTTTCATACTGCGGTAATTGCTACCGTTCATACTGCCAATTTCTTGTTTGTTGGCAAGGTTTTCCTATGAACAACAGCGATGAGGGTTTCTTAATGTTAGTGATCTTTTGTTTCTTCAGTCCTTCTGAGATGCAAGTCACTCTATAGCTAGTCTTTTTCCTTTATTTGTTTCTGTGTAGACTTTTCTTTTTCTATTTCTTTTACTCTACAAAATATATGATGAATGTGCACTTTGATTTCTTCTTCAAATCTACTTGATGAGGGCTTGTATCCTTGATAAATATCATTCTCTATTTCTTTGTATATTAATATCTTGCAATCTCTTTATATGTAGTGACTTCTACTTTGTTAAAGATCAAATGATGAAGGTTTTACTATGAGAAATATAGATTAAAATTTCAACTCAAACTCACAACTCAACCCTAACCCTAAAAGATTGCTCGACACTCACAATTGCCGAGTGCCAGTTTTACTCGACACTTGAAGGTGTCGAGTGGCAGGTTGCTCGACACTTGAAGAAAAGTGCTCGGCATAGGAAGGTGCCGAGTGCCAGAAATTACTCGGCACAAGAAGGTGCCAAGTGATAGGCAACAGGTGCCGAGTGAACTCGACACAAAGAGGAGCTCGACACTTGCACAGAAAATGCTCGGCACCAATGGATGTCGAGTGAGCTCGACTCCAACTGAGAAAGAAGATGCTGAGTGAACTGTATCAAATTTAAGAAATATAACTTAGGAAATATTTCAACTTGAATGCTTTCACCATTAAAACCAGAAAGCCAAAGATTTAAGCTTTCAACCAAACTTGTCAAATGCAATGAATATAAGAGTAAGAATAATGGATTAATTATGTTGCTTGCTTTCTATTCAATCTTGCATTAAACTACTACAAAATCTGGGAGCATTCAGCTTCAACCAGAAAAACCCTAAAATAACCCTAAACTGATTATGCTTCAAAAAACTTTAAACCTGCAACTCTAATGGCTCCTTACAAAGGTGCCTGGAGTAATCACTGCTTCAATAGGACGAATCTAACAATGGCAAACTTACGTAGTGAGTAAGGGAAACACGTGCAACTGTAGGCACAAACTTCTTTCCTTCTTCCTTCTTTGCTCAGCTCTGCAACTCCTTTGATCTTCTTGATCTACTCTCAATGAATGAATGAATGTAGAGACATTCCTTTTGTCATATTCTTCCTTTCCCTCTCAACATTCAAATTCAAAATCTCACCTACCAAAATGAATGCCTTCCGTGACCTGATAGGGTAGATGGGCATGGGGCTCAAGGACAAACAGTTGGCATTGATGTATAATTTCCAACACTCCCCCTTTGTCCTGAGACCCACAAACAAGGATCACTGTTGATCCAAATCAACTAGACTAAGACTCTGTCTTAGGTGCACAAAAGTTCCAATGCCTAATGGCTTGGTAAAAATATCTGCTAGCTACTGCTCCGACTTACAAAATTTCATTTTGATATCCCCATTCTCCACCAACTCTCTGATGAAGTGATATCTGATTTCTATGTGTTTGCTTCTCCCATGGAAGACTAGATTCTTGGACAATGCAATTGATGAGATGTTGTCACAATAAATTGTGGTTCCATCCTCTTGCCTTTCATTCAAATTTTTCAAGATCCTCCTTAGCCAAATTGCTTGACATGCTATTGCATTTGTTGCAATGTATTCAACCTTTATTGTAGATTGAGAAACAATAGGTTGCTTCTTCGATGCCCATAAAATTGCACCCGATCCCATATGAAACATGTATCCGGAAGTGCTCTTCCTATCATCTAAACTTTCAGCCCAATCACTATCAGTATAACCTACCAACTTGAATTCATCATTTGCAGTATATAAAATTCCAAATCCCTTGGTACCTTTCACATACCTTAGGATCCTCTTTCCCGCTTGCCAATGGGAATCCCTTGGTGTTTCCATAAATTTGGAAATTAGACTTACTGCATGCATTAGGTTTGGTCGAGTTGCAGTCAAATACATTAGACTTCCAACCATACTCTTGTATAGTGTTGGATCCACTCTCTTGCTAGAGTCTTCCTTGCTCAACTTTAGACCTACTGCAGTTGGTGTGGGGGTTGCCTTACTATTTTGCATTTTAAATCTCTCCAAGATCTGCCCTGCATACTTTTCTTGAGAGATGAAGATGCCATCATGCATTTTTTTTACTTCTATGCCTAGAAAGTATTTCAAGAGACTTAGGTCTATCATTTCAAATTCACTTTTCATGGCCTCTTTGAATTCACCAATTAGAGTCTTGTCATTACCAATAAAAATTAAGTCATCTACATACAAGACAACAATCAACACATTACCATTTTTTGCCTTGATGTAGAGAGTAAGCTCACCATTACTTTTGCTAAAGCCATTGCTCATCAAATATGAGTCAATCCTACTATACCGTGCCATTGGATCTTGCTTGAGCCCATAGAGAGCTCTCTTCAATCTATATACTTTATTCTCTTCACCTGCAACTTCATAACCAGGTGGTTGCTCCACATACACTTCTTCTTTCAATACACCATTTAGAAAAGCAGAATTCACATCCATTTGATATACCTTCCATTTGTGTTGAGCTGCAATTGCTATAACAACATGCACAATTTCCATTCTTGCAACAGGGGCATATAGGTCTCATCATAGTCTTTGCCATACTGCTGTTTGTAGCCCTTGACTACTAACCTTGCCTTATGCCTATCAATCTTGCCTTCAACATTGCATTTGGTCTTATAGACCCATTTCACTCCAATCACTTACTTCTTGGGAGGTAATTTAGTTAGCTCCCATGTCTCATTCCTTTCTATGGCATCTATTTCCTCATCCATGGCATTACACCATTTCTTCTCCTTAATAGCTTCCTCAAAATATATTGGATCACTATGAGAAAATAATTCAAAATTAACACTCTCATCATAATCTTCATACCTTTCATCTTGGTATATCTCCCTAAGACTCTTGGTCTTTCTTGGTAACAGGGAGGAGAGTGTGGGATTAGAATCTTCATTGCTGCTGCATTACCGACTAGGTCGGTCTTCACTGGTACTCAGCACTGACACTCGGTCATGCTTAGAGGAGCTTGGAAATGTCTGAACCTGCTTGCCTTTTCTTCTATTTGCTCCTTCTTCTTGCTGTTCATCAGCGCCTTCTTCACTCATAATGGGCACTTTACTAGAAGTGCACGGTGACTCATCAATTGAACCATACCGAGACTGATTTTCAAGAAATTCCACATCTCTTGAAAGCATCATCTTGTTGTTTAGTTGGTCATACAATCTGTATGCCTTTGATTCTGGGCCGTACCCTATGAAAATGCATTTCACACCTTTGTCATCAAATTTTTGCCTTTGCTCTTTAGGCACATGTGCATATGCAACACATCCAAACACCCTTAGGTGTTCAACTGTCCATCTTATTCGTGACCAAGCTTCCATTGGAATTTTGTTACGGACTGCCTTTGTAGGACACCTATTAATTAGGTAAACTACTATTGCCATAGCCTCTCCCCAAAATTCAGTTGGGAGACATTTTTCTTTCATCATGCTCCTTGCCATTTCAATAATGGTCTTGTTCTTTCTTTTAGCCACTCCATTCTACTGTGGTGTATAGCTGGTTGTAAGCTCTTTCTTAATGCCATGTTTCCTGCAAAAGTTTACAAAAGAATTGGAGGTATACTCCCCTCCTCTATCTAATCTTAGGACCTTGATATAATGTCCACATTCTCTTTCAGCCTGGGCCTTAAATTCTACAAATTTATTAAATGCTTCAGATTTATTCTTTAGAAAATACACCCATGTCCTACGACTGAAATCATCAATGAATGTCATGAAATAAGTACTCCCTCCAATGGAAGTAACTTGCATAGGGCCGACTAGGTCAGTATGCACTAACTATAATGGATATCTAGCCCTCCTAGAATTTCCAGAATTAAAGGGAAGCCTATGTTGTTTACCCAAAATACAAGCCTCACACTTGTCACAAGAATTTCCTACACGTGGCAAACCTTCTACCATTCTTTTTTTTGATAATAAATTTAAACCAGCATAGCCAAGATGACCATACCTGAGGTTCCATAGCCATGAGGGATCTTCAATCACACTCCTTAGAGCTAATTGTGTGGGAGGTGCAACACTAACTTGAGATGAGAAACATGTCTCAATCCTCAAGGGAAACATTCTGTTCTTGGTCATTTGAACTGCTGCAAGTAGGTCCTTGCTCCCATTCTTTTCTTGAATGACACACATGTCATTCTCCATCAGCACTTTGTATCCATTTTGAATGAGCTGACCAATGCTCATCAAATTGTGCTTCATACCAGGGGCAAAATACACATTTTGTATTTCCCTTTTCTCACCTTTCTTGGTGCGGACCATAATAGATCCTTTGCCCACAACTTGTAGGGTTCCATTATTACCCATCTTAATTTATGATTTGACACTCTTGTCAATGAATGAAAACAAGGTTTCATTACCACTCATGTGGTTGCTACATCCACTGTCGAGGTACCAAACATCAGGGCTTCCTTCTTCACCAAAATTACACATGATGAAGGCAATGTTTTCACTTCCGATATTCACATCAACCACATTTTCTTGTCTTGACTGATCTTTTTACTTCTTCCAGCATTCATTTGCATAATGCCCATATTTATGATAGTAGTAGCATTCTACATTACTCTTATTTGAGTTTTAGTTTTTCTTACCTCCTCTTGAAGTATTTTGTGAGCTACTTGCTCCATCTGTTCTTCCTGAACTTTCTGTTGGAGCATTTCTTTGTCCTCCATTACCTCGGCCTCTGCCTCTAGAGTTTCTACCTGAGCCATTTCTTCCTCTCCCCCTTCCTTTTGGATTTGACTGAGCCTTGAATGCTTGGTCTTGGGTAGAAGAATATGTGGATCTATTGATCCTATACTCATGGGTTTTAAAAGAACCCATCAACTCATCCATTGTCAAAGTAGTGAGGTCTTTTGCCTCTTCTATGGTCATGACCAAATGGTCATATTTATGAGGTAAACTCCTCAATATCTTCTCCACTATCCTCTGCTCTTGATAGTCTTCTCCATTTGACTTCAGTTGGTTAATGACATTGGAGGTCCTTGAACTAAAGTCTGCAACTAATTCATTCTCCTTCATCTAAAGGTTCTCAAACTCCCTCCTTATATTCTGTAGCTTTACAGTGCAGACTTTATCAGTCCCCTTGAAGTTCGTCTCAAGGATATCCCATGCTTCCTTTGCATAATTTGCTGCTGCAATCTTAGGAAAAATTGTCTCTGTTATTGTTGCTTCAATCAAACTTAATGCCTCAGCATCTTTCCTCCTTGACTCTTTCAAATGAGTCTTCTGTGCATTTGTGAGGGCAGCATACTGAATTGGATCAGTCACATCATTGAATCCATTGACCACAAACTTCCACAAATCATCTGCAACCATAATGGTCTTTATCTTCTTTGTAAATGTATCATAATTCTGTCCATTAGATGATGGTGGCTGCTGCCATATCTTTCCTGCATCTCCTGCCATGTCAAATATCCCAAGAAAAACAAATGCCCTAACTCACTTTGGATGTGGGGCCTCAAAGCTCTGATACCATGTGAGAAATATAGATAAAAATTTCAACTCAAACTCACAACTCAACCCTAACCCTAAAAGATTGCTCAACACTCACAATTGCTGAGTGCCAGTTTTACTCGGCACTTGAAGGTGTCGAGTGGCAGGTTGCTCAGCACTTGAAGAAAAGTGCTTAGCACAGGAAGGTGACGAGTGCCAAAAATTACTCGGCACTTGCTCGGCACAAGAAGGTACTGAGTGACAGGCAACAGGTGTTGAGTGAACTCGGCACAAAGAGGAGCTCGACACTTGCATAGGAAATGCTCAGCACCAATGGATGCCGAGTGAGCTCGGCTCCAACTGAGAAAGAAGATGCTGAGTGAACTGTATCAAACTTAAGAAATATAACTCAGGAAATATTTCAACTTGAATTCTTTCACCATTAAAACCAGAAAGCCAAAGATTTAAGCTTTCAACCAAACTTGTCAAATGCAATGAATAGAAGAGTAAGAACAATAGATTAAGTATGCTGCTTGCTTTCTATTCAATCTTGCATTAAACTATTACAAAATCTGGGAGCATTCGAATTCAACCAGAAAAACCCTAAAATAACCCTAAATTGATTATGCTTCAAAAAACTTTAAACCTGCAACTCTAATGGCTGCATACAAAGGTGCCTGGAGCAATCACTGCTTCAATAGGACGAATCTAACAATGACAAACTTACAGATTGAGCAAGGGAAACACGTGCAACTGCAGGCACAAACTTCTTTCCTTCTTCCTTCTTTGCTTAGCTCTGCAACTCCTCTGATCTGCTTGATCTGCTCTCAATGAATGAATGAATGTAGAGACATTCCTTTTGTCATATTCTTCCTTTCCCTCTCAACATTCAAATTCAAAATCTCACCTACCAAAATGAATGCCTACTGTCCATGAATGCCTGCGGTGACCTGACAGGGTAGATGGGCGTGGGGCTCGAGGACAAACAGCTGGCGTTAACGTATAATTTCCAACATTTACCATGATTTTGTGTACATGGGATCATTTTGACTTTGGCTCTTTATATTTGTACATACTCTACCATTGGGAATGCTCGAAAGCTCTAAATAACTGGCTATGCCATTCAAAGTGGGCTTCTTATCATGCTCCAGTTTATATTTGTTGTGGTAAGTATTAATTTGTTTGTTTCATATACTGATATCTCTCAGTTTGCATTGTGCTGAGCTTTGGCATGAAAAGCCATGATTACTGCTTACTGCTCAAATATGTGATGGATCTTTCATAGACATTTCATAAGTGATCATATGGATAGTTTGATTTCTTTGTTACATTTTAGCACACTTGGGTAAAATTCACCATGGTTGTATGTGTTGTGACCTCTCCATTTATATATCTGTAGATATGTTATAACTTTGGGTAAGCTTTGCCACTTTTCTTGTGTTACAGGCTGGAAGCATGCATCTTTTCTATAATTTTAAATTTCTACAAATATGTCATGGCTTGAGTTGATTTGGGCTTTTGTGAATTTCTTACTGAAGCTCTCACTTTTATTTATGGTCTTATATGAATGTTTTGAAAGAGGATGCAGCTGGTCACAGATAAGACTTCCCTTGCATTATTTTTGCACTCTGTATGTTTTACTTCAAAATATTTGGTATTTTTCAATAATATCATGGGTTGTATTATATTCCTCTACTTGTATTGGTTACCTTTCCTGTTGAAAAAAATGAAACTCTGCCTCTCAAATGAATGGTGTGACTTGATACATATTGTTGAGCATACAAACAAAGCTCTATTTTAAAAATGCATTCCAAGTTTAAAAATTTGGAAAGAAAATTGATACATCATGTCTCTATTTTTTTCTATTTCCTTGACAGATGATATGTAGAAAAATATATAAATTTGTCATCACTTCTACATATCCAGTTGTGTATTCCTCTCCATTATTATCCACCATGACTGGAATGAATACTTTCATATTCGGTGTTGGTTGGTAAATATGTAGAGACATCATCTCTCTAACTTTTGTAATTCGAGTATTAATAGCTACATCCATTTGTGTTTGAATAACGATCCCCTTATAATGTGTGACATTTCTTTACTGTATATTTGATTATCTTGACTCTTCAACAACCATTGTTACTTCCACAGGCTTGACTTTGAAGGAATTTAATTTGCTTCTCTTTCTGTTCATAATCTTGTAGCTGCACAATGAAACAAAAATGTTACATAAAATATGCTATTCATATATAGATAGTTGATCTTTTGAAGATTATGCCCGCGTGGCCCTAAATTGGCCTGTTCTGGAAATAACCCAGATCGCTGATTTTCAAGAGTCCACCTTATTTTCTCAGAAAACTGGACGCAATAATGATTCTCATGATTTTTGTTTTTTTAATAAAAGACACAAAACCATGGTATGTTGATTTGATATATTATTGTCTGAATGCCTTTGCTACTTATCTACTATAGCCCTTAATTGTATTGAACATTTTGTGTTGAACTTATGGATTTCTTTTCAATACTAAATTTTTTCCTATGAAAATGGGATTTTTTCATTCCTTATGAAAATCTGGGTGATCTTTGCATTTCCTTGACTGCAATAGGCTGTAATGTCATCTTGATTTTGTATTTAATAGATATTGAAAAATTCATTGGTAATGTAGGCTCATATCTCAACAAGAAATGAGACTCTTATGATTTCCCTTTGATGATCACAGTCTCTTGCTATTGAGTCCAATCTTTTAGCATTGCTCTTCATTATACATTTCAATGGCAATATGGTTGGAAACCTCTCATGATTCATTTGATGAATGAAATACCAACTCCCTATTATTTCGTGCTCTAAATCACATCTGATTTACTTCTCCATGTAGCATGATTTATTTTTTGACTATGACATAAAGATTCATATATTATTGATCATTGTTTTTATTAATGGTCCTTATTGAATCCCAAAATTTCTCATGGAATACTTATTGCTTCCTTCTTGATATTTGTTGCTCATTGTTGATTATGTCTTGGATCATCTTAAATTGGTCTTCATTGAATATGATCTCTTGTTAATATTTGATTTACTATTCTCATATACATGCACCTCTTTCATATCAACATTTGATTCCATTTGACTTTGTTTTCTTGGCTTTAAAAAAACTGATATGTGTAAGTACAATATATTAATGTAGTAGCCAAATAGAAGGAATAGGCTAAATCTTTCATTCCTTAGTTCATTTATAACTAAAATCATTTTATTATCTTGTAGGTATTGGTAAAGGTGGAGCCATCCTCTCAATCAACTGCTTCTACTTTGTTCATCCACCATTCAATCCAAGCAATGACGGATCTCCTTATCCTCCTCTTGAATCCTATGTTTCAACGTTTTAATTGCATCTACCAATTTTATGAATCTGTCCATAGATTGTGTGGAATCCTTGCACTATGATTGATTCTAATGCAATGAAAGATATTAAATTGTAAAGAAATCTCTTGTAAATAAACTTTTGTAACCTCTTTGCCAATGAATATAACGATCTTTTTTAGCACTTGTACTTTTCTTTATGGCTCAAACTAAAAAATAACACTCGACATTTTAAAAGTTTTGAATTGTATCAGTCTAGCATAGCTATGAAACTCTATACAAGTCTACAAATTTTAGCATGATCCTAAAATTGGTAACACTTACATGTACTACTAAAATTGGCAACATTTACTATTATTTGACAAACTGATACTCTTTTCTAGATAATATAGAAGCATCTAGCAGCAGTCCAACATGCCCTCCCCATCTAGGATTTATGTAGGGAGTTTGCATTTGATGTGGTATGATGAAACCAAATTTAGATTCGGATGATCGAACTGGAGTTGCTCTTAAATATATTCATAAGGTATCCCTTTTATGAAAGTGAATTGCATCATTTAATTATTTGTTCAATTTCCTTGAATTGTAACTCAATTATTTTAAAAAACAACCTTTTCTTAAATGTTTTTACAAATTGATTGTCTATAGACAATACAACTAGTCTTAAATTTTTCTTGTCTAATTCCTTGCATTGATCTTTTAGCACATAAAATTCAATTATATGCTTTTGTAACTGAAATCATTTCATATATAAATATTTTTTAGGATTTTAATCTCACAAATAGAGTAGTTGCATGGTTACGTGATAATGATATGAAGAAGTTACTACCCAAAAAGAAACTCTATTTAGTGTTGGATCTAGATCACACATTGCTCAATTCTTCTCATTTTGTTGAAATCCTCCACGAAGAGGTGACATATGTCACATCAACTTACTTCAAGGGCATATCAAACACTGAATCAAGTGTGCTAGTCAGTTACCATGATAAATTTTTTAAATTTTTTTTATCATTTTATTCTTTGAAATGATTTCTTCTACAGTTGTAAGGACTCGTGCTTTAGTTATCTATTCCTTTTCCTTGATTGCACCTTTCCTTGTTTGTTAACAACTCAAGTTACCTTTGTTGTTTATTAGTAGCCCGTTCACTACTTATTTTCACTTGATTGCTGACTTAAGATTACTTCCTTAGACTTATTTATTCTTATTCACTGCTACATGAATTATAATTCTTTTCATTCATGATTAGAGTTTCTTATTGAGGTGGTGCTATGACAATGTTTTCAATCCATTATTGCTAGTTAAAAAAATCTAATTTGATGCCATTTTCCTCTTGAATGTTGATTTCTACTCTCTCAATGAGTGCTTATGCTGATTGGTTTGATCTAGATATTTGATTGCTTAAGAGTAATATCAATTGATTATTATCCTTCTTTTTCTTCTATGCTTTATCTTTCGTCCAACATATTGATTAGAGATTTTATGTCCAAGGGCTTAGAATATTGGTAAAGAAAATATTTTAAGGTTAAGCGATTAGAAGATAAGAAAAAATATTTCTTCCTTTTTGTTGTTAAGAGAATGGAGATAGAGAGTGGAATAGAAATTGATTCTTTTAGCAAGATTTTTTAGAGTAGAGATGGTAGAGTTCCTCTGTCTTTTATAGAAACTGCTAGTAAAGTCATCACTTGCAAAGGTAATATATCATCTTTCATTCTAAAATATGTATTTCTTGTCACTTTTCATGCCTCAAGATTCATGAGTTTTCCAATGAATTAGTCATATTGTTGATCTTTCTCTAGATTGTTCAATTGTGGTAGCATGGAGGGATAAGGAGCTATTGGCAATACAAGATGCTTAGGCTTAGACTTTTTTAATAGTCACTAATATTCTTATTAGGCTAATAATGATTTAACCAAGGTTCTGAATCTTGTCTTGGCAAAGCTTAGATTTCCTAAACTTTTCTTTTATTTTGTTTTTTTATGAACCTTATTTACACCTTCTAACTATGTTGAATAGAATTCAAGATTTTGTTCATATAGAGTGTAAATGTGATGTTAATATTTTCTTTTCTTGATTATATTTTCTATGTTGCCACATATAGTTCTAATGTCTTCGACAAAATTGATTGAGCCAAAGCTTCAATAGATGTTATTCAACACATTCATGTCTCGACCATTGTAATGGGTTTGGAGTTGTCTAACAATGGAATTATAGGGACAAGAAATTTGGTTGCATTGCCATTCATAGAGTTGAAGCATGTTGGATCAATGTTTTTGGTAGTCTTTTGTTTTTTCCTCACAAAAATTTCCTACCAAAAAATAGTCTCCTAGGTCATGGTAGGAATTAGCACAGCTCAACATGACCTCTATACATCAATCATACACGGATTGTGCATGCTCTTGACATTGGTATTATTATGGTGATTACATTTTGTCATTATGACTCTATTTTTGCAATGCATGCAAGCTAGTCCCAATTATTGCAGAGACTATGAAAAGAAAAAATAGCTAGTTTGATGTGATTTTTTAATGGGGTTTGATGTTTTTATTTAATGAAAAGGTCTATTTTCTTGACATAAACTGTATAATCATTTGTACCTTTTTCTAAGAAGTTAGCACAAGAAACAATACTTGTGTGTGGCCAAAGTGCTCTAAATTATATTTATAGAGTCTATCACTACAATAATTTAGACAAGTGTAATTGACATGGAATATTATTTTAAAATGCTTGAATAGAAGAATTTAAAATTGTTGAATTGTTATTCAAAAAGATTTAGATTATTGTTCTTCATAATAAATAAAATTTGTGTTCTTTGAGAAGAGTGTATCATGTTACAGTGACCACGATCATGGTAGATCTAATGTTGGGAAGATAACTTTGTCAATTTTTTGTATTATTCTTTAAAGAGTACTAGCTTAATGGAAGAGCACCTACTTTATAAGGAGGATAGTGGTTCAATTCCATCGTGCCCTAATATGACTAAATTAATTATTAAATAAACTACCAAATATAATTCTATATATACTACTAAATATACTATCAAGTAAACTACCAAATATACTACCGAATATACCACCCAAAAAACTACCAAATATACTACCAAATCAACTACCAAATACTACCATATATACTACTAAAAAAACTACCAAATATACTATCAAACAAACTACCAAACAAACTACCAAAATTACCAAATAAACTACCATATAAACTACCAAGTAACAACAATAAATGACTAAATCAATGACCTAATCAATGATTAAAATAGCTTAGCCATAAATTTGGTTGGGAGATAAATGTTTGGCAATAAACTACCATTGGTCATGTGATCAAAATTAGTCACATATCTACAATCTTTAGTAGTTTATTTAGTAATATATTTTTGTTTTTGTACTAGTGAGATGAAGATGATGTTGAAGAGCTTGAAGCATTGTTGGCGAGTTGATTTCACAAAGGAAAAGGAAAATAGATAGGTAAGATGCCTATCATATGTTTCAATTGTAATGAAGTTGATCATATTGCTGCAAGGTGTCCTAAGAAGAAGAACAATAGAAGTGGAGACAAATTTAGAAGCAAAAGAGATGAGAATAATAAAAATTAAAAAGAAAAAGAAAAGGAGTCCTATTACATTGTTGAAGATGAATCTAATGAAGAATCTGATGATCATGAGGATGAAGTTGTCTATGTTGAAATGAAGGATGATTTTGATGAAGATTAGGAAATTGCATTGGTGTCTTATGTGAACAAGAGTGACAGATGGATTATTGGCAGTGATTGTTCCAATCACATGACTGGAGATAAAAGTAAGTTCAATTCTCTTGTGCATTATGATGGTAATAGTGTGAGATTTGGAAATGATGCACCATGTCTTATCAAAGGAAAACGATCAATTAAGTTGACAGATAAGATCATTTGTGACAATGCTTATTATGTAGAAGGACTAGACTATAATTTGTTAAGTTTGTCACGACTAAATAGTATTGTAAATAAGTTGAATTTGGAAATAGAAAAGCTATGATCTATGATCCTAATGGAGAGCTAATTCAAAATGGTGATCAAACTAGAGGTAATCTATTCTACCTTAATGTGAATGATGCTATTTGTCTAGTTGTACAATTTGATGATGTGTGCTTGTGGCATAAAAGACTATGTCATGTAAATTTTGATAATTTGGTCAGTATTAGTAAGATGAAAAGAAATAGAGGTTTTCCAAAATTGAAGAAACTAGATAATCTAATTTGTAAACAATTCCTGTTAGGCAATATGGCTAAATCAAGTTTTAAGAGTAAGGCTCACTCTTCAAAAGAAATTCTTGAATTCTAGCTCATATTGATTTATGTGGACCAATCTATGTGCAAAGCTAAATAGGTGACAAGTACATTATTCTATTTGTTGATGATTAATTTAAGATGATGCTAGTTATGTTTTTGAAGAAAAAATCTAATACATTTCAAATGTTTAAGTGGTACTTGGAAAGAGTTGAAAAGGAAACTGGTAAGAGTTTGAAATGTCTGAGATCTTATAGAGATTGAGAATTCACATCAAATGAGTTTAAGATGTTCTATAATGATAGAGGAATCGAAAGATAAACTTTTTCACCTAAAACCCCTCCACAAAATGGGATTTCTGAAAGGAGGAATATATTTATGATGGACTATGCTAGAACACTCATGATGGAGAAGAATGTTGCTTTGAAATACTAGAAAGAAGCTATCGGTACAACTATCTATACCCTGAATACAGTACATTCTAGAAAGCTACAAATTCCACACCTTTTGAACTTTGGTATGGATAATCACCTAATGTAAAATATTTTAAGGTATTTTGAAGCAAGTGATACATTCTTAAAGATAATAGGAATGGAAATTTTGATGCTAAAAGTGAAGAACGTATAATCCTAGGCTATGCCACAAGAAGAAAATATCATACGTGTTTAAATACTAATACTAATAAAGTTGTGGAAAGTGAGAATGTTAAGTTTGATGAATATAAAAAATTACATGAAGCTAAACTTGCAAAAGAACCTAAAGATTACAAATCTTTTGTGTATTTCTATGATGACATGATCGATGATGAAGCTATGAACCAAGTTACAAATCAAAAACAACAAGTTTCAGTGATTTTTGAGTCACATACAATGAATTTTGAGCTACATTAATGAGTCAAGTTGCAATCAAAAGTTAAGGTACATTCTAATAATGAGATTAGTGCACTTGAAAGGAATGGAAAATTACTCGGTAGAGACGCAAACAATGATTATGAAGTTGAAAGATCTATTGAAGAAAATAGAGCAGAACCAACATTCTCAAAGTATGTTAGAAGACATCAACCTACTACACAAATTATTAGAGATAAAGAGGCCAGACCTATGACAAGAAACAAGTTGAGAAGTGATAGATATCTGCTAAGTATGCATGAGAAGGATGCATTGGAAAATGATGACTTGATTCAAGCCATGAGAGAAGAGATTGAGAAGAACAAAACTTGGTCACTTGTACCGAAACTAGAGAATAAGAATGTTATTGGAACCAAGTCAGTTTGTAGAAATAAAATGGATGAGAATGGTGAAGTCACAATAAATAAAAAGAGATTAGTTTGCAAGGGGTATGCTCAAGAAGAAGGAATTGATTATGGAATTTTTTTTGCCCTAGTTGCAAGATTGGAAGGAGTAAGAACTTTTATTGCTTAATCTACATACAAAGGTTTCAAAGTTTATCAGATGGATGTGAAATCTGCATTTCTGAATGGTATACTAGAAGAAGAGGTTTACATTTAACAACCTGAAGGATTTGTTGGTACAAACAATGAGAACATGGTATATAGACTACACAAAGCTTTATATGGTTTAAAGAAAGCAGCCAGAGCATGGTATGAGAGAATTCATAATTATCATGTGAAGAATGGTTTTGGGAGAACTGGCAACAACAATAATCTATACTTGAAGACTAGAGATGGTAAATATTTTTTACTAGCTGAAATTTGTGTTGATGATATCATATTTGGAGGACAAAATGTATTATGTAAGACATTTTCTGATGAGATGGTGAAAGAATATGAGATGCCCATTTTCATAGAGATTAAACTCTTGGCATGGAGGATTCAAAACCTGTTAGCACACCTATGGTCATAGGACATAAACTATCAAAGAAAAACAATTCTTCCAAAGTAAACCAAACTTTGTACAGGTCTATGATTGGAAAATTGCAATATGTAGTTTATAGTAGATTGGGCATTACTTTACCTATTAGGATTGTTGAAACATTTTCTACAAATCATAAGGAGAATTATTTGATGACTCTAAAAGGGATTATGAGATATCTAAAAGGAACAAAGGACTTTGGTCTATACTACAAGAAAAATGATAAGTTTGAATCGAGAGCCCATACAGATGTTGATTGGCCTGGAAATGTTGATGACAAAAAGAGTACAAGTGGTGGAGAATTTTTCTTAGGAAAGAGACTAGTTTCATAGGCTAGTAAGAAACAAAATTGGATATCACAATCTACTGTTGAAGCTAAATATGTTGTTGTTGTAGTGAATTGCACAAATATTGTATGGATCAAAAAGCTACTCAAAGGAATGAAGGAGGAAATTACTAAACCTATGATACTTTACTATGATAACACAAGTTCTACAAACATATCTAAGAACCTTGTGATGCATAAAAACACAAAATACATAGCTATCAAGTATCATTACTTGAGAGAGCTGGTCCAAGACAAAGAAGTGAAAATGGAATATGTGAATATGAACAAACAAATATATGATATATTCACAAAAACTTTACCTAAGGATTCTCATGAGTATCTAAAGGGGTAAAATAAGGCAATACCCATATATAAAGTTGTTTAAGAAGCATGAGAAGTGCGCTGCATCAACTGAGATGAATGTCATATTTTACAAATTGATGCACTAGATCTTAGTTTAGGAGTTGCGTAAAGTAATCCAAAAGTTGGAACAAAAGATTAGTCACACTTAAGGTAATAAAGGGAGAACTTGAATTGTTAACATCTACATGTTGAGATGACAATTCTTTGCAATTGTTGTCAAAGAGGGAGATAGAGATTGAATACCGAACAAAGCAAGGGAGAAATATCCAAGAGGGAGATAGAGAAAGAGCCTGAACATCTAACTTTACCTTGAAAGAGGGAGAGTTACCTTAGGGAGAGAAATAACTTGATAAGTAGAAAGGGAGATATAGTCAAGGAAAGTCAGAAGGTTAGAGAAATCATAGTAAAGGAGAGATCAAAGATATACTATGAGGGAGATATGAAAGAAAGAAGGAGATTGGTAAAGCTCACATTACCATACATAGAGGAAGGACACATACAAATATCAAGAGAGATTGTAATACAAAGTATTAATTTTCTCTTTGCTATTGTTGTTCCAGTATTAGGTTTTCATCAATCCCAAAGAGGGGGATTGTTGAAAACAAGATTGTTTGTATGAAATTTGGAACAATCATTATATTCTCAATGATGTCAAACCTACTACTTGCTAGTGAGACAATTGCTTCTTTCGTCTGAATGTTATCATTTTTTTGATTGATGAAGAGGATTTGATCAAATTTGATAATAAGAGAACCTAGAGGAAAGGTTGAGTTATTTGGTATATAAAAGGAGTACTGAGACCAAGTAAGACATGGATGACATGTTGTATTTTTTATCTACCTAAATTTGGAGTTGGTAGATACACCAACTAGGTCTTGAAGAACAAAGAAAGAAAAATGAGTTTTCTAATCTTCATTGAGTTATCACTTGGTGCAAAGTGAAGTTAGTTCAACTTGGGAAGAAAATCAATTAGTGCAAAGAAAAGTGAAGATCTAGTGTATGTTGAGTGAATTTAGTATGTGCCGAGTAAATTTTAGTGTGTGTGTAGTGACAATAAAAGATAATATGTACTGAGTGAACTATTAGTGGATGCTAAGAAACACAATGTGTGCCAAATATCAGAGGTTAGTTAATGTCGAGTGGCAACATTATGAGTTTGACTATCGATTCATTGAATTTGAGCGAACAAAATTGATTTCTTGGATTGTGTGGAGTGTGTGGAAGATACGCTTGATGATTTGGAGGCACATAATTCAAGATAAACCATTTTGTGGAAAATTTGAAGAGGATTGTAGAAGAAGTTTCTAGAGGGAACAAAATGGAAAAGAGGGAAGATTCAATGAATTTGACCTAACCCTAAAATGGATGATTGTTATTGAGTGAAAAAAGACCAAAATTATCTTCATAAGGGGATATGAGGCTTGAAGCAATAGTTGGCATGTTGGAGAACCCAAGGAACACAAGGAGTCTAGGGTGTTGCTTCATATGGTGAATGGATAAGAGAGTCTCCAATTGGAATGCAAAGAAAGAAGGCTTAAGAGGATGAATCCTTGAAGGGTGAACAAGCTATCAGAGCTAAAGTGAATGAAGCCAAATAGAATTGAGGACTAAAAAAGATCGATAATATGCAAGTGAGTTGTGATTTGTTATCAAATCATTTCCTACTATTACTTTCTAATCATTGTATCAGTTTAGGATAAATTCTTTGGATTAAGGTTGACCTAACAATCATTTGTAAATCTTTTAACTAGGTGACATTTGTTAGAAATGATTTAGAACAACTTGTGTGGGGGGGGGGGGGGCGGTGAATCAATTATTCAAGGTCCAAAAGTCCAATTAAAACATTTTACTAAGTGTACTGAGCCCATTCAACCATTCATTCATTCAAGCTTAAACTTTTCTAATCAGCAGGTTACTATAAATTAGCATGCAAGCATAACACATGACACAATGATTTATGTGGAAACCAAATTTGGGAAAAACCACTAGTAACGTGCTACTCAATTCTCACTCTTCTGAAGTGATGCCTTGTGAAAGGCCTGCCCTGTTAATTGCTACAACACACTATTATATGTGACATGGTTAAAGGATTTAACCACTCTATTAGAAGTGGGCCTTGTTAGAGGACTTTAGAACATTCACTTGGAATGTCACCCTATTAAAGGATTTACAAATGGCTATTAAACCAACCTAAGTCCATAGGATTTCCATTTACCCTAACTGATACAATTGCTAGAGAGTAACAATGAGGGGTTTTGACCTGATTACAATACACAACTTATCTTTCAAATCTCAAATCACTTTTTAGCTCTTCACAATTTGCCTGGCTTTGGTCTCTCCAACACTAACAACTTGTCTGCCCTTCAAGCTTCATCTCCTTGAGTTTCCATGCTCAATGTACTAGTACAATCATCTCTCCTCTGACCACTTGTCAAAGCAGAGTCTCTATACTCCATTCTTCATCCTCCTTGAAACCCTTCAATCACTTCAGCAACTGTAGCCAGTAACCCTCACTTCAAGGTCTATGATTCCTTAAATAAAAGTCAGGAATCCTCTTTCCTGCTCGACTCTTCCCTCCATTTGTTTTGGTTCGGATGGATTAGGTAGGATTCATTGAATCTAACCCACATTTAGTTTCCTCTAGAAACATCTTGAAGAATCCTCTTCAATTCACCCAAAAATGGTTTATATAGATTTCTATGCCACTAGCTCATCACCCTTATCCTCTATTAGGTTCACAAAATTCTAGGTAATAATCATGTTGGCTTATATCTGGCAAATCTATAACTTTTCACATAATGTAGTAGCTCGACACTATTGAAAAACTAACACTTGGCATACACTATCTTACTCGACACCTACTATGAATTCACTCGATGTTCACTATATTTTACTAGCACTTGGCACCTAAAGTTCACTTGACATTTTTATTTACTCGACACTTGAACTTCACTCGAAACCTAAAGATCACTTGACATCTTCACTTACTCGGCACTTGAACTTCACTCGGCACACAGTAGGATTTTTTGATGCTTAGCTCCAACTAAAAATTTTCTCGACTTGAACTAACTTCTCTTACATAGTGATGCTTGATTGCAATATGCTTTTTTTTTGCATGCATTACAAGGTTCTTTGATATGTTAATAGAACTTGTATTATCATAGTAAAGTATCATAGGTTCATTCACCTCTTCCTGCATACCTTACAACAAATGTTTGATCCATACAATAGTTGTGCAATTGATAGCAGCTACAACATATTCAGCTTCAGCTATGGACAATGAGATACAACTTTGCTTTTTGATTGTCCATATGATCAACCTTTTACCTAAGAAGATTTCTCTTCCAGTGGTACTTTTTCTATCATCAATGTTACCTCCCCAATCAGCATTAGTGTAGGCTCTTAGTTCAAACTTTTCACTCCTCTTATAGTACACACCAAAGTCATCAGTCCCTTTTAGATACCTCAGTATTCTCATTATTGCCATCAAATGATTTTCTCTTGGATTTGCAAAAAATCTTGGCACAATTCCAATCGCTAATGAAATGTCTAGTCTACTATGTACAACATACTGCAATTTTCCAATCATGGATCTATACATTGTCTGATTCACTTCAACAGATTCATCATTCTTGGATAACTTATGTCCTATTAACATTGGTACACTAATTGGCTTTGAGTCTTCTAACCCAAATTCATTGAGTATCTCATTGATATATTTGGATTGGGTTACAAATATGCCATGCTTTAGTTGATATACTTGCAATCCAATAAAGAATTTGATTTCTCCAAACATAGACATCTCAAACTCATGTTTCATTTGATCAACAAAATCTTTGCATAGGACATCTTTTTCTCCAAATATTATATCATCAAAAATGATTTTTGATATCAAAATGTCTTTACCTTTTTCTACCTTGATATACAAGTTGCTATTGTCATCTATTTTCTCAAATCCTATGTTCACAAGATATTTGTGTAGTCTCTCATACCATGCTCTAGGAGCTTGCTTCAAACCATAAAGTGCTTTGTGTAGTTTGCAGACCATATCCTTGTTCTTCTCATCAACAAATCCCTCTCGTTGTTTTATATAGACTTCCTTATACCATTTAGAAAAACAAACTTCACATCCATTTGGTAGACTTTGAAACCTTTGTAGGTAGCATATGCAAGTAGTGTTCTTACTCCTTCCATTCTAGCAATAGGGGCAAATATTTCTCCACAATCTAATCCTTCTTCTTGTGCATAGACTTTGCAAACTAGTTTGGCCTTGTTTCTTGTGATCTCTCCATTTTCATCAAGTTTGTTCCTAAACACCCATTTTGTACCAATTACATTCTTATCAGCTAGTCTAGGAACTAGGGTCCATGTTTTCTTCTTCTCAATTTGATCTATTTCCTCTTTCATAGCTTTATACCAGTCATCATCTTATAGTGCAACTTTCACTATTTTAGGTTCAACCTTGCTTAGCAGACATGATTCATTGCTTAGTATGCTCCTTGTCATTGTTCTGGCATCCTTGTCACCAATGATCCATTCTGCAGGATGGTATCTTCTCACATACTTGGCTAACCTTGGTTCTATCCTTCTTTCCATATTTAATCCTTCAGCTTCAGATTTAGTTTGCTCTTCTCTATCTGGTATTTCATCATCTCTTTCATGGGTACTAATTTTAGAATTAGAATGAGCATTGTGTTCATTCTGTAGCTCAACTTCTAAATAGAGGTCGCCATTCACTAGTTGTGACTTGGCTGATACTAAAAATTTTTTTTGATTCACAACATGATTAGAAAAATTATCTTCAATAGTCATTCCTTGATAGAAGTAGACAAAAGATCTATAATCTTTTGATTGCTTGGATTCATCAACTTGGAGTTCTACATGCTCATCTAAATTTACATTTGCACTTTCCACAATCTTGTTACTGTTAGTATTCAAACACTTATATGCTTTGATTTTAGTGGAGTATCCAAGGAATATACCTTCATCACTTTTTGCATCAAACTTGTCATTTCTAGTATCTTTAAGAATATAACATTTACAACCAAATACTTTGAAATGTTTCACATTAGGCAATTGACCATACCATAGTTTGAAAGGTGTTGCATTTGTTCCTTTCTTGACTTGAACTCTATTTAGGGTGTAAACAATAGTGCTTACAGCTTCTCTCCAGTACTTTAGAGCAACATTTTTTTCCATCATTAAAGTTCTTGCATAGTCTATCACTGATCTATTCCTTCTTTCAGCAATACCATTCTATGGTGGAGTTCTTCATGCTGATGTTTGCCTTTTGATACCTTTGTCATTGTAGAATATCTCAAATTATTTTGATGTAAACTCTCCTCCTCTATTTGACCTTAGGCACTTTAGACACTTTCTTATTTCCTTTTCCACTTTGGCCACATACCACTTAAACATTTGAAATGCATCAAATTTTTTCTTTAAAAACATAGTAGTCATCATCCTAGAATAGTCATCTACAAATAACATTATGTATCTATCTTCTAGGTAGCTTTGAATTTCTATTGAACCACATAAGTCTGTATAGACTAGCTCTAGTACTTCTTTTGCAGTGTACATTTTTCTTTTGAAACTTGACTTGGTCATCTTTCCTAGTTGACATTGTTTGCACACTGTGTTTTCTAGTTTCTTCAGTTTTGGCAACCCTCTAACTTTCTTCTTTTTTCTGATGCTAATCAAATTATCAAAGTTAACATGACATAACCTTTTATACAATAGCCAAACATCATTAAGTCTAACAATGAGATAGTTTTCATCTTCCATATCTAGGTAAAACAAGTTACTCCTAGTTTGTTCACCTTTTCCTATCAGATTTTACCACTTAAACATTTGAAATGCATCAAATTTTTTCTTTAAAAACATAGTAGTCATCATCCTATAATACTCATCTACAAATAACATTATGTATCTATCTCCTAGATAGCTTTGAATTTCTATTGAACTACATAAGTCTGTATGGACTAGCTCTAGTACTTGTTTCGCAGTGTATATTTTGCTTTTGAAACTTGACTTGGTTATCTTTCCTAGTTGACATTGTATGCACATTGTGTTTTTTGGTTTCTTTAGTTTTGGCAACCCTCTAACTTTCTTATTTTTGCTGATGCTAATCAAATTATCAAAGTTAACATGACACAACCTTTTATACCATAGCCACACATCATTAAGTGTAACAATGAGACAGTTTGCATCTTCCATATCTAGGTAAAACAAGTTACTCCTAGTTTTTTCACCTTTTCCTATCATATTTTGATTAGTGTCATATATTTTAGTAGATTTGTTTCCAAATTCTACTTTGCAACCTTCATTACCTAATTGTGATACACTTAGAAAATTGTAATTCAATCCTTCAACATAGTATGCATTATCACATGATATTTTCTCAATAAGCTTGATAGAACCTTTCCCTTTGATTTGACATGGAGCATCATTACCAAATCTAAGACTATTTCCATTACACTGAGTAAAGGTAATGAACTTACTTTTATCTCCTGTCATGTGATGTGAGCATCCATTGTCTATGATCCACTTGTCATATATTTTGATTAGTGTCATATATTTTAGTAGATTTGTTTCCAAATTCTACTTTGCAACCTTCATTACCTAATTGTGATACACTTAGAAAATTGTAATTCAATCCTTCAACATAGTATGCATTATCACATGATATTTTCTCAATAAGCTTGATAGAACCTTTCCCTTTGATTTGACATGGAGCATCATTACCAAATCTAAGACTATTTCCATTACACTGAGTAAAGGTAATGAACTTACTTTTATCTCCTGTCATGTGATGTGAGAATCCATTGTCTATGATCCACTTGTCATTTTTATTCATACTGGTTACCAAAGTTGTTTCTTTATCTTCATCTAATTCATCCTTCATAGCCACATAAACTAGTTCATCATCATCCTCATCAGAATCTTCTTCAACAATGTAGCATCTTTTTCCTTTGTCCTTGTAGTCTCTACCATCGTCTTCTATTTTGTTCTTGTACTTGTTTCCTTCTTTTTAGTTCTTCTTCTGTGTACACCTAGCAACGATATGACCTACTTCATTACAATTAAAATAAATGATAGGAAACTTATGCTTGAATTTACCTTTGCCTCTATGGAATCTTCTAGCCAATAATACTTCCAATTCTTCCACATCTTCCTCATCTTTGATGCTATCACTAGATGCTTGCTTTCCTTTTCTACTCTTCTTGTTTGATGTTGCCTCCTAAGTGTCTTTCAAAGTCAGCTTGGCCTTGAAAGTAGATTCAAGGTTCTTAGGTTTGTAGTTGTCAAATTTGGACAATTCAAATGCAGTAAGTCTTCCTACTATCCCTTCAAAAGTTAGTGCATTTCCTGGTACACATATCAACTCTTGGATAGCTAAAACTCTAATAGCATAGATAAGGAGAAAAGTTCTTAAGTATTTTCTCTTAATAGTGTCTTCATCCAATTGACCACCTAAACTTCTTATAGCACTTACCACTTCCTTTATTCTAGCAACATATTTAGTAGCATTTTCATCTTCTTCCATTCTTATATCATCCAATTTTCCTCTGAGGCTTTCTCTTTTGGCTCTTTGATCATTTTGATCTCCTCCATAGATATCTAATAGGGATTTCCACATCTTGAATGAAGTGTCACTTCCCTTGATGTCATCAAATTCAGCATAGTTGAGTGCAGAGGAAATCTCCAGCATTGCCTGATTGTGTTCTTTCTTTTTCTTCAAATCATTTGCAGTGGGAGCACTAGTTGGGTCAACATGTTCTATTGCAATTGAGATTTGGACATAATCTCCTATGGATTCAAGATGCAGCTTCATTAGACTTTTCCATGCAATAAACTTCTCCTTGTTAATCTTAGGAACCTCTCTCTTAGACATCTTGATCTTCCTACTTCTAGTACCTTCAAACTAAATCAGTAGATGGTTCTGATACCAATTGTTAGAAATGCTTTAGAATAACTGAGAAGGGGGGGGGGGGGGGGGGTGTGATTTAGTTATTCAAGATCCAAATGTCCAATTCAAACTTTTTACTAAGTATAGTGAGCCCATTCAACCATTCATTCATTCAAGCTTAAACTTTTCTAATCAGTAGGTTACTGTAAATCAGCATGCACGCATAACACATGAAAAATTAACACATGACATAGTGATTTACATGAAAACTCAATTTGGGAAAAACCACCAGTAACATGCTACTCAATCTTTCCCTTTGAAGTGATGGCCTATGAAAGGCCTACCCTATTAAAGGCTACAACACACTATTAAATGTGACCTTGTTAAAGGATTTAACCACCCTGTTAGAAGTGGGCCTTCTTAGACGACTTTAGAACATTCACTTGGAATGTAACCCTATTAAAAGATTTACACATTGTTGTTAAACCAACATAAATCCATTGGATTTCCATTTACCCTAACTGATACAATTGCTAGAGAACAATAAGGGGTTTTGACTTGATTACAATACACAACATATCTTGCAAATCTCAAATCACTTTTAAGCTATTCACAATTTGCTTGGCTTTGGTCTCTACAACACTGATAGCTTGTCCACACTTCAAGCTTCATCTCCTTGAGTTTCCATGATTAATATACTAGTGCAATCATCTCTCCTTTGACCACTTCTCAAAGTAGAGTCTCTGTACTATGTTCTTGCTCCTCCTTAAAGCCCTTCTATCACTTTAGTAACTCTGGCCAACAACCCTTGATTCAAGGTCTATGATTCCATAAATAGAAGTCTAAAATCCTCTTTCCCACTCGATTCTTCCCTCCATTAGTTTTGGTGTGGATGGATTAAGTAGGATTCATTAAATCTAACCCACATTTAGTTTCCTCTAGAAACATCTCTAGGAATCCTCTTCAATTTTCCCAAAAAAGGTTTACATGGATTTTTGTGCCACCCGCTCATCATCCTTATCATCTCTTAGGTTCACAAAATTCTAGGTAACAACCATGTTGGCTTAGATCTAGTGAATCTACAAATTTTCACATAATGTAGTAGCTTGGCACTATTGAAAAATTGGTGCTCGACACACATTGTGTTACTCGACACCCTTTGCAAATTCACTCAACATTCACTATATGGTATGTAAAGTTCACTCGACATTTTTACTTACTCAGCACTTGAAATTCACTTGGCACCTAAAGATCACTTGGCATCTTCACTTACTTGGCACTTGAACTTCACTCAACACACACAAGGATTTTCTGATGCTCAGCTTGAACTAACTTGTTTGACACTCACTTATGAACTTAGATAGCTTTGTAGTTAACCTTATTACAACTTATACTTCTAAAGTTTCTAAGTGTGACCAACCTTTGTAACTTAGAATATGTTACCAATACATCATTTAACCATTATCTTATCTGATCCTTGCACTTCATTACAAAATCATAACTCAACTTATGCACTAGGTGTTCTTGTTACATCTTGTTGATCAAATCATCTTCATTAATCAACTAAGAGATAGTACTTGGATCTTCTAAGCAATTGTCATTCCTACAATTAGCAAGTGTGACATCAATGAGAAAACAATGATTGAAAACATTCTTTATAAACAACTTCCTTCCTTGCAATAATATCCCTCTTTGATCTTCAACAATGATCTTTTCAATCAGATTTCCAACAACATTGTAATGGAATATTTTGAAGCCCTCTAATGAGGCTAACTCCTAATAGAGTGATTGAAATCCTTAAACTAGGTCATATTTAATAATGTGTATTTACATAACCTTTAATAGGGTTGGCCTTCCACAGGGCATCACTTTAGAAGAGTGGGAATTAGTAGCATGTTACTATTGTTATTTTCTCAAATTGGATTTCCATGTAAAATATTTTTATCAAATGTGTGAATGATTATGTTATGTTTCATGTTTACATTTCTCCAAATTTGTGTTGACCTAGTAACCTACAAGTTTAAGTATTGGTTGATCTAATAGATGCATGCAAGACACATGAAAAGGATATAAATGTATAAATTTTGTTAATTACTGAAAAGTAAATTATTGGGACCTTTGGACCTTGGATAACTTATTCAGCACCCCCCTCCTCTCAATTATTCTAAAGTAATCCAACAAAGGTTTTGTTGATCCAAAGAAAAGAGACTTGGTTTGCAAATTACACAAAGCTTTATATGGTCTAAAGAAAGCTGCTAAAGCATGGTATGAGAGACTACATGGATATCTAGTAAATATTGGTTTTCAAAGAACAAATGATAATAGTAGTCTAGATCTATATCAAAGAAGGACCACAGAAAAAGAGTTTATTAGAAAAAATATTTATGGATGATATCTTATTCATAGGTCATGATGACTTATGCAAGTCTTTCTCTGAAGAAATAAGGAAATAATTTGAAATGTGAATGTTTGGAGAAATTAAATTCTTTGTTGGCTTGCAAGTTCATCAAATGAAACATGGAATTTATATTAAACAATCTAAAAGACACCCAGGACTATGGTCTATTGTACAAGAAATGAGAAAAATTCTAGTTGAAATCCTTTACTGATGCTGATTGGGCTAGAAGCATTGATGATAGGAAGAGCACTAGTGGAGGAGCATTCTTTCTTGGAAAAAGGTTAGTGTCATGAACAAGAAAAAAGAAGAATTGCATCTCCCAGTCTATAAAAAAAGCTAAATATATTGCAGCAGTAGTTAATTGTTCAATGTGGTTTAAGAAACTGTTGTTAGGAATGAAGGAAGAAATCAAGGATCTAGTGGTTATCTACTATGATAACACAAGTGCAATCAACATATCAAAAAATCTAGTGATACACACAAAGACAAAATATATTTAAATCAAGTATCATTTACTGAGAGAATTAGTTCAAGATAAAGAGGTAAGATTAGAATATGTGAACATAAAATAGAAGGTTGCTAACATATTTAACAAACCATTACCTGAGGATGAATTTTTATATTTAAGAGGAAAGTTAGGCATCATTCTCCTAGCTAATGCTCAATAGAGTACAAATTAGTGACACATCAACCAAACTATATCGAAGATCTATCAAGTTCATGCAAACTAGTCATAACTCATTCCATATGAATTGGTACATCATGTTCATAATAAAAACATTGTATCAAGTCTTTGGAATTTGATGTCAAAGAAGGAGAGTTTGAATCATCTCATCTATTCATTAAGGAAGAGATTGATGTATTCAGAGAAGAATTAGAGGAAGTGATCTACATATAAAAAAGACAAAGAACTTGATCTAATGGAATCTTAAGATAAGAAGGTAGAGGGAGTTTTAATGATTAAAGAATCAAAATCAAACTAAGGATATTTGGTCCAAAATTTTCTTCACTTATGACATGTTGTGTTTCCATCAATGCTAAAGAGGGAGATTTTTTATAATAATTATTCAATTGTATATGGTCATTGATGTTACACAAATGTTATACTCTAACTAAGCATTCCCAGTTGGAACTGAGCTTAGAAGACTCTTATATGTGCTGAGTAGAAGACAAGTTAAGTTATCTAGTTAAAGCTGAGCTAGGTTGGTCACCCAAGGAGTTTAGTTGTAACCAAGTTAGAAGTTCAGTGTAAGTCAAGTTAGGTTAGTTACCAAGGAACTCAGTAGTAACCGAGTGACTCAGTTTCAGTTCAAGTTGACCTATATTAGAATAAATTTATTTATTTATTTTATTTATGCAAGACAACTTAATGTATTTTAATTGTTTATTTGTAAGAGTATTTAGTATTCCTTGACATTTTATTTCATATATATGAAAGGTCAAGTTGTGGGTTTAAAAACAAAAGTTGTGAAATAATATAAGATGGGAATTAAGAAGGATATCTAATTAAGGGTAGAATATCCAAGGAGCTACAAAGAATATTTTAATCAGGAATGATCTAGAGGATAAACCATAATAGTGATCTAAATCTACAATCCAATTCCTTCTTCAATCAAGTTAATCATCATTACTCTCTAACGATTGTAGTAGTGAAGAATTCTCTTAATAGAGTTGACATAATAGTTGTTTTGTAAATCCTCTAGCAAGGTGGCATTTCTAGATTGAAGTGTCTTAAGACATATAACAAGGCCCTCCTTATAGGATGATTTAAATACTTTAACAAGGTTACACCTAAAAATATGTTTTGTAACCTTTAATAGGGTTGGCTACTAACATGGCTCATTTTAGAAGAGTGAAAATTTGTAACTAGTTGCGTTGGTGGTTTTCCCAAATTGGGTTTGCACATTAAATCTTGGTGTCTCATGTGATCATGTTATTTTCTTACTACTTTATATTTCTATAACTAAGTTACTAAAGGTTAATGAACATTGATATTTCAAGATTGCTTTTTTAACCAAGTTATAGTGGATTTCTAGTTCTAACAGACCTCTGAGCTAAAAGGAGAGTATTGTATTGACATCTAAGGGATTTGGAATTTTTTTAGTGGCAACTTATTCACTCCTCCCCTCTCAATTACTCATGTTATATTTCCAACAATTAGTATCAGAGAAGAAGACAATATATAATTTAATTCATTTTCACGTTTCTATTATTTCTATATCATCATTGTTCCTCGATACTTTTCTCCTAATTTATTCTTTGTACTATTACCTTTAAGTTCAATTTAAAATCATTGACCATTTCATAAAAGAACACTTAGGCATAACTTTCAACAAAATACATATTAGAATAAAGTGGGATTTCAAATGAGTGAAAGAGGCGGGACTTGTAGGGGTTTCTTTTCCCCTAGGGTATCATGGGCATGTGGGGTTCTAAAAAATTATTCTAAAAAGGATGGAGATGGTGATGGCTGTAAAAGTGGACTCATTTTTGTGCTTTTCTCCATTTTTTTTTCTATGCATGGAGGGCTCAATTTTATTGAGCATGATATTGGGTAGTGTATTTTTCTATTTCCTTCTTTGTTCAACATTATCTCAATTTTATATGGATTGTGACATGTCTCCTGGTGCATTTTTTTCTATTTTTAGGTTGTCTCCCTTTCTCCTTTTCTAGTCACGATTGTTCATTGTGCAATAAGGTTTTTTGATTTGTGTTTCTTTTATTGCTACTTTGATGTTTTCAATTTTCATGATGTCATGGGAAGTGGATTTTTAGTCTAGACGGCTTTGGTTGTACTAGTCTTTGGATTTTTTGAGCCTTTTTTTGTATATTTTGTTATTTTTCTTTAGTTTGTGACCTCATTTTTTAAATTGCACTCTCTATCTTTTGTTAGTTTTTCTAGCTTGTCATTGGCTTTCTTACCAATCTTTACTTTCCTTCTAGATGTTTTCTTGGTGCATGTTCAATTTTTTGAGGGTTTTGGTGCTTAATGTTACACTTCATAGTTATTAAGTGATTGTCTGATGTTCTTAGCTAATTTGTTATCTTTTTGTTATTTCATGATCTTTCTACTTTTTCCCTTTCATAAGCATTTCCAATTTCCAAGGTCCCTTTGAGGATTTGGTTTATTTTTGGTTGGGGTTCTTTTTGGTGGGTGCTCTTATTTTTTTTCTCATCGAGATCTTTTAGGTATATCATCTTTGGTACAATATTTTCTTTGGTTAGTTCTCTTTTAGTTGGTTTTTATTGATGGGTAGATAAACCTATTCAGGTGGGATTTCACCCTATAACTATTGTGACTAAGACTAACTATGTAAAATATTAATTTCACTAGCTCATTATATTCTAAGTAATTACAACCTTCCTTACAATTCACTTCTTGACTATAGATAATGTCAAATTCCTTTACAATGTTTCCATCTCCTTCTATTTCAATTTTGCATGTAGTGCAACTACTAGTATTCTCTAAGTAAATAATGTCATTAGGGTTTTGTGAAATTTAGTCAAAGGATCATCTTTGAAGGGTTAAATTGGGTCTATTTTCACCTTAGGTATAGGAATATCTTCAACACTACGAATTATATACTTATTCATCTTCACTATAAATTCCAAACACAAATCACAAATTTAAGCTTTGTGAATTCGTTCAGTACCTCAATTCTCACATAAATAAGGTTTGTTGATGAAAACTCTTAATTTTTACTTTCAAGCCTTCAATTCACTCTTAATTTTCTCCTTAACCTTTCACATGTTCAAATGGTAAACTTAAATCCAATTTTTTTTCTTAAATCCTCTTGTATTATTAACTTTATTAATTGTGTAGGTACACAATCAATGTAAAAGTTTTTTTTTCAATCTACCAATGAAATTATTTTGCTTCATGCACTCACATGCGATCTCCAAATATTATGTACACTTAACCATATCTTCATTTCATTATACTCTACCTCATACTAACTGTGCAAGTCTCCAAACTTCTCCTAAGGTTTTAAATTGGTATCTGATCATAAATTCCTAATGTTTTGCTTATAGAATAATTTTTTCAATCAAATAATGATTGGTTACCAACTATCACTTCCTTCAATTTTTTATTAGATTATTCACTTAACTTATTTTCCAACAAAACATATGAATTTGATGGTTTCTTAGCTTTGACAAATTATTCATCATGTTTTCCTACAAGATCTTCATATTTTCTCTTTGACCATTACTATTTTTATCATTCCTTTTATCATTGCTCATATTCCTTGTAGGACTTGGGTTTCATCCTTAAAAATCTTCATGTGTGTCCCATGTTATTGCAAATATGACAAGCTATAACATTGTCTCTTTGCAATCTCTAGCAATATGTCCAAAGGTGTTACACTCATAACACTGTTGGAAATATTCAAGACTAGCTAGGTTACTGAGAGGGGAGGGGTGAATCAGTAACCTCAAAACTTTAAATTAATTTAGTATATAAATCATTCACCATTTATTCTTCTAATCTACTGCATGCATTGAAAGATAACATTCACAGCATAACATATGAACATAATGTTTGGTGACCCAGAAAGCCTTCCAAATAGAAAGTAAAACTAGGGTGGGGATGATACCCACAAAAATTTACTATTGCAGCATAAAGTTGGCCGGTTAAGGCTTACATTGACCACTTCTAGTGATCTTCCCTATTAGAAGAAAAATAGGACTGCTAGGTCCACCTTGTTAGAGGATTTACAAACATAAAATGAAGTATGCTCTCGGTTAAGATATTTATACAAAGACTGTTAAGTCTACCCTGTTAAAGGATTTAGAAAACTAATTCACCTATTAGGATGAAATAGTGGATCTACTTACAACTAATTGTTGATAAGATCCTTTAGCACTTGATCACCTTATGTGATAGATATGACTTTTTTTCTTCTATATTGACCTTGCTACATTCCTTAAACTACGGCTGATTATCCTTCACATGTACTTCTCAAAAATTACTTCTCCTTTTTATTTCTTCTTCAAAAATATTACAATGCAATACAGTGATATGAATCTTACACATATATCTTTTCAATTTACAAAATTGCAAGGTCGGCCAAAACACAAGTAAACAAAAGATTACTTAGTCGATCCAATAGTAAACAACTCAGGTTCACAGAACTTACTTGATGACCATTGTATTACTCAACATCTTCATGCACTTGGTAGAAGTGAAGGCTCGGTCCATACTAATCATCCGGAGTAGTTCTAAACTTGGTGACCATTGGTGACTTGGTAGATGTAGTGTCACTCAATAGATATTGAATTCCTTGTTTACCTTCTTGTCACTCGGTAAACACTGCACATCCATCGCTTAATAGAAAGTGACTTCATGTCATGTAAACCTGATAACTTGTTAGATACTATGAAGCTTAGTAACTATTGCTGAACTGCACATTTACTCAGTAGCTTTAGGAAAGCTCGGTGTGAACTACATAACTGCTAAGGATACAAGGTATCCACTGAATGCTCAATATAAACTGTAGACTGAGTGATTAGCTCGGTAAGCATTCAGAATCAAATAAGTGCTATCGTTGATGAAAAATACAACATAATGCCAATAGTCTCCCCCTTTGGCATTAGTGACAAAAACACTTATGAGCCAAAGCATATGTTCACTGACATTCTAATTTTGATTTTTCAAAATTGATCTTTGTAAAGTTGTTGTTTATACATATCTTACATATGTCCCCCATACATATGGTATAATATATACATGTCATTTATTTCTTTCCTTATTCATCTCATACTCCCCCTTTTTGACAATAATGCCAAAGAGTATATTCAATAAATTCAAATAGAGACACCAAAATGTGAAAGAAACTCAAATTTTACCTTGAGAATAAGGGCCAATGTCTTATCCTAATTATCTTGCAAAATTTTGTAGGTGGAAAGTGCCACTTGAGCTTCTACAGAAAGTTCAATCATATGATCTGCAATTGAGAAAGTGGTATCCTGGACCAATGTTTTTGAATAAGTAATGTGTTTCTGTATTTGGTCCATAACTAGAAGGATCATTTTTTGAATGTCAATCAGTGTAGATCTGATCTTGGCTTCCTCTTTTAGAAACTTTGCTTACATTTTTGACAAAAATTTCACCTTCATTTGATGAGATGAGCTTGAACTAGGGTCAAGCTATAGCCTTTGAGTGCTTGCTTTTATATCTACATCAATCTGGCTCAATTTTTCCTTTATATCCTTGGTGAACTCGGTAACATTACAAAGCTTGCAAAAAATTAATGTTACATTGATGAAGGATTGATCAAGGTCACTCACAATTTTAGATAACTTTACCTGCTTTATTGCAATGTGCTCAAGCACCTTATTACCAAATTTCTTCTCTGCCTTTTCAATAATCTTTTCTTGGCTAGAAGTGTCCTCATTGAACTTATTTATGGCCTCTTCTAATTGTAAAAAAATTTGTTGAGATAAATTAACATCAACACCTATAGCCTCAGTAATTATATTTTTAGCATTTTCAATTATAATGAACTCTCTATCTCTTTCATCTCTAAGTTGTTTATGCCTTGCTTTTTGTTCTAAAAGCTGACTGACTAGTCTCATTTCATCAACTGTGGTAGTATTTGGTTGAGAATGAGGAAGAGATGCAATTTTCTTAGCCGCTATTCTCACTAGATCATCTTCATCCTTTTCTTCCTCCTTCTCCTCTTCTTCTTTCTCCTTCATTAACTCTTGCATATCTTCATCAGTTACTGTGACTGAGGGAGTATTATCATCTTCCTCATCCTCTTGGTCACTTTCATCATCCCTTACCTCTACTAGATCATCACTAGGCTTATAGAGATGATAGATGCCCTTCCACATGTTTGTTGCATCATTAACAATATGCTCAATATCTTTGATTAAAATCAAACATGTATGAAATCTAATCATCATTCTACCTTCATTGATCTTCATTTCTACCTTTACTTCTACATCTATAAGATTTGGCAATAACTTCTTCAAAGTTTGTTCATAAATATCTTTAGCTATTTGTATAGCTGATTCCCACCTTGGTTGCAATCTTTCCAATGGTTCTTTTGAAATCTGAGGAGCTATCTAGTCTAGAGAATACTTCCATTTTCCCATTTTTTTGAGTACTAGTTCCTCAATCTGCATCTTCTCGGCATCAGTTCTAGTTTCAAACTTTAGAGCCTTGAATTTTATGATGCCACCTCCTTCTTCCATTTGTTTCAATCTTTCTTGGAAGGTGAGTGGGGGCTTGCTGAGCGCAACTTCACCTTTACCTTTTCCTCCTATGGTGAAAACAGTTGTGGAGGCCTTTGGAGGTTTGGTAATAGTTACCTTGTACTTCTTCTTTGTTGGATCTACCTCCTTTTCTAATTCTTTCTCTTCTTCTTCTTCTTCATCTTCTTCATCTTCTCCTCTACCTTTTGTAAGCATAAGAGGGCCAGTGGAAAATTTCATCTTGGCTATTTTCCTCTTTCCTTTATTGATCGCCTGAGGTAGCTTGATTTCCAATTCAATTCTAGATTTTGCCTCATCATATGTGCCAAAGACTGGTTGCTTGGGATCTATCAGCTCATTTACCAATGCTTAAATGATGTCCTTGGTTTCATCAATATTGACCTCATAAGGAAGAGGTTTCACCCATGCAACTTGGGGCCTGACTGCCTGAATATATACTCTATCACCGTCAACCATGAAGCACACATCATATTTGTAATCCTCAAGAAATTTAGGAGGAATCCTAAAAATTTTGTTCATCCTTTCCTTGAAATATTCAAAATAATTGTCCATGATGCTATCAAAGTTTACACCCATTTCTGCTATAAATTCATTTATCTGATATAGAATAGGAATGTCTTTTCTCCACACAACAGATCCTTTAGATGGAAAGAATTTTTGTACATAGAAGAAGAGACATGTCAACAAAGAACCAAATTTGCACAGGTTGTTCTTTGATGTGTGGATTCTTTCCATATTCTTGTTTAATTATTTCAACAGTAATTCTAATAGCTCAAAATCCATGTTTTTCTTTACAACTTTAAATGCTAAATCTACTACCCCAAATGGCACACTGTTTAATAGACTAGAGCTATAAATCTTATGTACAATTATATATGAATTCCAAATCTTAACTCTACATTAGAAATGGTGCTAATTTTCAAACCTCTACCATCCCACTTGGCCAGGGTTTTCCTTTGGAGTTCATCTTGACCTAGGGTTTTGGTAGATTTTGCTTTACTTAGCATAGGAAGAATAGTAATCTTATGAATCATCTTCTTGGTGATTAATAATAGTTCTCTAACCATAATTGTCCATTGTAAAACTAACTAATAATGTACCTAATCCACTTTATTTGAAAATTTCTTGGCAGGTGTGTGATATGAGTTAAACCTTTTGTTTCCAAATGCTTGTGCTTAGGTTTCAATGAGCCATCAACATGCATTTTTTCTAAAGCACTATCCATCTCTAGGGTTCTTATCTCTTGAATAGAACACTTAAAATTAGTATAAATGTCATTAATTAGGAGTACCTTTGGTGGAATTCGAGATTGTGTAACATTAGGGTTGAGTCCCTTTAAAATTATTGGAACTAGCTTGAAGTTTGACGCTTTCCATTCCACACCCTTAACCAACATTTCTGAACCTCTTTTCACCTTGTTGCTACTACAACTCCTAGATTCCATTGTTGCTTAGTAAATGATAGAAATCTTTTGAACAAATCCTTCACTCTAAAATTTCTTCAAATAGCCTAGATGCACCTATAATTGCTTAGCTCTAAGAATTTAGAAGATGTGGTGAAAAATGAAGTCAAATTCTTCCCTTTTTGATGAAAATTTTCCATTAATGTTAGGTACCATGATGAAGTGTGTGATAGACTATAATCCACTCACCTAATTTGATAAGAGTACCAACTCGACAAATCAACCAAATTTCCTTTACTCTCGACCTCACTCGGTAAGGTCTTCAATCAACTTTCCTCAGTGAAGTCTGATGCAATTCGGTGAAAGATAATCTTTCTATGATCCTTGTGTATTTGGAATACTAATTAGATCATTTGCATTCTTTGTTGGAACTGCTTATGATTTTCTTTGCTGAGTATAGCTCCAACACATTCTTAGGTATCTAGTTTGAGAGGATGGAGCCACCCACTTCTTGAGTGACCTCACTTCCATGATTTGAGCTTGTATCCTCAGCAGATTTAGGAATCCATTGCTGCCTCATTTGTTTCCTTATATTTTCAGCCCTTGCTTTCTTTTCATCTTCAACTTTACTTATATTCATGCAATTTTTAGCTATATGACTGAGTTCAGTGCAAGTGTAACACCTTATAGTAGTATCCTTCTTTCTTAGGTGATGTCTTGCACAACTTATGCCAGTGTGTCCATATTATCCATAGCAATGACATTTGCACCATGTATTGTAATCCCATCCAAATATTTCCCTTACAAGTTGTTTAGTTGGATTGAATGATGTGGATCTGCATTGGAATGCCTTATGACCATGCTTCTTGCATTTGTGACATTTGCCTTTAAATTTTGGTTTCTCCTTCCATTCATTAGCTTTGTGACCATGCTGATTGCAATTGTAGCATTTTCCATTGAATTTTTATTTTCCATTACTCTAGCATTTGTTTGATGTGTGACCAATTTTTCCACAATGATTGCAAGTAGGTCTTTGATTCCTTTTTGCACCTTTCTTAGAAGATTCACCTTCTTCATTATATCCAAGTCCTGCTTTACCTTTTTGTCTATGAAGATTCTGCTCATTTTGCTAATTCAATTGATTCATGTCTGCTTGAGATTTCATCATCCTTTCATTGACTTGTTTTTCAGTATTTAGGTCATTCTTCAATCTTTCATTGATTTTATTTTCATATCTTAGCTCCCTTATTGTTCTTTCATTGATTTGTCTTTCAAGATTCAAATCATTCCTTATTCTTTCATTTTCTATTTTGAGGATGTTGATTTCTTCATTTTCTGTAGTGATTTGATCAATAAGGTCTTCATACTGACTGGATTGATTATTTCTAGCCTCTAAATCTTCTTTTTCCTTGTTTCTTTGTTCCAAAATTTCACACATTCTTAATGACTAAATTTCTTGTTCTCTTTTAAATTTTCTTACCTCTTCTTACAGAGAGCCATTCTTTTCTAGGAGTTCTTTGATTGCTTCATCTGAACTACTTGATGGAAAAAAGTCTTCAATCTTTGCCTCAACATATTGATGGTCATTCATTTCTTTTGCAAGTTCCTTTCTTCTTTTTAGGGATTGGGAAAGATGCTCTTTTGCTTCTTTGAGTTGAGCTATGACTATTTCTAGATCTAGCTTTTCATTTTCAATAGCTTTGTCAAATCTAAATATTTCCATTATCCTTGATCTTTGCTCAAGCTATCAAACTTTATCCTAAGAACCACAAATCTCTGTTACCAATTGTTGGAAATATTCAAGACTAGCTAGGTTACTAAGAGGGGAGATGTGAATTAGTAACCTCAAAACTTTAAATTAATTTAGCATATAAATCATTCACCATTTATTCTTCTAATCTATTGCATGCATTGAAAGATAACATTCACAACATAACATATGAACACAATGTTTGGTGATCCAAAAACCTTCCAAAGAGAAAGTAAAATTGGGGTGGGGATGATACCCACAAAACTTCACTACTACAGCATAAAGTTCATCGGTTAAGGCGTACATTGACCACTTCTAGTGATCTTCCCTGTTAGAAACTAAATAGGACTACTAGGTCCACTTTGTTAGAGGATTTAAAAACATACAATGAGGTATGCACTCAGATAAGAGATTTATACAAAGACTGTTAAGTCTACCCTATTAAAGGATTTAGAAAATTGATCTACTTACAACTGATTGTTGATAAGATCCTTTAGCATTTGATCACCTTATGTGATAGATATGACTTTTTTTCTTCTATATTAACCTTTCTACATTCCTTAAACTGTTGTTGATTATCCTTCACTTGTACTTCTCAAAAATTACTTCTACTTTTTATTTCTTCTTCAAAAATATTACAATGCAATGTAGTGATATGAATCTTACATATATCTTTGAAATTATATCTAAACATATCTCTCTCTAAATTTGGACTACAATACTCATCTTTAGCAAACATGTCATCCCTTTGAGAGTTGTATGATCCTTCAGGTTCATTGGTTTCTATCTTGTGAAAGTAATATGGATTTGTAGAAAGGGCTGGACTTTCATAGGACACATCCATTATCTCATCAATATGCTTTTCTTTGTATATAGGAAGAAAATTTTTACCACCCTTTTCAACATACTTTTGATATTCTATGTCTAACAAGATTGAAATCTTGTCCATGCTGAGAGAATCCTCCTCATCATTTCCATTCTCTTTACAATCTAATTCCTCACTAGTCTTATCATGATCGTATTCCTTTTCAATTTCATCTACACTTGAATCTGAAAAATTACTATGTTCTTGTTTACCTTTGGTATCCTTTGCTTCATCTTTAATACCTTGTTCCCATATCTGAAGAAGAAGTATCACATTAGGGTCCTTTGGCAAAATTTTCAACTTGACAATTCTGTTTAGAAATTCCTTGTGAGGAGGTCTTATGTTTGATGGAATCTCATGGCAAACATTCATCACTCTCAAAAAAAAATGCGCTGAAGTCTCACCTTCATATCTCTCTATATTGAAGAAAACATCAAGTGGAGACTGTTGGTGTTTTAAAATGTACTAAAACTACTAAGCGACAAAGTGCTTAATACCAAAATGACAGTACATACACAATCTAAAGACTAGCCTATTCTTATTAACAATGGCATATGTAAGGTATTTGGACCCAACTTTAACAAACCACAGATGGTTTTCTACTCTTTTGGCTCTGCAAAACCAGGGTGGATGTACCCAGGGATCGTTCAAAACTGAAACAACTGTATGAGGATTATTCTTAGTTTCATTCTGATTCTCATTTCAAGATCCTCAAACATATACATAATTCTTACTAACTTGATAAACACATCCCATAAACAGATATGGCCAAGAATTCTTCTATAGATCTGCAAATGTTTTCAACAACAATAGCTAACTGAAGCTAAAAAATTCCATGCAGACAAGTGCTGGCCAACTTTGAAGATCTACAGGAAATAAAAGTAAAATTTGATTTGATGATGCATTTGAAAAACCATTTGTAAGATATTTCTCCTTCAGCTGAAATAACTTGATCAGTGCCTAATCCATTGGGGTTCAAAGTCTATAGCAAATTCTTAGATCTAATTTTTTGCCTTACAACAAATTCTATCAGCAATTCTTATCAAAACTTATCATTCAAAAATCCTTTTCAATACTTAAGGAATCTTATCACATTCATCAAAGCCTTTATTTAATCCATTGAATTAACATCAATGATAAATGGATATACAACCTAACTAGATTGCATTCAATTGCACAAACTTTTACTCATACAACATCAAGGTAGCTAAGTATCTAAAAGGAGACAAAATTTAGAAAGAACTGATATGGGAATAGTTCATAATTTGTATTCATTTCCTTTGAAAATAGTATATCCTTTACAGTAGACTCAGAATGGCCTTCAGAAAGAAACACAACTCATTCTATCTTCATGTATTCTCAGAGAATTTGACAAAAAAATACATTACAAATTTTCTTTCAAAATTTGGACCAAAAACCATACTAAGCACAATACTTAGAAGAAATAGAATTTGGACCATGTCTGTCCTTGTGGTAGATATACCTCCACACTACAAAATGTTACTCTCCAGAAAATGGAGTGCTGCCATGGGGGGAAGCCTACAATGTGATCTTACTTATGCCACTTTTCATATAGGGGACAAAGCTGTCAAGGTAAATAGGGAATCAAGGGTTAACCACATCTTAGGTGAAGAAATTGACAAAGATACCACTTGTTTTCTAGATACAGGGATTAATGCTTTCAGGGCTGAATTAATTATTCAGAAAGTTGAAAATTTACCTGCTATCATCAAAAATGAAGTTGAATGTTGCATGAATTCACCAAAATTATGGACAATGTTCTTTGATGGTGCTAGTTCTAAAGAGGGTGTAGGGGCAGGTGTAGTCTTTGTGTCCCCTAAAAATAACACTTTTAGGTATTCATTCACCTTGAAGTTTGCCTGCACTAATAATATTGCAGAATATGAAGCATTGCTACTAGGACTCAAAGTTGCCATACATCATAAAATTAAGAAATTATGTGTCATAGGGGATTCTGAACTAATTATCTCTCAAATCAAAGGAACCTACTTATCCAAGAATAGGAGATTGAAACAATATAGAAATGAAGTCTGCAATCAGATAGAATTCTTGGATGCATTTGGGATCTCATGGAGACATAGGACCCAAAAAAAGATGGCTGATCTGTTGGCAAATGTAGCAATCAAGCCAAAAGAAATATCATTTGCAGGAATCTCCCAGATTGAGGTGCAAAACAGACCTTCCATACCTGACAACATTGAAAATTGGCAGGTTTTTGAAGATGACAAAGATATTACAATTTTTTTGTTAAATGAAGACAAGTACCACGGTCAGAAGATGGATTGTAGTGCACTGATTGAAACCATAAATGGGAAGGAAACCATTTTTGGTCAAGAAATAATGCAGTTGAAAACAAATAAGATGCCAAAGGGTTTAGTAGTCTTGAAAAATATTTTTGATAACCAAGACAGAGTAAAATCAAGAGTAAATGACCCCAAACCCCAGGAATTTAACATTGATATACAAATAACAAAGTTAGTAAGAGGTCAAGGTTTGGCCAAACTCATGGCTAAAACTAATCTAGAGGCTAATTAGATAAATTTGGTAAATGATGATCTCAGAGCTGACTTATGTGACATGGACCAATGTGATTAGTACAATGACAATGAAAAGAGGAATACTAAATTGCAAGCCATCAGGTATATAATTGTCCAAAATAACCTATGGTGGAGAAATTTTGAGGGATTTCTGTTGAAGTGTGTTGATAAAGAAAAGGAAAAAGAGGTTTTGAAGGAAATTCATGCTGGAGTATGTGGGGGACACTACATGGCCAAAACTAATGCACATAAGATAATGAGAGCTAGATTTTGGTGGCCTTCCCTTTTTAAAGATGCCCAAGTTATGGTTAGGAAATGTGACCCCTGTCCAAGGTTTATTGGTAAACTAAAATTCTCAGGAAATACTCCATTAAAGCCAGTGGAGATTCAAGCACCTTTTATACAATGGGGTTTGGATTTCATAGGAGACATTTTCCCCAAGTCTAGCACTGGCTATTCTTGGATTCTGGTTGCCACTAACTACTTTACAAAATGGGTAGAGGCTATCCCCACAAGAAATACAACAAGTAAAGTGGTAAATAATTTCTTGTTGAATAACATTATTTCTAGATTTGGATGTCCACAGAGAATTGTCATAGATAATGCTATGTGCTTTAGATCTGAGGAGTTCATCAAGTTTTGTGATAAATATGGAATGACAAGGTCATCATCTGCTCCATATCATCCACAAGGGAATCGAAAAGCTGAGTCCACAAATAAGAACCTATTGAAGGTCATTAAAAGAACCTTGGATGATAATAAAAAGGCATGGGATTCCAAGTTACAGTTGGCAATATGGGCTGACAGAGTAACTGTAAAGAAAGAAATTGGTGTAGCTCCATTTGATTTAGTGTATGGGATTCAAGCTAGAATGCCTCAGAATAACTTAATGGGACTATACAACTACATCCAGTTATATGATGAAGATACTATAGATGAAATGCAAGAAAGAATGGATGAATTGGTAAGACTGACTGAAACTAGAAAAGAAACATCTTCAAGGAACCAAAAGTTGCAATTGCAAGTCAAGACACTCTATGATAAAAGAACTGTAAGCAGAAAATTTGAAAATGGAGATTTAGTCTTAATGTGGAATGCCAGAATTGAAGATAAAGGAAAACATGGAAAATTTGATCCTATTTGGTTAGGCCCATATCTCATTGAAAATACTTGGGGTGAAGATTTTTATATACTCAAAGATATATTTGACAATATTTTTGAATTTCCAGTTCATGGACAGTTCTTGAAGAGGTATTTTTCTTGAAAAATACTTATTTTCTTCCATGAACAGTAGTTTTAGGGTTTCCTGTTGTTTTGTACATTTTGCGCTTTCTGTAAATCCTTGTAAATATCCTTGTGCACTCTGGTTCCTTATTTTTGTGTGTTCCTTTGTACTCTCTGAAGAAGTCGTCATCTTACAAAATATATGGTCTGCTCTCCCAGAGATTCTGAATTCTTGCATAGACTCAGGTAGTCTATCATCCCCAGATAGAGCCACTGTCAGTGTGATTTTTCATAGTATAGGAAAATTTTTGATATTTGGGTGAAAAATCAATTATGTCTTTGTTTTGTGGTGCCCTCGTTTTCAATTTTTTTTAAAAAGGTATTTTCTTCAAATTTTCTAGCGAGGCTTTTTATCCTAATATTTTATTTACATTAAAATGCCTTTTGAAAACCCTTCGTGTACCTTTAATTGCGATATTCCGTTTGAAAGGATGCCAAGTTGAAGTGTTTTTCAATCACCATTGATCTATCAGAGATCAAGGGTCAGCGCATCCCCGCATTATAGAGTTGTAGGTTTTTAAGTAATGCGGGGAAGTGCGATGATGACACATAGCCCCTGTTGTTTTATGAGATCCAGTACGCCGCAAAAGATCCTGTATGTCAGATTTGTTAGTACCTTTGCACACATTTTGTTTTTTCCCACGATATCATTGGTGGATTCGTTGGTAGAGCTATGAAGATTTCTTAACAAGCAACATCACCGTTGATCATGTCTTGATCAATGGTTGGCGCATCCCCGCATAATAAAGATGCAAGTTTTTAAGTAATGCGGGGAAGCGCATTTGCGATGCGTGAAAAAGTGGGGTCAGGTATTTATATTTCAATATGCTACACTGCAAACGACTGATGATGTGTAATGCTAGATGTGCACAGAAGGGTTTTTGGTTGCTTAATGAACGTGAATTCTTATCACCATTGATCCTATCTTGATCAATGGTTGGCGCATCCCCGCATTATAAAGATGCAGGTTTTTAAGTAATGCGGGGAAGCACATTAGTGTTACATGTCCGTGATAATGTCAAACACTTGCTTGTTTAGAAGAAGATACAAGATCTGTTGGTGTGGAGTGTTGTCAGACAGTATGAGCTAATGGCAGTTCCCTATTGGTCAGTTCAGCTAGTTGGTTTTAATACAAAATCGATGATTCTGATCATCGATCTTGTCTTTATGGACGGTTGGCGCATCCCTGCATTATGAAGATGTAGGTTTTTAAGTAATGCAAGGAAGTGCGATGGTGACACGTAGCATTTTTCTAAAAGACTGTAAAGCTTGATATTTTTAAATCAGGACCATGCGATATGATGAAATCTACGGATGGGATTCAAATTTGAGTCCAAATTGCGGGTAATGGTTACTGAGAGTAAATGTGATCCAGACCTGGTGCATGCAATTTTAATTCATAAAAGAATCCACCATTCCACCATTAATGAATCACCAAAGCGCAGAAAGAAAATGGCATTCAAGATTTCAGAGCTAAGGCATGGAATTTCTTGGTTAATACTCCAGTAAAATTGCAGAAGACATCATATAGTGCAGAAGTGCAAATTTTGGTAGGTAAGTGCTCTGTGACTTTCTGAGTAAATTTGAGGCATCTGCTGTTGAGAATTTTCCAAAGTTTCATTAAAAATGCCGCCCCAAAAAGAGTTTACTAGACAAAAGGATTATCTAAAATGTTCAGTGCATGATGACTTTCTCGAACAATTCCCCTTATCAGTGCATGAAATAACTAAGGGAAGGGAGCTCATTCCAAAAAACCCTAGATTAGTGGTGGCAGAAGGATTTTATGATAAAGCTAATTGGATAAGAGATGCCTAGGTTTCCATGGGAGGTTTGGAGTTGTTTAAGAAATGGTTTTCAGAGTGAAAACTGGACACTCCTATGAGCAATGTATGGGAATTTGACATTGGAAAATTAGTAGTCCCCAGTGTTTTCTTTGATAGTGATTTATTGATGGACCTGGAAAAGAAGTATGATCCTATCACGGGATGGGTAAAAAATCATTCGGGGGTCAACCTTTTTAGAGTTTGCCTAGAGCTATTTAGTGAGGTTTTCAACCTAAGCCCTAACCACGATGTGCATGAAATCATTGATCTGGATGATTTGCAAGCTAGATATGATGCACAAAGAGTGTACCTAAGAACAGGCCACTACAGGAGCATGCTGCTAGGGTTGGTAATTTGCTTGTAATCACAGCCAGTACTCCAGAGCGACTGTTGAGAAGAAATTTCAATTTGAGAGCTCAAGCACTTTATTTTTCTCTTTGCAAGATCTTGGGAATAGATGAAGGTGATCAAATTCCAGGTTTTGTGGTCCTTATAATTGCTCAAACCCTTCAATTTGGAATGAGTACCATTCTGGATTTTGCCACTTTCCTAGCACAAGAGATTCACAATGGTCTGGTTGGAATAGTAAAGGGGAAAGTAAACAAACCATTGTGTTGGTATTCATTAATAATGCATGCATGTTTACACAAAGGATATACTTTCTTCTCCAAGGGTATGGATTTAGAAACAACAAAGGATGGAGAAAGGAACCCAGTGCAGTTGTGGAGTGTGGATATGACTTTAGAGGCTACTGGTGCTAGTTATGTAAGATTTGACAGGTATTTTGCATCAAAGCTTAGACTGCTTTTAAGAGGAGATAGCCCTAGAATCCCACAGGCATTATTAGAATTGGTCAGACCCAAGGACCATGCTAAAGGGCTACTTGTCAGTCACAACTGGGGGGATATAATTCCCTACAATGTTTCAACAGTAATAAGAGTTTATGGTTTTTTAGGAAAACCTCATGTGTTACCTTTTCATGTACCTTTGAAGATAGGGATAGCTGAGCTCTTATGGCAAATAGGTAATATAGATGAGAGGGAATTGGTCAAGAAGGGCACTTTCTTTCCAATGGTTACTGTAGTGCATGATTTTGTTTTTGTTAAAAAGGGGTGGAAGCATTTAAATTTGTTTTTAAATAAATATAACATGGCAAAATCTCACACCAGATTCATTGACCCTGAAGAATTCTATGACCTATTAAAAGAAAGGGTGAGAGCTTCCCATATGGTACATCAGGTTTACTATCCAGAAGATATAATCAGAAATATTTTCACATTGTAGGAGCAAGAATTAAGGAAAGAGAAATGGATAGTTTTTAGTAAAAACCTGGAATTCATTAATGCTTTTGACTCCCAGTATTTCTTATCTTTCAATGGGTCATTTTTTTTTTTCAAAGTTCTACCAAACAACTTCATCACTTGATCTTTTGAACAAATCTCATAATCTTCTATAAATGTATAGAATTCATCCAAATGTCGCATTGCCGATTCATCCCATTCTCCATAGAACTTTGGTACCAACTGTGAAAGCTTTGGAGATAACTTGCTAGGTTCAAAATTAAACTTGCTGAAATCCAATAGGCTGATGCCATCTGGAATGAAAGACTTTCTTTCAAATGTTTGATACATCTGAAAAATCATCCACGATTTCCTTCTGAGTCTACTCCCTCAATAGAGTCACTGATGATCTAGGCATCTTTTGTTAAAGTACCAATCAAAATACAATAGAGTCGCCACCTCAAATAGAGGAAATAAATAATCTTCAAGAATCTGAATTCTTCCTTCCAGCAGAGTATAGTGTATACTTCACCTATGGTAAAGGTTTAAAGAAGACACACAAATGCTCTACAAGATACAATCTCCACAAAGCAAATAGGTTTATAAAATGATTACGAGATTGAAATCTTGAAGGAAACTAAAATGCACAATATTAAATGTAAAAGACTTATTAATCCAAAATTTCAAATATATCAAAGTTTTTTAACAAATTAAATAAAATTTATCTTACTAATCTACAATAAAAAAACTCTTAGGGTTTATTCTGAAACTCTCCCCAATAGAGTCGCCAATCTGTTGGTTCCCAAAACCACAGGTTGGAATCCTACGAGCCTTGCCTGCTCAATGCTGGGATATCCAACTGGTTAAGGACAACTTGATGGGATTGATTGATGCAATCTAAATCCCCTGCGCTTTTGGCTCTACAAAATCGAGGCAGGTGTACTTGATCCTGGACAAAATGCTTAGATCCAAGATACTTAAAATAGATCGATTAGAACACGAATACAATAAAAGTTTCCCAAATGGAAAGAACTACAGGAAAACTTTAAACTTGCAATTTCTCAACCGAGAACAAAAGTAAATGATTGAAGTAATGTTTAAAATAAAGAATAAGTATAGATTAACGCAATAGATGAATATATTATTTCTTCAATGGAAAGAAATGAAACATTTGCTAGCATATGGATTATGAATCAGGAGTAAAAGACTAGTGCCTAATTAAATGGGCAATAGAGTCAACATTATTAGTTGAAACATACAACTTTATAAAGTTTAATATATCTAACTATAAATAAATTTAATGATTCAGACACAATAGATCAATTATATGAATGCAATTCAAATTAGTCTAAAATGTACTTTAACTCCTGCGGAGACAAATTAGACCTAAATACGAAAATAATAAAGTATTTCACAATATTTAAGTTTATCAAATTTAAAATGCAATAACGATCCAGTCCACTTATCCAAATATTAAAATATTTATAGAAAATACTAAAAAATGTTTATAAAGGACACAACTTAATAAAAAATTAAAACTCTAATGCAAGTAAATTAAATAAATACTTCTTACCAATCTGGAAATAAAATCGTACTAGAGACATTCCATACAGGTGATCCATCCAATATAATTCAACTCCAGAATCGTACAAGAATTTATTCCATAATTCACAAAGGTCATTTCCTTCACCAATTAAAAGAATATAATACATCATCGCAAGGGTGTTGGTTGTCATAAGTCCCTTTTGATTTTCTCACTATACATATTTATAGAGAAGCTAAGGGTGTTGGTTGTCTTATGAAACATCGCAACCCCCTCATAAATAAGAACTAACCAAATTAATTTTATTTGGGCAGACTAACCAATATATAATTCTATTTGAACCCAAATATAATCAGCACTTTGATGACTAATGTTTATATAATTTTTACCACACCAAATGTAACCGGTGATTTAGATTATTCCTCCTTTATGTCATCTGTCATTGGGCGCTGCTTATTTCATTTTCTCTTAACTATTATTTGTGCAGTCTTTCATTCATCAAATGGCTTCCTTCTTCTGATTGCAATCTCCAGTTACAACTGTGAGGAAATCATGCAGACATTAGGATCAGATTAGAGTATGCTTCAAGGTTGCTGCCGTCTGATGGTTGGGTTGGTGTGCTTCAGAGTTGGAAATGCGCGGGTTGCTCTTCTTTGCCTCCACGGAGATGCTTCAACACTAATCATTAACATCTTCTAGCTTCCATTTCTATACCCCAGCCGCATCCTCTTTGCAATGATATCGGGAAATGTATCCTATACTTCTAGTCAGTGCAGGCATGTGTCTCTAGCGGCTTTATCCTCAGCTTGACTTCTTCATTTGCATGGACCATATCCTTCATCGCTTTGACAGCTAGGTTCGAATTCTGCACCTCCATGGTGATTTTTCTTCCTACAAACAACATAACTCAATATTAGAAGTCCATCATTGGTAACAAATAATATGCTTCATACACTCTGAGGGCCCTGCCACATGTCTCTTTCATTGACATATGAAACTGGTACTTCTCCATCTTTGACTGAGATAGCATTTTGGAATCTGTGGAAGAGCATTGTCTCCAAACTGAGTTTCTAAAGTTAACAAGGCAAACCAAACAGGATTATTTCTTCTTTCATATTTTACAGAAGAATCATTTTCCAAAGCTACATTTCTTTGTTTCCTTGATATGGACATTCTCTTTGGAGCTGTAGCATGCAATTTCTAGGATGTCTTTGAATTCATACCAGGATGAACCCTGCCCGACTCCTTCTTTCTAGCTACATTTACTGGACCTAGACCTCTCTTCTTAATTCCATTTGTGTGCTTCATGCTTCGATACTTATCAGCTTCTCATGTTTTGATAGTAGGCAAGCCTAACAAAGGAGGTTGAGAGATCTCTGTCCCGTTTGCTGCCTCTGCAAGACATGCAAGTGGTTTACTCATTTTATTTGTTCAAAGTTTTCCAAACTGATGATCACTTTACACAGGTGTCTTCGTATCACACTCCACAATTATTTTCAATTGAAATGCTGCTAAAAATGACCACATTTTCTTTGTAGAAATTGCATCCTTCGAAGTGGCTGCTTGGCTTAAACCCCATTTTTGATAGGATATTATACCATAAATTCTTTTTCAGAGAAGAATTTTTCTTTAAAAAATATTATTAATATTGCACCTGTTGTACGCATTTTAATACATTCCAAGCTCTAAAGGCATGTTCATTCTGAGAGACCCAACCATATTTCGATTAAGATTTTATTGGTATGATCAAATCAAACCGACTCCAGACTAACTTTGCTAATATACCATTATTCATGCTCACACAGTACCATTTATATTCAATGCAAACCATATGCATGATTTGGCAATTTTGGACCTATACGCTGACATGTAAATTTCATTAAACCTTTACAAATATATTTCTTTTTTACATCTGAATAAAACATGAACTTCAACACTCACAACCAACACCTTAATTGTGACATAAGATGAGGTTCCTGATAAGTCTGAAAATTGAGGCCAGTTGTTTTATTGTTGATTGGCCTTTTAGAACAACAGATCTATCATTTCACAAAAATTGTATCAGACCAATACCACCACTTAAAAATAGGAACATCAGACCTTCATTACATTCTAAATTTGCTTAAAAATTTGCTATCACTTCCACTGGCAATCCTTCTTCATCCATGCTTGTTATTTCACTTCATAATCTTTCCTAATTTCTCAGACACAGTCTGCTCATACAAAATATGTGATCTCAGGTTCATAATTTTCACATCATCTACTGTTGAATTAGCATGCTGGTCATTTTCTATAAGATTCTGGAACCTGTTCCTGAACTCTTGCTTAGTTCCTGGAACACCTTTTCTTACAAAATCCAGCATGCAATAATACTCCATTAGGTTATTTTGCAGAGATGAATCTGTCAATGCATTTCTGCGTTGGGTCTTCACTTATTTCAATGCTTGAGTCATATCAGCTTTTATATTCCTAATCATATGGGCATCATCATAGATGAGTATATTAGGTCCATTCAGTGAAACTTCACAAATATCATCATGCAACAGCCCTACTCATGATTGAAGCATAATTCTCGAATACAAGTATTGAATAAGATCAAAAATCTTCTTATGCCCATGGTGCTTTAGATTCTAAAATTTTCTAAAATTTTAGAAATTTTAAAGTTCCATCACTATGAACATGATAAACTAAGTGAGGGTAACTCTTTTCAGCTCTTCAACATGAAATGGAAAAGACTTTGATGAACACGTTGGATATCAACATAACCCATTTATGCAACAACAAGAACATGTAATCTCCAAGTTGATCAGTTCCTTATCCATTGGGCATTAACTAAGTTAGAATATACACATGGATACCCAAAATATACTCCTATACTCAAATATCTAATTTATCTATTCACCTTGCAAATAGACATCTATCTTCAAAACAAAATTCATACTTATCAAATCCTCCCATGATCCTTGCAATTTTGTCAATGCATATCAAGAGCTTTACTCGAGTCCTTGACCCAACAACAAGATACACAATGGAATACAACTTCAAAGTCAAGATGCAATTGGACAATATGCACTTTGTACATATATCACAAAAAACTACAAACCCATAACAAGGAGACAAATTTTAGAATGAAACTTTCAACAAAGCTTTCCATTAATTTCCTTGAAACCAATACATCAAGTGTATGCATAACTAAGAGAAAAAACAATGGAAGACTATATAATCTAAATATTTCAAAATAAATTACAATTGTTGTTCATAATAGAGAAAATGTTGAGGAATGGTATCATAACAATGAGAAAATTTTCCAAAATTGGAACCAACCCATGGTATCACAATAGTTGGGGAGACTCTCGAACCAAAAAACTAGAACCCTTCCAATGACAAAAGAAGAGAAATATATAGATAGGAAGAGATGCCTGAATTAGATCTGATACTACCAGGTGTCCACATGAAATCCTTCCTTCTGTTGTTGTAGAATTGATCTCCTCTCTCTTCAACCATAAATCAAATCTCATCAATGTTGTTGGAGAATGTCTGAAATATCTCTTTAAAGAAATGAGAAAAAGCCCCCTCTAATGGGATATCTTATATCATATAAGATATCTAGGAGTTTATAATCTAATTTTGTTTGTCCTCTACTACCCTCAGCCATGAAAATCAACTACCTCTGCCAACAAAGCCTTATCACTTCCAACTACTTCCAAAGCATTCCTTTCATTCTTTATGACCATTAGTGGATCTGATCTCATTAATATATGATCATAATATGATTTTATTGCATCTAAAAACATCAAATCTTCATTAATACTAAGAATGCCATAGAATTACAAAACTACTTCTAACTTTTTCTACTAAAGACCTGTGCAAAATCTAACTATAGAAATGGAAAACTCAACTTCTCTTAGTTTTAGTGGTATATTATAATCCACATTTCTAATAAAAATAGTGCCCCTAATGCTTATCTAAAAATTCCAAGCTCGTGCCATTAACATGGCATTAAAGTTGAAAAAGTTAAAATTCATATAGTCTAAACTATATAATATAATTTCATTTAAATATTTCATCTTTTCAATCTTAGGATGTGTGTTTAGATAACTTTAATATCTTAGATTTTTTATTTTTTTGTTCTTTTCCCCCTTACCAGTGGATGCCACTTGTTGAATTCTTATTGGTCAAATTTCTTAGGCAAGACCCACCTCCCCAAATCACTTAACACATTTCAATTTTATGGTCCCTTGATCATATGATCCCATCATAAGATCTTAATTGTAATTTTTATCATTCTTTACTATATGAATTTGAAGCCTCTCATAGCATCTTAACTTTCCAATATTCACCTCCTAACCCTACACTGATCGTAAGATTATAGCGCATCAATTTTAGCCTCCCGACCATTCGAAATTGTAGCATCTTAAGGCTCAATATTTTATCCCCCAACCATACAATATATCATAGCATCGTAACCTTATTATTTTTCCATCCTAATCTCATGCCATGGTTGTAACATCTTACCTCTCCTCATTATGCTATATGATCTCATGAAGCCCTCATAGCATTGGAAGTCTTTCTCTCTCCTTGTTGCAAACTCACAATGAGCCTCCAAAATTTTCCATGTAGCATCTCCTCCTACATACATTTGAATGGTCAAAATTTTTATTTGTCACTCCTAGCTATCCAGATGGGTGGGTCCCTTCAAGTATGGCTTGGTGTCTTAAAAGGCCACAACCTTTAGACAACTCTTTACTGAGCACTCCCACATAAAAACATATTTAACAACTATAATGGGGCCAATGTGGGATAAAGTCCCTCACTCAGCTCTTTGCATATTGATTTCTAACCCCACTAATGGCAACACATTTCCTCCCCACTGCTAGAGTCAATAAAACTACGGCCTACAACCATACATGCCATTTCTTGTGGTATCATAAATAGACCCCATAACATATGGGTGATGCAGTGCAAGATAGGAGAATCCCCAAAGGAGATTTCCTAGCTACTACCAAATAGCCACACATTGAAAACACAATACAAGATACACAATCTAATATCAAATGAGACTCTTTATTCATAAAATAACTGATTACATGCAATGTGTCAGGCTATTAGGCCTTCTCAATTACAGCCAAATACAATAGCAATTACAATAATAATTTTGCAAGATCCCCCGTGATCTAAACCAAACACTATCTAGTCTAGATTCACACTCTGGTAGAAACCTCCAAGGAAATCTCAACTTGAGCTTGTAAGCCCACCAAGTAACCTCCTTGTTTCTAAACTACAAGCACTAGCTCTTCTCCAACTTTATCCAAGATCCAAGTGTAAACTACCTCACATTCGGCACTCTATCCACACACTCACAACTCCACCACAATCATGTTGTAAACTACCTTACATTTGGCACTCTATTTACAGACTCAGGAAAACTCACCCTTTAGCTTCATCTTTCTCTCCAAGCTTCTACTAAGAAGAGATCACAACTTGAAGCTTGATTACAAATGTTCATATACCTTGCTTAAATAGGCACTTACCACCCAAGATGTTACAAACACAACCAATGTGGGATAAAAGGTAAATACAACTACCTTACAAAAAATATTTAATTCCCACCTAAATACACCTAAGCACCACCATGTGGCCCAACAAATATTAAATGCATGATTTAAGAAAATTTCCACAAACTTCTAGAATTCCACTGACACACCTCGATAAATGGAATGACAATCATTTTAATTTAATTTTCTATTTATGCCACCTATGCACCTTGAAAATAAAAATTCTTCTTTTCTCCTTTTTTCTTTTCTTTTAAAATTTTTTTTCGTCTAATTTTCATCACTTTCTCTCTGCTCCATTTTAATTTTTTTTTAATTAATTGTTTTATTTGATGCAAGATACTCCTACATTAAAATCTCCAGGTAGATAAAAAAATGTGTGCCCCACACTTTGATGCCAAAAGAAAGATCTAAAACCATCTTCATCTTCACCAAAGGTTTCCACTTCATCAGGGATAAGAAAACCAACATGCAAATCATCCACATATGCATCAACCTAACAAACATCAGCATCTTAACCATCTAATCAACATGCTCACTCCCAAGAACAAACTAAACATAATGCTTCATCAAAAAACCCTCATCCACATCAACAACTAGTGAATCCACACCAGCAACAACAAACTCTATATCTATAGCAATATGTAGATCTCCATCTACACATGCCAAACTCACAACACCAGTAGTCTCATTGCTCACAACAAGATGCTCACAACATACAAGTCACCACCAATAGCAACCAGATCATCGATGACTAAGTGCTCTATAATCTCCATGTTAGACTCAACCAGCTGATCATGAAAACCAATATTTATTCCAACATCAATAGGGTTAGGAATATCCTTAACAAAAACCTCTAGTTGTTCTACAGGTTCTATATCAGGCTCCATAAACTAATCAACAAAACCAAACTCTTCCACCTCGACCTTGCTATGCCATCTTCTCTCTTGAACAAGTCTTCTAACCAGCCATAAAACTCTCTTCTAGATTGGTAGACTCCAAATCTAATAGCATATAAATTTCTCCTTTGGTTCCTCAAATATTTAAAAAAAAGAAGCATCCACAATAGCGTCCACTTGAGCTATTGTCTCAGAGCCATCTTCCAAGATCTTCGCAAACCCTCTATAACAAATCACCTACAAATCAATCTTCTCAAACAACATCAACCTTCTATCTTTGTAACCATAGATCCATCTACATGTCCTCCCAAGGTCTTGGTGCAAATTGTCTCACTTTTGGCAATCTGTCTAAACGCTCAGGAATAACCTTCACTTTGATACCACTTAATGTAGTTAAATGTAGGAGAATCCCCAAAGGGAATGTCCTAGCCCCCAAACAATAGCCACACATTGGAAACACAACACAAGATACACAATTTGATACCAAATGCAACTCTTTATTCATAAAATAACTTATTACATGCAATGTGTCAAGCTGTCAAGCCTTCCCAGTTATGACCAAATAAAATAGAAATTACAATAATAGTTCTACAAGATCCCTCAAGATCCAAACAAAACACTAGCCTGTCAGATCCACACTCTCGTAGAAACCTCCAAGGAAATCTCAATATATGCTTGCAAGCCCACTAAGAAACCTCCTTGTTTCTAAACTACAACCACTAGCTCTTCTCCAACTTTATTCAAGATCCAAGTGTAAATTGCCTCACATTCGGTGCTTTTTCCACACACTCACAACTCCACCACAAACCTGTTGTAAACTACCTCACATTCGGTGCTCTGTCCACAGACTCAAGAAAACTCACCCTTTAGCTTCCTTTTTCTCTGCAAGCTTCTACTAAGAAGAGATCACAACTTGAAGCTTGATTAAAAATGCACATATGCCTTTTCTTAAATAGGCACTTACCACCCAAGATGTTACAAACACAACCAATGTGGGATAAAAGGTAAATACAACAACCTTACAACAAATATTTAATTCCAACCTAAATAAAAGTAAGCACCACCATGTTGCCCAACAAATATTAAATGCCAGATTTAAGGAACTATCCACAAACTTCTAAAATTCCACCTACACACCTTGATAAATGGAATGACAACCATTTTTATTTATTTTTCTAGTTACGCCACCTATGCACCTTGAAAATAGAAATTCCACTTTTCTCCTTTTTTCTTTTTTAAAATTATTTTTCCTCTAATTTTTGTCACTTTCTCTCTCCTCCACCTTTTAAAAAAAAAATATTTATTATTTTTTTTTTTAATTTTTAATTTTTTTTTGGATGCAAAATGCTCTTGCATCCATGGGGCTCCAAGAAGGTGTTGCCACTAGAGAAGAAACCAAGGCGAGTGGGGCATGTGAGGTCCTTGCAGAATTCTCATTACCCCTCCCAAGATGTCCTTTCCTCAATTGATAAGCCTTGCCACACCACTGGGAGAAACAATGTTCTAATAGAAGAAAACCTCTCATCCTCAATGCAATAATTGGGGGATGGAGGATAAATTTAGATTGCTCCTCTTGCTACACATAATCTCACATCTGGTTAGACATTTAACTACCTTCCAAGATGGATGTTCCCATCACATTCTTGCATCATGGATGTTCTTCTCTTCCTCTATTGTTCATGCACCATTCATCTCTTTCCTGTGAGGATCCCAAGTATCTACTATTGTTGTTAATTTGTGCATCACTATATGATCTAGAATGTTATGAAATGTTGAAGCCAGTAGCAACTTATCCCATTTCCAATGATCCAAAACTGTATCCAGTTCAACCCACACCTCCTTATGCATCTATCTCATACCCTTTACTAGAATGTCGCCTCTAATTTCCTTATAGAATAGAGCCCCTATTTAATGGATTCATTCACTAGAAGGAGGCCAATCTTGGTTCTTTCTACCCATTTTCCCAAACTTGTGCAAGCTATATGGGCTTCAAACAAACCAAAAAAAGACCTATCATAGTAATGAAGTATCTGATCAATGTGAATTCTCCCATTACTGGGTTGTGCCTCCTTTTCCAAGATGGTTGACCATTCCCTATGTTCACCAAAAGGTAGACTAGACTAGATGCTTTTAATAAATGATTGATCATCGTTATTGTCACACACAAAGGTCAATGATGGAGAAAGAAACCATCACAAATGCAATTTAACTTATAATGCCATATTTCCTAAAATTTAACTTAATTGCGGAGGGGCTGAGATGTGTAAAAGTCAACAGTTTTGTATATGCCCTTCATTAAATTTGATAGGACCTTATCCCTTTTAGGTCTCAATTCTTGTTGATACTATGGAGGATCACTAAAACCATCCAATTACTTCCTCTTGTTTGGCATAGAAAAATTAGAAAGGAAACTTAATAAGGGAGGACCTTAACTATCTTATGGAAGACTCATCACAAAAACATAGATCACATATTAAGAGAAAAATCATTGCAAAAGTAGAGTTTTTGTCAGTGCAAACATCATGGCCTCTTTGGTATGTTCAAATCCCTTCCTTACTTGTTCATCATGCATGTGCATTCATACATAATTTTGATGGAAAAATATAATCCTCATTATAACCTTTCTTTTAAAAACTTTTAAAATCTTATAATGTCTTATCAAGCTACTCAATTCAGTCAGATCTAAAAATGGATTTGACTAAAAAAACTAATTAATTGAACACTTGGCATTGACTAGATTCAAAATTAGACCACTGCATCATCATTTAAAACTAATTTTACCACTTTTTGCAAACTGAGATTTACCAACAAGGAGACCTACAAGATGGCTTTAAAAACTGACTGAAATAGATAACTGGGCTCTAAAAATTGACACATTGATACTTTGTTCTACATTCTTACACCCGTTCAGATCTTCTCTCATGACGACTTCGGGGTCAAAATATATTGACTGAAAAATTTGTATTCTTGAAACTGCCATCAAATAAATATGTCAGAAAACCATAAACCACATTCAATCTTGGCTTCGAAAATAGGTCAAACTGACACTTGGGGACACAAAAATTGGGACATTAGTTCACTATCATGAGGATAGTATAGATCTATGATTTGGTCTTATGAGGAATAACTGGGCGCATTTTGAAAGTGTTCAAAGTTAGGTACTCAAAATTGTAGGACTAGGGAACATTAGAAAAATAATCACCAATAGAACGGACTTGGGAAAGTGTAGAGATGGATTGATCAAGACTCAAAATCTTGCACACTTAAAGAATTATCAGAGTGGCACATAATGGTATAGAAAATTTGATCTCATCTATCATGGATTCAAAGTTATGACATCCTGAACATGGGTACTAATCAATCTCCATTTCTTAACACCAGCAAAATTTCACAAGTTGCATTTGGAATCTTGTTTGAAAACTAGTCAAATAGATTCATCCTAAGTTCAAATCTAGAACATAGAAAATGTCTGACCCATAGAATGCATTGCCAAAGGAATTTTCTCATTTTAGTTAATTAGGTCAAATATATAATTGGTCAAATAAGGCTTCCCAAAATTTTGAACAATATGCAAGTTCATGACAGAGATAAGTAAACAACTTCAAAGGATTCAAAACCTAGTCAAAACAAATCAAAACAACTTGAAAATTAAATTTTGATTGGTTCTTTGATATGCATACTAAACACTCCCAAAGTAGTGTGTCATGAAACATTACCAAGTGCAAGATATTAGAATGAAAACTAAGCTTCATGTTGTTGTTTGACATTTGGGCAAAATATGTAGATCTGGACAATGCTCAATATGAAACCTCATAGAATGACTCAAAATGACAATTTATCAATATGAAACTTAAGCTCGGATTTCACTTTGGTAAGGTTAGATCTCAAATCTACATTCTCAAATTTCAAATATTACTCAATCTTATTGTCACCGTCCCTCAAGCTCAACTTTAGATCAGTAATCTTCAATTCATGCTTTAGGATCTTATTTTCATTCTTTAGTCTTAAAATGTCATCACTATCTCTAATCATATATTTTGGCTCTTTCTTGGACTTAAGTGTTGAAAAAAATTGTTCAAATGTATATTGTCTTTGATGTTACACAGAATATCAAGTCTTTACCAATTAGTGTCTATCGAGCTCACTCAGGTGATGAAGAAAATTTCTAGTGTTTGTCAAGCATTTTTGAGCAAACCAAGTTTAGAGACAATAGGTGCCAAGTTCACTTGAGCACCAAAGAGAAGTTGGCGTGAGACTAGTGTTAACCAAGTTGACTTTGTTACTGATGGGGTGGATCTTGAACAAGGTTCTAGCCTCAACTACTAGAACTCACTTTAGGCTTTCTCCTAGCCTCTTAGGGTATTTATCCTATACCCTACTCCAAGGGAATCTTCTCTCTATTCCCTTATTACACTAATCCTCACCAATCAACTCAAAACTCTATTTCACCATGGGGTCTCCCTAGTGCTCTCATTGCACCGTTCTTGACAACTAGCTTCCAGGAGTCCATTATTGGCTATATTGAATTCCAAGGCTTGTATTAGGTCTCATTCAATAGTTTTTAGGATCACTAAGTGAATTGGAGTATTGGGTTTCCAATCGATTTGAAGATTGCATAGTTAAGAGGGCTACCAAGACTAATAACAAAATTAGGCCTCCAAAACAGATTTTTGGCTTATATCTCCTCAAACCCTTAAGAAGTACTCAAAAAAATTTATGATTTGGATACCCTTTTGGCTCCCCTTGAAGATTTTTCAGGTCTGCAACACCCAGGTCATCCGTACAAGGGATTTCCAAAAATATGTCTATTTACAAGGGTTTCTTGTTTGTATGAACAGGAATATAGAGAGTTCTTCCTTCCACCACTCAAATGGACTCTAAATGACTGAACTCCTAGAATTAACTTCCTTCACTCACCACTCTTTCCTTCCATGAATTTTTATTGCACCCAACACCCCATTCTATGCCCCTTTCAAACACTTATTTGCTGATTTCATTGCCTAGCCGGGTATGCAAACTCGCCTAGGGCCTCTTGGAAAAAACAACAAACCTCTGCAAAACAAGACAAAAATACATATTTACATTTTTTATACAGTCTAGTACTTGATTCCAAAAGGCCATCATGGTTGCACCATTGGAATTCAAGTTATAGAGATTTCTTTGCTGATTGCTGTGTACAGACCAGCGAACTGGTAACTTTAAAAAGATTTTTCAAAGTAGTAATGAAACTGATCAAAAAAACTCCTAATCTTTACCAAAGCATCTACATTCCATACACTATAAAATCACATGAAAACAGCAACCCTATCAATCCATTAAAGGTGTGGATGAAGGGTGAAATCAGAAAACTGTCATCAAAATGCTCAGTTTGCTCTTCATTCCAATGCCAAAATTCGTACAAAAGCATATGCCAACCCTCAAACTAACTTTGATTGGTCTTAAATACCTCTTACCCACGTGAATCAATAGATCCCATAGGTTTCCAACTGATTCTTGAAGCCCTTATAAAGTTTTAGCACTTTTTGTCAATGTTGTCAAGCAACTTTGCAAAGTTGCAAAGTTGCCAAGTGCAACTTTTGCACTATTGTGCATTTAATGTCTCCATGACCTCAAACATGGTTAAATGAACCTATTTCCATGTAATTACAACTTTTAACATATTTTCCATGTTTCCCATCCTCCTGGGGTCTTGGTCAGTGTTTGACCATTCTAGGCTCTAACAAGCAATTTAAGCAATTTTGCCAACATAGAAGCAACTTGGAAACTCAAACAAAACAAAAACCTATTTACAAACACAACTCACACACTTGGGGCTTTATCCCATAGCCCTTATTCATGTGGTCTAGCCAAGACCACTACAAGCCAAAAACGATTTAGGAAACTTGGCATATTTCCTAGGTGCTCCTGCACCAGTTACCAAAGGAATTTAGTTTAGGATGTACTGTTAACTGAGTTAACATGATTAACAAAGGAAGTCTAAAGAAAGTCTTTTATGAGTTAGCATTGTCCGAGTCAGGTCCGCTAACAAAGGATTTTCTTGAATCAACATATTTAGTGTGATGAATTTATTTTCTATTTCTAGCCAACTTAAGGGATGAATATTGAATATTTGTAAGTGTATTCAAGCCAACTTAACAAGGTAGAAGATATAAGTATAAAGTCAAGTTGTGGGATTGAATATGATAAGCATGGGATTGAAAAGATAAACCAAGGAAGCAAATTAGAAGTATAGCAGAGTATCTTGAGTTGACCAAGATGCAAAATTTTATCTAATCAACGAGGATCAAGTATTCAAACTGGAATAGAGATCTAAAATTAGCAATATAGTTGCATCAGAAATGAGGTCATATCATTGTTACTATCTAATAATTGTAATAGTGTATCAAATATCTTAACAAAGTTAGGTTAACATCTACTTTCCAAATTCTCTAACAAGGTGGCATTTCTAGATTTAAGTGTCTAAAGACCTCTAACAAGGCCACTCCTAACAAGGCGATTAAATCCTTTAATCGGGTAACACCTAATAGTTTGTTTTGTAACCTTTAATAGGGTTGGCTCCTAATAGGGCTCACTTGAGAAGAGTGAAAAATAGTAACTAGTTGCAATTGGCAGTTTTTCCTAAATTGGGCTTCCATGTTAAATCCTAGTGTCATATGTGTTCATGTTATTTTCTTTCCATTTTCGCAAACTAAGTTAATTGTGGTTAATCACATTAAACATCTAAATAATTAATATTATAGTGCTTATGAAGTTACAATAATTCTTAGTGTTTTCCAAGTAATTTAGTGGTAATTGAGTTATAGTAGTATTTTTTAGTTTCAGCAGAGTTTGGTTTTGATTTTATTGACATCTAAGGGATCTGAGATTTAATTTTGTGTTAAATAATTCACCCCTCCCCTCTTAGTTACTCCTCCTATATTTTCAACATTAAGATAATCTAACTTATCTTTGGTCTTTTCAATGCAATTTTTCACATATTCATACTCGTCTTTCAAAGTATCTCTTTCTTGTATAAGAATATCAATTTTCTCAAGAGCTTCTTCTAGGTTCTTCTATTAATTTTTCATATCCATAGGGATCTTTCTCAAGTTATTAGACCTTATTTGAATTACTAAGCTCTTCTATTTATTGTTATGAATAGGATATACTAGGTGGATGGGTGGATAAATCAGTATTTCACAAACTTTTCCCAAAATTGGATATCTTTAACAAACTTATAACTTGCATAAGAAAGTAAACTAATTATGTTGAATAGTAAAAACAATTATAAAGTTAAGAAACTCATACTACAATAATTTTTTAACTAGGAAAACCCTAGCCAAGGGAAAACCTTCATGGGGATGGTACCCACAAAATAATCCATCCATCAAAAGTATCTTGTGAAAGATATTAACCTTATTAGGAGTCTATTACATCTATATAGTAACTCAATTCTTGTTAGAGGAATAAGCCTTGTTAGAAGTCTCAACCCTATTAGAATTTTTATATTACAAATGTACAAAGTATGCAAGATGAGCCCACTACCCAAACATGTAATATACAATGAAGTTCTTCAATACAAGAGAGAAATACAAAAAGATCTTTACTACAATTGATATCTTTAATATCTGATTTAGCCTTTTGATGCTCTTCACAAATCTTTATTACAATTTTCACTGCTTTGATCATACATTAGAATTCACATCACAAACATAACATTACACACACTTTTTAAGTTTACACTCTTTCATATTTAAAATCTTTTTCTTTTTACCTTATTTCTTTAACTATCGGCCTTCATCTCTTTACACACTTACCAAACTACATAATTAGATCCTTCCCACTTAGGGTTAACATCTAGGATGTCATCCCCAATTGTTTAAGTGATTATTTTGATAGTTAAAATAATTCATTAATGCAAAATATTTGATTTCATATCTTTTACCATGTTTTTTTTGCTCAACATTGTCACTATGAAAGAAAAATATCTCTATCTATACTAATCAAACAATATTGCAGTCATCACTACTACATTTGGTTTAAAATTGTGACAGGAGACCATTGCAACTGTGACGGCCACCATTTGCCCAAGTGACACCAGTAGTTATTGGCTCCCATTGGATAGGCATTAGAATTTTTCCATCACAACTTGGGACAGTAGGGATGAACATCATAATTATGATGGCTAAAGTTGTCGAGAACCAAAGTTAGACAAGGTCCAAGAGTTCTTTTCACTATCACAATTTCAATGGCTAGCTATCATAGAAATCATTGCACATGCTATGTGTATGTAACAACAATGCTATGGGACCAATGGCTAACCATTGGAATAGTCTATTGTAATAGTGACAAATATGTGGCAACAATGTTGTAGGATCGACAGATGGTCATCAGAATTGGATGTCACAATTGCAATGGCATGTTTATTAATAAAAAAAAGAATTTGGTGGAAAATGTTCAATAGCTATGATTCTCTCATAGCTCACAATAGATTCAAATAGTTAGTTGTCATGCAATCAAGTAGTAACAAGAAGCAAAAACATATGCTCAATGGCAAGCCTCATCTTTCTCCCTAAAGTGGGATGCACACATGATGGTGTTTAGGTTTATGGCTTTGGAACTCTTACTATCTATCTAGATTTGGTAAATCAACAAGTTCTTGCATAATATGGAGATAGTTGGGTGATTGAGTCATTGGAGTAGCTAGTTGAGATGTGCTGTAATCAAATTGGAGGAAATCATTGATAAACTGAACATATAATGAAGAGGAAACTTGAATGTTGAAATACCAAAATGAAAGCTATTGGGGATTAACCACCTATGCCAAAGTTACAACACTATGAATTTTATTTTAGATATAAATAAATAAAAGGAAAACAATCATTCCCAATTTTATGTTCACAACTCAAATTCTCCCCAATGGCTTGAGCTAAAACCCTCATTATTGCATCCAAACTTAAAGAATAAAATATGACACTGTCCCCAATAAAGAATTGAAATGTGATTTTTTTGGATTCCACTTAGTATTGTGTTGATAAATTTCAGAATTTCTAGTACCATGCAAATTAACTTACATTGATTCTAAAGCTTAGGCCCTAACAATAGTCAAAAGGTAAATTATTGTCAAACAATGTGCTAAATAAAAGCAAGAGTACATATTTAGAATGAACATAGATATTGGAAACAATTTAAAAACATATAATTCACTTATATATAATCAAAATTATGTCATAGATGAATGCAAGAAATTGAGTAATATAGGAGGTGCTCAACCAGATATTCTAGCCATCATGGGTGATTTGGTGAGAGGCTTTTGCAAGGGAATGAGCCTTGTGAGTTAACATATAATGTCTTAAAATAGTTGAGTAAAAGCACAAACCTATGCCACCCTTTTATAAAGGACAAGGCTAACAAAAGTATAACTATTCACCTTTAATGACATAAAACTAGTAGTATTATTTATAATTTGAAAATGAAGTAAACTAATGAAATGTGTTGAAATAGATGAATTTAGGATTATAATTTTTAATAATTATTAGGAATAAGAATTGATATATTTTCCTAATTATTAAAGTCAAACTTTTAGCTGTTGAAAAATGATGAAAATTAGGGGTCTAGTTCCCACCAAAAAACTATATGGAAATAAAATTATTTTCCTTTGATCTTAGATTGTGTTATAGATAACACATATAGCTAGAACAATTAAAAATAAAAATTGTCTTTGGACCTATATTTTATCTTTTATAATAACTCAAATCTCAACTCACCTAAAATCAATAGTTTTCACCTCTCACTACATTTTTCAAAACAAATCTATTCATACCAAAAGAAAAATTATACATTCTAGAACAAAAGTCTCTCCTCTAAAATGTCATCTGATTTAAAAATTTTTAAATATGATTTAATATGTTTTTCTTTCTCAGAATTGACATCTTCTTGCATGTTAAAATAAATACTTGTAGTATTTTTTAATTATAATATACTATATCTAATTAAAACACTATAAACTCTATATGAGAATATTCTTGACTTTGAGTTCTATAAAATGGTGTTTGTGTGTTATTAAAAAAATAGTAAGAGTTATTGAAATGTCAATTTTCTGAAATGATTTTTTCTCTTTAGTAATTAGATACAAACTAGTATAAAACATGCATTTAATAGAAATTTACAATTGAAAAAGTGTGAAACCATATATAACTTAGCTTTAATTAATTTATCTAGATTATTAATTTGAAGAAAAATAATTTTTAGATAGAAATACCCAAATCAATTATTCTAATAAGTCATCCTAAAAGGTGACACAAATTTGTACTTTTACCTAGTTAAGTGTTATCTAACTATGTCTAAGGTGTCTTCACACTAGAGGCATACTCCGCCTACCAGGCTGCCTACATATCCATATCCACGAGATCAAGACCCTTGAACTACTTTCTCTAATGAATATGTAGTTTTGGTTTCTAATTGTTTTGATGTAATTGTATTCCTATAACCACTAGTGATATTTATTCACCTAATACAACTCTTCACCATCATACACCCACTTGGGTGAATCAACCAATTTTCTATAATTATAATACTTTAATACTCTAGTGCAACCTTTGTGTTTTAGTTTATAGTTAATGTAAGTTTAACCTATATACGTCCTAGCTCACTCCTTATATAGTTCAAGTGAAATAAACACATGAAAAATGAGAGAGAAAAAGAGGAATTTACTTATCAATAGGCATTGCCATTGCATCTGTGGCCATGCTACCTACTGAGTGGGTTTTTTTGTTGTTGTCCCAAGATCTCTTTGTTTATATACATACATACATATACAAAGATCAAAAGAAAATGACAATGAGATGCATAGATCACAAGGGCATAACAATGAAATCCTACATCTTCATTGATCTCCATAATCCACAAGATTTCTCTATATAATAATATGTGCATCATACTGGTATGCACACACACACACACACACACACACACACACACACACACACATATACATACATACATATATATATACATACATATATATATGTATGTATGTATATATATGTATAGATATATATACATATATGTATGTATGTATGTATGTATGTATGTATGTATGTACATATACATATATATATATGTATGTATATATATATACATACATGTATATATATGTGTGTATATATATCTATACATATATATATGTATATATCTATACATACATACATATATATATATATATATATATATATATATATATATATATATATATATGTTGATTATAGTTATTGTCAGACTGAAGCTACATGGTTTCTCTATATAACAATATGTGCATCATATATATATATATGTGTGTGTGTGTGTGTGTGTGTGTGTGTACATATGTATATATTTGTTGATTATAGTTATTGTTAGACCGAAGCTACATGCTCTAAGATAAAGACTACAAGTTGTGCAATTTTTCATGTATTGCATTTGCATTTTCTTTTCCATTGCCAATAAGAGTGTTTCAAGGTTGGGAATCACTTCAAAATCTTTTTCATGGTTTAGAGGTAATGTTATTGTGGATGAGAGAATAACTTTAGTGAAGAGTTGAGTGTAAGGAGTTACTACCCTGAACCTATGCTACAAATTCCTAGGAGCCAAGGGACCCTATACATATGCTACATTTTTTGGAGACATGGGAGAAGTTACTACCAGATTTAGTACTTCATAACATTTTGGATCACAATGCCCAAATTAACTTCAATACATGCATGGTTACATCCTTGGCTTCCATTGTTGGGCTAGCATATGAATCCTTTATATCCAACCATTCATTATAAGTGATGCATCTGCATATGCAATTTTATTGCCTTGGAAAACTATATTTGATCCTTCTAGCTGGGAACAGCTAATTGTTAGTTTTACCGTACCTAATCTAATGATAGTTTTACTAGAATTTGTAATCAACCCAACTAATTAGTAACTAGACCAATTTAACTAGATTGTGGCCTAGGCATGTGCTATTCTGATTTATAATATGGTTGCAATGTTGGAGGCAACATTTTTTTAAAAGTGGCAACAGGTTTTGTATCATTGGCTTTGTTCAAAACTTGATTTTAATGAAGTAATAAAGTGGGTTTTTATGGTGGAAAGGACTATATAAAGAAGAAGAAACTTGAAAACTTGAATTTTGAAATGTTAAAATGAAAGCTATCAAGGATCAAACACCTATGCTAGAGTTACAACACAATGTGAAGTTGATTTTAGATATTAAAAAAAAAAAAAAAACATGACATAAATTATTCCCCCCTTTTTTTTTTATTGTGGAGAGTTGCACACAAAAGAGGGTGGGGAGCTCCAAATGAGGATGGAGATCTTTGAATATTGGTGGATATTTTATTGTCATACCCTTGTGAACACTACATTTTTTTTTCATGCCCTTATGATCTCTACATTTCATTTTTGTACCCCTAGTGGAGATTAATGGAGATCTATGATTTCATTGTCATGCCCTTGTGATTGTTGCATTTCATTGTCATACCCTTGTGATCTCTGCATTATGTTGTTGTGCCCTTGTGATCTCCATGCCCTTTCTCTATGATTTTTTTGATGTGTCATGCCCTTATGATCTATTTTTCCTTTGCACTACAACATTTGGGGTCAACTTGTGATGGCAATTCGTGATAGTGGTTTAATTTGTGGTGTAATCAGGACCAAATGTAGTAGTGCTCTATGATTTTCTTCAAGGGGAGAAGAAGAACCTATGTAAATGTTCTTTTCTTTTCTGTCTAAACATGTATCTCTTTATATTTTCCCACATATATGTGTGTTTATGTATGTATGTATGTATGTATATATATAGAGATCTCTCTATTTATATATATATATATATATATATATATATATACATACACACATAGACACACATATGCATGTGTATGTATGTATATACACACACACACACACACACACACACATATATATATATATACATATGCATATGTATATATATGTATATGTATATATATATATATATATATATATATATATATATATATATATATGTATGTATGTATGTATGTATGTATGTATGTATGTATGTATGTATGTATGTACATACATGCATGCATGCATACATCTACATATGCAATTTTATCACCTTGAAAAATTGTATTTGATGTTTACTCAATCACCGAGAGACAATATAATCTATAAGTATAGATTTATGCATACTTAGTTTGGTATAAATAGTTTCGATTGAATTTGTTTGAGGAGAGTGAGTCTACTCATGATGATAATGGCTCCATGTATTAGATCTTTAGAGGAGAGAGACTTACATAAGATTAGATGTTGTTTATGCATATGGGATGATTCATTTGTGATAGCAATATATCCTCCTCCATATTGAATTTCTATATCATCAAATTCATAGATACAAAATCACTAGACTTGGTCTTCTGAAATGGTATGGGATACTTGGAATTGTCAAACTTGAACCATTGAACTATACATTCACATTGATGAACCGACAATTTGAATCACTAGTTTCATGTTTAGAAGCTTTGGCCTTTGAAATGTGAGCTTTGATTTTAAATTGTGGTGCATGGACTATTATGAACCAAAATGCACCTAAATGTTCTATAATTGTATTTTAGTGATAACAAATATAAATGTCTTGAAATTAAAAATGATAACTATCAGAGATCTATATTTGTGTTTTAGTGATAACAAATACACAGTCTAATTTTAAGAAAAATAATAGTCTTAAAAGTATGTGATTAAATAAAATAAACAAGAGTACTAGTTGTAGCTATATAATTCTAGTATTATTGATTAATTTAAACAAAATATTCAATAAAACAAGCATGAAGTAACATAAATTGATCATCTGCTTGATCCTATTATGACTTAAGGTGAATGCATTTGATCATTACCTAGACAATATTTTGCATGAGATCTTTACTCAATCACCAAGAGATAATATAATTTGTAAGTACAAATTTTTGCATACTTAGTTTGGTATGAATAATTTTAATTAAATGCAAGGATAATTGATTGTGTGAATTCAAGACATGGATTCTTAAATTAATTTAGCACAAGTACTATGCAAGTGTGTATGTATGAATGTAACATAGGTCACACAATGAACTGATATACATACATGTACATATGAATATAATCATCATAATCAATTATCCTTGAATCTGACCAAAGCTATTAGATATGAACAAGAGATACATGCCTAGAAGGGAAAAAAAAATATTTTCATAGGTACCTCTTCTCCCCTTGAAGAAAATCGCAGAGCAAGGGCATAGAGATCACAAGGGTACAACACAACAATGAAATGGAGTGATCACAAGGGAATGACAACAAAATCCTAGATCTTCTTTGATCTCTACCAACATTCAGAGCTCTCCACCATCTTTCACATTCAAATCTTCACTATCAATCAAAACAAATGGAAAATGATTAATGCCATGTTTTCTTTTCTTTTTTGTTTATAATCTATAATCCACAATTCACAAGATCTCTCTCTCTCTCTCTCTCTCTCTCTCTCTCTCTCTCTATATATATATATATATATATATATATATATATATATACATATACATATATATATATATATATATATACATACATACATACATATACATATATATATACATATACATACATATATATATATATATACACACATATACATACATAAATATATATATACATACATACATACATATACATACATACATATATGCATACATACATATATACATACATACATATATACATACATACACAAAAACAACAATACACTTTCTAAGAGTTTACAATTGTTCAACAAAATTAATGTTTTACAAGAAAATGCACATAAAGAACTATTAGCTTAGAACCAAGAACATGGTGTTGAAACTGTTGACAATAAGATTGTTTGTATGGAATTTAGAATAATCGTTATATTGTCAATGATGTCAAACCTGCTACTTGTTGGTGAGACAATTGCTTGTTTGGTTTGAATGCTATCATTTTTTTGATTGATGAAGAAGATTTGTCAAATGAGATAATAAGAGCACCTAGAGGAAAGGTTGATTTATTTGATATAGAAAATAATTTCTTAGACCAAGTAAGACATGTATGATATTTTGTATTATTTATATACTAATTAAAGCTAAATTTGATGGATACACTAGCTAAGTCTTGAACAAAAAGTAATACAAATTTTGTCTACTAAGTTTAACCAAGTGATCAGTTGATGATGAGAAAAGTTAGTTCAAGGTGAGAAGAAAACTAGTTAGTGGTAAGAAAAGTGAAGATCTAGTGTATGCTGAGTCAATTCAGTATGTGTCGAGTAAATTCTAGTGTGTGTTGAGTGACTAAAAAAAATAGTATGTGTCGAGTGAACTATTAGTGGATGTTGAGCAATATCATATGTGTCGAGCATTAGAGGTTACCTAATGACAAGTGATAGCATTATGAGTCAGATCATGGATTCGTTGAATCCGAGCCAATAAAATTGATTTCTTGGATTGTGTGAAGTATGTCAAAGATAAGCTTGATGAGCTAGAGGTACAAAATTCAAGATAAACCATTTTGAGGTGAATTGAAAGAGGACTGTAGAGGAAGTTTCTAGAGGAAACAAGATGGAAAAGAGGGAAGATTCAATCAATCTAACATAAACCTAAAATGGATGATTGTTATTGAGAAACAAAAGAACTAAATTCTCTCTATAAGGGAATACACGGCTTGAAGCAATAGTTGGCATGTGCGAGAACCCAAGGAAGACAAGGATTCTAGGGTGTTGCTACATATGGTGGCCAAACAAGAGAGTTTGTAATTGGCATGCAAAGAAAGAAGGCTTAAGAGGATGGATGCTTGATGGGTGAACAAGATATTAGAGTATTAGAGCTAAAGTGAATGGAGCCAAGTAGAATGGAGGACTAAATAGAGTTTTGTAATCTGCAAGTGAGTTGTGGTTCAAGACATATAGCTATCAAGTATCATTACTTGAGAAGTAACCTACATCAACTAAGTTGAATGGCATATGTTACACATTGATGCAATGGATCTTACTTTAGGAGCTACCTAAAGTAATCAAAGAGCTAGAACAGTAGATCAATCAAAAGTAAGGTGATAGAGGGAGAAACTTAATAGTTAAAATCTACATATTGGCAAGTCTTTGGAATTGTTATCAAAGAGGGAGAAATAGCTCTAAGGTAGATAAAATTGAATACCCCAAAAAGTAACAAAGTGAGGGAGAAATATCTAAGAGGGAAAGTTACATTATGAGGGAGATATGAAAGAAAGAAGGAGATTGACAAAGTTTACATTACCCTACATAGAGAAAGGGCATATACAAATAGAGGGAGAGATTGTAATACATTGTATTAATTTTCTTTTTGGCATTGTTGTTGGCATTAGTTTTCCATCAATTCCAAAGAGGGAGATTGTTGACAACAAGATTATTTGTATAGAATTTGAAATAATCATTATATTGTCAATGATGTCAGATGTGCTACTTGCTAGTGAGACAATTGCTTTTTTGGTTTGAATGCTATCATTTTTTTGATTGATGAAGAGGATTTGATCAAATGAGATAACAAGAGCACCTATAGGAAAGGTTAAGTTATTTGATGTAGAAAAGAGCTGTTTAGACCAAGTAAGACATGGATGATATTTTTTATTGTTTATCTACTTAAAGGTAAAGTTGATGGATACACTAGCTATGTCTTAAAGAACAAGTAATACAATTTATGTCTACCAAGCTTGACTGAGTGACTAGTTTGTGATAAGCAAAGTTAGTTCAAGCTAAGAAGAAAATCAGTTAGTGCTAAGAAAAGTGAAGATCTAGCATATGCTGAGTGAATTTAGTATGTGTCAAGTAAATTCAAGTGTGTGCCAAGTGATTTGTTAGTGCATGTTGAGAAATAGAGATTGTGTTGAGCATTAGAGGTTAGTTGAGTGACATCATTATGTGTTAGATTGTGGATTCGCTAAATCTGAGCTCACAAAGCCAATTTCTTGGATTGTATGAAGCGTGTGGAAGATAAGCTTGATGAGATGGAGGTACAAAATTCAAGATAAACTATTTTGAGGTTAATTAAAAGAGGATTGTAGAGGAATTTTGTAGAGGGAAAAAAATGGAAAAGAGGGAAGACTCAATGAATCTAACCTAACCCTAACATGGATGATTGTTATTGAGTAGCAAAAGACCTAAATTCTCTTTATAAGGGAATACAAGGCTTGAAGTAACAATTGGCATGTGCAAGAACCCAAGAAAGATAAGGATTATAGGGTGTTGCTTCATATGGTGGCTAAATAAGGGAGTCTCTAATTGGCATGCAAAGAAAGAAGGCTAAATAGGATGAATTCTTGAAGGCTAAACAATCTTTCAGAGCTGAAGTGAATGAAGCCAAGTAGATTGGAGGACGAAATAGAGATCTATAATCTACAAGTGAGTTGTGATTTTTTGTTAGATCAATTCCTACTATTACTTTCTGATTATTGGATTAGTTTAGGATAAATCCTTTGGATTAAGGTTGACCTAACGGTCATTTGTAAATCCTTTGAATGGTTGACATTATAATGGAATGTTCTAAAGTCCTTTAACAAGGCTCACTCCTAATAGGGTGATTGAAATCCTTTAACCAAGTCACATTTAATAGTGTGTATTGTAACATTTAACAACGTTGGCCTTTCATAGGGCATCACTTTAGAATAGTGAGAATTAGTAGCATGTTAATGGTGAGTTTTCATAGATTAGGTTTTCACGTAAAATCCTTGTGTCAAATATGTGAAGGATTCTATTATGGTTCATGCTTGCATTTTTGCAAAGTGATTTTGACCTAGGATAGTAATCTAAAGTTTGAGTATTGGATGATCTAATTGATGCATGCAAGATACATGATAAGGATATATATGTATGGGTTTTGTTAAGTGCTGAAAAGTTTTATTGGGACATTTGAACCTTGGATAACTAATTCACCCTGCCCCCCCCCCCCCCCCCCCCCCCCTCCTCACTCATTCTAAAGTATTCTAGTAGAAATAGTACAAAAAGTGCTTGACATGAGAGGTCCACAAGTGAGGGTGTTGACCAATCTTGAAAACTTGAATACCAAAATGAAAGCTACCAATGATCAAACACCTATTCTAGAGTTACAACACACTATGGAATTGATTTTAGTTAAGGTAGAGGCAGATCCTCAAAAAATTTATAATCAAAATTGAAGGCACGAGAGCAAAGGAGAAGGAGCAACTTTAGAAAGAGAAGGAGAAGGAGTGGCTTTAGAAGAGACTACACAAAAGAAACAATAGCTAGACAATAGATAGAATATTATGGGAGCTACTAGATAGAATCCAAGAATATATATACATAAATATATGAAAACAACAATGCACTTTCTAACAGTTTACAATTGTTCAACAAAATTAATGTTTTGCAAGAAAATGAACCTCAAGAACTATTAGGTTAGAAGCAAGGACATGGTGTTGAAATATTACAAAAAGTGCTTGAAATGAGAGGTTCACAAGTGAGGGTATTTACTAATCTTGAAATGAGGAAATGAAAGCTATAGATGATCAAACACCTATGCCAAAGTTGCAACACAATGTGAAGTTGATTTTAGATAAGGTAGAGGTAGATATTTAGAAATTTGATAATCAAAATTTAAGGCACGAGAGTGAAGGAGAAGGAGTGGCTTTAGAAAGAGAAGGAGAAGAGCGGCTTTAGAAAGAGACTACACTACAAAAATAACAACTAGACAACATAGAGGATATTATGGGAGCCACTGGATAGAATCTAGGAAAGTGTTATGGTAGGTACTATGACATTGGAATCACTTGCAAGTGTCTTTGAGATTTTACAATCCAAATATCAAATGCTTATAAGAGTGTTTCAAGTATTGGCACAATTTCCTTGTGATGATCCCAAGTATTAAATGCTTGTTAGAGTACTTCAAAGGTTTAGAACTAGTTCAACATCCTATGCATGGTTTAGAGGTAATGTCATTGTGGCAGAGGCTTTTGCAAGGGAAAGAGCCTCATGATTATGCAAGTTACACAGAAGAAGAACTTGTTTCTTCAACTCCTTACACTCAAATCTTCACTAAAGTTATTCTTCAAGTCCTTGCATATGCAATTTTATCATCTTGGAAAACTGCATTTGATCTTGCTAGCTAGTGTTGGCTCCTAATTTAATAGATTTGAAAATAAACAAGAAACTAGACCAATACATCTAAGGTTAGAAAATTCCTATAATGGATGCACTTGACTGCAATCTTGAGCCAACTATAAGAATAATTCCTTCTTCTTCTTCAGGCTCTATAAGACCTGGGCAAGTGGACCTCAGGTTCTTTATATGGTACCAGTGTAAAGGCATATAATTGAATCTTAATAATAGATAGAATCCATTAATCATCTATGTTTATGTAAGAATTCATGGGTGAAATAGCTAATAACATAACACATGAATCTGATAAACCAAGTAAGGGATAGCCTTGTATCTCCTTAAACATAAAGAGAAATATATTTGATTGATAATTTGGATATCTCAACATAGCCCAAGTATGCAATAGTAGAGAACATGTAATCTCCAAGCTGACCAGTCCCTTATCCATTGGACATCAACTAAACCTTAGCATACAGATGGACATCCTAATATACTCATATCTTTGGATATCTGATCTATCTATCTGGCTTGCAAATAGATATCTATTTTCATAACAACTCTCATACTTATTGTAATATCCTCTTGGTGTAACCTGTCACCATATCAATGTAAACAAGCATTTACATGGATCTTTGTTCCACTAGAAAATTCATCCTGACATACAACCTTAAAGGATTGCAAATGAATTCAAACTCTTTGTTCTCAAACACAAAAAAATATAGATAACAAAGGAAGGAGATTAGAATTAGAATGAAACTAAAAGAAATGAAGCTCTTGCATTAATTTCCTTGAAACCAATACATCATCTACATGTTAACACTTAGAAAATACACAATGAATGACTATATAATATGAATGCTTCAAAAGAAAACTACACTAATGTTGTTCATAATAGAAGAACACTGAGAAAATGGTATCACAACTATGAGAAAAATCTCAAAGAATTGCAACCTATCTAGTCTCACAATCCTTAGAAAATTTCCAAAAAATGGAAACCCTTACAATAAGCAAAGAGGAAGAATATATAGAAGAGAAGATATTTTTAGGCTCTAGAAGCTGAATTTGACATGTGTCCCATTGAAAATGTCTTGAATTTGAAGTTGCTGAAATTGATCTTCTTCATCTACCTGCAACCAAAAAACCATAAATGATGTAGAAAATATTTGATATATCTCATTAAAATAATTAACAAAATATCCTCTTGAAGAAAATATCAAATACATCATAAATTGTGCTGAGCTTGAAATTTGATTAAGTTGGTCACATCTTCTTTTGCCATGAAATTCATCTATTCTACTGGCAAAAAACATAAATACTTCCAACTTCCTTGAAAATGAATCAAATCTTCTTTATAACTGATGAAAAAAAAATGATGAAATTCTAATTATATCTGATCTTAATTTCATATGGAAACAAACTTTGCACTTTTCACTAAGAAGCCCCCAAAATTACAAATCCTCCTATAGCCATTAACTTCATGTCATGCCTCAAGTTTGAGTTTCATTTGTTGATCTTACAACATCAAAAGAATTTATTTGAAAAATCAAATTGCTTTACATTTTTAAAGCTCCTAGCCACATGTCAAATAGGTGCTTCCCCGCATTATTTAATGTTCGAGCATCTTGATCAAGCGATGAAGCATTAGCCGTTGATCCTCAAAATATCAATAGTGGAACAATCTAAATATTTTTAGGCAATGTGAATACCCATTGTTCTATTAGCATGGACAGGTATTATTAAAGTGATTGCCTACATTATTTAAAACTTGTGCAATTTCATCAAGTGGTGAAGCACTCACCATTGATCTTCCTTAGATCGATGGCATAAAGCTACAACATTTAAGAAATAGCCTACTATTTTGTCCCAACCAATAATATCACCATAAAATCAAATGTGTTATGAGAAGTCTAATAGTGGATTCATTATTACATTTGAGAAGGGTGGATGTATGATGTCATTATCAGCTACGTGTCATGTTGGCACTTGCTTTAGGGCATATGCACCGAGTTGTGGTGCCAAAAAGATGACAAGTTTTTTTTTTTTTTTTTTTTTTTTTCTAATTTTCAATAGCGCGTACGTGCTATAGCGCTTCTGATGTCCAAAAAGTTATATAATGGGCTGCAGACTGCGACCCATCATTTTCATTTTGTTTTTTGGCTCTCCAACAGCGTGTACATAGGTTTGATAACAAAAATTCACCACCATTTGCCAAAATTCCTCCTCATCGACAAAATCCAAGACAACGAGCACACCCACGATGATGAGGTAAGTGATATAAACTTAACTTTGCATTGTTTAATATGTTTTCCATATTGTTTTATTGGTTTTTGATAATCTTTTGTAGGGTTTTTACAAATTTCATTTAGATTTGTTTACTTAGTTGGATTTCAATTGATTTTTTATTAGGAAATGTCCATAATCAATCAAAAAATCCACAAAACCCTCAAGAACCTCAAAATCAAAACCCTCCTGAAGAAGAACAACAAATTCCACAACCTGAACCAATTGCAAGACCTCCGCCAGGCACATAAGAAAATATAAGAAATGAAATACAAAGAGGCAAAACAAAAATTAGAAAGACTCATTGCTCGGTTGAAAGAATTCGGACAAACCAATCCAATGAGGGCTCAATTGACATCATCCCTCAAATCCATTAACACTTAGATAGCCTCAGTTAGTGGTCAATTAGATATTTGGCAGGCTAAGAGGGATGAACAAAAAAGATTTTATGCAAATAAATTGTCATATGAAGATGTTAAAAAAAAGGAAATATCAAAAGGTAGTATATGTGCATTATTTAGAAAACTCGGTGAGCCAAATACTGTTAGAGACGGTACTAAATGATTCCCTATCCATTGGTGCATACATGATGCTATTAGAAATAATTTTTGGGATAGATGGTGGATGGTTTTTGATGCCCCTCCTTGCAACAATCACGAGGTTCCCATGTATTTTTTGAAGAAATTATATTGTGAGTTTGTCCTTGGGGAGATCCCCAATTATTTTGATATGTTAGACTCCCAGGGTAGAGGTGGGGGGTCATCATTTGAGAGGCCAGGAGCACGTCGTGACCCTAATGTAGTTAGGGCACCTATGGTCCATCTACAGCACAAGCATGTGATTATTCCTTTAGTTGTGAAGGAACATGTAGAGGCCAGCACTCTAGGGACCATTAATGCTTTGATGTAGACCCTCATCCATTACATGAGCCCATTAGTTGAGGGGGAGCCTTCTATGCATCGTGGTCACATGTGCACTTCATGCGAATCCCTATGCACATTTGGCACTCATGCTGGAGATGCTAGGGATGATGGGCTTGTCATTGATGAGTTCCTAAATGAGACATTTGGCATTGACACACAGGTAAATTACTAATTTGATCACATTTCATATGTATAGTGAATGATTAATTAATTAGCATTTATTGACATTGTTCAAAATTTAGGGTCAAAGTGTTGCTGGGCATAGCAACGATCCTCTAGGCCCATTTTTTGTCCCTTCGACGAGTCCTGAGGTATGTATCAATTTAATCATTTTAATTAATACATATATTTATTACGTAATCATATTAAGGATTGACAAAAAAAATTATGCATGTGTATCAGTTCTCCATAGGACCCTCAACCTTTACTACAGACACAGAGCAGAGACATCATGCGAGCTTCACATAGGTACAGTTGTTTCATGTTAATTTAATTAATTTGATTATATTTATTCCATGTTTCATCTTATATATAACATGTATTGTATAAAATGCAGCTCATGATGTCGAACACACTTCCTCATCTGCGATAGTCTGTTGATAGTGGAGTGGCCACAGCTGTGGCTAGCTCACAGCCACTAACGGAGGTATGAAAGAATTTTCTTCATTTTAGTTTTTGTTTATAATAGTTAATCTCAAAATTTCTAATTTTATTTATAAGTGATTATATTTATTGAATTTTTGTGGGGTCTTGTCACGCCTGATCGTCCACGAGCATTTGAGGTGGACTTACAGAGTGACTATTTGTTGGTAGTAAGAAAAAAAATTGATTTTTTCTGTACATATATTTGATTTCAATGTATAATAAATATTGATTCATATCTACTTTCTTTGTATCAGTTGGACCTGGAGAAGAACCTCAACAAGAGGTCAAGTGAGCGTGTCAGGAGGGCCCCATCATCTCCATTGTCTCCCTCCACATGATGACAAAGGACGTCGAGAGACTTGTTTCCTTCCCCTCGTGGGAAGGAAAAGATGTAGTTGAGATATTCAATACATATATATATATATATATATATATATATATATATATATATATATATATATATATATATATATATATATATATATATATATAGAGAGAGAGAGAGAGAGAGAGAGAGAGAGACTTGTTTCCTTCCCCATGTATATATATAGGCATTAGAGAGACATATTCGACATACATTTGATGTACCTATGAAATTCTATATTTGATGTATTACATTATTGGTTAATATATGATATGTTTGTTCATATATGACATTATTGGTTATCATTTTATATGTTTGTGTATGACATTAAATTAGATATGTGCATGTATGAAATCAAATTCAATTGCTAGAGAGTTTCCATTATGTCTACCAACTAGTAGATGTTATTTTTTTCTTTATTAGTATTTCTCAAAAACTGCAAAGAAGCTATTTCTGGTGAATAGTTGTAAACAATTGTGATCATTGACTTCATGTACTCATGGCTTTGGCTATGAACACTCGTAACTTTGGCTATAAGCATCCATGGCTTTGGCTATGTGCACTAGTGGCTTTGGCTGTGAGCATTTATAGCTTTGGTTGTAGGCACAATATAGCCTTGGCTATAGGTTGTCTTTCTTGCTGCATGTCAAAGTTACGTTCAAGAATCTCATTAGTCTAAGATCATTACAATTAAAATACTATGACATAATACCTTGGAAATAATAGTCGTTAACCCATTACTTTATTTGTTAAAACATCATGTAGTATCTACTATAGTGCTTCTACTCAAATATGTTTTCAAAAATACTTAGTATGGAAAAGAAATGTCTATGGAAAGCTTGTCAAATAGGATATTGAAGAACTAAATGTGGACAGTCATTAGTACCCATCAATACGAACACGGACATCTTTCTCAAGCAAGCCATATGACATTAGCTTAATTTATAAATTTCCTTTGCAAATAACTAGAAGATGCTATGAATCTTAATACAGAGTTAATCACGAACTCATTATTCCATCCAAGAAGCATATATCACCCTAAGCCAATTAACCGACAGGATAAAAATTAATTCAATTTCAACAAAATTTTGAGTATAACAAGCATCTTAGGGATTCTTACAAGAATTAACATGATGTTCACAAGAGCATTACAAGTTCTTGTAATGCTATTTCACATATTGTAATCATATTCAATTTTGAATGGCCATTTGTGTTACAAGCATAAATTTTCTTTAAGGTCTTTTGATTCTAGACATGAATTTTATTCTGAAGCTTTTCTATGACAACCCATTCAATGCATATATTGTTGTTCCACATTATGCTGATTTGACTTTCATTGGTTGATTTGGGTCTAGACATGACATTATTCACTACCTTTTTTATATATTATTTTTTTGTAGTGAGGTTCTAGCCTGAATGAATGTATTAATTATTGAAGTTGTGAACCTTGGTCGAGATCCTTACAAATATATTTTCAAATTGGACCTCAAATAGTTTTCTCAGTCACCCCCTGTACACAGATACTGAAATTGTAGTTAATTACAAAATTAATACTGAATTAGCACAAGTTTAATTGAGAATTATTATGTACCTCAATAGGCTAGATTATTATTGACTGGGAAGCTTTATCTTAGAGCAGTTGGTTTCCTAAATCTTTAGCACAATGACACTCTTATGGAATGTGGAATTAGGTATGCTAGCTAAGGAACATTCTTTAAAAGGCAGAGGAAACTCAAGACTCACATGTTTCCAATCAATATAAATGTTTAAATCACTTCTCTAATTTTTTCTATTTATGATCTTCTTAAAACTTAACTTTCTAAATGCATTGATGGGGAAATAAAGATCTTCTAGGAACTAAAGGCTAATCATGTTTAATACTTACAATTCTTTGTTTTTATCTAATAATTTTAAAAAGATTGTACAAGTATTTTGAAAGAGCAAGACTTGTCACTAACATCATAAGAAGGAATATCCAAGGAGAATTACCACTGATCCTCCACCACCAAATTCAAGAGAAAACAAAAATCCACTACTAAAGAGATAGTAACAATGATCATCCCTAGTCTCTCCCTTATAACAAAATGATTACCATCAAAATTTGCATTTCCAATTGTGTCATGTGTGTTGAAGTGATAGTAACATTTTCACTCTCTTACCTAATGTCTCCCATTTCTAAAACTCCTAGGGAAGGGCAAGGCAATCTTCTCAGTACTTCAAAATACAATGAGTTCCATTTTTTCCCATATTGATAATCGTTGACTTAAAGTATTGTCAAAAAATTGACAGCCCATAGGAAATCAACCTTTGAACATCCCATCTGTAAATGACCTCATAAAGAAAGTTCAATAAACCCGCATGAAATAGTGAAAGAAAAGTTGCATACTTGTGAAGATGATCAGACTGCAGGTGATCAATATGTCTCAAATCTATATTCAATTCTTTTACTATGCATATAAATGGTTTGTTATATAAAAGACTTATATCCACCAGATAAATAATTATTTTCTTACTATGCTATCCTTATCCTTGGCTGATCTTTGGTCTTTGCAACATGGTCCTATAGGAACTGGAATCTCATCCATATCTCGCATGAGCTCTGAGATATGCCTCGTCAAAGATTGCAGCCCTGTGGCATTTAGTGACCCTTAGGGACATTCCGGTTGAGCGTGCTTGAGAACGTTCGAGCATTGAAGGGGACAAGATGAGGTTGGGGATAGGGTTTACCTAGCTGCTTAAAGCTAATGGAGTAGACATTTTGATCCCACGACGAAAGATGAGAGAGATTTGGCAGTTGGCAACTTTGTACTGGCCAACACTACAAGTTTCAGCATCACCCGAGATGGCATTGTAGAATGAAAATGAAATGTGATCTCTAAAATGTGAGAGAGGTTATTGTAGGTCTTTACAACACAGTCTTGTAGGAACTAGAATCTCATCCATATCTTGCATGAGCTTTGAAATATACCCTATCAAAGATTGCAATCCTATGGCATTTAGTGACCCTTAGGGACATTTCGGTTGAGCATGCCTAAGAATGTTTGAGCATTGAAGGGGACAAGATGAGGTTGGGGATAGGGTTTAATTGTCCACCTAGAGCTAATGGAGCAGACAGTTTGATCCCACGATGAAAGATGAGAGAGATTTGGCAGTTGGCAACTTTGTACTGGCCAACACTGCAAGTTTCAGCATCACCCGAGATGGCATTGTAGAATGAAAATGGAATGCAATCTCCAAAAATTGAGAGAGGTTATTGTAGGTCTCTACAAGACGGTCCTATAGGAACTAGAATCTCATCCATATCTCGCACGAGCTCTGAGATATGCCCCGTCAAAGATTGCAGCCTTATGGCATTTGGTGACCCTTAGGGACATTCTGGTTCAGTGTGCCTGAGAATGTTTGAGCATTAAAGGGGACAAGATTAGGTTGGGGATAGGGTTTACCCAGCCACTTGGAGCTAATGGAGTAGACAGTTTGATCCCACAACGAAAGATGAGAGAGATTTGGTAGTTGGCAACTTTGTACTGGCCAACACTGCAAGTTTCAACATCACCCGAGATGGCATTGTAGAATGAAAATGGAATGCGATCTCCAAAAAGAAAGAGAGGTTATTTTAGGTCTCTACAACACGGTCCTATAGGAACTAGAATCTCATCCATATCTTGCACGAGCTCTGAGATATGCCCCGTCAAAGATTGCAGCCCTGTGGGATTTAGTGACCCTTAGGGACATTCCAGTTCAGCATGCCTGAGAACGTTCGAGCACTGAAGGGGAAAAGATGAGGTTGGGGATAGGGTTTACTCGGCCATCTGGAGCTAATGGAGTAGACAATTTGATCCCATGATGAAAGATGAGATAGATTTGGAAGTTGGCAACTTTGTACTAGCCAACACTGCAAGTTTCAACATCACCCGAGATGGCATTATAGAATGAAAATGGAATGCAATCTCCAAAAGGTGAGAGAGGTTATTGTAGGTCTCTGCAACACAATCTTGTAGGAACTAGAATCTCATCCATATCTTGCACGAGCCTCAAGATATGCCCCGTCAAAGATTGCAGCCCTATGGGATTTAGTGACCCTTAGGTACATTCCAGTTCAGTGTGCTTGAGAACGTTTGAGGACTGAAGGGGAAAGAAAAGGTTGGGGATAAGGTTTACCTAGCCACCTGGAGCTAATGGAGTAGACAGTTTGATCCCATGATGAAAGATGAGAGAGATTTGGCAGTTGCCAACTTTGTACTGGCCAATACTACAAGTTTCAACATCACCCGAGATGGTATTGTAGAATGCAAAAGGAATGTGATCTCCAAAAAGCGAGAGAGGTTATTGTAGTTCTTTGCAATATGGTCTTGTAGGAACTAGAATCTCATCCATATCTCACATGAGCTCCGAGATATGCCTCGTCAAAGATTGCAGCCCTGTGGGATTTAGTGACCCTTAGGGACATTCCAATTCAGCATGCATGAGAACGTTTGAGCACTGAAGGGGAAAAGACAAGGTTAGGGATAGGGTTTACTTGGCCACCCAGAGCTAATGGAGTAGATAGTTTGATCCCATGAAAAAAGATGAGAGAGATTTGGCAGTTGGCAACTTTGTACTAGCCAACACTACAAGTTTCAACATCACCCGAGATGGCGTTGTAGAATGAAAATGAAATGCGATCTCCAAAAAGTGAGATAGGTTATTGTAGGTCTCTACAACACAGTCCTGTAGGAATTAGAATCTCATCCATATCTTGCATGAGCTCTGAGATATGCCCCATCAAAGATTGCAGCCCTATGGCATTTAGTGACCCTTAGGGACATTTCAGTTTAGTGTGCTTGAGAATGTTCGAGCACTGAAGGGGAAAAGATGAGGTTGGGGATACGGTTTACACAGCCATCTGGAGCTAATGGAGCAGACAGTTTGATGTCATGAAGAAAGATGAGAGGGATTTGGCAGTTGGCAACTTTGTACTGGCCAACATTGCAAGTTTCAACATCACCCGAGATGGCCTTGTAGAATGAAAATGAAAAGCGATCTCCAAAAAGTGAGAGAGTTTATTGTAGGTCTTTGCAATAAAGTCTTTTAGGAATTGGAATCTCATCCATATATTGCACGAGCTCCGAGATATGCCCCGTCAAAGATTGCAGCCCTGTTGCATTTAGTGACCCTTAGGGACATTTCGGTTCAGCATACCTGAGAACGTTTGAGCACTGAAGGGGAGAAGATGAGGTTGGGGATAGGGTTTACCTGGCCACTTGGAGCTAATGGAGTAGACAGTTTGATCCCACGACGAAAGATGAGAGAGATTTGGCAGTTGGCAAATTTGTATTGGCCAACACTGCAAGTTTCAACATCACCTAAGATGGCATTGTAGAATGAAAAAAAATGTGATCTCCAAAAAGTGAGAGAGGTTATTGTAGGTCTCTACAACATGGTCCTATAGGAACTAGAATCTCATCCATATCTCACACGAGCTTTGAGATATCCCCTGTCAAAGATTGCAGCCCTGTTGCATTTAGTGACCCTTAGGGACATTCAAGTTCAGCATCCCTGAGAATGTTCAAGCACTGAAGGGGACAAGATGAGTTTTGGGATAGGGTTTACCCAGCCACCCGGAGCTAATGGAGCAGACAGTTTGATCCCACGACGAAAGATGAGAGAGATTTGGCAGTTGGCAACTTTGTACTAGCCAACACTGCAAGTTTCAGCATCACCTGAGATGGCGTTGTAGAATGAAAATGGAATGTGATCTCCAAAAAGAGAGAGAGAGGTTATTGTAGGTCACTGTAACATGGTCCTGTAAGAATTGGAATCTCATCCATATCTCACACGAGCTCCGAGATATGCCCCGTCAAAGATTGCAATCCTGTGGCATTTAGTGACCCTTAGGGACATTTCGGTTCAGCGTGCCTGAGAACGTTCGAGCACCGAAGGGGAAAAGAAAAAGTTGGGGATAGGGTTTACCTGGCCACTCAGAGCTAATGGAGCAGACAGTTTGATCCCACGATGAAAGATGAGAGAGATTTGGTAGTTGGCAACTTTGTACTGGCCAACACTGCAAGTTTCAGCATCACCTGAGATGGCGTTGTAGAATGAAAATGAAATGCAATCTCCAAAAAGTGAGAGAGGTTATTGTAGGTCTCTATAACACAGTCCTATAGGAACTAGAATCTCATCCATATCTTGCACGAGCTCCAAGATATGCCTCATCAAAGATTGCAGCCCTGTGGCATTTAGTGACCCTTAGGGACATTCCGGTTCAGCGTGCTTGAGAATGTTCGAGCACTGAAGGGGACAAGATGAGGTTGGAGATAGGGTTTACCTGGCCACCCAGAGCTAATGGAATAGATAGTTTGATCCCATGATGAAAGATGAGAGAGATTTGGCAGTTGGCAACTTTGTACTGGCCAACACTACAATTTTCAACATCACCTGAGATGGCGTTGTAGAATGAAAACAAAATGCGATCTCCAAAAAGTGAGAGAGGTTATTGTAGGTCTCTACAACATGGTCCTATAGGTACTAGAACCTAATCCATATCTTGCATGAGCTCTGAGATATGATCTGTCAAAGATATTTGAATTCACAGTTTTTAATGAGAATATAGTTGAGGCTTGCTTTACTTTTCTATGTTAAGTTTGGCTTTCAATTTTGGTTTCCCTACTTATCTATGTGAAAGTTCCACTTTCATAAGTAACATGGATGCAATAATACTAGATTAAGTATAGGTCCATGGTTCTAGAAGCTTCACATAGCTTCTCTTCAACTATGGATCTTATAAGCATTGTACCATGACTATTGGTGTTGTGAGAATATACAAAGCATATATATTGTTTGACCAAATGTCTTCAATGAACATGAACTATATGGAAGAAGAGAAGAGATGTTGCAAAGTCTTTGAAAATTTTCTTCAAGAAATTTAAGGAGCCATGGGTGATTCATCCAAATTATTTGGTAAAATAAGAGGAGGAATGAATCAACCTTGATGATAGAGGTAAATGCTGAATAATATTTATTTAATCACATTGTTTGAAAAAACTTTAATGACCTTTAAATACAATTGAAAGAAATGGAATTGATCTCGCTTACTCATGTAGATGAATAAAATTGGAATTTAAAAAAGAGAGGGACATCCACCATAAAACCATGCAATCATGCACTTCTTGATGGGAGTATCATAAGTTCATTGTTAGATGGATATGCCAAATGTGGAAGAATTAAAAGCAAAATATGTTGATTGATTGAATACAAGCATCAAACCAATGTGATAACAAAAAATCAAAGTTGGTTCCATAAGGTCTAACAATATCATATAATTCATTTATCAATAATTTGAAACATCATAAGCATATGTCTAATAATCTCATACATGAAATATATGTAAAAAATGGCATACATAGAAAAAATTATACAAAACATATGCCCAATAATGCCATATAGGTGTAAAATGTACATCATTAGATATATACTCTTTCCAACTAGGGGAACAAAATAAATCCCTAATTGTCTTTAATTGCCAACAAGTGGGAGATGACCAGTGTATATAACGAGGTCTTCCTAACATGCTCACTAGTCCATTAGTCTAGAATCTTCTGTAACTCGACATGTTACAATCAAAATTATATATGAATAAATAACTATTTTATATAAAAATATATATATATATTTACACATAAAACTTAATATTTTCTTACAGCTAGCTGATAATTCCTCTGTATATACACCTCATGGATACACTGATGGTCAGGAATAATAAGACCCTACAAAAACTATCAAAGTTACCACTCGATTGTGCCTATGAATTTTATATTGAATTTTAGTACTAATGAAATTTTAATGTAAACTCTTTCATACCTTAGTCATTGGCTTAGAACTAGTGAGTGCAATAAGGACTCATTGATCAATAAGATGATGAAGATGTAAAGTTATCTCTGATGTCAATAGCTGAAAATGATAATAAATGAGACTCAAATGTAGTTATGAAGAATACACATTTTCTTTTGTCTCCATATCAAATAAAATATTTTGGTACCTCTGTGAATGTAGTATGACATCCTTCATTTTATAGTGTTGATCCCAAAGCTACAACACTTATTATTTATTACACATGTATGTAAATCTGTTAAGCATCAAATTCAACACCTTTGTCTGCAAAATAATGTACTATATGTTAGAGTAATAAATTCATTTCCTTAGTAATTAAATTATATTGATATAATTACTAAGTTACTTATTATATTGATATATTTTACTTATAATTCCTTTCGATTTACAACTAATTGAAATGATATCCCCAATTTTCCATCTAGTCACTAGAAAATTGGATTTGTTGTCTCTTTCTCTTAAAGAACTGGATCTACTAGTTCCTTTGGTCTAGAATCCTTCCATTGAGATTGGGGTTTTGAAAGGTTCAAGGGTTGAGGAACTTTTTATAGAATATCTTGAAGAAGGAGAGGTCATGTATAATGGTTTTGAGGAAGGCTAGAGTTCCATCCAGATGGTGTTACAAAATGGCCAAGCGGAGGAGGAGGTAGAAGAATAAATAGAATAAATGCATGAGAAGTAGGGTCATGGGGGCAATGGATTCAAACCCACAACCAAGCTTTTATACCATTATACAAATTACAAATTATAATACTATGCCTTTCATGATAGTCGCATTTTCATATTGGCAAATAAAGAATGACTTTTGTAACAAACATAATAAATACTTCCAAATACAAATGAAGCCAATGTATTGTATTATATGCTCGAATGGTAAAGACCAAGCCCAAACATTTATTAAGGTGTAGCATTTATAATTGTCAGGTTCATGTGAAGAAGTCATCGTTCATATTCTCATTGTTGTGTAATTTGATGATAAGAAGAATACAATGATATAGAGGTTGATAGTGACTTAAAACTTTACAAAATGCAATCAATGAGAATTTTACATTGAGGGGGGAGTAATAATCAATGTTTCATTCTCATTGTTTGACAAACTCTTATACAAAGAGGGAGTAGATAGATGATATGGTTTAGTCTTCTTCCGAGAATCTTAGTCATATTGGTTTAGAAGGATTCATGATACAACTACTATACTTAGCATGACCAATTGATGCTAAAAACTTTAGTATTGATGCTACAAACCTTAGTCTTGACATAATTTAACCTTTGCAATTCCAAGCATAAGATGATTAGCATACAATGGTACTTGAACAAAGAACACTAATAAATATTGAGGATGTGAATTGAAAATACCATTTTGCAGATGATTTTGGCATCTCACCCTTTATCACTTGTGTGCCAACTTTATTAGCCCTCTTCTTTGGTGACCTACAAATGAAGAATTAGCATAGTAACAAATCTAAGATAAGATTAAAAAAATGGGTCCTATTAAAGAATCTAATATAAATTCAAATAATGTATCTATATTCTAAACAAATCAAAACTAAATCTCCTCACTTACACATCATAACAATACGGTCCACCTTAGTCATGTGATAGTCTTGGGGAAGAGGTTGTAACATTGTATTTGGATCCAATTGATCACTTTTTCTCTCTCTCCCAATTCAATCTAATGAGCCAACTGGATCTACTTGACATTTTAATGTCTCAAGTATTGCCTCATGGTCTGACTCGCAAACTTTCCAAAGAATCTTATTATGTGGTTTTCCACCATATTTTATCAAATGGACATTTGATGCGACAACAAGGTTTGAATAATGAAGAATCTTCCTCTCTGTTTGCCAATCTTCAAATAACCACAAGTTAGGATTCTTCATAGGATATCGTCTAAGCCATGTGCCTATTACAACCACCACACCAAAATGGTACTCTAAACCTTCACCATCTATAACAGAGTGATCCAATTTTTGTTTGGCTTCAACACAATGACACAAATAATAATTTGTCCCTTCTTCATTGTCTTCAGGTGCAATAACAGCAAAAACATGGCCTGCAGTGACAAATGTACAAAATGCGATCATTAATTCAGAAAATACTTGGGTAAAAGTTATAAAGTTACATATTGAAATTACAAAGATATATATATATATATATATATATATATATATATATATATATATATTACCAGGTTGCACTAAATCTGACAAGCGGTCAAAGTCAATAGATGAATCCATCTCTATCATTTCCAGTGCTTGTGGGGGATGATAGGTGTCAATTGGGTACAAAACCCGTATATCCCATTTGTCCACCCATTCAGTTGACTCACAGTCATCCCAATTTTCCTCTGCACATGATGGACAACAGCATGCCATTTTTCATGTGTGGATACTCCATGAACCTGCATCAAAGCTTCTAAAAGAGTGTAACTCACTAGATCCTGTTAGTGTGCAACAATCTTGATATGGTGCAATGTTAGTATTATCTATCAACCAAAAAATCTACGAACTGTAGACTCACCTTACTTACCTGGACCCATTGTAGCATTACACCATTGGACTATGGATTTTGCATCGATCGATATTGCTCCATCTTTGTACTTTAGTTCTTCATGAGCCAAGGCTCTTTTAATGCATGCACCTGCACCATCATGCTCTCCCTTACCATGACCAGCCTCTATGAAATTCCACATTTATTGAATTCTACACAACCTGTGCATCTTGTTCAACAAATAGAACATTCATGCATTCTTGAATTGAGATGCACAATTGTCTGACCAAATAATGTGTTGACGATATGATATGCCCTTGTTAGCCAAATCTCCATAAAATAGTTCAAAACAACCATGTACAAACTCCATAGAATGTGATCAATCATCACTGATGTAAAAATGGTAGTCCCTCAAAATCTTCCTGTCATCCTCTGTACTTGTAGGTGAATGCATGAATGTTATGTGAACAAATATAGAAACCTATTGAGATGTATAATACTTTGCTTTCACCTCATTTTGTGGTTGTAGTGTGTAGTTCTCTACAAAATCTACAACTAAAACAATGGTATCCAATGGAAACGTATCCTTGCACAACTTGAATTGCAAATCCAACCATCGAGCTCTATGGGTATGCCTTGCATACTCGTACATAATCTTTTCACGAAAAATCTTCGTGAACTCATACACTGGAATCTTTTCAATAACTAGATCACATCTTTTACCATGTTTCCCATCTTTTAGAGCATATGTCACTGTCTTGAATTTTTTGTAATCTACTATTTCATTTCCAATTGCATGTGTACTATCCATATGTTGACAAGTTGATAAAAGTTGCAAAGAACCACAAAATAAGCACGTACTATCCAAGCATGATGTCTTGTAAAATTGTTGGCCATACCCTATTTCACATAAAATGTTGGATATGAATTCTCTTGAAGATCTTGGTGGCTCTTTTATGTCACAATCTTGCAAAACAATCTAAGAATGCAAAACCACGCATATGTGCCTAAAAACATCAAAGTGGTTAGAAAATTCAATATTTATCCTACAACAACAAGTTGTGTGTGTGTGATTTATTTTCACATAAAAAGGTTTACCCATCTCAAAAAATCTTTGACTTATTCGAATTTGAGGATACACACCAATAAATTTTGCAAAAAATTCTGTCTGAGTTGAGTCCAAAAAATGTTTCGCATGTGGCTCGCAATTTCGGCTACCAATCCTCTTTATTACAACATCTCTTTGATTAGGAGAAACATGTGTGTTATTTTTCCAAAAATCTTCAATCAATGATTTCAAGGCTTCACTAATTTCTTTATCTTTTCGTGATAGTCTACCGCTAAATGTCCATAACTCCTTTTTTGTTGGATCTTCTAATCTCTCACGCTTTAGCATGGCTCTCCTTAAGGTACCTCTACTAATTTTTAATATTTTGCTTGTCTTTCTCATCAGTCGAGATTTCTTCATTTGGCTACTTACTATTGTCGATGTGAGTACTCGTCTTGTGATATTACTATCTTTGGTGCATGATTTAGAACCCACTTTGTCATAAGCACTCATTAGATTCTTTACAATATTTCTTTCATTTGAATCATCCATCGTTCTTAGCCCAAGAATCTTCATGATAGGCCTAAATTTCAAATTCCTCATCATTTCAACAAATAATTGGCATTGACCTATAATATTTAATTCTTCAAAAAATAATCTCCACATATGATTAACTTTTCTTTGATAAGTACGCTTGTTAATCTTGTCAGGCATTGATTTCAAAATGTTAGTATCAATATCAATCAAATATTTTAGTTTTCTAAAATGAATTCTAGAAGGTGTTCTAATCTCTTCAATTCTCTCAACATTTTGAACATCAATATAAGGTTGAGTGTATTACGTACCTTGAACTGAAGATGATGTGCCTTGGCAATAAGATGTAAAAGATGGAATATCACTTACTTGATGTGTTGATGTTGTGCTTTCAACATGACATGATGGAGTGTGTATATCATCGGATCTATAAATCAGTGTCTCTTCAACATGAGAGGATGATATGACTTCAACATTGGAAGATGGTGTAGTGGATGATATGACTCCAACATTTGAAGATGGTGTAGCGGACGATATGACTCCAACATTGGAGGATGGTGTAGCTTCACAATTCAATTGTCTTCTTGAGCGTAACAATCTCATTCGTTCTCTTTGTCTTTCTAATTCTTCCTCCTTGTTTCTTTGTATTGGTGGTTCTTGATCCTCTTCGAAAGTTATTTCTTCATCATTGCTTTGCAATTTTCTTTGTTCACGTAGTAATTTCATTTTATCTCTTTTAATTGTCAAATCTCTCTCCCTATCTGCATTTGTTTGAATCTTTGGTTTCTTCCTTGGCATGATGATGATTTCTACATGTCAAATTATTCAAACATCTGAATTACTTAAAATGTGTAAATTAAAAATTATTCAATTACATATAAAAATTATAATTATTTGAATGAATACACAATATATATCAAACGACTTGTCAAATTTCTAACCATTTCGAAATAACATTTCATTCAAACATACAATTTTTAATGAATTCACTATATATTACATAACATATCAAATTATAATCAAATTTGTATCTATATATCAACAAACAATATTTAAAATGGATTTCACTAACCTTTTCTATTAAAAGAATATTCAAAAATTCTTCAAATCACGTATCCAATGATTGAATTTGGTGTTTGCTAGGTTCCAAAAGTGTTGAAATAGTGTTTGCTAGATGTTGAAACTCGTGTTTTCTATCAGAATAACAGAGAGCATAATAGACCAAAAGTTAAAAATGGATGAAATGGGCCCCAAGGTTGGTTTTTGACCATTTTTTGGTGATTTGAGATAGTGCGTACGCACTATAGCGCGTACACACTATAAAGTGCATACGTACTATAATTTGTACGCACTATCTCAAAACACATCACTTCCCATCCTCCCTACTCTCTCTCCCATCCCCTCCCTCTCTCTCTTCCTACTCTCTCCCATCCTTTACTCTCTCTCACCCTCCCTCTCCCACCACCTACTCTCTCTACCTCTCTCACCCCCTCTCCTCTCCCATCCCTGACTCTTTAGATCTCTCACACACACTCTTATCCCCCCTATCTCTCTCCCTCTCCCTCTCCTACCACCTAATTTCTCTCCTCCATCCCCTACTCTCTCTCTTCTCTCCCATCCCCTACTTCGTCTCTCTTACACACATTCCCATTCCCCCTCTCTCTCCCTCTCCTGCCACCTACTTTCTCTCCCCCATCGTCGTACTCTCTCTACCACCCCCTACTCTCTCTCACCCTCACACTACTACTACCTACTATCTCTCTCTCTGAAGTTCTCTCTCTCCTTCTCTACTATCTCTCCCCCATCTTGTACAAGCTCTCTCTGCCTCTCCCACTCTCTCTCCCATCACCTACTTTCTCTCCCCCATCCCCTACTCTCTCTCTTCTCTCCCATCGCCTACTCTCTCAAACTATCACTCTCTCCCATCCCCTACTCTCTCACACTCTCACTCTCTCCCATCCCCTACTCTATCTCTCTTACACATACACCCCCATCCCCCCTCTCTCTTTCCCTCTCCCACTGCCTACTTTCTCTCCCCCATCATCGTACTCTCTCTCTCTGCCACCCGCTACTCTCAAACTCTCACACTCTGTCCCATCCCCTGCTCTGTCTCTCTTACACACACACTCCCATCCCCCCTCTCTCTTTTCCTCTCCCACCGCCTACTCTCTCTCCCCCATCATTGTACTCTCTCTCTGCCACCCCCTACTTTCTCAAAACACATCACTCCCCATCCTCCCTACTCTCTATCCTCCCTACTCTCTCTCCCATCCCCTCCCTCTCTCTCTTCCTACTCTCTCCCATCCTTTACTCTCTCTCACTCTCCCTCTCCCACCACCTACTCTCTCTACCTCTCTCACCCCCTCTCCTCTCCCATCCCTGGCTCTTTAGATTTCTCACACACACTCTTATCCCCCCTATCTCTCTCCCTCTCATACCACCTAATTTCTCTCCCCCATCCCCTACTCTCTCTCTTCTCTTCCATCCCCTAATTTGTCACTCTTACACACATTGCCATTCCCCCTCTCTCTCCCTCTCCCATTGCCTACTTTCTCTCCCCCATCATCATACTATCTCTACCACCCCCGACTCTCTCTCACACTCACACTACTACTACCTACTATCTCTCTCTCTCAAGTTCTCTCTCTCCCTCTCTACTCTCTCTCTCTCTCTCCCATCTTGTACAAGCTCTCTCTGCCTCTCCCACTCTCTCTCCCATCGCCTACTTTCTCTCCCCCATCCCTTTCTCTCTCTCTCATCTCCCATCCCCTACTCTCTCACACTCTCACACTCTCCCCCATCCCCTACTCTCTCTCTCCTCTCCCATCCCCTACTCTCTCATACTCTCACTCTCTCCCATCCCCTACTCTATCTCTCTTACACATACACCTCCATCCCCCCTCTCTCTTTCCCTCTCCCACCACCTACTTTCTCTCCCCCATCATTGTACTCTCTCTCTCATCCACCCCCTACTCTCACACTCTCACACTCTCTCCCATCCCCTGCTCTATCTCTCTTACACACACACAGACACTCCCATCCCCCCTCTCTCTTTTCCTCTCCCATCACATACTTTCTCTCCCCCATCATCATACTCTCTCTCTGCCACCCCCTACTTTCACACTTTCACACTCTCTCCCATCCCCTACTCTCTACATTTGTCACACACACTCCCATCCCCCCTATTTCTCTCCCTCTCCCTCTCCCTCTCCCACTCCCTCTCCTACTGCCTACTATCTATCTCTCTCAAGTTCTCTTTCTTCCTCTCTCTCTCTCTCTCTCTCTCTCTCTCTCTCTCTCTCTCTCTCTCTCCCATCCCTTACTCTCACTCTCTCTCCCATCCCCTACTACTTTCTCTCAAACTCTCACACTCTCTCCCATCCTTTACTCTCTCTCTTATAAATAAATACACATTCCCATTGCCCCCCCCCTCTCTCTCTCTCTCTCTCGCAGTCCTTGTCCCACTGCCTACTCTCTCCCATCCCCTACTCTATCTCTCTTAAATGCTTCCATTCCACCTCTCTCTCCCTCCCACTCCCTCTCCCACCCCCTACTCTCTCTCTCTCTCTCTCTCTCTCTCTCTCACTCACTCACTCTCTCCCTCTCTATCTCTCTCTCCCCTCTCTCATTCTTGACTCTCTCTCTTTGACACACACACACACCCATCCCCCCTCTCTCCTCTTCCATCCCCTACTTTTTCTCTCACTTGCTCTCCCTCTACCACTCGCTCTCCCACTACCTACTCTCTCTCTCACTCTCACTCTTACTCTCTCCCTCTCCACTCTCTCTGTCTCTGCTACCCTCTAGTCTCTCTTAAATTTTTACACTCTCTCCTATCCCCTACTCTCTCTCTCTCTCTCTCTCTCTCACACACACACACACACACATTTCTATTCCCCCCTATCTCCCACTCTCCCACTCCCTCTCCCATCGCCCACTGTCTCTTCCATCCCCTACTCTCTCTTGAGCTACTTTGTCTTCCCCCTCTCCCATTCCATACTCTCTCTCTTTATAGGTCTCTGTGTTAGCTATCTAACCATATAATTTATTTTTAATTTGAACTATCTCAAGACTTTCATCTATAATTTCTTTTAAATGTATGTTCATTTTGTCAAAAACCACCATGTACTAATTGGGCTATAGATTTTAGCTCGTTCATCAAATTTTGTAACAATTTAGTTTTTTAGAAACTAGACTCCATTCTACACACTTTGAAATTTTTTTTTTTGATTTTAGATTAGTTTTCAATTATTTCTAGGGGGAGCATACAGATATTTCACATTTTTGGGATGTCTCTAGTTAAAAAATTCGTTAAAAAAAAAAGACATTATAAAATTACTCGAAAAATCTAGGATAAACTACATAGTGTTAAGTAACTTTTGACCAGAGCGATTAAAAAATTTCGAAAAAAAAGTTAAAATTTTAGGGGGGCCATACTTTGTACTGTGCTATGTTTTTTTGGAATAAATATTACCACTTTTTGTGGCCCCCTTTTTTGAGGACCTAAAACTAAACCATTTTGAAAAAAAAATTAGTAGTTTAGAAACTAGATTCAAAGGACTACAACTTTTTTTTTTGTCATATCTGAAAATTTTGAGCGTAACTATCTTCAAATTCTTGTTGAAGTTCAAAATTTACAGATTTCAAGAAAAAGGTGTCCACTCATAGCCCCCTTTTGGCACCACAACTTTGTGCACTTACCCTTTACTTAAATTTCCTTCATTTTCTTACAGTAGGAATGCACTAGCCATTGATCTCCTTAAGATCAATAGTGTGATAAATCTTGCCCTTTTTAATATCTAGTCAACCACACCAACCAATAAATGCACTAATTTTACACCATGTCTAACAACTTTTCCAACAGTATAAACTTTGGTATTACCTTTTAGAGTTGTGGGTCCATGACATCATCATATGCCACATGTCAAAGAGGCACTTGCCCACATTATTTAAACCTTGTGCACTTTCATATTGTAGTCATGGACCACCTGTTGATCTTCAAAATATCAATGATGTACATAACCCATGCCCTTTGAACTGCATGAATATCCTCTGTGATGTCTTATGGATAGGTGTCACTAGGGCACTTGCTCACTTTAGTTCAAAAATTTGCACCTTCATGAAGTAGGAATATGCGTGCCATTGATCTTCCAAAGATCAATGACATACAGATGTGATGCCCAAAAGTGAACCCATTGTATGATTTAACCAATGATATTTCTCGAAAGTTGCACATGCTCTAACCATATTGACAGCTCTGAAAAAGTTTTGACAAGGTACTAACAAGTCCTAGTCTTTGCAGCATAGTCATAACCCAATGTCAACAAGTGCTACATGGCACAAAGGTGCTTGCCTACATTACATAAAACTCTAGTAGATTCATCTTGTAGGTATGTGCCCACCATTGTTCTTGGAGAGATCAACGGCTAGCCCAAAACAAATCATCATAGTTAAGATGCTTTGTGAAACACTAAATAAAATAACCATGGTTAGGATAAAGGTGGCCAGGGTAAAACGGTTGGGAAAGGATTTTTAAAAGATATAAACAAAAAAATTGAAATGAAATATTTTAAAAGGACTAAAACTTCTCGTGCATATTTGAATTCAAACAAATGAAAACCCTACCCTTGGAAACATGAAGCACAAACAATATTAGGGTAACATAAAATTAAGGGTTTTTCATTTAGGGAAAACAAATTGCCATGTCCCCATATTTTTAAGATTTAATGATAAATTAATTGTTAATACTAATGATATAATTTGTCATTAAGTTAACATATTAATATGTCCATGTCTTCAATAGAAAGGATATCTATCACATAATTTGTATATTATTATTCATTGACCTCCATTCTAATATTAAATGAGTTGATATTCAAAATCAAACAAGTCGACATTTCATTGATTAAAATGATTCTTCAATAATTTGTAATTATATCAAATGTATTAATATCATGCCTTTGTATATATGTACCTTAATACATATATATTACCCTATTCTTATATCATACTTTACAAGGGAATCCTATAATTGGATAAAATATAATAATAGTTCATATGCTATTATCGATTGTTCACAAAAGAAATAATATTGATAAATACTTATGATCTATTTATTTTACTTAATCATTTGTATTATTTATAGTAATAATATAAATTATTATTATTCATAATAATAAGATTAAGATATAAGAATAAATAAATATTACAATTACATTATAAACAATGAAATAATAACATATCTAGATTTTATCACATTTGAATATATATAATATTAATTGATTAATAAAATAATCAATATAATATTATATAAATGATACAAGAGTTAATATAAATGATAATACAATCAAATATGTTATAATAACATATAATATAAGTAAATATATATGATAACCATCATACTTAAATAACATATAAATATATATTTTAACATAACTATGAATTAGTTAAAACTTAAGGATGTGACTGTTGGCCAATATCGACCAACACGTATAAAGAAATCCAATCAAATGTTATATGTGGAGGATGAATAAGGAAGAGATGGAATTGATTACATCTCTGACAAATTATTGAAGCAATAACAATGAAGATGCATGGACCAAATATCAAGGAAAAAGAACATAATAGAAACTAATGGGACACCCATCAGCAATGGAGAAAGAATAGACTTAACAATGGAAAAATCTTGTCAGTTGTGAGGATTACATGGATGTTTCCACCATTACCAATCAAATCCACAAACACATACATACTCAAATAAAGAAATCGAAGCAAACAAGAGAGTTAAATAAACTAAATCATTACAAATAGAATCTGGCAAGGAGTTGCATCAGTACCCAAACCACCTTACAATGTGGATAAGATAAAATAATATTGGAGAATTCCAAGAATGGGCATATCACATAAATGAACAATTGGTTGGTCGTGTACATATATGGATGCCAACATACTCAATGCAAAGATGTGAAAGAAACCCACACACGCCAAGAAAGGAAACCTACATGCAAGGAGAGGAGGCATCGAATAATAGAGGAGTCGTAGTCAAAGAGAAAGCCAAAAAAAATGCATGACCTAAAAAGGGTCATTACACAAATCTTGAAACACAACCCTAATTTTGAATAAGCAGCTAAATTTTCACTATAATATGCAAAAATTTTGAATGGTGAAAAATTAGGTCAATAGCTAGGAACATCTAATTGTTCATTTTATTGTAGCTAATTTGATGATAGTTCTATAAGAATTTTTAAGCAACCCAACTAATTAGAAACTAGACTCATTTAACTGGGTTATGGCTAGTTTCTTTCTAAAAATATATGCTATGATAAGTTTTTGTAAAATTTCATGCAAACTCTACCCATTTTTCTTGGTCTTTATTATTTTTGTGGAGGATCTTGAGGTAAGTCACTTAGCATGGGTTGAGTGATTTTTATTGTTTTATTATTTGGATTCTGGAATATGCATGCAGTTGGATCAATTTTTCTGTTGTGCTAAGATTTAATAGGAATCTTTTAAAAGGTCTCTAAATATACATGTTTAGAAGGAAATACAAAGATATGCCTATTTAGAAGGAAAATAAAAAATAAATGAACATTTACATATCTCCCTTGAATAAAATAATAGAGCTAGGGCACAACAATAAATTCACAGAGCAAGGGCATGACACAACAACGAAATCACATCACAAGGGTAGAATATGGAAACAAAATCATAGAACAAGGGCATGACAACTAAATCATAGAGCAACGACACAATAATGAAATGTAGAGATACAAAACAACTAAATTGTAGAGCAAGGGCATAATAATGAAATGTAGAGATCACAACAATGAAATGCACCTATGACAAGGGAACCACAATGTTCATAGCTCTTCACCCTCATTTGGAGTTCTCCACCCTCTTTCATGTGCAACTCTCTCCACAATCAAAACAAATAGGGAATGATTTATGTCATTTTTTTCTTTCTTTTATAAATATATTCTCAGTGTCATCACAATTGTGCTGCCAACATCGATATTGCGATGATGTCGAGGACGATTGCAAAAAAATAAAATGAAAATAACCACAAATTAGACCGTTGTCACAAATTCCCATCATAATTTGACTCCAAATATTTTAGTGCATGCATATTTCATCATTACATGTTTTACTATCATTATGTAAGTTCCAACGTGCTTATCTTCTCTTAGTAAAGCTCACTAATCAAATGTATTCCTCTCTTGATAAGAAAATTGAATAACACTTAGACAATTTTGTAAGTTCATCTTCGAAAAGTATGTTCTCACATCTTTCTCAATTTATGTTGAATAATTTTTCCACAAATGACAACATTGCATGAAGTAACCTAGCCAAATTTTAGTAAGAACTGCTCTGGTTTGGAGCTTTTTTGTGTTTATTTTTTAAAGTTTAAAACTACTATTGGTTAGATAGGTGGGTGATAACCTCTAGCTATTTTTGGTTAGCCCTTTTTGTACTCCAAGGTCAGCCCCCCTTTCTTCTGGTTGCTATCTAATACTTTAAAAACCTACCCAAATTTTCAACATTTACTAGAGACTATTTCTAGAGTATCACCTAAGGAAAACATTTAAGTACAATCTATAATCTATTTATTATAGATAAACTTAGCGATTTCAATCATTTTGGATGTTTTCATCAAATACATATTGAAACAAAATTGTATTAGGTATAAAATCTTCTTTTACATGGAAAAATAGATGAGATTGTGGATTTACCTTTGGGTGGTCGATATAATGTAGAATCATCTTGAAAAGTAGCAAAGATAACACACATGTGCATGGAAAAGGAGTCAACGAAAAGACCCAAAATGAATGTGGTGGTTAAAGAGTTGGAAGAAGTAGTGACACTTGCATATGGTGATAAAAATTATTCTTCTTTACATGTCATTGCCTCTTTTAATACTAATACAATGCCCAACCTTAGATAGTAAGATCTTAGAGTAACTATTTTGTCTACTTTTTAAAAATTTGTAATTTCTTTAGATAAAAAGTTTATGCATGTTTCTAGATCTAAGGATTGAAATATTAATAATAAAAAATGATGGTGTAGTCAGTTTGATATCTACAAAGATTTTTAATTACAAAAAATATTTCTATAATTCATTTTATGTATATTAAGACCTCTATATAAAGAGGCACTATGTAATAATTTTGTATTAGATGATGAGGTTGATATATGAATCATTAATAAATTATGAATGTTGTATTTTCATTTTGAGGAGATGAATTGGTTACTGTCATTTGATAAATGACAAGAATGACATGTTATAGTACAAAAATAAATCTAGTTAGTTATTCATATATTTGAATCATTTGTAGTTTCTATACCTATGTTTTTATTTGTTTTTCCATCCAACATAACATGATAATTGTTCAATTGTGATTAGTTAGGTTACATAATATTAGGCATAGGAAATGGGCTTACAAAACTTTGTATAGTCATAAATTGATGTATAACATGGATATCTACTAGTATAAAGCTTTAAAAATCCATTAATGAGATTTTGTCTACTATATTTTAATAATTATTGATCTCCACTTGAAGGATATTTGAGGTCAGCACATAATAACATCTTCCCACTTGCCCCTAAAAGAACAACATTTATTTGTATTTATATGCTTTCTATAGAATTCCTTAAATGTTATTTATTTGCATTAAATTAAAATATGTTATGTATGAATAAGGAAACTCAACCACACTAAGATGTGTGAATTAAATGTTAGCATAAGAATTCTTGTAAAACTTCATAAAATATAGTAAAATATATCCCTAATATAATAAAAAAAATAAAAATAAAAAACCATCCTATCATATCCCAAATAGTAAGTCAAGAAAATGAGCCATGATAAAAAAAAATTTAATACACGTGGTTATTTTCACGCATTTAGAAATATTTATCTCTTTTGTCTTAAATATCTTATATCCTACTAATGTATCATAGAAAAATTATTTATGTACAATTAAATTGAATCAAATATGAACCCTAGACACTCCAAAAAGTTATTCATTGGCTTGTAATGGAAGCTAATATGTAAGATCTTATTTCAACTCAATATATTGATCCACACTATATAATCTTCACATAAAATATTTTTTTTCTTAAGTTACTTTCAACAATAGATACATAATAAATAATTATTTATCTAAATTTGCATGAATAATGATGATTCAATTCTAGAAAATATTTATTGTATGCTTACTCATACTATAATTACAGTACTTGCGACATGCAATGACCCATCACAAATACACTCTAAGGTTTGAACATTTTACGAAACCTAATATTTTATTGGCATAGCTTTTTAATTTTGGCTATATTAGGACAATATGAGAAATATGTAGTTGTATCGATGTCAAAAAGTTATGGTAAAATATGGTAACAATGATGTTTAAAAAATAAAACTCTAGGAAATGGAAAAGAATAATGAGGATGAGAATAGGACAAAGAGAAAATGCAATAATATAGAAAATGTTGATGATAAGGACAAGAAAGTAGACATGAGAAGAAGGATGGTGGAACAAGGGAAAGATGAAAGAAATAATGGCTTAGGCACTAAGATAAATATATGACATAATATTAGGAGGAGAGAAGTACGTGAAATGAAACAAAGTGCTAGGAAGAAGCCATAAAGGATTCTAATGCAAGGCTTGAAAGATTTAAAGAAAAATAATTACATTAGTACTCAAAGTTAGTTCTAGAATAAATCTAGCAATATTCTAAATTCTTAAGATGGTAGCATATAAGGATCTAAAAATATTATTTTATTATAAATAGTTGAAGAAAACAAGATATATTAAGGATTCTTTATATATTTCTAGAAGAAATTTACATAAAATAAGGGTGAAAATATAATAGGCAATGATCATTAGGCCTTCACTCTTAAATTTGATAAAAAAATAGGAAAATATCAAGCATGTGAAATGGTTTTAAACTTTTACTTAATTTGACTTACATTTTTAGTGAAGGATAAGAATCAAGGAGAGAGGATGCTTATAATTTGATGTTAAATTAATCACAAAGAAAAAATGATAAGACACAATAGGAAAGATTAAATTCATAAAAAAATGAAATAGACAAACATAAAACAATAGATGGGAAAGAAAAAGTATCATGTGGATAATAACCATATACAAAGTAAGGATGTGGAATAGAGGCAAGAATATTTCTCACATGGCTATTCTCGAAACAAAATAAAACTTTTGGCCAAACAAAATCTATAACTTGCATACCATGTTGGATCTTCAATAGTTTGATCCTCATTATATGTCTTTATAATGTTGTGAAAATGCAAGAAACTAGTGAGACCACAATATAGGAAGCATACTAGTAGTTGTTACAGCTAACTCTTTGTACAAGGAAAGTGTAAACTATACATTAGATTTCAATAATTTTATTTGTTTTGGTGTTTTTGTATTCAAATTAGTAGTTTAAATAATATATTTATGGATTTTGAATAGTAATGATGTAGAATTTGTGAATCATCAAAGGATCAAAATGTGGACATTGTAAAGTGTTAATTGTAACAGATTTCCACAATCCATAAAATTTTGTATTCAAGCTTCTGGGTGTGATTGTGTATGATTTTTAACATCAACATTTTGGATCATACTCTATGATCCATCATTAGGATGATAATGAGAGAGCTAAGAAAAAGAATGTCAATCACACCTAGAAGCTCGAATATAGAATTGTAAAGTGTTGCCAAATACGTAGCCCCTTCCATGTCATTACTCATTCTCTTAGAAAACCAAAAAATTTGCACAATTGATTCAATATTTTAAAATTAGTGGCAAAATAATTTTGAAACTTTGGCAAAACTTCCCCAATAATGGCATACTATTGGTTCCAATGAAATTGAACAATTAATTTAGGGAAAGAGACCCAGTAGCCATCTAGGCAAACTCATGCACCTAGATTGCCTGAATTATAAGTTATATTACATTCATTTTTCAAGTGTACCTTGTTAGAAATTTGTTTGGCACTCCCCTTGGGATTCATGATATGGGCTTAACCACTGCCTATGTACTATAAGTTGAGTGGTTATATTGAGCATTGACAAATTGGTCTTTTGTTGCAATGGCAACCTCACTCTAACAAGTGGTATCAAAGCTTGGTCAAAGTTTCAAATCCTCAAACCCTTGGGTAACGTTGATGGGGATATTGTTAGAAATTTTTTCAGTACTCCCCTTAGGATTCATGAAAAGGGCTTAACCACCTCCTATGTACTATAAGTTGGGTGGTTGTATCAAACATTAATAGATCAGTCTTTTGGTGCAATGACAACCCCACTCTAACATACCTCTTGTTGGAAATGGAAAGGAGTAACTAAGAGGGGAGGGGTGAATCAATTACTACAAAAACAAATCCTAGTCCCTTAAGATGTCAACACAACTTTAAACCAAATCCTTACTGAAACTCCATTAACACTGAATATTCTATTATTACTCAGCTAAAATAGAGATAATTATATCTTAAGATACTTAATGTGATTAGCTTTTATTAACTTAGTTGTAGAAGCATAAAGGAAATAACATGAACATAAGACCACCAATTGCAACTAGTTTTAGTTTTTCACTCTTCTGAAGTAAGCCCTATTAGGAGCCAACCCCATTAAAGGTTACAGCACACACTATTAGATGCCATCCTATTAGAGAATTTGATTCACCCTATTAGGAGTGGCCTTGTTAGAGGTCTTGAGATACCTCAATCTAGAAATGTCACCTTGTTAGAGGTTTTTTTGAATAGTTGTTAGGCTAACTCTATTAAAAGATTTGATTCACTGCTAAAATTATTAGAGAGTAATAATGACTTGAAATAATTACTAATGCAACTAACTTTACTTATTCGATACTCTTACCTCTTATAGATATCCTTCCAAATTTACTTCCTTAATTCATCTTCTTCAATTCCACACTTCAATACTCAACTTGACCTTTCATTTATATGATTCACTTTGTCAAGTCAGCTTGAAGACTTAATATGCTGACAATTAGTTAATACAGAATTGACTACTCGCTTGACATAGAGGATCCCTTCGTTCACCGACCAACTCGGTTAGAATAGGAGTTTTGATGTTAACTAACCCAACTCGATTAGAAAAGACTTCATGCTGACTTCCCTTTGATAACTGACTAAACTAGGTCAATAGAGACTTAGCTTCATTAACCAATTGAACTCAATCAATACTGTCTCTAAACTTGGTTATAACTAAATGCTAGTCACATACAAGAAACTATCCTTAATGCTTGAGTGAGCTCAAGTATCACTGACTTCTAGGTGAAGGCTTGACATTTTGTGTAACATCAAAGACAACATATAATTGAATAAATTTTTTCAACACCTTTGTAGGTAGCTCAAGAGCTTAAAGATAAGATTTCAATATTTGGGCATTTAGAGATCCCTCTATAGAGGCCATGGAAGGTGAAGTGGTTGAAAAGTGTCATTTTAAAACACTCACACAATTCCTATTATGTTAACCCCTCAATAGCTACTAACCAAAAAAATAGTACTTTTGGCACAAATGGACAAATCAAGAACCAACAAAGCTGAAAAATGATTAACTATTAGTACATCTATGATTGACTATTATGACATGTGTTAACGGCTATTAGAACATGTGCTATCATTGTTTAGGGCTTTTTAGAAATAGGAATTAAGGGGTATCTATCACAATACCCTCATGGGTATTAGACTCCTTGACAGCTACTAAATCTCTTCCCCTAATTGAAAAGTAAATGTATTAACTTATAAATGATATTCTTATAGATTTTAAATTTGTTAAATATATTATATAATTTTTAAAGTGTACCCAATCACTAATACTCTATATTTTGTATAGAAAAATAACCAAACTGAATACCAACATGTTATTTCCTTGCTACTTCTTCTTGTTTAGTCTACAACATATTTTTACATGCTACATCTTTGTAGGATTATCCTCTCATCAACACACTTACTTATGTGCTTAATGGAGGATAATCAACTTCTGGTAAACATGTGTATTTTTGTAAGACTTATCAGTATGCTAATTCCTAAGCATTCCAAAAGCCTTTATATATAGGCACTCCTAGTGTATTATAAAATGAAAATTGAACATATAATATGAATAGAATATTGAATAATAATAAATCAATTTTGGATATTGTTATTCTGATCATACCTTGTTGGTCTACTATTGTGCTTGTACTTGAGTTCCTTGATCTTGGGTGATTTTTTCCTAAGGAAAATTCTTATTTGGTATCATAGCTATACCAAATTCTTACATGGTATCAAAGCTTGGAGAATTTCTCTTCACATAGCTATTCAAGACCATTCTTGCTTCAACACCTCTACCCATATCTAGAGTATTGTAGCCATTGGAAGTGTCTAGAGCCAAAGCGGATCTTGCCATTATGTTTAGAACATCAATTCAATGAAAATTGACTATAAATTTTCCTACCCTAGGCCATACTTGAATTTGAGGAAAAAATTTTTTCCAAACCGGCAACTGAAGTCCCAATTTGCAAACCCAATATGATTGTTCTTCAGATCTACAGTTTATTTTTAATTTAGATTAGTATTTTGATATTCTCTATAATTAGTCAGAATATTATTTTCTACAAAATTTTGAAATTTTTTTCAACTATTTGGCCCTTTAGAGAATTTTTTTTTGTATGAACTAGGTAGTGACACCCCATCCTTGCACAGAATATTCCTTTTTTCATTGCAGCATCGGCCAACCACAACCCTTGACAATTTACATAAATCCAACATCTAATACTCTAGCGAGTAGCTTTATAGTACATGGCATGGTCATACATCACATGCAACTTCCTTTGTTTCAATTGTTGCAGTTCTTTGTTTATAAAGAGCTCTCTATTCACTATTTTAGTGAATGCAGGATTAAACTCTCCACATTCACTATGCTAGATTTCCCAACCATTGGTCGAGAACATTTTCCTAGTGGTCATCTTCAATGAATATCTAGTGCCGCCATGTTTTAAAAGCCTCCAACTTGTCAAATTTCCTTTCTAGCATCTACTACTCTATCGCCGACACTCCCATCACTAGCCATCAAGAACTCTTTATCTATGCCATGCGGTGCTTCCTCAAACCTGACAAGTAGTGCTTCCTTAGACCTTGTCGGTGCATAGGGTTTTTGGCACCTACTACTTCAGCTTCTCCAGCCCCGTGCTCTGACCTTCGACAGTCATCTTTTCGATAACTCCATGTCACCACATAAACAACTCATTGTATCACCAGCTTAGCAACACCTCAGACATTCACTGGTTTGACACATGGACTGGTGATGCAGTCATCCTATGAGCACCACACGACATGGTGACCCCTGCCATGAATGTTCTAGTCAGCCACCAGCGAGGCCATGCCAGCCTAAGCAAAGTGACACATGTCTATTTGATAGCTTGCCATGCAGGACAAACCATATGACACATGTCAACCTATGGCCAATTTGTACAATCCACGTGTGCAGGATTGTATCGCATGTGTGCACCATTAGCCTACCATGTCAGCAAGGGGCTTTTTTTGGTGACCTCAATATTTTCCTTTCTTAAATTTGACTTATGTTTGACTGTCATTTCTAGCGAAATTTGAACTATTGTGATGACCATTTGACTGTCAAATTTAACCTTGCAATTTATTTCCCAAACCCTTCTTCAGATTTAGTTTTGATTTGACAATATGACTTTGGGAGTCCATAACTCAGTCATCCAAAATCAAAATCAAGTAATTTTTTTTTTGATTTTGGGTAGAATTTCCTAAAACTTGTAGTGGTGCTATTCTTTTCTAGTTTTGGTGCACGAATTTTTTAGAAATTGCATCTTTTGGCACTTGTACCTATCCAATCCTACATTTTGCAACTTGAAATGCTCCATATGGGCTCATCTAGACTGAAAAATAGCCTCTTTTTTTTTAAATGCTTAATTTTTTGTCTACTTTTCAGATTTGCAATCAGATTATAGGGTTGTGTAGATAGAAATATCACTTTCAGACTTAGGGCCTTTTCTACATTGTATTGCCTTGATTACTTTTCAAAATTGTTGTACATCTGAGCTACAATGCTTAGTGATAGATTTGAGTCTCAAGAGGTAGTTGTAACTAGCAAATTTAGAAAGTCCACTTTATACATGTTGACAAGTGGCTTATTGTACATGCACTACCTATAAAGCATCGAATCATACATTAGGGGGGGTTGATTGATTCTTTTTTCATTTTGGGGATACATTGATTAGTAAATCATGGATGAGGAAGATTTAATTACCTTGACAACACAAAACTACAAGGAGTGGAGTTATTTGGTTATCCCTTATCTTAGACAGCATAATGCATTACCATATAAAAAAGGACTTTCATACAATGAAGACACCGGTTCCTTCTTTTGTCGTGCACTCTTTCTCTATATGGATATGGAGGTTATGGATTCACTTGATGTCATGAAGTCAACTGATCCATATGATATTTGGATCTATCTTTGGGAGATGTATTAAGATCCACACATTCTTCCATTCCCAAAATATCTTTTACCTCTAGTTGTAGCTGCATCCTCTCTAGATGAGATCACACCTCCTGATGCTCCTATTGTGACTATTGATCTAGTTCCAGCCATAAATGCTTCTAATTTAGTGTAGTAGGAAACACTATATCTACCTACTTTAGCTTCATGGGATGACTTCCTTCTAGATATTGTAGGTCTATTCATGGAGTCTCACATTGAAGATGTGGGAGACATCATCGATGAAATTTCTCTTATCTTTGTTGAGGTGAATACTTCATACAGGTTGATATGATTGTGGATCCTTATGTACAATAGTTGCAGGAGGTCTCTTTATCATTTGAGGAGACACTTTGTTCTTTGGGACATGTTCTACATACATCCTTGCTAGATCTGCACTTCTTCTTTTTAGTAGTATTGGAAGGGGCAACTATCAACATCGACATAGAGACAATTGAGTAGGTTTTAGAGACACCTTTCATCATCGAGATTCTTTCTACACATACAGAAAGCATCTCACCTGTACCTTTGCCATTGTTTCTTCCAAAAGGGAGGAACATCATTCAATGATAATGGATCAGCTTCTACATTGGAGCAGCTATCACTGATTGGCACTCTACTTTTAGAGTGGGGGGGGGGGGGACTACCTGTTCTTCTTGTTCTCTTTTATGGGGGGGACTTTTTCATCTTGTGGGGTTTTTTCCTTCTACTTCTCTTTTGCATATACTTGATGTATGTCATAATGGGGGGTCTTGATTACTCCATCCATCCATGCATCTTGTCTTTTCATCTCTCTTTTTAAGTGAGGGTTTTTCCCTGCAGTTTTCCTTCTTTCTCCGCTTTATGAGAGATTGCATTTCATTATGTACATGTGTACCTATCATGGCCTAGAAGCCAGGACCCATTATGCATTTCATCATAAATTATGTGAGCTTAAGTGCATTCCCCTAAGTTTCACTTAAGAGGGGGTGTTGGTGTAAATAACTATTTGCTTATTATACTCTACTTAAGTTTACTTAGGTCAATGCATTATTTTATTATTTCTTAGGTGAGACACTTAGGAGTTTGCATACTCATATTAGTTTTCATGTTGAAAACATTAGATTAAGAAACTCTAATTCAACACATGGTGCCTATTGTGGTGTCTATGACACACGTCCCATTCCTTACTAGGAATGGGGACCCCCTACTTTTTTCAACTCCTGGACTCATAGTTTGAGAGTCAAGAGAAGGAAATTGGGTTAAAAGTTAGAATTTTAGAGTTAAAATTCAAAAAATTCAAAAAAAAATTAAAAATTGTAAAAGTCACAAAATTTGGAAAATTCAAAAAACACAGAAAATAGAGGGCCCCAAATGCCAAAGGCCACGCGCGCGCCCCCAAAGGCTACGCATGCCACTAAGAGTAGCACGTGTGCTCGAGTACCATACATGCAAAAGGCTGTGTGCACGCCAAAGGCCACATGTGTGCCACTAAGGGTTGTGTGTGCCCAAGCACCGCACATGCCAAAGGTAGTGCATGTGCTCAAGCACCATGCACAACACCACAAACAGCCATGTGTGTGCACCACCAAGGGTGTCGCATGCTGCGGTACCATAAAGGCCCATGCATGCACATCGAAGCATCTTGCATTGCACCACCATTCATGCACGTGCTAAATTGCACCATGCCCACACCTTGCCACAATGCACTTGGACATGCGCGCACCACTGAGCTCATTCCGCACGCACGCCACCCCTCCCATTCACCTCCAGTTTTGTTTGAGTAACTAGTATTTGGGGTTTTGTTTTGTTTTAAATTAAGTATTTTTTCATCTCTATAGACTAATATTTGCTTCTTTTTGTAGGTAAAAAGGTATCCTCAACTTGTTGGGGGTCATAACTTGTGACCTAGAGCTCAGAATTCAAAACTATTTACACCACTAGAAAGAAGGACTGAAGATCTAATTTCAGTCCCTAAAACAATGTGCCTTTGGATGCCCAATTTTAGGGACCAATGAAGGTTTCAACTTGAAATTTTGAGTAGAAGACCTCTGAAAAAGCCATTTAAAAATGCCCAAAAAATCTTGTGAAAAGATATGAAAAAGTTTCAAAGATTTGATCATTTGGATCGCTTGGTCTTTGAATAGGAAGGATCAAGCAGTTGGAGAGAAGACATAGATCAAAGATACAGAGGTTGGACACATAAAGCAAAATAGGTTCCTCATCTTATGTATCTATAAATGATAAGATTCGATGCAGGTTCTTTGGGATTTTAGATTGAAGAAGCAGAAGAAGTTCAAGTTTATGAAAGTGATTGGCAATAAAGAGGGTATAAATCATCAAAAGGGGCAAAGTATGTACACAAAAAGTGATCTAAAACCCCATTTGAGCAAAACCCAGAAACAATTTTCAAAATTGACAACTTTGATTTTTTGACAGTTTGAGCTATCAAGGTATGCAGCTCCGCAACTCTACAGCTCCACATTTTCATGTAGCTCCATACGTTCACAACTTTGTAGGTCCATAGCTTTGAAATTTAGAGGTGCACTGATGGTTGACTACTAGTTCCAAAAATAGCACTTTCCATGCATTAGGAATGCATTCTGATGATAGTTTAACTCTGACGCATGCCTAATGAAGGACCAACTTCTATTTTTGGCACCTCCAGACACTCCTACTTTGACTAAAGGCTTTCTCCTACTTTCTCTCTCATGCTCTCTCTACTTTTGACATGTAAAGGGCTCATGCATCCAATTAATGAATATAAAATGGATGGAGTCCCTCTTAGCACTAGTTCTATAGATAGTTTATATATAATTAGTTTGTTTTATTAGTTAAAAGCATTTTATTGCATGAAGGTATCTCTTACTTTCAACACAAATTGAGGAGATGATTTCCTTTAAATACCTCATTGCAATATGTAATCTAGGCCGCCATTATTATGCAATAAAATTATGCTTTTGGTGCTCGCATTTGGAGTGTAGTTATTCTTGCCTAAATGTGTCATTGTTTTTTGAATTTTATTCATGATATTGTGATTGAGCCAAAGGTTTATTGTGTTGTTTTTGGTTGTGTGATCTTTTATTTCTAGTGTTTACTATAGATATATGAATTTTGCTGACATAACGAGCTTGAGAAGAGATCGCCTGATTGTGTCTACATAGCTTTTCATCTCGCATGAGTGCACTTTTTGTGGCCTTGCAATTTGATGAAGAGTGAAACACCAATTGATTTGTTAAAGATTCTCATTGATGATTGCATCAGTGGATTCTAGGAAGCGTTGCTCCTGTTTTCATTGGTTTCTTACTAATTTCTTCGAAGGTTTAACTCACAACATGTTGTGTTCAATAGCTTATGTCTATTTAGGAATTCCAATTTCAAGTCATTTGATTTCATGTTATTTGCTTCTAGTTTCATTATTTTCTTTACTAACCCCCTATTAGAATATGACCTCATAGTAGTTGCATAGTTAGAATTGAATTCATTGAAAAATAGAAAATACAAAAAATATTGTTCTCTTTTGGTGTGATATTTTGAGACAGCGAACAGATTTACTTTGATTCCAAGATAAAAGAGTTTTTAGAACTAACAAAGACCTCCTTGTGAACACTCACATTTATCTTCTACTGAGTGGATTTTGGTACATCACAAGACAAATACTGAACCTTGGAGCAAATCTTTAAAAGATTTTCTTTTCAAGAGAGGAATTGTGCAATGGATTTTTGTCGTTGACCTCGTGCAAAAAAAACACCCAACAATGCCTACAACACTGAAGTTTGCATCATTAACTAAGTTGTCATGTAACACAATTATTCGCACTCTTATTTTAGCACATGGTATCTACAACATAATTTTAGGTGCTACACCTTTGTAGGCTTATCCTCTCATCATCATACTTACTTTTGTGCTTAATGGAGGATAATCCACTTCTGGTGGACATGTGCCTTGTTGTAAGACTTATTAGTATGTTGATTCCTAAGCATTCTAGAGGTCTTTATATATAGGTACTCCTAGTGTACTTGGACATGGGAATTGAACATATAACATGAATAGAACATTGAATGACAATAAATCAATTTTGGATATTGTTATTTTGATCATACCTTGTTGGTCCACTATTGTGCTTGTGCTTGAGTTCCTTAATCTTGGGTGATTTTTCCCTAAGAAAAATTCTTATTTGGTATCATAGCTATACCAAATTCTTACACTTCTTTATCCTTAGTATTGGATGAACCAAAAACTAAAATGTAAGACTTATTGAAAGTTTTAGAAAAAAAATTGTGTGTCCCACTTTAGTGACTTGACTCCATCAATGTTTATGTAAAAAATCATTATTACAATCACTGATGATTAATATCCTATCTTAAATGATTATTTAACTGCTAAAAATAAATTCACTGCTAATATCAAAAAATAACACTGCCACAACTTCACAAATAAAAAAATATAGAAAGAAATAATCAACACAATGACATAATATTTTTAGACAAATTTTCCTCACAAAAAACCCTAAGGTAAAACTAGTTCTATACATGAGGAATTATATTAAACTTAAGAAAATCAAGAGATAAATAAACTTCTTGCCTCTTATTGGTAGAGCTCTGACAATCTCCCAATTTTTTCCACTTATATTTCCCCACTTCTATTTGAAATGTTATCACTATAAGACTATTTTATATCACTACAAATGATTCTCAAACACGTCTCCTCCAAATGCCCCATGTCCACCTTATATACTACTCATGCTAGAAAACCAATGGCCAAGATTGATTCTTAATCGATAGTTGAATTAAAAGCAAACTAACAAAAACTAACAAAATTGGTTACAAGGTGTCTTTGAAGAGGCCAAATATTTAAACAAATATTTGTTATCACATTAACCAAAGTTCCTAGGAAAAATAGATATTTTCTAATTATTTAAAATGTACTAACAAATTTCAAGATAAAAAACTAACACTCCCTCTTAGTGAGGAATTTGTTCTGCATGGCACTTAACATATCTCTAAAGAAGATTAATTTAGGCTTCTCTAATTCCTTCATAAAATATTTTCTACTTGCTCCTTTATAGGTATATATTATAGTTAGTTAATCCCCCATTATACATAATCTCTAATGAAGCAATATATGATCCCTATATGTTTAGACCTATCATGATACACTAGGTTCTCATACAATTGATGCAACTCTAATTATCATAGTATATCATAGTAATCTCAATTCTCTGACCAAACAAGGACACCATTGACTTCCAAATCCATATAAATTTACATGTCACCTTGATATCTTGATGAAGTGCAAGGAAGGAGAATCTCCAAAGGAGATATTCTATCCCCAAAAAATTAACCACACAACAAATATAAGCAATAACATAGAGATTTATATCCACAATAATAAAATTTCTCATAATAGAATCAATAGATTTAAATCTAACATGTTGGATTGTAAGGCTTTCTGGGTTATGAACATATACAAAAGTGATTACGATAAAAATCAGAAAGCTCTTGCAAGATCTAAATACTACCTATCCTAGATCCATAATTTGGTAGAAAAATTCAAGAAGAAGCTTATCTTATGCTAATAAGCCATAACTTGGCTAATAGCTTTGCTTAACTTTTCTTCTCTTAGCTACTCCATCTTCTGCATGTATAACAATGATTCAAGAATCCACAAGCCCCTCTACTTATACCCAACTAAGCCATAGGCTAGCCTAGCAAGTTACAAATGAAATAAACCCTTACATTAAATACATATTTGAGCCACAAGTTGGCTTGCAACATATATTAAGTACAAATTGCCTAAATTGTCTTATGACACCCATTAAATTCACCTAATATAAATATCCAAGGCATGAATAATTCCACACACCTCTCGAAGTTTATCACAATAACATTTTATGTTCATTAAATGCACTAGATCAGTTGATGCAATCCACAAAAATAACATTTGGAAAACTATATTACCGAGCACCGGCAAAACCTCTAGCCAAGCACTATCGAGATCATTTAGGTGTTGCATACCTTCAAGTGTCAAGTACTCTCAATCACTAGGTTCCTTTAGGGGATGAGCATGCCTAGCATAACTGAGCAACAATTTACACCAAGCTCCTTCAAAGATTGAGTCCCTTACCCAACACTACAACCAAGAACTTCTCAATAGTGATCAAGCATCAACCCTCCTATGACTGAGTCCTTATAATCCAAGGTTAAGAAAACTCCAACATGCAAGATTGTCAACTTCGTTAGCATTCTCTTTCATCAAACACCCTAGGTACAAAATGTGTTCTTAACATCTTGAAGAACATCATGCATGAGTCAACACATAAATCCCAAATGGGTTCTTCACATACATATCCTCCAAGTTATCAATTTGCACACACTTCACTTTATTCTACTTCTTCACATCATTTCTTTGTATGACACAGGTGTGTTGTCCATGCTGATCTCTAACCCTCTTAGAATCCTTTAGCTCAACTCGACTCCCAAAGCTCAAGTTCCTCCTATTGTGTTCTTCATTTTGCAAAGGAATCTATAAAAACTTCCTACCACCTTTCTCAATAGTAATTATATTCTTAATTAAATCATTTACATCTCTTCAATCATATTGCCAAGGTTTACTGAGAAATATGTGAGAACTATCATGTCGACAATATCTTACAACACTTGATCCTTATACTACCTAATCTAAAAATAAACAAGAGACTGCTCACTCACTTCGAAAGCATGTTCATCTTGTTGGATCCTGATTTGAAAATATTTTAACTACCTTTTGAAAATGTGAAGAATATCTAGGAATCAACCAAAAACTATAATAAGTATTCCAAAAAAAATTCAAAAGGACCAACTATTAAGATTGTTTTTAGTCTTCTTCCCTTTGAACTCTACAAGATTCGGGTGGGTGTACTCTAGAATTTATAATATCACTTCCTACTATAAATTCATAGTTTAAATGCCTACTTAGAATATAGATGCCTCTAATTCTTCTAATTCGAGAGTTGGAAAAGAAATAGAAAGTGACTAATTCTTTATACCATAAAAACCTTTAAATCAACTACATGCTTAATTTTTAGATCTACAACAATGAAATTTAAAGATTTGATTGACTAATTTTTTTGCACCATATAATCCCTCTAGAACTCATCAACCTTAAAATATGATCAGTTCTTTATACATTTGGGTTGTTGCTCACAAAACTTGACACATGATATCACATCTATCTTATCACTTTGTGAAAAGGAAAAAAAAATCAAAATATCATTCTTATCATAATATTGTTTTGACAACTCTCAATTCTCCTAACTCATATCAAGAATTTACATAATCCATTAGATTATTAGAAAAATATGAACTAAGATATAATTCAAAGTGAATTATAACTTAAATTTAGTAGACTTTGTCACCAAATTCATGAAAATTAAAAGCAACAAAAGAAGAGACAAGATCCAAATTAAGAACCTAACCGATAAGTGCTTTGTATTAACTTCTTTGAAAATATACAATTTAGTATCAATTTCTATGAGAAAACTTAGATAGACTCAACAATTTAGTTTTGAAATCCCATTAATGACACTTCTAGGAAAAATATGACTATACATCAATGGACCAACTTAAACATCAGAATACATTCATCTCCAAATGAAAACTTGAACCCCTCTCTATCCTTGGGAACTTGCTTGTTTAAGGTGAATTGCAACAAGCTTCAAGCTAAGAGGGAAAAATGACACTTTTCCTTAGACAAAATATAGTTATACTCGAGACAAAAGCCAATGTCAACAAACTCATGGGACAATTGATCCTGAATACATGTGGCATATTCAATATTTTCTTGAAAGTATTTTCACAATTTATTTCGTAGGTATACCCACAATTGATGAACCACATAAGTAAGGTATCACATTGTGATAACTGCTTTCCTATCTTTTGATAATCATTTTCTATGATGCATCCTATCCATCTGTGCTTTCTGGTGGGGTAGGAACCTCTTCATTTTTTTCTTTTTCAAGCTCACTAACAACCTCTTGTTTATATTCTTTAGTAGGTTTTGGGGACACCTTTTCATCTTTCTGATCTTGCTACTCCTTTATCTCAGCTTGTGAGTCTTTGATTGAGGAACCATATTTCATCAATCATTCATCAAAAATTGAATCACTTGGCCAACAAAATTCAATGAACTTCTTCTCTTTCATCATAATATTTTTCCATGTTCTCTTTGACTCCTTGATCTCATGATTGAAATAATCAAAAAATATTTGGACATTCACAATTTCTTGAATTGTCCCAGTGAACAAAATGTTGTCTTCTTTATTTATGATGTTATTCATTCATGGGCCTAGAACTTCTTATAGTTAATTTCTCCATGCTTCTTTAGGTTAAATATTTGTTGGGTTGTTTATGACATGAGGAAAAATGTCAAAAAATTTACTAGCATATCTAGAGAAACATCCTCTCATTTTTCTTTGTAAGATTTCCCTCTTTACATCAAAATCCAATAATTCAATGGTTTAAGCATATGTTTTCTCAATGAGTGTGTTGGTATTGGTTTGGTCAATTATACTAGCCATAGGATTACCATACCATTCTCTCTACCAGTCCACATATCCAAAATTTTCCTTAGCAAAAATTTATTCTTATTCACATCAAACCAAATGTTTACTAATTGAGACATTCTATAATAAAGAAATGACCTATTAACACAATCAATCAAAAATAGATCTATATCCTTGATTTTATCTTCATATCTCTGCAACACTTCTACTTGTGTAGCCTTGAGCCTAGCTTTATCCTCCCCTATATCTTCATTAGAATAATCTTATGGGTAGAGAGGGGTGGCTAGTATCTCAATAATTGGTCTGGTAGGAGGAGGTGGGGTTAGCCTTCATTCTTTGCCTTATTTCTTCATTGTAAGATGCCAAAACCTATTCATATTTTTCATGCAATTCATCAATTATTTTATTTTCTCTTCTTTGTATGGGCAATGAAAAAAAAATTGTCTCGCTGTTCATGAAGGCAGCTTCATGATTATAAGTTTATTTAGCTCACTTCATAATTAAGCTTCCCATCAAATTGGTATTAGAATGTTCAAAAGATCAAGACCTATTTCTCCTTTATAATGACCACATGAGTAATGTGGCATGGTCTTCACTATATTTTACACCTCTACATTCCATTTTAGCTTCTTCATTTTTATACATCCTGTTTAAATTTCATTCCTTACTGCATCAAAAACCATGGCATCTGCAATGTCCCAATTTGGGATAATTTGCACTCGTGCCTCTCCTATCATCACTCTCCCTTCTTTTGGAGTAATTCTACTAAATTATTGCATCATCTTCTTTCATTCATCTTTGATTAAAAAAAGTCCTCTTTGTTAGGCTGCTATGTTTATCTTTTCTTACATCTTTCTTGAAAAATAGAAATGTTTGATCTCGAAGAAAACTGAATGAATGCCCTAGACTTTATAAAATTATCATCTAACAAAAAAATATGATAGGCCTATTCAATAATAGGGTCCAACTCTTTACTTTTAAAATCACTTATAGTACTTAAGTCTCTAACTAGCGTAGGGGGCTCCTTAAACATTCCCTTTTCTAATTTAGAGGTAGTGATCAAAACTTCACCCTCACTCCACAAGTGTTCCAACTACCCAGTTGTGATCTATTCATTTTCAAATTGGAGAGGGGACTGAGATGGTGTATATATCTTACTTTTCGATGTAGCAACTCCTCCAAGTTTTTTTCTTTTTTGATCAATGCTCAAATGAGTAAATCTCATATGAGTGTCTCTTGTGTGTTGAGGAAGTAGGTGCACTAATCTCATTTATCTCTTCTCCTTTATTAAGAATATCCTCTTCCATCCTAACAATACCATACCCTAGTCTTTTCTTAATGATATATTGTCATGGGTTTATAGTAGGAGAAAAGGCTAGTCTCTACATTACCACCTTAGATTGATTAGGGTATGTTTTGATCATGATTTCCTTTTTCTCATTCAACACTTCCATAATTTCGTGAAAATTGTCATCAAATTTTTAACCTTGTTGCCTATTGTTTTTGCATATGCTAAAGGATTATAGTATTTTTCAAAAGAATTCACAAATTTAGGACCTCTACAATAGACCCTTCATTTTTCCTTTTTAACTTCTTGCTATTGCCAGGAAAACTCATTCTTCATGATAGCTTCAAGGTAATAGAATTTGTGGTCATGATGTTTTGTCTTGGTCCTCTTTTTGAATATTTCATAAAATCCTTCAAGATCACAAAATCTAGAATGAGATATAGCCATCTTATAGGGGCATAAAAAATTATATAGGAAAATCCACCCCTCTTTTGTGATCACAAACTGATGGGCTATAGTATATGTAGGGAAAATGACACCCCTAGATCTCCGTGCTAGTTCAACTTTCTCCAAGCCCTCAACTTGCCATAAATTTTTTGCTAGTCCTACCTTAAGAGGTACTTGGTAAGGTTAAACATGATGGGTCCCTGGGTATCCAAAAATAGTAGAAATTGGATAAGGAATCATATCACCCCAATTTTGGGAAACCTTCAATCTATTGGTGAAATCCATAGGCATAAGAAATTCCAATAGCAACTTTGGAATCCTTGTATTATGGTGAGACAAATATCTTATCAACTTTGATGCAAAATACCTCTCAAACTTGACAAAACTAGCATCATTTACATCCTGAGATATGTCTATGCTCCATAATTGAATAGGTAAAAGCTCTTCCTCATATTTTCTTTTTAGGTGAATTTCTTCTTTGAAATGAGTAGCTCCTTTGAACACATGAACATGTACATCAACATAGAATACTAGCCAAAAGGCTTTTCAACTTTTTCTTTTGTAGTTCAGATCAATCCATTATGATTTTCTTTAGCTAAATATGTGGCAAAATTAAAAAATGTCAACTCCAAAACTTAAAATATGAACCATCATATACATGAACCTAAAAAGCATATTTTTTTTCATCCTATAAAACCCTACACAAATATATATACACATCTATGGCACAAGAATTGAAGAATTCCTTCTTAAAAGGCTCTAGAGTTGAAGATGTAACCAAAGTTGTCCTTCCAAGAGCTACTAGATGTTCCCTTAAATGTCAGTGCCTTATGTAACCCCTTTAAGATTCATATAGTTTCTCCATTTTCTAGAAATTAATAGCCTCATGATATTTAGAGAAAGGATCCATCCCAAATTTTTTTTGGATCTCCTCAAGTGTTATCATAACTATACAGTCTCCATTTATAATTATTTTCCATCTAGAAAATAGATCATACACTCTTGAAATTAAAATTAAGAGGCCTGAATCCATGAGAAATTTGAGTACAACCAAATTTCCAAGATCAAAATTCAAACCATTTCCATGTGGCACAAAAATATTTCTCTCTAGGAACCACTTCTTAAAATGTTGCAACCCACTTTTGGTAGTCTTCACATCCTAGGTTCAACTACCCTTGTCATATAAACCCTCACCTACCTTCAAGCATGGAGTGGTAGGGAATATCTTCTTGCCTTGTGTTGAATCATTCATTGATCCATTCAATTGTTCCAACAAATCATCACACACATTCCTCTTTTGGTAATTTTTTTCCCGTGAAGTCTCTTCTTGCTGGAATTTTGAATAGTTTTAGAATTTACTTTACTCACAATTCTTTACCAATTTTATGAAAGGAATGAAGATTTACTAATTTTCACCCTTAATTCTTCAAACATTCCTAATTCACCACTTTGATACCCACCTCCAAATCTCCTTATCTCTATAACTTTCTTTGATTGTCTTTACTTTAGAGATGATCTCATTTTTGTAGCTCAGGAACAATGTACTTTTGCAATTTTCTTTCAATGTCAATCTCATGAGAGTGAATTAATTCTTCATAAATTGTGTTGCAGGAAATGGGCACACACTCCCATGGACAACTTTAAATGTAAACCATTTATCAAAAGGATATCGAATGATCCTAATTGAAACTTACATAGATAAGTCATTTTCCTTTTAATGATGAAGAGGTTAAACCAATCACTTAATGCCAACTAGAAACTATTTATCTCTCAAGCCCTCATCTTGTCATCGAAGATTTGCTAGACATGTGGCACATTGTTGCTATGTCCCGATGAGTAAACATCGTGCACCTAAGCATAATGACATAAAGATTTCCATTGATTAACTTTTCATTGTGTGGCACAAAATAAGCTTTCTCTCCTCAATACTTTTCTATATAGATGGCCCACGTATGACACATGGTACCACGTTGCATTATCACATTCCTTAACATCCCAAAACTTTTCTTCAATGACATAGTGACATTCGTAGAACTCCTCTTGATCCAATGGTTGGAATATTTGTTGATTTTTTATATTTTCAGTCCCATGAGTGACACACATCAGAAGGTTGTGTTTTCACCATGGTTAAACCCTAAGAAAGTTACTTTAGAAACATTGTGATGTCCCTTGATCTATGTTTGATCCAATAGTTGGAAACACACTCATCTTCTTTCCCCAACTGGCACACCAAGGAGATGTGCCATTCAATCACAGTGTCACAATAATTATAACATGTCCTTCTCCTTAAGGAGACAACAAGATAACTATAGTTCTTCATTTGAATTCATGACTTAAGATTTATTAGAAATCTTTATTAACTAACTTTCCTGGGATACTTGGCATGATGTCACATTGTCACATTTTTGAAAAGGCTCGCATATATTTTTAATGACAAAATGATATTCATTGATCTCCTTTTGATCCAATTATACACAACTAATCACCATTTGTAGTCTTTAAAGAAAATGGATCATTCAAGATCCTGCCATGTGGAAGCATCTGAACACAGACATCAATCACATAAGTCTTTTAATCACCAAGGGCCCACCAAGGATGCACAACAAATTTCCATGTTGTCGTAGTGAATAACAACATCACTTCTTATTGTAGCAATAATGTGATAATCATTGATGATGGACGAGATTAAAATTAATAAACAAGTTGTTAAAACATCTAAATTCTTGTTATTCAAACATGTGTCCATCATCTACAACACTTATTCCCAGTTTCTATGAATGTCACGACCCTACCATGTAGATGAGTCAAATAGTCACATTCTTGCAATGACTAAAATAATCACACATCCCTATAGAAAAAGGTGGCAACCATTGATTCAATCACTATCTGACACTTAGAGAATAATCAACAATATGGGTTCACCAAAGGTAAGGACGAGTTGGAAAAATAAAAGCATTAAGCATGCAAGTGTTCATGAAAAAATGGGAAATAAAATAAAATTACAAAATGAAAATAATATAAAATCTTTTAAAATCACCTTTAGCAAACAAATAAAATCCTTAAAAGATATTTGAAATTAAACAATGGTAAACCCTCTCTTTGACTACTTAGGGTTTTAAATTATAAATTTTGGCTCTAAAAGTTTCAAAATCAAACCATTGAAAACTAAGATTCAAAATTTAGAGCTAATGAGATACCAACTCCTAAAGGGGCTAACACATCTTGTAACCAACCAATCCTATAAGGACAAGGATGCCTAATTCTCTTCAAACCAAGCTTTTGAACCATCTCCTTAGGAACAAGGTTATTAGTACTACCACCATCCATAATCACATTGCAAATTTTACCAACAAACTTACAAAAAATCTTGAAAAAATCACTCATTTAATAAGGTTCCAATACCCTCTTACCAAATAGTACTCATTGAGCCAACAAATTCTCCCCTTCCTGCTCAAGTTCAATGATCGAGTGATCAACCTCACTCACCATAGTAGTTCTCCTATTTCCATCCTTCTGTGAACATTCATAACTTCTACGTCCTTCACCAAAATGAAAAAATACATTTGAAGGAAACCTTACCTATCCTCTTCCTTGGATCAATAGGTTTTTGTTTATCTTTTTCACTAAATTTATCATTTTTTGAGTGATCCTTCTTCTCCTTCCCTCGGGAACTACCTTGATGTTTCCTTCTCAACTTATCTTCTTCCTTCAGTGCATACTGATAAACAACCTAAACTAAATCAATCTTAATCATACTAACCTCATTTTGGATATTGAATCTCAAACTATTAATGTATTGAACCACCTTCTCCTTAGATATTTGTCTAAATTCAGATCGAATAGTCAACTTATAGAACTCCTCGGTATAATCCTTTGTATTCATTTACTTCTATCTCAAATTTTGAACCATCTTAAAAAATTCAAGTTCATAATCAATATGAATGAACTTTTCCTTCAATTTTGTAATCATTAACCTCCACCTAGTGATCTTCATTTCACCTTCCTCTTTTTTATCTCTTTGAAAGTCTTTCCACCGTGAAGCATGTCCTTTCAACTTAGTTTGTCCCAACCTAACTTTGAGCAAATCTCCGTTATCCTCAAACTCAAAGCAGTCTTCTATCTCACCAATCCAATTAATTAGGTCTTCACTGTTGTAAATATAAGAGGACTAACTAAGATGGGAGGGGTGGATTAGTTACTATAAAAATAAATCCTAGATGCCTTAGATGTCAATAGAAATCAAAACTCTAATTAAACTGTATTCTGTTGTAACTTAGCAAACACACATGAACTTGATTTAAACTAGCAACTACTATAACTTGGCAAATGCAAAATTAAGATATTTTCTATGATTAGTTTTAAGATTAACTTAGTTACATCAACATAAGATAAATAGCAAGAATACAAGTGACACCAAGATTTAATGTGGAAACCCAATTTGGGAAAAACCACCAATTGTAACTAGTTACTAATTTTCACTCTTTTGGAGTGAGCCTTGTTAGGAACAACCTTGTTAAAGGTTAGAAAACATAGTATCAGGTCCCTATCAGAAGATTTAATCACCCTATTAGGAGTGGCCTTGTTAGAGGTCTTTAGGCACTTCAATCTAGAAATGCTCCCTTGTTAGAGGATCTACAAATAGTTGAAGGCAACTTGGTTAAGAGATTTAGATCACTTCTACAATGGTTAGAAAGTAAAAATGGGATGACCTGATTTCTGATGCAACTGAATTGTTGATTATAGATCTCAATTCTACCTTAAATACTTGATCCTTCCTGATCGATTGTATCTTTTCAGCTCAATAAGGATATTTTTCTTATCCTTCTAATTTTCTTCCTCTAAGCATCATCAAATCTTTTATTATGTTCTACGCATTCAATCCTCAACTTGACCTTATATTTACATATTGTCAAGTCAACTTGAATAGAACTTAGAATACTTAATATTCATCTCCTTAGTCAGCTAGAAGCAACAATTAAATAAATTTAACTCAGTATACCAAAACAAGAAAATCCTTTGCTAGCCGATCATGCTTGGTAGACACTAACTCAAAAATGATTTTCATGTGTTAACCAAGTGAACTTGGTTAACATTACATATTCACAAAGTTCTTTTGATAACCAAGTGAGCTCATTTAACACTAGTTCCATCCAACATTTTCTTCATTGACTAAGTGACCTTGATTAACACTCAAATTTAGCAAACCTTCCTTTGACAACCGAGTGAACTTGGTAGATATTGAATTTTGAACTAGGCAAACTCTAGAATGCTTGAAAAACACAGGAAACTATCTTCACTGCCTAAGTGAGCCCAACATACACTAATTGGCAATGATATGACATTTTTTGTAACATCAAAGATAATACACAATTAATCAATTGTTTTCAACATTCACAATTCAAAATAACTAAGAAACTAGAAGCATCCATATTGTACTTCAAGTTCAAGTGACATCCAGATCTACTAAATGGACCAGCCCTATATTCCATAGATCTCTCCATTTGATTAGTTTTTTCTTCTCTAGTAGATCCAAATACTTCAAAGTTTTTAATAGCTTTTTCACAATAATAATTATTCCCCATGTTCCTAGGCACACAAGAAATAGCTCTCATGATCTCATTCTTCATAAAATCCATTTTAGATCTAAAATATGATATAACCTTCTCTGAAATCTTTGTCTCCATAGCATCAGAGAGATCATAAATTGCCCTAGGGTCTAGTATTATTAGAGACATCTTCTAAGATTTTCACAAACCCAAAGTAAAAAAAATTCAAGATCAACTAGATCCAACCTCACTCTGATAAGATCAACCAACTAGATCAATCCTTTGGTCTGATACCACTTGATATAGTACAAGGCATGAGAATCCTTGAAGGAGATGTCTTAGATCCAAGAAATTAACCACACAGTTGAATATAAACTATAATATAGATATTTAGATCCACAAAAATATAAATTCTTATAATAGAATTATAAGATTTAAGTCTAACATGCCTGACTGTAAGGCCTTCTAGATTATGGGTTAATACAAAAGAGATTACAATACCATCCTACAAGATCTCACAAGATCCATTCCCTATCTAGCCTAGATCAATAATCTAGTAAAAAATTCCAAGATGAATCTTAACTTGTGCTTAGAAATCACCAAGCAATCTTCAAGTTTTCCCAAGTCCACACTTGGCTACTAGATCTTCTCAAATTTTCTCCTCTCAGCTACTCCATCTTCTACATGTTGAATATTGATTGAAGACACCAAACGACCCTCTACTTATACCCAAATAAGCCATAGTTCAGCCTAGAAACTTTACAAATTAAATAAGCCCTTACATTAAATACATGTTTGAGCCACAAGTAAGCCTACAAAATTCTTAATTCATCTTACAACACCCATTAAATATAGCTAGGATATAGATCCAAGGCCCAAACAATTCTACACACATCTCCAAATCGATCACAATCACATGCTACATGCATTAAATAAACTAGGTTGCCTGATCCAATTTGCAAAAATACCATTTAGAAAACTATGCTTCTAAACATCAAAAAAACCTCCATCCAAGCACTATCAAGGTCTTTCAAGTGCTAAGTACCTTTAATGACTGAGTTACTTTAAGGGTCAAGCATGCCACAAAAAACCAAGAAATGGCTTATGTCAATCTTTTTCAATGACTAAGCCCCTTGTCCAATAGTACAACCAAGAACTACTCAACAATGACCAAGCATCAACCCTTCTCTAGCCAAGTTTTCTAATTCCAAGGTCAAAAAAACTCTAAAATGTAGGGTTTCCAACTTCCCCAAGATGGTCTTTCATCATAGATGCTATGTATTTTGGTTCTTTTGAATGTAGAGCCATAGACTTTTTCTTTCATCTAAACTAAGATCTACAACTCCCAATTCCAAACTAAAAAAAAAATCCCAAATTGTTCCTTTTGTCTAATGTGCTTCCTCTCCAATCTATTTCAATAAACCCTATCAACATGATACCTTCAACTCAAATAAATTTCATGCATGCTTAGTCATTATCCAATACATTATCTTTAGTTCAACCATGAATTTACTAAGAGAGTGGTGCTGACCAAATACATGAACAAACCAATCAACTTTTTGTATAAGGTGGGATCTACATCCTTCTCTATGGTTGTATCTACCTTCCTCCAATTCATGATCATGGGTGAAGAAATTGCTTTACAATCCTCCATCCTATATCTCTTTGAAATTTCAATGAAATAATTCTCTTGACCAAGGAAAATATTTTTATCTTTGTTCCACATTTTTGTGCCTAGAAAGTAGTGCATAAGTCCCAAATTCTTTGTCTAAAACTCTTCTTCAAGGTCCCTCTTGCAATCTACTATGAGCCCTAGTGAACTAGTAAGAAAAATTTCATCCACATATAAAAAAAGAATGTGAACCTCACCCATAACCACCAAGTAGTAGAGGGTAACACCTACCTCACTCTCTACGAAGCCCATTTCTTTAAAGTATGTATTAATGTACTCATAACACACTCTAGGATCTTTCTTGAATCCATACAAGGATCTCTTCAATATGCACATGTGGGTCTCTTTTTTGTGTTCCACAAAGCCTTTTTGTTTCTTTACATGTATATGTCCTCCTTCAACTCACCATTAATGACTGTTGTCTTGACATCCATTTGATGGATCTACCATCTCATCTATGCTACAAATGAGATCATAGCTCATATAGAAGTAAACCTATCCATTGGAGAAAATGTATCATTATAGTGTATTCCCTCCTTTTGAATGAATCCCTTTACAACAAACTTATCCTTGTATTTCTTGATGCTACCATCTGCACCATGCTATATCTTATAGATCTAGTGTGATCTAAATAGTTCACTATCTGTTCATCTAGGCACTTCCTCTGACATAGTATTTTGCATTATTAAGGAATATTCCTCAACCATGGCATATTTCCAAACCTAATGTTGTACAAACTCTAATTTTTCTCGTACTATTCCTATGAGCTCCCACAAAGTTTTGATTATCCCCTTTCATATCTTAAACCTCATGGATCCTACTTCTAACTATAGAGTATGAAATATCAACCTATATGTATTCTATATGCATTTCATATTGCATCGATTTCACTATATTCTATTAATCTTCACCACCCAAGCCTACACTTTTCCTCGCAACTTTACTTGAGCTTTGCTGCATTTGACTTGGGCTCAGATCTTCTACTAGATTTTCACTCTAATCACCTACTTAAAAATCCTTATACCTTCTAAATTCCTTGTCCTCCATCAACTTGACATCATGTCTAAGTATAATTATTTTTGCCCCTGGAATAAAAATGCTAAATATGTCTTTGAGGTTTCACTATACCCCCTCTCTATAGTCTAATCTAACTTGGTATCTATATCACTTGGAATATGACAATATGCTAAAATCCCAAATGTCCTAAAGTAACCAAAATCTGACTTCTTTCCTCTGGTATCATCTTCTGTAGCACCAAATGTGGACCCCTATTCTAAATGTAAATTTTTGTACTATATTTATCAGCCAATAAGTAGTGATGTTTGTCATAGTCATATTACATATTCCTTGCTACTTCTGATATAGAATGGTTCTTCCTCTCAAAACCTCTATTCTTCTATGGATTATAAGGAATAGGTCACTCTCTCTTGATTCCTTCTTTGGTACTAAACTCCTAGATTTTATTTCATTTGTACTTGATTCCATTTTTTAATTGTAGAAGCCTTATCTTCCTTCCTATCAAGTTCTCCACAAGCATCTTTAACTCTTGGAAGTAACTCAAAACCTCATCCTTGGTCTTCAAGAAGTATATCCAAGTCTTCCTAGAGAAATCATCAATAAAAGTAACATATCTTACTCATATCTTCTGAGAAATTTCATTGACATAAGTCCACATAAATCTTAATGTACTTGATCAAGAACACCCTCTGATCTAGTGTCACTCCATGGAAAAGGTTCTTCCACAAGCTTTCCCAATACACATTCCTTACATAAATCATCATTTTCTAAGCTCACCTCTTGATGCAGGAAAAGGGATGAATAACTAGGGCCAAAGGCTCATCCAGCTATCCAAACTACCCTGCAAGAGTTAAGACAATGGAAGCAAACACAAGTGGATAGTAACCAAAGGATGAGAAGATAGAAATACTTTTATTGATTCATCAAAATATCTTCATACATGTTCAGCTGTGAGGCCTTCTGGGTTACAACCAATTACAATACATTCACATTCAAAGATCCAACAACAAATTTGCACTTTCAGTTCTGCTCTCTCCAACCTTTTTTCTTTCTTCAAAGACTTACTTAACTCTAAGCCTAAATTCTCTATTTATACTTGCCAAAACGGCTTACAGAACATTCTAGAACATTACATAAGAGGAAGGCCGACCTAACAACAGTCTGGACTCATACCAAGAAAAGATCTTAATATAAATGTCAAGAATGAAATAAATCTCGTGAGTTGGCTAGCAAAATCATGTCCAAATACTGACACTTAGCATACACTGGTAACTCGGCACATGAAGAATCACTCGGCATCCACTGGGTAACTCTGCACATGAAGAATCACTCGGCATCCACTGGGTAACTCAGCACATGAAGGAATGCTACAGTAACTCAGCACATGAAGGAATTGCTACAGTAACTTGGCACATGAAGAAATTGCTATAGTAACTCGGCACATGAAGGAATTGCTACAGTAACTCGGTACATGAAGGAATTGCTACAGTAACTCAACACATGAAGAAAATTGGGTTACTAGGCACATGAAGAAAATTGGGTTACTAGGCACATGAAGAAAACTAGGTTACTAGGCACATGAAGGAATTGCTAGGCACATAAATAACTACTAGGCACATGAAGGAATTGCTAGGCACATGAAGGGACTGCTAGGCACATGAAGGGATTGCTAGGTACATGAAGGAATTGCTAGGCACATGAAGGACTTGCTTGGCACATGAAGGAATTGCTAGGCACATGAAGGACTTGCTAGGCACATGAAGGATTGATAGGCACATGAAGGAATTACTAGGTGAACACAATGAGCATGATAATAGGGAAACCCAAGATACTCTTGCATTAGGAAACCAAGGTTGAAAGAAATGATTCTCTTGAATCATTAAGATGTCCCAACCTGAGTTGAATCCAACTCAAATTAAGAAATCCATGAAGCATCTTCAATAGGTCTGTTCTTCCACTTCACCAAATATTCATAGTAATCTTTTCCTCTTGTACTCTTGCCAACTCTCTAATCCAATATATGTTCAACTTCCTCACTCTGTTTCTTAGGATAATCATCTGGTATAACAACTTCATCCTCTAACTCATGATGCTTATACAAATCAGCAATGTTAAATATAGGAGATATATCCATGTCATCAGGTAACTCAACTTCATAAGCATTACCACTGTCAAACTTCTTCAATATCTTACAAGGTCCAAATTTCCTCATCTTCAACTTGCTAGATGTTCCAACTGGGAATCTTCCTTTCTTTAGATGAACCATCACCTCATCGCCAACTTGAAAATCATGGTGTCTTCTAGACTGATTAGCATTCTCCTTATACTTCTGATTGCTTTGTTCCAACCTCAACTTCACTTCTTTATGCAAGGACTCCATAAAATCAGCAAATTCTTCTCCTGCAACACTTTTCTTTTCTCCACCAGCAACATCTCTCAAATTTGATATACCTCTAGGATGCATTCTAGTAACAATCTCAAAAGGTGTCTTCCCTATACTCCTATTCATAGAATTTTTATATGCAAATTCAGCTTGTGCCAATACCATCTTCCAATTCCTTGGCTTATTCCCAACTAAACATCTCAGCAAATCACCCAATCTTCTATTCACAACCTCTGTCTATCCATCTATTTGTGGATGGAATGTAGAACTAAACTTCAATTCAGTACCCATCTTCTTCCACAATGTCTTCCAAAAATAACCAAAAAACTTACTGTATCTATCTGAAATAATGCTTCTTGGTAATCCATGAAATCTCACAATCTCTTTAAAGAAAAGTTTAGCAACATGCTCAGCATCTAATGTTTTTTTACATGGTATGAAATGAGCCATCTTAGAAAATTTTTCCACTACAACAAATATAGAATCATACCCCTTCACTATTTTGGGCAATCCAAGAATACAATCCATACTGATATCAATCCAAGGTTTCTTAGGAACAATAATAGGTTTATACAAACTAGTATTTTGACTCACTCCCTTTGCAACTTGACAAACTCCACAACTCTTTAAAAAAATTTGAACATCCTTTTACATTTGTGGCCAATAATACTTCTCTTTCAGAAAACTCCATGTCTTATCAATTCCAAAATGTCCAACTAATCCACCACTATTCTTTTCCTTAATCAAATTCAACCTCATAGGACTTCTAGGAATACACAACTAAATACCTTTGAATAACATACCTTCTTGAATTAAATACTCATCATACTTACTTATGTGATCGTTTAGATTTGGTGCTCTGAACTCTCTCCACGCCTCAGAAAAATTAGGATCAAAATCATATAACTCTTTCATTTCATCAAAACCAAGAACTTCAACCTTCATTACAGTCAACAAAGAATGTATTCTACTCAATGCATCAGCAACTTTGTTAGTAAATCCACTCTTATGCTTGATTACAAATGTAAAACTCTACAAATACTCAACCCACTTCATATGTCTTTGATTCAATTTATGTTGACTTCCCAAGTATTGTAAGGCTTTATGATCAATATACAACACAAACTCCTTAGGCATCAAATAATGTCTCCACTTCTTCAATGCTTGAAAAATAGCATAAAACTCTTGATCATACATAGAATATTTCCTTTTAGCATCATTCAACTTTTCATTAAAGAAAGCAATAGGCTTACCTTCTTGACTTAATACAGCTCCTATTGCATTACCACTTGCATCACATTCAACTTGAAATACTTTGTTGAAATCAGGTAAAGCCAATACAAGTATTTCAGCAACATTTTGTTTCAAAGTCTCAAAACTCTTATCAGCTCCATGTGTCCACTTGAATTCCTTTTTATCTCCCCTCATTGTTTCAGTCATAGCATTACAAATAGCACTGAAATTCTTTATAAACTTTCTGTAAAAACTAGCCAAATCATGAAATTATCTTACCTCACTCACATTCTTAGGTGTAGGTCATTCCAAAATTTCTTTAACCTTTTTAGGATCCATCTTCAAACCATCAGCTGAAATCACAAATCCCAAAAACACAATCTCTTCTTGCATAAAAGAACACTTTTTTAGATTAATCAACAACTTTTCCTCTTTCAACCTCTGCAATACTTGCCTAATATGCTCAAGATGTTCTTCCTTAGTCTTGTTGAATATCATAATACCATCCAAATAAACAATCACAAACTTACCCAAGAATCTTTTCAAAACTTCATTCATCAACCTCATGAAAGAACTAGGTGCATTAGTCAAACCAAAAGGCATAACCAACCATCCATACAAACCATCTTTTGTCTTGAAAGTAGTCTTCCATTCATCACCTTCTCTGATTTTGATCTAATGATAGCCACTCTTCAAATCAATCTTGGTAAAATACTTTGCTCTACTCAAACAATCCATTCTTGGCATAGGAAACCTATACTTCACTGTTATCTTGTTAATGGCTCTGGAATCAGTACACATTCTCCATTCTCCATTCTTTTTAGGTGCTAATATAGCAAGTACAACACATGGACTCAAGCTTTCTCTAATCAAACCTTTCTGCAACAACTCATGTACTTGTCTATTAAGTTCTTCATTTTCTATAGGTGTCAATCTATATGGTGCTTTGTTTGGAAAAGTAGCTCCAGGGATTAGGTCCATACAATGACTTATACTTCTTACTAGAGGTAAACAATCTGGAATATCTTTAGCAATAATGCAATTATACTCATTCAACAACTCTGCAATTTCTCTTCGCACTTGGTCAATACTACCATCTATCGCTCGATCACAACTGACTAGAACTCGGTTAACATTGTTTTCTGGCACTCGGTCTCCATTGACAAAACTCGATTTTCTTGGAATTATAGCAAAACAAACTTGATTCTTTTTCACTTCTTTTTCAAATTGTTTCCCATTAACCATGCAAATTTTTATAGTAGTATGATTAACCTCATCTGGAACTTCAATCAAAGGCAACAATGTTTGTTTCTTCCCATTTACTCAAAGAGTATATTGATTTAATCTTCCATCATGTACAACATATCTATCATATTGCCAAGGTCTACCCAACAAAATATGACAACAATCCATGGGCATAATATCACACAAAACTTCATCAAAGTAATGTCCAATTTTGAACTTCACAAGGCATTGCTCACTTACCAATATCTTATGCTCATCTTTGATCCATGAAACATGATAAGGTTTTGGATGTTTTAGCCTCTAAAACTAAACTTTGTAACTAGCTCTTCTAATGCCAGATTTGTAGAACTTCTAGTGTCAATGATCACTTTACAACATTTTCCAGCCATCTTACATCTTGTCTTGAAAAGACTTCTACTTAAAATAGGTTCCTCATCACTTCCCTTATTGCATAAGGTTCTTCTCACCATCAAATTCTCTCTAGCCTTAGGTCCACTTGGTGAACCCTAATCATCTTCTTGAATCATAACATTTCTGTTACCTTGTCTACTTTCAGAGGATCTACATTTGAAATATCTATGTCCCTCTTTACCACATCTAAAACAATTACCATGAAATCCACCTCTAGAATAAGAATTACCTCTTCCTTAGTAAGAATTAGTGCCTCCTCAATAAGAAATTACCACTTTTCCATTCAGTCTTTCCTTTCTCATCATTCTTCCATTCATATTTGACTTTATCCTGCATAGAACTGTCAGATCTACCACTTTCTCCATAAGATCTACCCCTACCTCACTGGAATCTACCACCTCTACCTCTCTGTCTTTGTTCATGCTTCTTTGTCAAGATCTCCTCAGCCTTCAAGGCATAATAATATGCTTCTTCTACACTTTCCAGCTTCACAAAACTTATTTCATCTTGTATTCCAAATCTCAATGCATTAATGTACCTTGCAATTTTCTCGACATCATTATCCACATGTCCAGATCTAATGTCCAGTCTATAGAATTCCTTAGTATACTCTTTCACAATCATGTCCTGTTGTTTCAAATTTTGCATCTTTCTCAACAAGCTAACTTGGTAATTAGTAGGAAGGAATTTTTTCTTTACCTTGTTCACCATCTTTGGCCAAGTTCTGATATTCTCCTTTCCTCTCCTTTGTCTATCAGTTTGCAAGTGCTCCCACCATAGAGATGCATGACCTTTCAACCTAGTGACTACAATCTTCACCTTTCTATTATCATGAGTGTTTTCATACTCAAAGAACTTCTCCATATCAGAGATCCAATCCAACACAACATTGGTATCCAATTTTCCATCATAAGGAACAACTTCTACAATATGCTTTGAATTCGCTCTAGACAATACTCTCAACAATCTTGCTTCATCTTGGTCTTCTTCAAGTTCTTGATTAGGGTTTGGTGCTGCTACTTCATCATCACTTACATCATCAAGATGTGCTCCTCTTCTTTGGGCTATCTCCACGACATCTAATCTAGCTGTAATTTGTCTCAACTGATCCAATAAAGCATTATCAACATTATTTCCTCTACCACAAACCATCTTTACAAATCAAGTTCCTGCAAGATCATAACCCTCTGCAAGTTATAGGTCAAATCCATAGATCTTCCACCCTACAACCAAATCCAAATTAGGGTTCTACATGATCCAATCTCCACAAGGATGAACCTCATGCTCTGATACCAACTGACGCAGGCAAAGGGGTGAATAACTAGGGCCAAAGGCTCATCTAGCTATCCAAACCACCTTGTAAGAGTTAACACAACGGAAGCAAACACAAGTGGACAGTAACCAAAGGATGAGAAGATAGAAATACTTTTATTGATTCATCAAAATATCTTCATACATGTCCAACTGTGAGGCCTTTTGGGTTACGACCAATTACAATACATTCACATTCAAAGATCCAATAGTAAATTTGTACTTTTAGTTCTGCTGTCTCCAACCTTTTTTTTTTCTTCAAAGACTTACTTAACTCTAAGCCTAAATTCTCTATTTATACATGCCAAAATGACTTATAGAAAATTCTAGAACATTACATAAGAGGAAGGCCAACCTAACAACGGTCTGGACTCATCCCAAGAAAAGATCTTAACATAAATGTCATGAATGAAATAAATCTCATGAGTCAACTCGCAAAATCATGTCCAAATACTGACACTTAGCATACACTGGGTAACTCGGCACATGAAGAATCACTCGGCATCTACTAGGTAACTCGACACATGAAGAATCACTTAGCATCCACTGGGTAACTCGGCACATGAAGAATCACTCGACATCCACTAGGTAACTCGGCACATGAAGGAATGCTACAGTAACTTGACACATGAAGGAATTGCTATAGTAACTTGGCACGTGAAGGAATTGCTATAGTAACTTGGCACATGAAGGAATTTATATAGTAACTCGACACATGAAGGAATTGCTACAGTAACTTAGCACATGAAGAAAACTGGGTTACTAGGCACATGAAGAAAATTGGGTTACTAGGCACATTAAGGAATTGCTAGGTAGATGAAGAACTGCTAGGCACATGAAGGACTACTAGGCACACGTAGGGATTTCTAGGTACATGAAGGAATTGCTAGGCACATGACGGACTTGCTAGGCACATGAAGGAATTGCTAGGTACATAAAGGACTTATTAAGCACATGAAGGACTGTTAGGCATGTGAAGGAATTACTAGGTGAACATAATGAGCAGGATAACAAGGCAACCCAGGATGCTCCTGCATCACCTCTGGAGCACCTATCACTATCATATGAAGAAATTTAACTGCTTCACGATAAATATGTCCCATCCTCCTATGCCATAACTCTCCAAAATCTATAGGATTACTATTTCTCATGAGTACCTTAAGAGAATTAAAATTAAACCTATAAAGATTTCCACTTCTAAATCCAAAATTTATAAGTGGTTTCCAATCCTTATGCTTGAGAAAAAAAATGTGTCCCTCTAAAGAGTACATTATACCCCTTATCCTAAAGGATAAATATAGAAATCAGATTCATACCTAAGCCTAGTACATATAACTCATCATGAAGTGGAATTATCTTTCCTTCTTCCTCTAAAATAGAATAGTCCCTTTCCCTACTAAGTTGATTTTGGACAAGTTTCCCATAGAAATCTTGATATTAGTGTTCTCCTCTATATAACTAGAGACATACTCTCTAACTCTTGTCATATGAAATAATGCCCCACTATCTACATACCAAACACACTATAAGGTTGAGATAACTATATGAGCTATGAGTACAAACCCATCTTCCCTTCTACATGAGAGATCTTTTGCACTTGTTGAAGCTTCCATGGGCTTCTTTCCCTTCTTCCTTTGTAGGAAATAATTGATATAGTGACTATACTCATGACATTGAAAGCACTTGATCTTATAAAGGTCCTTCCTCTTCTTCTTCTTCTTCTCACTTTGTGGATTTGATCATTTGCGAGACCCCTTCTTTTCTTTCCCTTTTCCTGCTAGGGCAACATTTTCTTGCTCCACCTCACTTTTCTTACTCTTTTTTTCCCCATTAGAAAAACTTATTCTAAACTCCTCTTGAGTGAAATCACTCCATAGTTGATCCCAACTCGGTAAGGTGTCTCTTCCAATCATAATTTGGAAGAAGACACCCTACTTCTTTGTAAACCTATTTAGGGATATTCATACTAGCTCATCATCACTAGGTCTATCTCCAATAGTTATTAGCTTGTCCATAAAATTTATAATCCTGGTTAGGTAACCTATGATGTCTTCTCCCTAGTTCATCCAAGTATTCTTGAACTTTTCTCTAAGAATCATCTTCCTAATGCTGGTAGAATTATGGTATAGATTCAAAATGACATCCCACATTTTCTTCATTATAACTTGATATGAGATTTGTGTAACAATATGATTCTTGACACTGTCAAGGATTATCAGGTCCTCACCTTGCCATTTTACTTATTTTATACTGCAAGTTATGTTACATCTATAGGTATAGCTACAATAGTGGTAGCATATTCCTTGATACCATTCTCTTGTAACAATAAAGAAAGTATGGCCTTCTAGACACCAAAATTTGGGGTACCATCCAATCTATCCTGATTTCTTTAACTAGCTAAAGCCATTTTAAGGCATAAAAGTACTAATAAACCTAAAGGGATCAACCTAGGTTTTATGAACCATTAATTTCTTTCCTAAGGAAAAAAATTTCTACCCTTCAACACAACTCTGATACCATGTGAAAATTCATTATTGCAGTCATTGATTATTTATCTCCTATATTAAATTATTATTTAATTGCCAAAAATAAATTCATAACCAATATAAATAAATAGCACAAGTGAAAATTTACAAATAAAAATATATGGAAAGAAATCAGAAACACAATGACACAATATTTTTTAACAAATTGGCTTTGGAAAATTGCTAAGGTAAAAACCAATTCTACGAATGAGGAATTATATTAAACTTTAGAAAATCAAGAGATACATAAATTTTTTGCCTCTTAATGATAGAGCTCTAGCAATCTCCCAATTTAAACCCCTAATATTCCCCCAATGCTATTACTGCACCCTTGTTAATACTACAAGACTATTCACTATCACTACATATGCTTCTTAAACTTGTGTCCTCCAAATGCACCTCTAGCCTCTTTAATACTACTCTTGTTGGAAAACCAATGGCCAAGATTAATTCTCAATTAACTATTAAGATTAAAAATAACCTAACAAGCACTGAAAAAATAGTTACAAAGTGTCCCTAAAGAGGCAAAATAAATAAACAATTTTTCTTTTCACACTAACCAATTTTCCTAGGAAAAATAAATATTTTCTAATTATTACGAATGGATGAACAAATTTCAAGCTAACAAACTATTAATTTACATCAAATTAAATTTTTTTTAGTGAGATGTATTCTCATGAATTTCCAAATGACTATTGACATCCACCCTCTAGTTGAATGACATACGTCAAGTCGAAAAATGTTTTCTCACCCACCACTATTACAAGAGTCAAAAAGATCTACAACTCTCTTCATCAAGATTCTTTGATTTCTTTATTTTATTCCAAGTAACATGTAAGGTGAGTGGACACGTACTTGTCAAGATTTCATAAATAAGAAGGTACATTGCAAAACATTTTAAAGGACAATTTGAGGTGACATAAAGCATTTGAAGTTGTTGAAATGGGCATCGCTTGCTTCTATCATTTGAATCGCCATTGGAATTGTCTATTCCAAACTCCATGACAAAGGCAACCCAATAATGAGAATTTATTCATGAAAAACATTCACTATATAGTCTTGTTTATTCATTCTATCTAGTTATCATTTCTAAGTGAACTAGTTATGTGTATGATTCATAGAATATGAGCATGGTTCCCTTCATAAAGGGATGTCCACAAACAAAAAAGATGATGTAGTGATGATGTCATGACTAGTTTATTATATAAGGATTATTTTAAGTGAATTGATATTATACTTTTATATTTTAAAAAATTTTATTTAGGTTCAAATGGGTTCTATAGTTGGTATTAATATAAAAATATTGTTTGAAGATTATAGAAATTAGGAAATTCATTTGAACCAAACCTCTTAAATTTCAATACATTTGAGTTATGATCTAACCTAGATAGAAAATTTTATGAGACCTTCTAAAAAATCTTGAATTTGTTTTGACAACAAAATCTGTGAGTTACATAATTTTTTTATAAATTTTGAAAGATTTTAAATAACTTTAAATTGATTTGGATGTCTTATTGAATCATAATAAATTTTATTTCTTAAGATTAGTATTTTTTTCATTTGATTAATTTTTAAAAATATTAATACGGTAAGAGTTTCAACCTAAGGAAATGAAGAAGGTATATATTTTAGTGAAAGAAAAATGACTTATGTTGAACAAGGGTACAATAGATAGCCCAATCATAAGTAATAAAATTAAGTGTATATCATTTATTATTTTCATTGTTTCATTTATTATCTTACTTATAAGGCAAAGGTATCTACAAGAAATAATAGATGTGGGACAATCTCTTTGTTAATGGAGATAAATGACTTGGGATATCAAGAAGAAATATTATGGATAGTAAGATACAAAGAATAAGATTGTAAAGAAGTTAGCCTCAATAGTGTAGGCTAGTGAATCCTTGAGGATCACCAAGTGATGACTACTAGAGGAAGAAATGAATTAAACACATTTTTAAAATTTAAAATTGTAGGTTTTTGGGTTCGAAGAATATGTTGGCTTCTATGTTCAAGCCTAATAGCTAGCTTTGTGATGCAAGAACATCTTGGGGGTAAGAGAAATCTTGCATCAACCAAAAATATATCATTTTAGTTGTTTGAATAAGGGTTTTATTAATGTAGAGTTTTTATCTATGGAGGCTTGCTACTTAATAAGTCATTCATACAAGCTCAAAATGTCTTATTTTCAGAGGTGGAGGTTCATCTCAATCATATCAGCCTACAAGTTTAGGCTCAATCACATATCATAAGTATCAGTGAAGTTATTGTGGATTTTTGGTATAAATTTTTGGTACAAAAACTTTGGCTTTATTTTGAGGTCCTAAACATTCCTAGATGAGGCTCAAAACCTTGATGGATAGTTTCTTGAGCTAGTTTGAGCTTGCAGATTAGAAACTGAGGATTCAAAAAAAGGGTTATAATAGAAAATTGGAGCAACAGTTTAAAAATTATGGCCTTCCAAAGTTGGGCCGACCAAAATTTCCAAAATAAATGTCAAAGGTGTAGTTGAAAGACTTTTTATGTATTTTTAGGGTCGATCGACCCTAGGTATTAAGTTTGAGTATAAAGAACCTTCCCGAGTGGCATAAAAGTGCCTATTTAAGAAATGCCCATATATTGTCTAGGATAGCTCTGAGTGATAGTTAACAAATTTATGATTGTAGATTATCATAATTAAGGAACCCATATGGGTTACCATATTGTAATTATGAATTATTTAATTCCACATTAGTGGCAGTAATAAGAATCTCATATTTTATTCTCATAAATTTCTATTATTTATTTATTTATGTTATGTGTTAAAGGTATTAAGGGGAGAACCCTTCATTAAGTGGTATGACAAATGGATTTCTTGAGTGTGAGGAAAGATCACTAACTATGAGGCGGTTCACACTAGAAGCCTAGTTTGGGTTGAGCATGTAGAAAAATCATTGATTATGAGGCAGTTTGCACTAGGGTTTCAACAAACACACAAAAATGCCTCGACAAAGAGTTGTAGGTGTTATGCCAGAGGGTTTTTGATCCCTCCAAAGTAAAATGCAATCAATACAATAATAAATTTGTAGAGGAGTGAATCTTGGCAGAATAGATGATAAAAATGAGGATGAAAGAGAAAAAGGAAATGCTAATCAAGTAGTAAAAGATGAAGTTTTGAACCTAACAGAAGAAAAGTTTTTTAAGGCCATTTCTAAGATTGAAAAAAGACCTAAGTTTGATGTTCCCACATTTTTGGGAAATATTAACCTAGAGGAATTGTTCGATTGGATCAATGATTGGAAGACTACTTTGAATATTAAGATATTGAAGATCCAAATAATATCAAGTTTGTGAAGGCCAAACTAAAGGGCTACATGAAGATCTTGTGGTAGGATATCCTATTGGACTAAAATAGAAAAGGAAATACAAAATTACTAGATGGGATTGTATGATAGCTGAAATGAAGTGACAATTTGTTCTCATAGATTATGAGCTTGATCTTCTAAAGAAAATGCTAAGAGTTGTAGCAAGCTAGAAAATTTGTTTAGGAGTATACTGAGGAGTTCTACCAAGTTCTCATTAGAACTAACCATGTTGAAGCTAATAAGGAAAAAATTGCATGCTATCATAATGGGTTAAGGCCAAGCATGTAGGAGGAGTTGATTCTGGTTTGAATGACCAGTATTAAGGAGGCATACCAATTTTCCCTAAGAGTTGAGGAGAGGCTAAGAAAAAAGTTCAATAACAAAAATAGTGTTAGAGGTCAAAGTGGAAGATCTAGCAAACAATCTTATAGAGGCCAAAATGGTGATCAGAAGAAAAAGGATGAGGCCAACAGTACCAATCAGAATGAGAGGGAAAACAATTCTAGTCATTTCCATGATCAAAATTATAAAGATTAGACAGGAAGAGGTAGAGGACAAGGAACTAGAAGATGAGGTTTGCATGGAAAATTTTTTCACTATGGAGAAGAAGGACATAGAGAATTTTAATGTTCCCAATGGAAAGAAAGGATTGATAGGAGAATTGAACACCAAGCAATAGTTGCACATGTAGATGAAGATGCCAGATCATCACATTCTAAAGATGTTGAAAGACAAAAAGTCCTAGTTAATAGAAGAGTCTTGTTAAGTGGTGAGAATGAGCCTGATCAAAGCAGGAGCTTGTTTTACACAAGCTTAAAATGTAAAGATAAGTGTTGTTTAGTGATCATTTATGGTGGTAATACTAACAATTTGGTGTTAGAAAAGATAGTCACAAAGTTAAAGCTAAAGAGGTAGAAACACACACATCCATACCATATTGCCTATGTGCAAGATGACCATAAGGTCATTGTTAGTGAGAAATGATCAATGAAGTTCAAGATTGAAAGCTACTAGGATGAGATTTTGTGTGGTATTATACCTATGGAGAATATGTCATATTTTTCTAGGTACGTTGTGGTAGTTTTACATGAATGCTATACATGATGGGTGCACAAATACTTATACTCTGATAAAGGATGGAATAAAACATAAGCTGAAGGCATTAAAGTATACATATGAAAAGGTATGTAGTTTTTCTAGAGTATGTTTTGTTGACTGAAATAATTTCTTAGAGGGTATGAGGCATTAACTTATGTGTTTTGTAGTAATTCCAAAAGATGGAAAAGAAGAAGAGGAAGAGTTACCTACAAAAGTTGCAGATTTTCTAGAAGAATTTCAAGATATTGTATTTGTTAATGTGCCTAATGGATTACCACCTGTAAGGAACATCACTCACTAGATGTATTTGATTCCAAAAGCTAGTTTTCCAAATAAGGTAGTGCATAGATTAACACCAACAAAAAGTGAGGAGTTGAACAAATAAGTGCATGAGTCCTTGTAGAAGGGGTTGATTCAGGAGACTTTGATTCCATGTGTTGTACCAACAATATTAGCACCTAAGAACAATGGAGAATAGAGGATGAGCACAGATTCTTGCACTATCAACAAGATTACAATCAAGTATAGATTTACATTTCCAATGATGGATGATAAATTATTGACTTTGAGTGGAGATGTGTATTTCAAAAAGATAGATCTAAAGAGTGGATACCATAAGATTTGCATACACAAAGGCAATGAGTGGAAAAATTCTTTCAAGACAAGGGAAGAACTGTACAAGTGGTGATTCATGCCTTTTGGCATAACCAATGCAATGAGAACTTTCATGTGGCTCATGAATAACGTACTAAAGGAGATTATGGCTAAGTTTTTTATTTTTTACCTAGATATATTTTAATCTTTAGTGAGATGTTGGAGGAGCATTTGATGTATATCTGAAAGTAGTTTGAGAAGTTAAGGGAAGAAAATTTGTTGATAATCTTGAAGAATAAGTGAATGCTATCCTTGATTAGCCTACTCCAAAGAGTGCTACAAATATTAGATCATTTTATGGACTCACTAGTTTTTATAGAAAGTTCATAAGAGGTTTTATCAGTATTTGTGGACCCTTAACTTAAATAATGAGAGGGGATGGGAAAGAATTTAAATAGGATACAGTAGTAGATAAGATATTTAATTTGTTGAAACAAAAAGTTATATAGCAGCCTGTTTTAGCACTTCTAGATTTTAACAATATATTTCAAGTAGATTGTGATGCTAGTGGTACTACAATAGGAGTTATTTTGAGCCAAGAAGGTAGACCTACTACTTATTTCAATGAGAAGTTGAATGATACCAAAAGAAAATATTATTTTTTTAAATTAGGAATTTTATGCTAGAGCTTAAGCATTGAAGAAGTGGAGACACTATCTTCTTCTTTAGGAGTTTGTTTTGTATATTGATCATCAAGATTTACAACATTTGAATAGTCAAGGAAAATTAAACCAAAGGCATTTGATGTGGATTGTGTTTTTGCAAAGTTATACATATATTTTAAAGTATAGTAGTGGGAAATCTATCAAATTTGTAGATGCTCTTAGTAGAAGATAACTTTTGCTAACATAAATGTTGATTGAGGCTGTTAGGTTCAAAGAACTCAGTAATTCATAACCAAAGGATCCTAATTTTGGTGAAGCATGCAAGGGTTATACATAATTTTTTACACTTGATAGGATAAACTCATTGGGTTTCACAATCCAAGATTTTATGTTGTTTAAAGGAAGCAAGTTGTGCATTGCAAGAATTTCAATGAGAGTGAATCTCATCAAGAAGAAGCATAGTGAAGGATTGGTAGGACACATTGGTAGAGATAAAACTACTACTTTGGTTGCTGAGAACTATTATTGGACATAATTGCAGCAAGATGTCAAAAAGTTTGTAAAATGTTGTAGAGTATGTAACATGGTGAGAGGAGTGAAGTCGAATATGGGGTTGTATTAGCCATTACCTATCCTAGAGAAGCGATGGGAAGATATTAGGATAGATCTTGTTCTTGGATTACCAAGGACTCAGCAAGGGCATGATTTATTTTTGTGGTGGTTGATATGTTTTCAAAGATGGAACATTTCTTTCCCTATAAGAAGACTAGTGATGCTATTTATGTGGTAGAGTTTTTTTTCAGAGAAGTGGTGAGACTACATGGTTTTTCATAGAGTACAAGTTTAGATTGAGAAATAATTTTTTTGAGGTATTTTTGCCATACATTGTGAAAGAAATTAAATATAGATTGAGAGCTTAGTCCATCATATCATCCATGGATTGATGGATAGACTGAAGTTGTTAATCACAATTTAGGAAACTTGTTGAGATGTTTAGTTGGAGATAAACCAAAAGGATGGGATCTGATTCTACCATAGGAAGAATTTTAATATAATAATTCTATAAATAATAGTACGGGTAAATCACCATTTTAGATTTTATATGGGAGTATTTTGAGAAATACTTTTGAATTGAGACGGTTGGATAAAGGAGAAATAAGTAGTGGTAAAGCAGAACATTTTGATAAACATTTGAAGAAAATCCATGAGGAGGTAAGGAAGTACATTATAAAGATGAATACATGGTACAATACTAAGGGAGATGTGAAAAGGAGGTATAAGGAATTTCTTATTGGAGATGAAGTCATGGTTCATTTGAGAAAGGAGTGTTTTCTAGTGAGTCCATATAATAAGCTGAAAATGAAGAAGTTTGGCCCACACAAGATAGTGAAAAGGCATGATTTTGGACTTTCCTGCCAAATTGAATATTTTATTAGTATTTAACATTTCAGATTTGACAAAGTATCATGAAGGAGGTGATTGATATGAAATTGTAGAAGGGCAATGGAGTATTTTGGTAGCTAGTTTGACTACTAAGGAGATTAAGGAGATTCACCATCTTGGTTATCCTCTAAACACCTGAGATGTGATGGTGACACTTCTCAAATTAGCCCAGGTGTCTAATACAAAAGTATCCTGGGTGTAAGAGAAATCTTCCATTAACCAAAAAATCTAATTTTAGTTGTTTGAATAAGGGTTGTCTTAATGTAGAGTTGTTGTTTGTGGAGGCTTTCTACTTAGTAAGTCAGACATATGAGCTTAAATGTACTAATTTAAGAGGTGGAGGTTCATCTTAGTTATATTAGCCTACTAGTTGAGGCTCAATGCCATATCATAAGTATTAGTTAATTTATTATGGATTTTTCGTATAATTTTTTGGTACAAAACTTTGGGCTCAATTTTGAAGGGCTAAACGTGCCTGGATGAGGCCCAAAACCTTAATGGATGGGTGCTTATGTCGATCTGAGCTTGTAGATCAGAAGTTGGGGATTTTAAAAAGGGGTGATAATAGAAAATTGGAGAAATAGTTTAAAAGTTATGGCCTTCCAAAGTTGGGCTGATCAAAACTTCCAAAATAAATGTCAGGGTATATTTGGATGACTCTATATGTATTGTTAGGGTATGTCAGCCCTAGGTATTAAGTTTGATTGTTTAGAACCTTCTCGTGTGGCATAAAATTGCCTATTTTAGAACTCCCATAGATTTTCTAGGACATCTCTGGGTGATAGTTCACAACTTTGTATTGCAAATTGCTATAATGAAAGTACCCATGTGGGTTAGCATATTGTAAATTTGAATTCTACAATTCTACACTTTTGGTGATAATAAGAATCCCATATTTTTTTCTCATAAATTACAATCATTTATTTGTTTCTATTATATGATTAAGGTATTAAGAGGAGCACCCGTCATTAAGTGGTATCCGAGGTGGAGATCTTAAGTTTTTGGAAAGATTGGTGATTGTGAGGTAGTTCGCACCAAGACCATGGTTTGAGCTGAGCTTATAGACAGATTGTTGATTATGAGGCAGTTTGCACTAGAGTTTCAATGAAAGCCCAAAAAATGCCTCCACAAAGAGTTATAAATATTGTGCCTAAGGGTTTTGAGCCCTCTAGAGGAAAAATGCAAGCACTACAAGAAAAAATATGCAAAGGAATGAATCTTATCATAAGAGATGATGAAAGTGAGGATGAAACAGAAGAAGGAAACATTGAATCAGCAATAGAAGATGAGATTTTAAACCCAGAGGAGGAAAATATATTTAAGGCTATTTCTAAGATTCAAAAATGACCTAAGTTTGATGTTCCCACATTTTTGAGAAATCTTAACCTAGAGGAATTGATGGATTGGATCAATGAATTCAAAGAATACTTTGAATATGAAGATGTTGAAAATCCAGACAGGGTAATGTTTTTGAAGGCTAGACTAAAGAGCCACACAAAGATCAGGTGGTAGATAATCTAGTTGGAGTGAAATAGAAGAGAAAAAGACAAAATTACTAGATAAGATAGAATGATAGCTAAAATGAAGTGACACTTCATTCCTGTGGGTTATGAGCTTAATTTGCTAAAGAAAATGCAAGGGTTGAAGCAAGAGGGAAAATTTGTTTAGAAGTATATACTGAGGAGTTCTATTGAGTTCTCATTAGAACTAGCCATGAAAAAGTTGATAAAGAAAAATTTTCCCATTATCTTAGAGGGATAGGGCCAAGCATTCAAGAGGAGATGAGTCTAGGTTGGATGACTAGTATTGAGGAGCTATACTAGTTTTCCCTAAGAGTTGAGGAGAAGTTGAGAAAAATGTTTGATAACAAAAATATTGGTAGAGATCATAATGGAAGATCTGGTGGATGATCTTATAGAGGCTGAAATGATGATCAAAAGAACAAGGATGAGGTCAATAGTAGTAATTAGAATGAGAGGGGAAAAATTTCAAAATGTTTCCATGATATAAATAATAGAGATCAGAGAGGAAGAGGAAGAGGACAAGGATCTAGAAGAGGAGGTTTCTATGGAAAATGCTTTCAGTTTGAATAAGAAGGGCATAGAGAATTTGAATGTTCCTAATGGCGAGGAAGGAAAAATAGAAGAAATGAAGGCTAGACCATAGTTTCACATGTTGATGAAGATGCCAGATCATCACATTTTGAAGATGCTAAAAGAGGATGAAACCTAGTTAATAGAAGAATCCTACTAAGTGGTGAGAATGAACTTGATTAAAGGAGCCTGTTTTGTACAAGATGAAAATCAAAAGGTGAGTATTATAATGTGATAATTGATGGTTGAAGTATAAACAATGTTGTGTCACAAAAGAAGGTCACAAAGTTGAAGTTAAAGAGGTAGAAATACCCACATCTATACCATATTGCATGGGTGCAAGATGACCACAAGGTCATGGTTAGTGAGAAATGCTCTGTGAAGTTCAGGATTGGAAGCTACTATGATGATGTGTTGTGTGATATTATACCTATGGATATATGTCATATGTTGTTGGGTAGGTAATGGTAGTTTGAAAGGCTTGCTATACATGATGGCCATTCAAATGCCTACACTCTAAAAAATTATAGAATGAAAAATAAGCTAAAGTTATTGAAGGATACAAATGAAAAGGTAAGTGGTGTTGCTAGGTTGATGGAAAGAAGTTCCTAGAGGTTAAGAGGTGTGAGCATATGTGTTTTACGATAATTCCAAAAGAAGACAATGAAGAAGTAGAAAAGGCACTTGTAGAAGTTGCATATTTCTTGGAAGAATTGCAAAATATTGTATCTAATAATACTCCTAACGGATTACCACCAATAAGGAAGATTAGCCACCAAATAGATTTGATTCCAAGAGCTAGTTTTCCAAATAAGAGAACACACAAAATTACACCAGCAAAAAGTGGAGAGTTGAATAGACAAGTGCATGAGTTATTGAAGAAGGGGTTGATTTGCAAGAGTCTGAGTCCATATGCTATAAAAGAAATATTAGCACCTAAGAAGAATGGAGAATGGAGGATGTATAAAGATTCTCATGCTCTCAACAAGATCACAATCAAGTATAAGTTTCCATGGCCAAGGATGGATGATATTATGGACAGTTTTAGTGTAGCTGTATATCTCACAAAGATAGATCTAAAGAGTGGATACCATCATATTCACATAAGAGAAGATGGTGAGTGAAAGATTTCTTTCAAGTCAACAGAAGGAATTAACAAGTGGTTAGTCATGCCTTTTGGGCTAACCAATGCATTGAGAACTTTCATGTAGCTCATGAATGAGGTACTAAAGCATTTTTTGGGTAATTTTTTCATTGTTTACCAAGATGATATTCTGATTTTTAGCAAGACAGAGGAGAATTCGATGTATATTCAAAAGGAGTTTGATAAGTAGAGGGAAGAAAAGTTGTTGATAAACTTGAAGAAGTGCAGTTTTTTGAAGGAGGAGTTGATTTACCTAGGATTTGTAGCTTCAAAAGAAGGTTTAAAAGTGGACCTAGAGAAAGTGAAGGCTATCCTTGAACAACCTAATTTAAAGAGTGTTATAGAGGTAAGATCTTTTCATGGACTAGCTAGTTTATAAAGAAATTTCATAAGAGGTTTTATTAGTATTTGTGGACCCTTGATTGAAACAATGAGAGGGGATAGGAAATAATTTTAGTGGAATGTAGGCGGAGATAAGAGTTTTAATTTGTTGAAATAGAAAGTTATAAAGCAGCCTATTTTAGCAGTTTCAAATTTTAACTAGGTGTTTCGAGTAGATTGTGATGCTAGTGGTACTACAATAGAATTTTTTTGAGACAAGAAGGTAGACTTGTTTCTTATTTCAGTGAGAAGTTGAATGGTGCCAAAAGAAACTATTTTATTTATGATCAAGAATTTTATGTTATAGTTCAGACATTGAAGAAGTGGAGACACTATCTTCTTCCTAAGGAGTTTGTTTTGTGTACTAATCATCAAGCATTGCAATATTTGAATTGTCAAAAAAAATTTAACCAAAAGAATATGAAGTGAGTTGATTTTTTGTCGAGTTATACATTTATTTTTAAACATAGGAGTGGGAAGTATAACATAGTTGTAGATGTTCTTAGTACAACGCAACTTTTTTTGATAGAAATACATATGCTCTTTGTTGAAGATCCTGATTTTGGTGAAGTGTGGAAGGCTTGTACAAAACCTATTACACTTGACATGGAAAAATAATTGGATTCCATATTCCAATATGGTATTTTTTTCAAAGGAAGCAAGTTTTACATTCCAAGAAGTTCAATGAGAGAGAATCTCATCAAGGAGAAGCATAATGGAGGATTAGTTGGACACTTTGGTAAAGATAAAACTATTTCTTTGGTTATTGAGAACTATTATTGGCCATAGTTGTAGAAGATGTCAAGAATTTTGTAAAGATTTGCATAGTATGTCCAATGGTGAAAGGAGTGAAGTTGAATAGAGGGTTGTATCAACCATTACCTATACAAAAGATGTGGGAGGATGCCAGCATGATTTTTGTTCTTGGATTACCAAGGACTCGGTGAGGGTATGATTCTATTTTTTTGGTGGTTGATACATTTTCAAAGATGACACATTTTATTCCTTGGAAGAAGAGTAGTGATTTTGTTCATAGGGAAGAGTTGTTTTTTAGAGAAGTGATGAGATTGCATGGTTTGCCAAAGAGTATAGTTTTAGAGTGAGATACCAAACTTGTTGGGTGTTTGTTTCACATATTGTGGAAGAAATTGAAGAGAAATTTGAAGGTTGGGTATGTGCATGATCATGGTGTGCCAAAAAGTGGCAATCTAAAAAATATGTAGTTTTGAAATGCCTCAAAGAATTTCAAAATCGATTCTGACTTTTTTCCCACCTATCCTGACACCAAACCAAAATTTTAATACCTTTATAAGGCCTATTATTTCTTTGGATACCAACCTTACATGGTCAACTTTAAAAATGACTTGAAAACATTTTTTTGGCATGTTCTTGTGTGTTTTTTACCTCAAACATGTGTCTGATGACTTTTTTTCACCCAAATTTGATGAAATGAAAAGGGTTTCTTAAGAATCTTCTTATCTTTCCATAAATGTAATTTTTAGTCAAACTACGAGTTTATTAAGTAATTATTATTCATTTTCTAATGGAGTTATGGATAAAGTGCTGATTGACACACTGATTGAAAAATAAATGTAACTTTAAAATGGTATTAAATTTTTAAAATCCAAAAGATGCATCACATTATATACTGCCTCTACTATAAGGAAAATAAAAGAAGAATTAAATTTTTTTAAATTTTGAATTAGTTAAGGTGGTCAAATATGAGAGTTTTTGTATTTTGAAAATTCTATAGGAGAAAATTCATAATTAATTATTTATTCGAAATAAAAATACCCAAAAATAGGTGTCACATATGGGCACAAGTCTACTTCTTATATCTATAATCTTATTAAAAAATATTATCATTTGGTTTGATTAAGATGGTCAAACATACGCCTACTTCTTATTTTTATACTATTGCATTAAAATTCAAAAGTTTGACCAATCAATTTTTTCTTTCTTTGGATAAGGGCTAGTAGTTTAGAAACTAAATTCAATTTCCCATAGATTCTTTTCTAAAAAGATTTGGATGAAAGTTCATAACAAGTTTAAAATTGCAAATCAAGTTGACATAGTGCTGATTTTCTGATTTTTCATTGCCACTTAAGGGCATATTTTGGTTGACCATGATCCTACACATACCTATTTAGTTCATCACATCATCCACAGACTGATGGATAGACATAACTTGTGAATCATAGTTTGAAAAACTTGTTGAGAAGATTAGTTGGAGAAAAACCAAAAGGATGGGATCTAATTTTACTATAGGAATAATTTGCATACAATAATTCTATCAATAGGAGTAGTGGTAAATCACTACTCTAGATTATCTATGGGAGTAGTCTCAAAAATGCTTCTTAATTGAGAGTGTTGGATAAAGCATAAATAAGTAGTGTTGAAGAAAATGATTTTGAAAAACATTTGAAGAACATCCATGAGGAGCTAAGAAAGAACATTATAAAGATGAATAAATAGTACAAGACTAAGGAAAATATGAAAAGGATGTATAAGTAATTTCATATTGGAGATGAAGTCATGGTTTATTTGAGAAAGGAGCATTTTTAAGTGGATACATATAATAAGATGAAAATGAGGAAGTTTGGCCCATGTTGTTGGAAGACTTAATTGGGAAACAAGATATTGAGAGGGAGATGGGTGAATTAGGATCTAAAAAACTTTTATCCCTTAAAAAAACTTTAGTGTATTCACCATATTTTCCATCTCATATATTATTCATGCATAACATAACTTGTAAAATCAAATGTTGTAACATGTAGATCTAAGTATCAATCACATGCATAAAATGTAAACACATAACACAAAGATTTGGTTACGTAGAAAGCCTCCAAGGTGAAAGTAGAATTTAGGTGTTGATGACACCCACAAATCTTCACTACTACAGTAATAAAGTTAAACTCTTAGGGTTACAATTTTGATCACTTTTGATGATCTACCTCATGAGGGGTCTACCTTGTTAAAGGTTGTTAAGACTGTTAGGTCTTACCTTGTGAGAGAATTTGACACTTACAATAAAGTAAAAAATTCGTTAAGAGATTTACAAAAGGTCTATTAAGACCACTCTATTAAGAGATTATCCCTGACTTAATTATGATTCAATACTTGATCCTCTAGTCTACACTCTACTGCTGATTATAGATTGCATCTCTTCAATTTAGATATGATCTTCAATCTAATATGGGTATGTGGAAGATCATTGTGCGCCAAAAAGTGTCAACATGAAAAAAAATCACTTTTCACTAAAATTTGACGAAATGAAAAGGGTTTCTTAAAAACATTATTAGCTTTCGATTGATATAATTGCGGTCAAATTATGAGTTCAATAAGTAATTGTTACTTATTTTCTACCGGAGTTACTTACAAAGTGTTGATTTATATACTAATTGAAAGAAAATTATAACTTTCAAATGCTCTAACCTTTTCAAAATCTGAAAGATGCGTCACATTTTATGCTTTTCCTACTACAAGGAAAACAAAGGGAAATCTTAATTTTATATAGTTTTGGATGAGTTAAGGTGGTTAGACATGAGAGCTTTTTATTCCCAAAAAAATGTCGTATTAGAAAATTCAAAATTATTTATTTAATTAAAATAAAATTATAAAAAATATGCATCACATATGAGTATGAGTGTAGTTCTTATATCTAGAATCTCTTTTAAAATAATCATTTTACTGTGACTAAGGTGGTCAAACATACACCTACTTATTTTTTCCTACAATTTTTGTACTTTTGCATTGAAATTTCTAAACTTTGACCAATTGAATTATTATTTTTATAGAGAAAAGGGCTATCATTTTAGAAACAATGTTTAATTTACTACAGATTCTATTTTTAAAATATTTTGATATAAGGTTCATAACAAGCTCAAGTTTTCACATCAAGTTGACTAAAATTCATGTCTTGATTTTTCATTTCCACTTAAGGCTATAGTTTGGCTGACCATGACCCTACACATACCCATATTTCTATATTCTATCCTTCACTACCTTATAAGGTTTCTATCTCTATTTTGCAATAACAAAACTTGACCCTATTTCCTTCTTCTCAACGTTCACACTTTCACACTTTCACACTTAGATATGCTCAATGATCACATGAATAACTTTCTCCCTCTTCTCCACACCCACACACACACACACACAAATAGGGTTTAGATCTTTCTATTTAAATATAACTAAAGAATTTTCTAGACAGTTCCCTTTTCACCTCTTCATCTGATTGGTTGATCACCACTCATAGGGATCTATGATCCACATTATAAACATGTAATAGCCTCTGTAACAACCTCTAAAAATATTAAATTTTGTATTTGTATCATCCTAAAATGATTTACCTCAAAGTTTGTATCATTTTTTACTTGAATATCAACTTTGTATTGCTCGACACTCACTATTCTTGTGGTTGTAGCTCAGCCTCAATGGTACTCAACACCTTCTATGTAACTTGTCATCAATATGCTCTTACTACATAGAAATCAATAGGCTCAAATTATGCTAAAAATACTTGGTGACCAAAGAATTTCTTGGCTCCTATAGAGCTCAACATAAACATGTTTATTTACAAGTCTTATACATGACTCAACCTATATTGAGTAGCTCAACCACAATCATGACTAACTAACTCTACCTTGTATATGAATAAGTGTTTGACACTAATAGGCAACAAGATTTAGAGATATTAGAAATCTCCACTTTTGACATGAGTGGAAAAAAACATTGTCATGATTGCATCATTATAATAAAAGAACAAGAGTACTCCCCCTAATCCTATGGCTCAATTCGTATAGAACTTCAAAACTTGTATAGATCAAACAATCAATAATAATATAACAATACATATAGTACATGACTCTTAATAGTTTGATTTTGTTTGTGTCATACTATGTCTATCATGTAACTTATGACTCTTGTGCACTCCCCAATCTCATCACTATCTCATTCAATATGTAATCATTAATATTACATTCCCCCTTGTTTTTGTCACTCATAGCTTTTGCTAGGGATTAGTGGGTGGAATCAAACCATATTTTTCAATGAATGATTTGTGTACCTAGTTGATCATGGAAAGAGTATGCTCCCAAGTGTTTCTTGCTGATTCCAATCTATGAATCTGTAACTCCAAATTTGTATCTTAGACAATTAAACTATTAGCAATTGAAAGATTATGATCCTCCTAAATGAGATACTTTGCTGATTTTAGTTCACATTGCATAACCTCTAGATGAGGTATCAAGATTGACTAGATTGAAATCAATTTGGTCATCTTTTTGTTGTTAGTTGTTTGTAACTCATCCAATTTACCTCATGCAAATAGTAGATTGCTATAATTCTTTGTACTAGATTTAGCTAACTATGAAATAGAGCTCCATGTTTGCTTCATTTCAGCCTAAATCTGTTGTATATTTTCCTAGAAATCATTTGTAAATCTTGGTTCATTATATAAAATATTATAAAAGTTTTTTTAATCTTATATAAAAGTTCTTTTGCATTCTATACATGTGCTTGCAATTCAACCTTACACTTAACAATTGTGGTAGATATTTTCTCTATGAGCTTATTTTCAAATTTCTTTGCTGACCATACCATTAATTTTTCATTTGCTTCAATATCTCTAGCATTTATTTGTTCAACAATTTGTAGAAGTTTGGAAATAATTGGTGCTTTCCCATCAAAATTTTGTACATCAAATGCGTCAATAAATATATCCTTTATTTCATGCAACACTTGTCTCTGTTACTAATCTCTTCTGATTTCTTCTTGCTTCTTTTTCTTCACCAAAATCTCCTACAACATGATTTTTTTCCCTTGAGTGAGATTTTCCAAGTCCCATTTTGGCATCTAAATGACTTCATCCAAGATAATACAAATATCTAGAGAATGGTCCTATATTTATCTTCCTATGCTATGGGATAAAGTGCTACTACTCGACACTATCTTTGTAGGAGTAGGTGATGAGGTGTCACCACTCAATCTTGTCTGCACTTCAGTGTTTGAGAAAAAAACTATAGCTCACTCAACACTATATTCTCTCCTCCTTGACTTGCTTTCTTGCTTCCCTCACTATGGGGTCCTAAAATATTTTTTTTTTTCTCAACCTTTGGTAGAAGTTTCTACACTAGTTTCATTTGTTTCTTGCTCTACCTCTTGCTCTTCTGCTTTAGCATCTAAAGGCTTTTTTTTTCTCACCACCTGATGTGTCAGGTGTGGTGACATGAATAGGTAAAATTCTCACTTGAGGGCTCGGTGCACTTGGAATCTCTTCATCATTGTAATCATCTTTGATGATCATGGCATTATTTTCTTTCTCCTATTCCACTCCTTTAGTGGATAGGCCAAAAATTCTTTTCCATAATAACTCATTTTTTTTACTAAACCTTCAATTTTATTCCAATGAATCATAAAATATCTGAGTTTAGGAATAAAACAACTCCTATACTTGTTCGAAAAATGTTGACTCCTAATCCTTTTACAACTCAAGCATAATGTTGGCCATGTGCCTTCTCTTAGTTGTTGTTTTACTTCATATGTGTGTTGCCAATTCATCTCTAATCTATTGTATAAATCAATTGGAATCTTCTTCTCCAATTCAATAGGAGCTAGTTTATTGTTAACCAACCTATCTATCATGGCTTCCTCAACTTTGGTTTTATCAGTGGTATTCAATGTATCATACTTTACAAATCTAAAACTTGATAAGCCTACATATCTCCTAATATCAACACATACATGTCAAAAAATTTGGTCTTCTGGGTACTATGAGATGTCCCGATTTATATGATTATGTATCCTCTTTACCTTGTTTCTTCTTTAGCAAGAATCTTCTCTCTGGCTAGCACATTGGGGCTTTCCTTCCTTTATGTGTTGGAGCCACTTGGTCTAGTAATCTTGACTTCCCCTTTATTCACTAAATTCTAAACACTAGTTCTCGTTGCCTTGGTTCTTGGCCTAGCTGGTGTAGGAGGAGAGAGGGGTGCCACTGTTGGTTTCTTTGTAACCTTCTTTTCCTTAGGCTTTGTGATTTTCATAGTTTTAGCCTTCTCTACTAGTGGAGTGACCACTATTAGGGATTTACCCTGATCTTCTTCTCCTTCTTCTTACTCTTCCTCATTACCATTGTCTTTTTCTTCATCTTCACCAAGACCTTGTGTAATCTTCAAAGGTTCTTTCATTTTCTATGTGTTTCAAGTTTCTCTTCTAGGTCTTCAATCATTTTCTTTCTTTTATTTTGTTTTGAAGCTGTCTTGATGTTGACTGTGATTCTTGTTTTAGCTTCTTCATATTTCATAAAGATCTCTTCTTCTACTTCAATCTCTTCTTTAAGTAGTGCAACAATATTTGCACTCACATTTTCATTATCAACTTCATAATCAAATGATTTTAGCCATGCTTTCCTAGGGTTCATTGCATGTACAAATGTATTATTTATGTCTACTAGAAAGCATACATCATTATAGTATGTCATCACTAGCTATGTTGGGATCCTCAGCCTTTTCTTCATCTCTTTTTTAAACTCTTCAAAATACATATCCATAACATTCACAAAATTTCCTCCTAACTAAATTGTGTATTCACTAATCTATCTTGTGATAGGTTTTCCTTTCTCCCAAATAATATTTCTAATTGTAGGAAAATAATTATTAACATAAAAGAAAATGCACATTATTAGTGATCCAAACTTACACATCAAATTCTTCACCTTTCTAATGGATGTCAAGTTTTCTACCGATTGTGATCATTGCAACTTAGCAAGATCATATTCATGATCCTTCATGACAATCTTCTATGTTTGATCAACTGTCATACATCACACACTATTCAGTCTACTCAACTGATAGAATTTGTGAAAAATCACTCTCACTAGAAACTTAAACATTAGATTGGTGATGGTAGAGATGGACAACCCTTGTCCATTCCACTGAGCCTTTGTGTTAGCCTCAATTTCTTCTCTTCTTAGACAACACACATTCTTATTTTTATCTAATGTGGGATACTATATAACATTGTGAATAATCTTCTTTGATATCTAAACAAGTCCATTGTCTAGCCATAACTTCATATCATGGATTCTACTTAGTACTACCTTAATCTATTCAATCTTGAAATTCCTTAGAAAATCTAGGGCACAAGTTAACCCTTTCCTTTCAATAATTTTGAATTCATCCTTCAAAACTCCATCACAAAATTTTTCATATGCCTCTTGAATCTCATAATCACCAACTTCTCTAATAATACACATGTAACAACTTCATACATCATGGATCGTAATTACTTTCTAGGTGGTATCAAAGATAACACACAGATTGAATCTCGTTTCATAGAAATCACAAGAATAGTTCAAAAAAAATTGGAGGACAAGCATCACTCTTCACCAAGTGAACATTACTAACCTCTACTCCTTGAATCTTTCCTATGGCTAATGAAGCTACCATATTTCCTCATTAGGGTTTGAAACTTTTCCTCTAAACAACTTGGCACAACTTAAATCTTCACTTGATCAATCTTTTTCCTTAAAATAACTTTTACAAATTGCTCAAATTGCTTTGTCACTTGAATATCTTCATACTCTCAAAATCTAAATGCTAGGTATAAAAAATGTCTTCAAATTTTCTAATATATACTTCTTTTTTCTTGAATTAAGGTCTCCATTAATATCGTGTTCATTGTGGCATGGAGTCTTATTGTCTTGACCAATATAGTTCCTTTGAACTCAGTTTTCACTATACATCTCAGTCTATTCCATCTAACTTGGCCTATGCATCAGTTTAACATTTGAAGTACCTAGTCCATATTGAAATGATTGGTCAGTATAGATAATTTTACTGACATTCAACACTCATTATGTAAATAATTCTTTTTCCTTATTCTTTTCATTGATCGATTCTCATGTATCTTTACTTATGCAAATATGAACTTTAGCACATTTATCTTAGGAACTAATGTACGATATATCATCAAATATATAATTCCTTACATACCTTTCATGATGAGTTGGAAGTGGTGTGCACCTTCTTGATTGGATAGGGTGACCTTAATTTTATTTGTTACACTACCTCTAGCTTCCATTATTTTCTTCTAGGTTTGATTCATCTCCATCTTTCTTTGTTCAAAATCTACTTTGTCTTTTCCCTTGTTGAGTTCATCATTTGGTACTAGTGTTTGATTCCTATAGTTCTTATTTACATATCCTATCTTGTGACAATTAGAACAAACTTTCTTAGGTTCATTCATGTTTGTCCAATAGGGTTTTGCCTATGATCTATATTCATATTCTCTATGTCCAAAATTTTGACAATTGTAACAATAACCTTCAAATATGGGTGTAGTAGATGTATTTTTCACTCTTGATCTACACTCATGTATTTGATGTCCTTGCTTATTGTAGTAAAAAAAAAAACACTAAACTTAGGTTTAGGGTTTCACATGCCATTTTTTCTTCTACAGATGTTTGTAGTATGACCAAGTTTTCCCCAATGATAAAATGTAGGCTTTCCTTTTGACTTTTCATTTCTTAGTTCTCCACTCTTGTATGATTTTCCTTCTTTAGTAGATGAATGTTGCTTTATATGTTCTTGTCCAAAAGTGTTGCTAGATGACCTAGGTGATTTCATCAGTTCTTCAAGGTACTTTATTACTTCATTAAGCTTGTTCAACTTCTCCACAACTTCTTTCTTAGTATTCAATTCATTCCTAAGTAAGTTATTCCATGATCTCAAATTTTGTATTTCCATGTCCTTCCTATTTAACTCTTGATTGACAAGAATTAGTAGATTCATCATGTCAAGTTGAGTATTTGTAGGATTTTTCACATTAGATGACCTTTCTTCAAGTTTAATAGTCCTTTTTCTTTTGTCTTCCTTAGCCATAATCCTATCTTCCTCAACTTTCTTTCTTTTTTTAGTTACTTCATATCGCATTCAGTTGACTGAATTTCATGTTCCCTCTTTAATCATCTAACTTCTTCATGTAGGATATTGTTCTTCTCAAGTAGATATGTAACTGTTGCATCACTTCCATTTGAATTTCTAGTGTCAAATACTCCTTTAGCATAAACTTCTTCATAATTCATGTCATTTAGCTAAATGGCCATGTTGTTTCTCTTTTTTAGAGATTTTGTCAGTTCTTGACTTGCTACCTAAGGTTGTTGTGGTATGAGCTGCATGTCAATCACTTGATTATCAATAACCTTTCCCAATTTGTAAGCCTCCATTTTCCATGATCTAAAATCTCAAGTTGTTATAATTTTTCAAGAGAACTAATGCTCTTATACCTATTTTTGCAAGAATTATTTGGAAAGCAAGATACTGAGAGGGGACGGGTGAATCATAATCCATAAAACTTGTATCCCTTAAAACAACTTTAGTGTATTCACCATTTTTTATATCTCACGTCTTATTCATGCATAATATAACTTGTAAAATCAAATGATATAACAAGTAGATCTAAGTATCAATCACATGCATAATATATAAAAACATAACACAAATACTTGGTTACCTAGAAACATTTCAAGGTGAAGGTAAAATTGGGGTGGGGATGACATCCACAAATCTTTGTTACTACAGTAGTAAAGTTAACCTATTAGATTTACAATTTTGATCACTTATAATGATCTACCCCATGAAGGTTCTTCCCTATTAAAGGATATTAATATTGTTAGGTCTTGCCTTGTTAGAGAATTTTACACTTACAATAAAGTAATGACTCAATTAAGAGATTTACAAAAGATCTATTAAAACCCCTCTATTAAGACATTATCCTTGATTCAGTTATGATTTAGTACCCGATCCTTTGATCGATACTCTAAGTAAAGTTAACCTATTAGATTTACAATTTTGATCACTTATAATGATCTACCCCATGAAGGTTCTTCCCTATTAAAGGATATTAATATTGTTAGGTCTTGCCTTGTTAGAGAATTTTACACTTACAATAAAGTAATGACTCAGTTAAGAGATTTACAAAAGGTCTATTAAAACCCCTCTATTAAGACATTATCCTTGATTCAGTTATGATTTAGTACCCGATCCTTTGATCGATACTCTACTTTTGATTATAGATCTCCTCTCTTCAATTCTGATATGATCTTCAATCTAATATATTTATGTGTTCTATCCTTCACTTTTTGATATTGTTTCTATCTCTATTTTGCAATAAGAAAACTTGACTCTTTTTCCTTTTTTGCAATGTTCACACTTGAATCACACTTAGATCTTCTCTGTGATCACATGAATAACTTGCTTGGTCTTCCCCACACACACACAAATTTAGGGTTTAGATCTGTTTATTTAAATATAACTAAAGAGTTCTCTAGACACTTTATGTAGGAGAATCCTAGGTGTATGAGCAATCTTGCATCACCCAAAAAAATATTTTTATTTCCAATCTTTTCTATTTTAATAAGGACTAGTAGACAAGGAGGTTGCTATTTGTAGAAGCTTGCTATTTTTAGTAAGTTTGTCATATGAGCTCAGAATGTTCTCATTTTCTATATGAAGGTTAATTTTAGAGATATAAGCTTACCATAAAAATCTCATTTCTTTAGCTTAAGTATCAGAGAAGTTATTGTGGATTTTTAGTGGAAAACTTTGCAGAAAAATATTTAGGCTCACCATTGGAGGCCTTAGAGTGCCCATATGAGGTTTGAAAATGCAATGGAAGGGCACTATCATCATTTTGTGCCTATAGATCAGGAGCTAGCATTTCTGAAAAGTGGTTATAATAGCCAATCAGAGCAATGGTTCATGAGTTATGGCCTTCCAAAGTTGGGCTAACTGAAATTTTCAAAATAATTGTCAAAATTTTATTTGGTTGACTCTATATGTTTTGTTAGGGTCTGTTTGGCCCTAGGTATTAAGTTTGAGCATCTAGAACCCTCTTAGGCAGCATAAACCTACCTATTTAAGAAATGCCTGAACATTGTTTAGGACAGCTTTGGGTGATAGTTCGCAACATTGTCTTGCAAATTACTGTAATGAAGGCGCCCATTTGGGTTAGCATATTGTAATTGAGAATTCTATAATTTTGTATTTGTGGTGATAATAAGAAGTCCATATTTTTTTCTCGCATTTGTTGTTTCTTTATTTCTATTAAGAGTTTATAGTGTTAAGGGGGGTACCCTACATCAAGTAGTATCAGAGCTAGAGTTCTTGAGCATGTGGAAAATTCACTGATTGTGAGGTACTTTGCACTAGGACTGTGGTTTAGGCTGAGTGGGTAGACAAATCACTGATTATGAGGTAGTTTTCATCAGGATTTCAGTAGAAGCACAAAAATGCCTCCACGAAGAGAGTGTGGCAGAAGAGCTATAGGTGTTACACTTGAGGGCTTTAGAGCCCTTCAAAGACAAATGCAAGCATTAGAAGAAAAAATGCATAGAGGAATGAATCTTCCCATAAGAGATGAAAGTGAGGATGATGATGAAGTAGAAGAAAATGCCAAAGCAGAGGTAGATCTAAATCTAGAGGAAGAGCGGATTTTTACGGCAATCTCCAAGATTAGAAAAAGACCTAAGTTTGAGGTTCCCACATTTACGGGAAGTCTTAACCTAGAGGAGTTGATTGATTGGATCAATGAACTAGAGGAGTACTTTGAGTATGAAGACATTGATGATCTTGATAGGGTTAAGTTTTTGAAGGCTAAACTAAAGGGACACGTGAAGATCTGGGGGTAGGAGGTTCAGTTGGAGTGAAATAGAAAGGGAAAGGACAATATTACTAGATGAAATTGGATGAAAGATAAACTGAAGTGACAATTCATTCCCATGGATTATGAGCTTGATCTATTGAAGAAAATGCAAGTGTTGAAGCAAGCAAGAAAATCTATTCAAGAGTATACCAAAGAGCTCTACTGAGTTCTCATTAGAATTGCCCATGCAAAAGCTGATAAGGAGAAAGTTGCCTATTATCTTAATGGGCTAAGGCCAAGCATTTAGGATGAGCTTAGTCTAGTTTGAATGAGTAGTATTGAGGAGACATGCCAATTTTACCTATGAGTTGAGGAGAAACTAACCAAGAAGTTTGACAATAAGAATAATGGAAGAGGTCATGGTGGAAGATCTGGTGGATGATCTTATGGAGGCTGTAATGATGATTAGAAGAATAAAGATGGGGCTAGAAGTAGCAATCAGAACCAAAGGGGAAATAATTCCAATCATTTCCATGATCAAAACAATATAGATTAGAGAGAAAGAGGTAGAGGACAAGGATCTAGAAGAGGAGGCTTCTATGGAAAATGTTTTCACTGTGGAGAAGAAGGGCATAGAGAGTTTGAATGTACACAATGCCAAGGAAGGATAGATCAAAGAACTAAAGGCCCAACTAGAGTTGCACATGTTGATGAAGATGCTAGATCCTCACATTCTAAAGATGTTGAAAGAAGAGAAGTCCTAGTCAATAGAAGAGTCCTACTAAGTGGTGAGAATGAACCTTATCAAAGAAGGAGTTTGTTTCACACAAGGTGTAGATGTAAAGATAAGTGTTGTGATGTGATCATTGATGGAGGGAGTACTAACAATTTGTATCAAAAATGATGGCCACTAAGTTGAAGCTAAAGAGATAGAAGCACTTGCACCCATACCATATTCCTAGGCTGCAAGATGACCACAAGGTCGTGGTCAATAAGCAATGCTCAGTGCTCAGTGAAGTTCAAGATTGGAAACTACCAAGATGAGGTAGAATGTGATATCACACTTAATGACATATGCCATATGTTGTTGGGTAGGCCATGGTAGTTTGATAGGCATGTTGTACATGATGGACAAGAAAATACCTACACTCTAACTAAGGATGGATGAAACATAAGTTGAAGCCATTGAAGGATAAAGAAGAAAAGGTATGTAGTTCTGCTAGAAAATGTTTCATTGACAGAAAAGAGTTCCTTAAAGGTATGAAACATGAGCATATGTGTTTTTCTATAATTCCTAAAGATAGTAAAGAAGAAGTAGAGGAGGTACCTGCAGATGTTGGAAGATTTTTTTTGATATTGTACTAGATAATGTACCTAATGAATTTCCCCCAATAAGGAAGATCAGTCACCAGATGGATTTGGTTCTAGGAGCCAGTTTTCCAAACAAGGCAGTGCATAGAATGACACTAGCAGAAAGTGAAGAGTTGAACAGGAAAGTTCATGAGTTATTGCAGGAGGGGTTGATTTGAGAAATCCTAAGTCCATGTGTTGTACCAACAATATTAGCACCTAAGAAGAATGGAGAATGGAGGATGTGCATAGATTCTAGCGCTATCAACAAGATCACGATAAAGTATACATTTCCATTGCTAGTGATGGATGATATTATGGATTGTTTGAGTGGAGCTAAGTATTTCAAAAAGATGGATCTGAAGATTGGGCACCATTAGATTTGTATCAGTGAAGGTGATGAGTGGAATACTACTTTTAAGAAAAAGGATGAACTGTATGAGTGGTTTTTCATGCCTTTTGGGCTGACCCATGCACCAAGAACTTTCACGAGGCTCATGAATGAGGTACTAAAGGAGTTTCTAATTAAGTTTTTCATTATTTACCTAGATGATATATTGATATTTAGTAAGACATTGGAGGAGCATTTGATTCATATTCACAAGGTGTTTGAAAAAATGAGGGAAGAAAAGCTATTGATAAACTTGAAGAAGTGTAGTTTTGTAAAGAAAGAGTTAGTGTATCTGGGATTTGTAGTCTTAGGAGAAGGTTTAAAAATGGACCTAGAGAAAGTGAAGGCTATCCTTGAATGGCCTAATCCAAGGAGTGCGACATAGGAAAGATCTTTTCATGGTCTGGCTACATTTTATATAAATTTCATAAGAAATTTTAGCAGTATTTGTGGACCCTTGACTAAAATAGTGAGAGGAGATAGGAAAGAGTTTAAGTGGACTGTAGGAGTAGATAAGAGTTTTAATCTGTTGAAATAGAAAGTTATTGAGCAGCCTATTTTAAAACTTCTTGATTTTAACAAGGTGTTTCAAGTAGACTGTGATGCTAGTGGTACTGCAATATGAGATGTTTTGAGCCAAGAAGGTAGACCTGTTTCTTATTTCAATGAGAAGTTGAATGATGCAAAAAGAAAATATTCTATTTATGATCAAGAATTTTATGCTATAGTTGAAGTATTGAAGAAGTGGAGACACTATCTTCTTCCTAAGGAGTTTGTTTTGGATAGTGATCATGAAGCTTTGCAACATTTGAATAGTCAAGGTAAATTGAACCAAAGGCATTTAAAGTGGGTTGAGTTTCTACAGAGTTATACATTTGTTTTGAAACATAGAAGTGAGAAGTCTAACAAAGTTGAAGATGCTCTTACTAGAAGACAACTTTTGCTAATAGAAATGCAAATAGATGTGGTTGGGTTCAAGGAACTCAGTACATTGTATCCAAATGATCTTGATTTTGGTGAAGCGTGGAAGGCTTGTATAGAACCTATTACGCTTGAGAGGAGAAAGTTGTTGGATTTCATGATCCAGAATAATATGTTGTTCAAAGGAAGCCAGTTGTGCATTCCTAGAAGTTCAATGAGAGAGAACCTCATCAAGGAGAAGCATAGTGGAGGATTGGCTAGGCATTTTGGTAGAGATAAAACCATAACTTTGGTTGCTTAAAATTACTACTGGCCAGAGTTATAGCAAGATGTGATGAAGTTTGTACAAAGTTGAAGAGTATGTCAGATGGAAAAAGGAGTGAAGAAGAATATAGGGTTGTATCAGCCATTACTTGTACCAAGGAAGCCATGGGAGGATGTCAACATGGATTTTGTTCTTGGATTACTAAGGACACAACATGGGCATGATTCTATCTTTGTGGTGGTTGATAGGTTTTCAAAGATGGCACATTTTATTCCTTGCAAGAAGACTAGTGATGTTGTTCATGTAGCAGAGTTGTTTTTCAGAGAAGTGGTGAGACTACATGGTCTACCAAAGAGTATAGTTTCAGATTGAGATACCAAATTTGTTCTGTATTTCTATTGTACATTTTGGAAGAAGTTAAAGATAATTTTGAAGTTCAGTTCATCACATCATCCATAGACTGATGGATAGATAGAAGCTATGAATCATAGTTTGGGAAATTTGTTGAGATGCTTGGTTGGAGATAAACCAAAAGGATGAGATATGATTTTACCATATGTTGAATTTGTATATAATAATTCTATCAATAGGAGTACTAGTAAATCACCATTCCAGATTGTATATGGGAGTAGTCCTAGAGATGCTTTTGAATCGAGATAGTTGGATAAAGGAGAGATAAGTAGTGCTAAAGAAGAAAATTTTGCTAAAAATTTAAAGAACATCCATAAGGAGGTGAGGAAGCACATCATAAAGATGAATACATAGTATAAGGCTAAGGCAAATGTAAAAAAGAAAATATAAGGAATTTCATATTGGAGATGATGTCATGGTTCATTTGAGGAAGGAGCATTTTCCAGTGGGTACATATAATAAGCTGAAGATGAAGAAGTTTGGCTCATGTAAGATAGTGAAAAGGCATGATTCTAGAAATGCTTATGAAGTGGAGTTGCCTATTGAATTGAATATTTCACCAGTATTTAATATTTTAGATTTGATAGAGTGTTATGAAGGAGTTGATGGAGATGAAGTTGCAGAAGTGCAATTGAGTATTTCAATAGCTAGTTTGGCTACAAAGGAGATTGAGGAGATACTAGATAGTCGTGTTGGCAAAAGTACCAGAAATAGAACTTATGAGGAATATTTGGTCAAATGAAAGGGGAGACCAGTTGAGGGTTCATAATGGCTAGCAAGGGAGGAGGTGAACCATCTTGATTTTCCTCTGAACACCTAAATTGTAACATGGACACTTCTCAAATTACCTTGGGTGTCTGATGCATGAGCATCCTAGGTGTATGAGCAATCTTACATCACCCAAAAATAGTTTTTTATTTTCAATCTTTTCTATTTTAATAAGGACTAGTGGACAGGAAGGTTGCTATTTTTGGAAGCTTTCTATTTTTAGTGAGTTTTCCATACGAGCTTGGAATGTTCTCAATTTTTATAGGAAGTTTCATTTTAGAGATATAAGATTACCATAAAAATCTCATTGCTCCAGCTTAAGTATTGGAGAAGTTATTGTGGATTTTTGGTGGAAACATTTATAGAAAAATCTTCAAGCTCACCATTGGAGGCCTTAGAATGCCCAGATGAGGTCCAAAAATGTTATAGAAGGGTGCTATTTCTATTCCATGCATGTAGATCAAGAGCTGGCATTTTTGAAAAGTGGTTATAATAGCCAATCAGAGCAACAGTTCATGTGTTATGGCCTTTTGAAGTTGAGGTACCCAAAAATTCCAAAAGAATTGTCAAAAATGTATTTGGCTAACTCTATATGTTTTTTTAGGGTCTGTCGGCCCTAGGTATTAAGTTTGAGCATCTAGAACCTTCTTATGTGGCATAAATCTACCTATTTAAGAAAGGCCCAAAGATTGTCTAGGATAGCTCCGGGTGATAGTTCATAGCATTGTCTTGCAGATTACTGCAATGAAGGAACCCATTTGGGTTAGCATATTGTAATTGAGAATTCTATAATTCTGCATTTGTGGTGATAATAAGAAGTCCATATTTTGTTCTCACGTTTTTTGTTGTTTCATTGTTTCATTTAAGAGTTTATAGTATTAAGGGGGGTGCCCTACATCAACACTTCCCTTTTTGCCTCTTCATCTGATTAGTTGATCATGGCTCATAGGGATCTATGATCCATGCCATAAATATGTAATAGCCTTTGTAACAATCTCTAGAGATTTTAAATGGCATGTTTGTGTTTTCCTGAAATGGTTTACATCAAATTTTGTATCATTTATGAGTTAAATGTCAACTCTTTTTTTCTCAGCACATACTAGTTCTGATGCTTGAGACTTAGTGTTCTTGCTTTTGTAGCTCAATCTCAACTATACTCAATACCTTCTATGTAACTCCACATCAATATGCTCTGACTACTCAACAATCACTAGTCTCAGCTTATACTAAAAATACTAGGCTTGACAATTTTTTTTATCTTCATCCATGGACTCTATATTGAATTCTGAGCCTTGTATTTTTTTCTTAATATCATCGTTTTTGCATGTATAATTTGATTAAACAATTTTTTTTGAAACATTATATAATTTTTTAAAATATGAAATTCCATTTCTATGACTTACAAGTCAAGAGTGAAGATTCATATAGCCACTAGAGCCAAGTTTTTGTTGGCCAACCTTTTGTGGTCTCACTTTTGTAGCTTTTGATGTGTCCTACAAGCTATGAAGATTTTGAAACATGTTAGATTATAAATTTACAAAGATCACTAATTAATGCATGATTACATTCTACTTAATACTATCATGACATACCTCCTTTTTCCCTTTTCTAGTTCATTTCCTTTACCATGTAGCCGTTTCTCATTTGCATCTTCTATTATTTCATTCCAATCCATCAGTGGAATCATAGGAGTGTTGGATTATCTTATTGAAAAGAACACTTCAGAGGGGGGTGGAGAGGGGTGAATCAGAAGTACTAGCCTGTTTAATTGTTTCAAATCCTTAATAACATATTTTTGAAATGAGCATGCATGCATATAAACTTTGAGAAATCATAAGAAACAAATGTCCATCACCACTTAACACGTAAGATTTGGTAACCCAAAAACCCTCTAGAAATAAGAAGGTAAAATTGGGGTGGGGATGATACCCACAAAATCACTGCAGTAATAATGTTTAACCACTTCTGATGGTCTACCTTGTTAAAGGCCTGCCCTATCAAAGGCTTTACACTATATCAATAGTGACTTGGTTAAAGAGATTTCAAACACTTTACATGAAGTGTTACCCTGTTAAAGGATTTAATCACCTATTGAAAGGATTTACAAAATAGTTGCTAAGCTAACCTATCATCATAGGGGTTACTTTCTAATACAATGGCTAAAGAGTATTAGGTATGATAAACCTGATGGCTTACAATCCTTCGATTGCTGAATACATGCACTTGATCTGCTCTTATGTGATCTTGATCCTCTTTGAGATCTGATACTCTTTTCTATGAAATAGTTTTCTTTACACACCTTTTTTTCATTCGCCTTTCTATCTTATCTTGATTTGATTTCATCTTCCTTATAAAGACACTTGAAGACTTAGAGTTAGGTATGGATCTACAATCCAGATTTAATCTCTAATATTTTCTTATTCCTTGCACATCACTTATTTGTTGCATTCCTTCTCCATTTTTCTTATTGGATGCATGTAGATTGCATAGGAAATATAAATGATTTGATCTTATCACTTAGATCCTTCGAGATTTGTCTTATGTTGGCTATGAAAATGTTTTACATCTGAGTTTGTGAAGTTTCAAACTCATATGCTGATTTTGTGTTACTTGGCACTTACTACTTCCTGATGCTCGGAACCTTATGTAACTTGGCTTCTGTACATGCTCCTATCTTGCTCGACATCCTTTAAGATTCGGCTCCTGAATGATGCTCGGTACTTGGATCATGCTCAGCACCTGTACTCACTCAGCACCTAATCTTCACTCGGCACCTAAAAGCTGCTTGGCACCTAAAGATTACTCAGCACCTGATGTCATTTCTGACTTGGCTCATGTTGTGGCTCGACATACATGACGTACTCAGCTCTAATGTAGAATGTAATTAAGTGTGTTGGCACTCAATTGTCAAAAACCATTATGAGGTTAACAATCTCCCCCTTTGACATGAGTGACAAAAACACTTAACTGAACTTATGAGTACATGTACTAAACTTACTCAGTATATACAGAGGTTGAAAAACCTTACTCAAAATTGTAAAATGTATATATACCTCAAAATTTGTGTAACTCCCCCTAAGTTTATTGTGCCAATATCTGTGCTATCTTGTGCTGTGTATTATGCTCCTTCATTAACTCATTATTTCCCCATGTGTATAATATCTATATCCCCTTCATTATATCTTTTCTCCCCCTTTTTTGACACTTATGTCAAAGGGTCCTAAATAGTAATGCCATGTTTGGCCAAAAATGTCTTGTTTACCTCAAGGACTATTTGGAGAGCTGCATCCTAGTTATTTAAGGCAATATCCAATGACTTTTGTTGAATTTCAAGCTCTACTACAAGATCAGCAAGTCCTTCATGTGTGGAAATATTGGGATCCTTCTTTGGGACTGTTTCTGCATACAATTGCTCCTTGTGCAATACTTCTAAGTGAGGAGTTATGGAGGCTTGAATTTGCATCAACTTTTCTTTGATAGTGGCCTCTTTTGCTGATAATGCAGCTAATTCCATTTGAGTGTGTAAGGTATGAGAAAATTGTGTTGCACTCTGTGTAGGATCAGAGGGTAGTTGCATGCTGGAGAGTTTTAATTTACTCTCAAGATTTAAAATTTTTTGATTTATTTCATGCGTAAACCTAGAAAAATCACACAATTTAATGTAAAGGGAGAATATGTTCCCTAATACACTTTTTACATTTTCTAATTTCTTGGCTAGGTCAACCTGTCTCAAAATTATGTTATTAGCTATTTTCTAGTTGAATTTGCCCAAAAACTTCTTTTCTGACCATTCCAATAGTTTTGCATTAGTATCATGGTCTTCATTATTTACTTGATCAACTATATCAGATAATTGCTCAAGTATTGGCCTGTTTGCATCTGGAGGTTGAAGACTAAAAGCATCCATGAATATATCTTTTATTTCATTCAATGCCTGCTTGTATTTGTAGTCTTTTCTCATTGCCTCTTGTCTCCTCCTTTTATCCAATGCACTTTGTATTTCATTCATCTTCTCCTCATTGAGAGTGCTTGAATCATAATAGGGTATTTTGATTTCTTCATCAAGCTCAGGAATACCATAATGTATGGTCCTGGTTACCCTTGTAGAACTTGAACTTGGTGTACTAGCATATAAAATTATCTTTTCAGTACTCTGCTCATGACTGGGTTTTGTGGGAGTTGCCATTTTTGGTAATTCAACCAAAGTTTGTATTGCAGACTCCTCTTTATTTTGGGTTTCTTCCTTCTCCTCTTCTTCTTGCTTGTCTTCTTGTTGTTGTGTTACTACTACCAGAGGTGTATTCACTATCTGAGTTATTTTCCCTATGATAACCTATGTTGTTGCACTCATCTCCTGATGAGTTTGAGTGCCTAATCTTGGTGGTGACGGAGGTGGTAGAAATGTAAGTCCAGCAGTTTGAATGATTTTAGGTGGTTGTTGTGATGGCACCTTGACCTCTTTAAGTTTATCTACTAACTTTTGAAGACTATCCACACTGACCAATATGGGATTTGTACATAATTGTGCTTGTAGATTCATTTGGTCAAGGATCTTGGTAAGATCCACTGCAGTTAGTGGATTGATGTTTTGACAAGTGGTGTCAACAACATCCTTAATCTTTATGATTTTTGTAAGTGTGGTAGGTGAGTGAGGTGAGCTAGGAGGTGAAGGTTGTGTGTCTTGCACACTTTGTTGTTCATCAATTTCTTTGTCTTTATCTTTCCTTTCCTCCTCTCTTTCTTTCTTATTTTCCTCTTATTCAACATTTTTCTCTTCTTTAGTTTTCTCTTCTCTCCTCTTCCTTCTTTCTTCTGGTTTGGCAGTAGCTTCTTCTTTGTATATTTCTTCAAGAACATCTTCAAATGTTTTGTATAAGTTTTTCCATACTCTTGTTGTTCTCTGCACAACTTCTTCAATTTTGTTTTGTAGGATGGAGAATGCCCTATATTTGGCTGTAACCCTTTTATTATGCCTTTTGACTGCTTGAGTTACCTGTTCTTTTGTCAAATTAGGCAGTAAGTTTGCTAGGGTTGATTCCCTCATTTCTTTCTCCATCATTAGGAAGAAATGCCATCTGTCTTCTACAATTTTAGACAATTCCTTTGGCAATTGTCCATCTAGTTCAAGAGGTGTATACTTGAACTATGCCATAAATGCATAGACTGATTCTTCTATGCTATTTTGTTCCTCTTTACTGAACTTATTGTAATCAATTTTTTTCATTTCATTTATGTATCCATTCCTAATCTTCTTACATAATATATCAATTGAAGATTTAGGAGGACTTACCTCTTCAATCTAATCTTCTTCATCAGTATTATGTTGGGCCACATATCTTTTCCTTTTCTTTGGCTCTTCCTGTGCCTTTGTGTTTTTCTTCTTTGTGGCTTCCTCTTTAGCCTTCTGGGTAGAGGCCCTTGTTGTAGCTCTGGTTGTTGGCTTCTTTGACATTTGCACAATAGCTTTCTTTGGTGGGGGCTGAGAAGCAGGAGAGGTCTTTGTTTTCCTTTTAATGACTCTGCCTCTGATGGGTGCTTCCTTGGTTTTTGCTTCCTTGGCACTCTCATATTTTTCTTCTCCTTGTCTTTGAGGCAGTTCAAGTGGCTCTTGTTCTAGCTCACCTTCTTCTTCTCCTTCACTGATCTCTTCTTCTTCATCTACTACACTTAATTCTTCAATACCAAATTTCTTCTTTATCTGCTTTACCACCTTGTCCTTTTTCTTTACTGTTGACACTATCTTGAGTTCTGTCACAACTCTTGATTTTATAGTGTCATATGTCCCAAATGCCTTAGTAGATTTATCCATTTTTTCTGCAAGTAAAGTTGTGATGGTTGCAAAAGCTTGGTCAATATCAAGCTCATATCCTAATGGTCCTAGCCATCTTGTTTTAGGAAGGACTGCTTGTATGTAGGTGTAATCAATATCAACAAGAAAATATGTCATTTATATTCTTTTATACTAGTGAGACTGGTATTCTCATTCTATTCTTCATTACATTTTTGAAATCCTCAAAATATATAGACATTTGATCATCAAAGCTATCTCCCATTTGTGCAATGAAATCATTAATTCAACAATTGTTTTATTTTGACTCCAGTTGACTTTTCCAAATGAAGGAGATTCCTTCATTACATAGAAGAACATGCAAACCAACACTGAACCAAATTTGCACTATGCTCCCTTGGATTTTCTAATAGCTCCAAGATTTTCATTAATCTATTGCAATAGGAGTTCTGCAAGATCATAAGTGTGGTCTTTCTTTACAATTTTGTATGCCACATCAACAGCTATGCAGGGTACACTATTTAACCTGCTAGATTGCTAGAAATTATGTGATATGATCCTTACAGAAAAATCTAAAAGAGGATCAATAACAGTATCTATGGTCATTCCTCTGTTGTTCCACTTTTTACCTGTATTTTTCTCAATTGTTTCCTTCTTTTCGCTCCTCAATGTTTTTGGCCGATCTAGGGTTGGAAAACCAATAAGCCTATGAACCATTTTCGTAGTAATCTTAACTTTCCCTTGTTCTAACCAGAATGATCCATCATGGATTCTACTAAGTATAATGCATATCCACTCATTTTTTAATACGATTGGGAAAACTAGGGCTTTGGTTAAACCCTTCTTTTCTATGATAGAAAACTCATCTTTTAGAATACCATTTTTGTAGAGTTTGTCATAGGCATTGAAGATTTCCAAATCTCCTATTGCTCCTATTTTATAGTTGTAGCATTTTTGCACATCCTGAACCATAACAACTTTTTCAGGAATGACGGATAGGGCACTAACAGGATTGGTTTTGTATGCAACCTCTGGTATTGGTCTAAACTCAAGTTGTTTAACTTTTTTGCTGAGAAGTTGAATTTCATGACTCATTTTCTCTTGGGTCATTTTTGAGCTTTTCACCATTTGTATCCGAACTAGGGTTTTAACAATTTTAAAGAAAAAATTTTCAAATTGTAAAACTAAGCTCTTGTGGGAAATACCTGAATAGATACTTTGATTACTTGGGTGGATGTTGATTTGCTACAAATCACTGGTTGAAAGCTTGAAAATCGCTTAGACATGCTTGAAATAATCGCTCTTCATTTGAATGACTCAGGAATGAATTGAATTTTACTTTTAAACAACAGAAGAAACTTTTGCATTTAATGCATTTTAGTACCTACACCTATCACTCAACTTCCAAATGTTCTTCAACTCGGCATCCACTCGGTAGCTATGCTTACTCGGCATCTACTAACTTTTCTAATAACTCGACATCCAAAGCAATTTCACTCAGCATCCAAAGATGACTCAGCATCATTGTTCGAGTTTAGTCTTAACATCTTATCTTATGCTTAATTCTTCTTTTCAGTGCTTCTTTGTCTTGGGACTGATGTATGATATAACTTTGTATATCAGTCCTATACATCTCCCTTATGTTTAGTTTGATGAAGTGTGATCATTTGACCCGTTAGGTGAAGTGATCCCTTTTCTTGATGTACTGCACTCATCTTTCTTCTTCCAAGTCTTGTTAATTTGTCCTCTTATGACATCAATCTTTTCTTTTCCTTTGTTGGCATCAGTATTTGGTGCTTTGGACCTTGTTGGATAGTTTTTGCTAGTATGACTAGTTTTCAAGCAACTGAAACATGTAGTTTGACTCAACCATCTTTTATAGTTTCCCTTGAAATGTATTCTTATGCAATTTTGGGGTGTATGTCCATATTCTTGGCAATAGTGACAACTGTACCTAGTATTGTAATCCCAATAGTAATGACTTTTATTCCCTTTTGCTGGTTGATATGATGTCCACATGGGCTTTGATTTGCATTCAAATGCCCTATGTCCATATTTCTTGCAGTTATGACAATGTCCATCAAATCTTTGTGTTCTTGGGCTTTTTAATCTACAGTCCTATGTCATATGTCCTTTCATTTTGCACTTGTGATAGTAACTCTTGCTTTTATGTGTGTTATACTGATTGACTCTTTTACTCCTACAAATATTAGCAGTATGTCCCTTTTTATTACAGAAATGACAAGTGGGTTTAGACTCCTTACCTTTGTCACTTCTTTGCTCAATACTCTTTGATGATTCTCCAATTTCAGTGCTATTGTATCCAAGTCCTGATGTATGATGGATTGATCTTGGGAATTTTAGTAACTGTTCAAAGTACTTTATGGCTTCGCTTGACTTGTTGAGATTTTTTGCTATCTCCTTTTCTCTGTTTAGTTCATTCTGTAATTATTCATTTTGCATCCTCAGAGTAGAGATCTCAATATCTTTCATATTAAGTTCATGATGAAGGTTCATCATTTGAGCAAGTGTATCCATTTGCATGTTTGAGATCCTTGTTAATTCAGTATTCTTTTCTTCCAGTCTGTTTGTAAGATTTCTTTTGTCATATTCCATCATGACTTTGTCCTCAACTGCTCTTTTCTTTTGTTCAGTGATTTCACATAACATTATGGCCTGTGATTCATGTTTCATCTTGAGAGATCTTATCTCATTTTCTTGATCTTTATTTTTCTCCATCAGTTCTACTATTGCTGCATCAAATTCTTTAGTGTCTCCATTGGCAAACACTTGTGTGGTATCAATCTCCTTGTAGTGTATGTCATTTTTAGCTATGCTTCTGAGAGGGGGGGGGGGTGTGAATAAGAAGTACTAGCCATTTTAACTACTTCAAATCCTTAATAACATATTTTTGAAATGAGCATGCATGCATATAAATTTTGAGCAATCATAAGAAACAAATATGCATCACCACTTAACACTTAAGATTTGGTAACCTAGAAACCCTCCAGAAATAAGAAGGTAAAACTGGGGTGGGCATGATACCCACAAAATCACTGCAGTAATAATGTTTAACCACTTTTGATGATCTGTCCTATTAAAGGCCTGTCCTGTCAAAGGCTTTACACTGTATCAATAGTGACCTGGTTAAAGGATTTCAAACACTTTACATGAAGTGTTACCTGATTAAAGGATTTAATCACCTATTGAAAGGATTTAAAAAATAGCTGCTAAGCTAACCTATCATCATAGGGTTTACTTTCTAATACAATGGCTAAAGAATATTAGGTATGATAAACTTGATGGCTTACCTTCGATTGTTGAATATAGGCACTTGATCTACTCTTCTGTGATCTTGATCCTCTTCGAGATCTGATACTCTTTTCTATGAAATAGTTTTCTTTACACACCTTTTTTTCATTCGCCTTTCTATCTTATGTTGATCTAATTTCATCTTCCTTATAAAGACACTCAAAGACTTAGGGTTAGGTATGGATCTATGATCCATATTTAATCTCTGATATTTGGTTATTCCTTGCACATCACTTATTTGTTGCATGTCTTCTCCATTTTTCTTATTGGTTGCATGTAGATTGCATAGGAAATATAAATGATTTGATCTTATCACTTAGATCCTTTGAGATTTGTCTTATGTCGGCTATGAAAATGTTTTACATATGAGTTTGTGAAGTTTCAAACTCATATGCTGATTTTGTGTTACTCGACACTTACTGCTTCCTAATGCTCCGCACCTTCTATAACTCGGCTTCTGTACATGCTCCTATCTTTCTCGGCATCCTTTAAGATTTGACACTTGAATGATGCTTGGTACTTGGATCATGCTCGGCACCTGTACTCACTCAGCACCTGATCTTCACTTGACACCTAAAAGCTACGCGGCACCTGAAGATTACTCGGCACTTGATGTCTTTTCTAACTTGGCTCATGTTGTGGCTCGGCATACATGATGTACTTAACTCCAATGTACAATGTAATTAAGTGTGTTGACACTCAATTGTCAAAAACCATTATGAGGTTAACAAGGAGGAAACTCATACTTTGGGTTCTCCTTTAGACCCCTTCTAGATTGGTCCCTCACAGTCTTTATATGTTTGGATGTTCTTTTGACAAGTAGGGCACTGTCAAAAATGTTATTTTCCAAAAAGGTCCTCAAAAGACGTACTGAGATTAAAAAAAAAAATTCAAGACCCTATTCATTCCAGCTTTAAAATAAATAAATGTTAGATCAATAACTTTCATATAGTATAATAAATGGGAGAAAGGAAATTTTTTGTAGCAATGATATGAAATTACATACATTTTATGTATGGTGGGTCCAAATAGCTTCAATGTCATTTCAAACAGATGATCATAGAAAACATCATTTCAAGATTACAAAAACATCATGGGATTATCAGTCCAAAATGATTTATGTATAAGTAAAATACAATTAAACTATAAATAAAAACAAGTTTAAAGCACCTAGAAGCTTTGGGAATTTTAATGAAAACATAGTTTTCTTGTCTTGAAACAATGTCCCTGCAAATGAACTAGTACTAGTCACACAGGTTGCTCCATGAAATGGTTAAGCTTTAGTAGTACTAGCTTGTATTGATCTATCAACTAATGGTGTATTTATTAGTGCACAAAAGAGGTCCATGAGTATAAAATCCACCCAACAAAAAAAATAATGCATGATTAGTACATTACAAAATATAGTAAAACAAGGTTCTACCAGTTGTACTTGGCATAGTTGAAGATGTATGCAAGCTTCTTGTTGCTGAAAATGCAGTCCACAATATTAGAGCGACAACCAAAAGAGGCATCTTCACTTCATCATGAGATGAAGAATACATTGTTAGAAAAGACATTTGCAATGGATAAAGATCACTTTGGATACTAGCTAGAACCATCTGAAAATCAAAGTTAAGTGTTATAATATTGATGCAAATAAATAATATTGCACTAGTAGGGCCACAATATTTTATTATTGCTCATATTTTTTCACATGTAGCTAGTGAACTTCATGTGCCAATTCTTTCATTTTGAGAAACAAATCCAACTCTCATCATATTACTATGGAATGATTGGTTTCTATGGGAGAAATGGATAGATTCTTATTAAGGTTGCATATACCGATGATATGTATGGAATGATGACAATTACAACAATGATTAGTTTCTATGGTTTGGAAGGTATAGTTGTCACATTACATTTTTTGGTGCACTAGAGTTGATTTGCATATGCATACTAGGGTTATCTTTGTATAACTGCAGTAGTGCATAAATTTGATGTAGGAATTTGGTGTACAACTATTGCATTCTTTCTTCTTATAGGAGTTTTTTATGGACTTTGGAGCATAAATCAAACCATGGTTTTCAAGGACTTCCAAAGGAACAAACCACATTGTTAGCAAATACATTTGAAACATTGTTTGTTTTCATTTGCAATAGATAAAGATCAAAGTTAAGTGTTATAATGTTGTACAGATAAAGTGTTGCTTACATGAAGGTTGTGTGCTACAACCCTCACCATATTGACCACACAGTCTCACATGTGTCACAAAATCCTGTAAGAATAACATATAATATTTTAGATCATGATCCATAAGATACTATAAAATATAAACATCTATTGAAATTTTATTATTGCTTAATATTAATTACTACTTACCTTCAAAGAATTGACTCTAAGTACCAATTCTTCTTTTAGTGCCTCTATCTCCTTGGTTATGTTTCTCTTGAGGACAAGGTTAGGAATTTAATCACTATATTTTGTTATGAGTTTATGGGCCATGAATGTGGGATCAGTGCTGCACACGATGTCATCTACAAATGATACCTATTTTTTAGATTGTATTTGATCTACTATCATTTTCTCTTTTCCCTATCAATAAGTATAAAGTATTGACATCAATATCAATAAAATTCCATCAAAATAACTCCAAAACCATAAAGAAAATAACATAATAATATGAGATTTGTTTCTATATAATTTGTACAATTACACTAATTAAGGTTTACCTTCACTAAAAAAGGCGTGTGAATTGGTACATCCCTACTCGTGCCTTGTAGTCTATCCATGTCACCCTGTGAAAAAGATTAGTAATTCTTAGTAATCAACAACAAAATGAAAGTAATAGACTTACCAAAAAATATTATTAATAAAATAGTAGATTGTATATTGGAGCCAATATTCTTGCATTTTTCTTGCTCAAGGAAGATAGATTAGACAAATACCTATTTGGTGATACTTGCAATCCATAAAATGAGAGACATACTAGTGCTAAAGTTGATGTTGATGATAAAGAGAAGATATGTAAATAAAAAATTGTTTATATAGGGTCTATTGACTTATACATGTCGATCGATGTGACTATTGTTTGTAAACAGATTGTTCTTTTACATTATTACTCTTTATTACCCAATTAAGAACAATATCTAATCACAAATAATTGGAAAGCCCTTTGTGAATAATCTAACTTTCCTTTGAATTGGTAGGTACAACTCCCAGAAATAAATTTGCAATGAATTTTGCTTTCTTCCTAAACTACTTTGGGGTATGTTCTTAACCCGAGAACAATAGAGGAATAACCAAGTTATACCTAAATAAAATCCAACTCAGGTAGAATAAAACTTCTCAATACTAAAACAAATTCATGTACCCACACATCTTATGAATCCATAAATCTATTTGCATACACTACTGATGCTAAACTAAGCCAAATTCATATCTAAATTAAAATCGATAAATTAAAAACATTAATAGAATCTTTTTGTTGAATGAATCATAACAACACTTATCACATTCATTCATGATCTTGAAAATAGGGGAAATGAAGCTCTGTTGTTCCTTAGTTCTCTGTAAAACAAAAAGGAAACACAAACTAAACACAATACCTACTGGAATAGAAAATGATTGACATAAAAAACCATTTAATTATCTTTGCAACAAAAAAGTACTTCACAAAAAAAATTTGTCGAGCCTCTATTCATCTTTCAACTTCATAAATATAGAGTTTGAGAGATGATCGTGACAATAGAAATTTTAATTGGTTCATCTTCTAAGGGTGACAAATGGCAAGGTGCCAATTTTTCATATTACAAATTTAAAAAATTGATAGGAATTGCAAAAGAAAGTGAAAAGGAGGCATCATTTGAATCACTTGAACTTCTTCCCCTTTTCATCTTTCGCCCTATATGCCTTGGTAGCAACTATAACTAGAACTAGTTCCTCATGACTAGGCATGTGTACATTAGTGAATCTCAAAAGCCACTTTGAATGCTCTCAAGCTAGTTCCTTCATAGGATTTAACTAATTTGGCAATTCTTCCATAGCTATGTGTACACATCCACCAAGTTTTTGTAGCTCTACCACTCTATTTTGACTGCTTGAAGTCATTTCAGATAGATTATTCAAGTATGTGGAGAAGTTGTTCTTCATTACTTCCATTCCACGAAGAGCTTTCCCTTACCCACTAGTTTTTGAATTGGTATGCAATCCTCACATGAGTTTGAATGCCTTGTCTTGGGTCTTCTTCACCTTTTCTTATGTTCCTTCAAGTCCTTCTTCGGCTTCTTGAATCATCTCCAACTGAAATTACATACTTTGAAGCCATTCGAATAGAGGCTTAGTCCCTTTTGTCAAAATCTTTGCTTCAACCGCTTCTTTTTCCTTCATTTGGATGATAATTTTTAGGAGAGAAATGCATTCATCACATCTTAGTTTCTCTACATTCAAAATATGACAATTAGATATGATGTTATCCTTCTTAATTTCTGACCAAAGAATAACATTTCCAATTTGATCTATAAGAGTAACTCCATCTGAATTGAGTTTTTTAATCCACTCCTTCCCAATTTGACCAAAATGCCTATAGATGGAAGCTTGCACTTCTGTGATGGTAGGATTCTTAGTAGCAAGTGCACCTATGATAGTTGCCATTGGAACCACGAGTTTCTTGATAAATGTTTTCAGTTCTTCTATCTCATACTTCATCTTAATTTTTGATAATTTGAGGCTCTCCAACTATCCTTCTATCACCTCATTACTTGATCTCCACAAGCCCACTTTTGTATCATGTCTAGCTTCTCCAAGATCAATTTAGTGCAAAGTGAAGTCATTAGGTGACATATCTTCAATTCTTCCCACTTTATTTGGTTTCGCTATCTCCATGGTCAAGTGCCCTGTTTTTGGATCTTGTCCAAGTATAGATAGGGTCTTCTGCTTCTTAGCTTTCACCATCGCAGTCCCAGAGCAAACTACTTGAGACACAATCTCCTTAGTAGGTACACTCTCACCTTTTCTTTTCTTCTTCATTTCTAAGGTGTCTTCTAAAAAGGACTCTGTACCAATCACCTTAGAAGCTATCCTGAGTGACTCTATGCTAAAGATCTTCTTCTTTACTGTAGTCATTACTACTATAATGGCAGAGAAAGGATTCTTAGGATCTTGAAAATGAAGCCTAGATGAATTGGGGGCTTTCTCTTCCTCTCGAGTTTCCTTCACAGCTTCATCAAATTCAGTAGAGTCACTAGTACTACTATTTTCATCTCCAATTTCCACTATCTGAATGGGGGAACCAGTTGGCTTCAAAAGAGAAGATGGAATAGGGCTATGATGAGGGGATGAAATCAAAGAAATATGAGGAGAAGGGACTAGAGTAATATGCGAAGATGGAGCTAGAGTGATATGAGGAAGTAGATTTAGAGCAGGGGCACCATTCTTTGGCTCCTCTATTTTCTTTTCATCAGTATTCGCTTGGGTTCTAATAATTGGTAGAGGGCAACCTTGACAAGTCAAAGCTATTTGGATGTTCTTATCTGGTGGTTGATCACCTCCTCCTATGGCTAGATCTGGACCTTGAGTAGTTGTGGTTGTTACAATGGCCATGAGACTTTGAGAAGAAGTAGGAGTAGTAGTGTCTAGAGAAGCTTGAGTAGTCTTGCCCTTACTCCTGCCTTTTTTAGCTATCCACTTGACCCATTTTCTAGTTCTCTTGATAATTCAAGCCATCATAATATCAAAATCTTCTTCTATATCCACATAAAGCTCAGAAGTGATAGGAGTATTCCTTAATTTGGTCAAATATGTATTACTATACATATTTTTCCCATCATCTTCCAATCCTTCTACATTGAGATCAATGGCATATGTCTTTATCTGTTCCACCATGAGTCTGGCAAATGCATGATTACAACTCTCCAACTCATTTCTACAATCGGCCCAATAATCTTCTATAGTAGTAACATGCTTGATTACACTCCCAATTTGAGGTACATCTCTGGCATACCCATTTGGGTAAAACATGGGCCTCACAACTTCATATTCTTCTCATTTGTACTTTTTCTTGAATGCCTTGGGCATGTTTATGGAATCTGATTGGGACACACAACTATAGGCCCCAACTTTAATGGAAAATTCATATCCCTTTGTTCTCAAACTGGCACTCAACACATTCACCTGTGTTGCTTGTCTCATGATCTCAATGAGCATGATCATGTCATCTGGATACATGGGCAGCTTGAAGGGAAATCCATCGAAAGCTACAAGACATAAATATGAAAAGGATGAGAATTAGATGAAATAACTACCAAACTTACTGATGGCCACCATTGCTTTTGGGTTAAATCTCCTCTCTGAACACCCTTAGAGTTCCCTACACATACTCATTGTAAATGCATCATTAACTTTGATATACTCTACATAACTATTCTGTAATTACAAGCAAGGGTAAAATTCATAGCTCTTTACATCATCTAAAAAGTTCTCTATTCTGGGAAGGCCTGGCCATAATTGTAGAGAAGCTAACATATATATCAAGAAAGAAGACATGTAAAATAAATTATAGAACTTTTCATGCTTAGAGCTCTAGATAGATGCTCACTTACCTCATATGCCTAGTCAACATACTATGTATCTGAGCAAATGATTTGCACCAAAAAGAAATAATGTTCTAGAAAATTAAGCGCTTTGACCTCACCTTTCAATCGATGCAAAAGAACTAGAATGTCCACAATCTCGAGCTTGAGATCAGTGCCTAAAGGGTTTGAGAAATTTTACTCTTAGCTCCCCTTGGTTTCTGAAACCAAGATCTCATAATCTCTTTCTGTCATACCATTTTCTTCAAAGAGAATTCTGACATAACTCCTCCTACTTTCAATTTAGAGAATTCTTCTCGCTTTGGAATCTGGAGACAATTGACTAGTGCTTGCCTATCAATTGAGATTAATATCATTTGATCACACAGTAAGATTTGATTTGTATCTGGGTTATAGTGATTGATACATTCAATAATTAGCTCCAGGGGTTGTACTGCTACTAAAAATTCTATTACTTCTACCAATCCACTTCCTCAGAGTTTCCCCATTATGGGATGGATCTATTCTATCCTCAACCTTCTTTGCAAATCTTGCATGTCAAAGAAACGGAGTGAAGTGTCTGTGATATTCTACCATGTGGACTTGATTCCACCCAATCCATCAAATCCAACAAATCTTGTTGCCATCTCAACTGAGGTAGAGATAAATTGGAAATCTTAAAACTCAAAATAGGATAGAGAGAAGAACTTTGTAACTATGGGAAATTTGGAATCAATAATGTACTCAATAGCATAATAGTTCAAATAAGTAAGCAGTAGTTTGAAAATCTGTTATGTTCATCTCTATATAGAAACTCCAATCCACCCATTAATCTTTAAGATTTGCCCACACAAATGAATTAAATGATAAATTTGTTAGATTAGTAAATGCGGGTGTTATAATGGATTCTTTCTTGTCTTTTCACTATTTCCATTAGCCCAACGATTACTTTCCTTTATTACAGTTTTACTTTCCCATTTTTCACCAAGTTGTGAAGAATTAAGAATAGAATACTCTGTAAGTAAAAATCCATTCAATTAGATTTTGCATAGAATGCCTTCCTAAATGTGATCAACTTGCTTTCCTTATTTATTTTTTAGCCTGTTGTAATCAATTTGTAAAATAACCATGCTTGCAAGAGTGATTTTCCATTGGATGTGAAAAACTACCTTCAAGGGTAGAAACCCCGTAGAGGAGAAGATGATTTCCACTTTTTCACTTTTGCCCTCTTTTTACCTTCTCTACCCTACTCACTTTACTTCAAGCCTTCAAAAAATATAAAACTGACTTTGAAAGTGAAAAATGGGACCCGTCGACATATTTTACTTTTTCGCAAATGCCTTTTCGAAAAACTAACTTTTTGGTTTGAAGTCTGCCAAGGAGAACCTGTTTCAGAGTTTTCAGTCAAATCTTATTCTTATTATCTTAGTGAGTTTTGAATGATTCCTATGGTAAAAATATGACAATACTTGAATGATCAATCCATAATATAATCTGATTCTCCTTCTTCAAGCTCACAAACTATACTCATAAATTTCCGCGAAGTTTCACCTTCGGGGTGTGAAAATCCACCGAGGAGAAGATGAAACTAAATTTTCCACAATTTCAATTTTCTCTATGTCTAGATCAAAATGAGCTGCAAGTAAATCCATAAGAGAAAACATAATCTAGGAATCTCCATCGAGCAAGGTTCTAAGCTACCCACAAGACTCATGTTGATAAAGAAAACCCACCCGATTATGTAATGTGGGGGAAGGGATAAAATGGAAACCTGATGGAGATACTTATCACTTAAGGAGGAAAGGACCAATTGACTCGACCAAACTAGACATGATACACGTTAAATTTCTACTTTTGTAAGATAGGTTTAGGATTAAAAGTGGGGCAATAGCTAGCTCTAATTGGGGACTTGGGTAGAGTATTCCCAAGAAAGGAACTCAAAATCTCTAGTTTCACAAAGGAAATAAAAGGCAACAACACAACAAAAATAAGGCAAGACAAACAAGGAGACAAAATAAGAAGGAAAACCTAATAGGAAAACACAGATAAGAACTAAAACATAACTATAATACAATACAAGGGTTACCTATTTTCAATTTTCAATTTGATAGAGCTTGAGATCCTGACCATTATAAGTCAAGGGTAGTACTACACCATCTTCGTATGCTAACTTGAAAGAATTATTTTCCAGTGCCTAATAAATCCTAAATGGGCCTTTCCACAAAGTATCAAACTTCTTATGCATTCCTTTCAGAGTCTTTCTTTTATCCCAAACCAACACCATGTATCCTATCATAAACTTTCTAGGTCTTGTCTTTTTATCAAAAATCTCTTTCACTCATATCTGGTGCTGTGTAATGTGATTCATGATCTCTCTCCTTTCTTCTTTGAGTTTGTTTAGATATAGGATCCTCTCCTCCAGACCATCCTTATAGACATCATCCTCAATTACTATTCTAAGTTTTTTTGTGGCTAACTCTAGAGGTAGAGGTAGATTGGCTTAATTTCCATAAACTAGTTTAAAAGAGGATATACCAATTTCCCTTTTGGGTGTCACTCTATTTGCCCAGAGTGCCTCATGAATCTTTTCGTGCCAGGTCTTTTGATTATCTGACACTAGCTTCTTAACAATATTAATTAATTTATTATTGCTAGACTCTACATATCCATTCCCTTGAGGGAAATAATTAGATTAATGACCAACGGTGATCCCATACTCAAAACAGAAATTAGTAATTTCAATTGAAGAAAAGTAAAATGCATTATCCATCACTAGTTAATAGGAACACCAAACCTGACCAAAATGTTTTCTTTTATGAATTCACACACAACCTCAGAAGTAGTCTTCTTTGTAGCTTTAGCTTCCACCCATTTAGTGAAGTAGTCAATTGCAGTTATTATATACTAATGACCAACACTATATGTAGGGCTAATAGGACCAACAAAGTCAAGGGCCCACTATTGAAAAGTCCCTTTGATGATAATAGGTCTCAAAGGTAGAGCGGCTAGTTGAGGATGTTTGGAAAAAATCTTGGATTTTTCACACTTTACTACCCAAGCATGTGCATCTTTAAACATCTCAGGCCAAGAATAACACTGCCTTAGTATTTTAAATGATGTGACTAAAGAAGAGAAATGTCCTCCACAAACTTCATTGTGAAATGTCTTCAACAATTTTTCTTGTTGTTGTTTATCTACATGCCTAAGGGAAGTACTATAAATAGCTCTTTTGAAAAGATTACCATCCCAGATCACATACTTAGTTGCTTTTAGTTTAAGGTCTCTTCTTTGCTTTGCATTTAGACCCTCTGGACATTCACCATATGTTAAAAAGTAAGCGATGTTTTCAAACCATGGATTGTAGAGACCTACAACTAATACTAATTGCTTCTTACCCAATTCTTCTGACTCTCTAGTGATTTTTTTTATCTATAATTGCCTTGCATAGAGTATTCACTCTAATCAACTTGGTAGGTTTAATCTCTATATCATATTCTTGTATTTTTTCTACCCATGCTCCTCTGACATTGCAACCTATATCCTATTGCATTAGTATGCTCTTTACTGCTACATCTGGGACAAAAGCTATTGAATGTGAATGCAGGATATAGAATCAAAATTTTTTAAGAGCCTTGACCACTAAAAAAGCATGCTTTTCAATTTGTGAATATTTGAGCTCTTGGTTCTTTAAAGGTATGCTCATAAAAGCAATAGGATCATGTACCCCTTCATCATTATCTTGCATTAGTATTGCGGATAAAGTATGTTCAAAAGCATAACAATAAATAAAGAAATCTTGTTTATAGTTTGGGTGACTCAAAACTAGGGCATGAGCAATAGCAGTTTTTATATCCCGAAAAACTTGCTTTCCTGCTTCATTCCATCTAAAATTTGAATTTTCCTTCATCATATCCACAATATGTTTCATGGTTTCTACAAAATCTGGTACAAATCTTCTGAGGAAATTCACTTGTCCAAAGAATGACTTAACCCTTGTTTTATTTGGATGAAGGCTTAATCTCTGAATGGCCTCTACTCATTTGGGATCAATTCTAATGCCCTCTTGAGACACTATATGACCAAGGAGCTTTCCTTCTGTCACACAGAAAATTGACTTCTTTGGGTTGAGAGATATTCCATGCTCACGCCACCTTTGTAACACTTTCCTCAAATATTCCATATGCTCTTTTCTTTTTCTGAAGAACATGGTGAGGTCATCTAGGTATATGACTATGATTTGGTCTTTCAAATCAGCAAATGTCTTACTCATGCACCTTTGGAATGTAGCACTAGCATTGATAAGTCCAAAAGGCATTCTGTGATATGCAAATGTACCCCAAGGGGTAGTGAACACCATCTTATGCTAGTCTTTCTCTTCTACTTCAACCTTATTATAACCTGAGAAGTTGTCAAGCATAGACATCATTTTAGATCTGCAACTGTCTGCAATAAATAGTCCATATTAGGAAGAGAAAATTTATCCTTCAAGGACGCTTGATTTAGGTTGCAAAAATCCACATAGATTCTTATTTCTCCATTCTTCTTTTTGATGGGTACTATGTTGGCTATCCAGGTGGAATGATGAATGGGATAAATAATCCTTGCTTTCAACATCTTATCTACTTCTTAGAAGATGGCATCAGCGACCTTAGGATTATAGTTCCTTTGTTTCTGCTAGAAAGGGACTACATTAGACTTTAGTGGAATTTTGTGTTTTACCTTCCCATTTCTATAACTTTTGAAATCTTCATAGCTCCAAGCAAAAACATCTCTATATTCCATAAATAGATTCTTTGTGGCCTCTTTCTCTTTAGGTGAACAACACCTCTGAATGTTAATCAGTTTGGGATTATGAATATCTCCAATGTTAACTCCTTCATATTCACCCATTGTTGGCCCCTTTTCTGCTCTCTTCTGCTTTATGTAAGCATCATGTCTATTAAACAACTTTTCTAAGGCCACAAAATATGGGGGAATGATGTTGCCTTTCAACTGAACTTCTCCATTTTTACCTCATTTCTCAATTACATTAGAGCTTTCATGATCACTTATACTGGACTCATGTTCAAAACTAGACTTGTCATTTTCTATAAAAAGATTTGCAAACTCTTGTCATCACTAAAGACTTGCCAGGATTCTATGTTATCTAGAATGGCAGATCGATACACAATTTTGATTTGGTACTTATTTTCTTGGAAATTTGGGTGAGGAAGTAATAGTGAGGCAAAGAAAACCAAGGAATCAGCTTTGGTATTCATCTCTCTCAGAATTGCTTCAATAGAAAAAGCATCTAAACCTTCAATCTCATCCCGAAATCTGTTCCTGTAATTTTTAAGCTTGTGGTTTTTAACAATATATTGCCCTTTTACTTGCTTTACAATAAGATCGGCATCACCTTGAGCTTTTAAAATCTTTATCCCTCTTTCTTTTGCTGACTTTATTCCCAGTAATAAGGCCTCATATTCTATAGTATTATTCATATTCCCAAATTCCAATTTGAAAGCCATAGGTTCAAGTTCTCCTTCTGGGGATATCAATACCACACCCACTCTAGATCCTGAAGAAGCACAACTTCCATCAAATTCAAGCGTCCATATATTTGATATATCTTTATTTTCATTTGGAATTTTATCACCTTGATTTTCATCAATTTGTTCATTCATGCCTTCTTTAGTAAACAACATACAGTTGCTGAATTCTAGTTCTTGATACAGAATTTGAGCTTTAGGATCATCTAATTTCAACACTGTGAACTTTTCTTTTTCTTTAAGTTCTAGCTTGACTTTCTTATTTCTGATAGGTATCACTACTTGAGACCAATCTAGCTTTATCTCTCCTCCCAAGTCTCGACAAAAACTTTTACTCAATAGTAGTCCATAACTCACTGGGACTTGTTTGGCATCCATAGAATAACATCTCCCATGTACTTTAGTAAGGTTAAGTCCTAATGCTTTGGCTACAGAATAAGGCATAACATTATTCGATGCACCCGAATCTATTATACAATTGCTGAGCTTACATCCATTGATATACAATGAGACATAAAAAGGTTCAAGCTTTTGCCCATGGAAAGTTGCTAAGACCGTAGAATCTTCTTGATTAAACAAACCAGATGACAGGGTTTCATCCTCTTTCTCCACCATTACATTACAATTTGCATCTAATGGGTTTCCTTTACATCAGTCTACCAGTCTTTTTAACCCAGAAGGATGTGACTTTAAATAATCAATAGTGGAAATTTGAACTTTTGACTCTTCACAAAATTGAATGAAATCAAAAGATGTCTTGTCCTTACCTATTTGTTAAATAGATGCTCTTTGATCAATATGTACATTACTTGTTGAAGGACTAGAATCATTTCTGTAAATGCAAGTAGAGGATTGATTCTTCAACTTTTGTCCTCAGGTAAGAACTTTGTACGAAGTTCCATTAATTGTTGCATAACAATCACCTTTTGATTCAGAATCTGATTTTTATTCTAAAAATAAGTTTCTAGAGTCACCATTTGAATAAGAATTGGATTCCAAACAAGGAGTCGCAGTGTTCAATTTATTAGTAGGCAATAATTGCATCATGTGGGTTGTTTTTGGGCAGTTCTCATTGTCATGATTTGTGGTGAGATGAAAGACACAAATGTTTCCTTTCTTTGGTGCTACTTCAATTTGCAATCTAGGTGATGATCCTGTAAGCTGTGGAAGTTTCTTCATTACTTCTTCCAAGTGTATTTTGGTAATTCCATTGGTACAGATTATTAAATCTAGGTAACTTCTTGATGGCCACCAACTCATTTGATAATTTCTATATCATCTCTTTAGATGACATAGTGCTACTAGAACTTCCCTTGGTATGAAGTTCTCTTTTTCATTTTCCTATAGAAATTAAATCATCCTCACACTCAATTGCCTTCTTTTGGGCATCAGCCAGATTAGTGAGATTTGCTATTCTCAGATCATAATTAATATCTGGAGGCATCACACTAATGAAGAAAGTCATCAAATTACCTATAGTTGGCCTAGCAGCATTTGCAATCCGATTGACAATCTTATTGAAACTGGTAGCAAAATCCCTCATGCTCATAGTGGGTTGCTTCTTGATAGAGGTGAGTTGTGTCAATAGGACATGTTCATCTTTGGTAGTTTTAAACCTTGCTTCAAAAGTAGTTCTTAATTTATCCCAATTAGTGATTGAACCATCATCTAAGTGATAAAACTAGTTTGTGGCTGCATCAATAAGAGTTTCCATGAACAATCTTATAGCTATATCCTCATGTCCAACACCTAGGATGTGAGTGGTTGCAAAGAAAGCATTAATATGCTCATCAGTAGTAACTTTCCCATCACCTAAAAATTTGGGGAAATTCTTCCTGGATCTAGCCAAAAGTGGGTGACAAGCGTTCAAGGCTAAGGGTCTTGTTGCCATAGCCCATAGAGTAGCCATGATTGTTCTAGCAATATATGGTGGAAAATTAACAACTAGAGGGGTAGTAACTCTGTGAAGTGCTAACATTTGACAAGTGGAATGTGAAACACTGGTGTCCTAATTTCTAATAGGGGAAGGGGGTCTACTTTGGCTTTTACCTTCACCTTTTCACTTTGGGATGTCTAAAATAGGAAACCTGAGCTCTGCAAGTTTATCAAAGATAGGGTCTTGCCCACCCTATTCCTTGGTACTTCTGAGGAACCTAAATTGTCCCAGGATGTTGGGTCTAGTTTATCTCTAAGCTTGTTGTCTTAATTGTCTTTCTTCTCTTTGGATATCTCTCCTTTGAACAACTCTTTCTAAGACTTTAGTTCTTCCTTCCTCTTCTTCCAATACCTAGTTTGCATTTCCATAATGTTTTGCGTTCCTCCTACATCTCCAAACAAATTTGTTAAGGGAAGAAATTATATCTTCTTGGTCATCTTGAAAACCAAGATTGGGTTGGAGGACTGGAATAATATTTTCATGAGGTAGTACCATTTTCCCTCATGACATAGGCTTTTTGACCAAGCGACTATTTGTCTCCCTAGCAGAGTCACCAAAAATCTATTGGTAAACAAATTGTTCTTTTACATTATTACTCTTTATTGTCCAATTAAGAACAATATCTGATCACAAACAGTTGGAAAGCCCTTTGTGAATAATCTAGCTTTCCTCTGAATTGGTAGGTACAGCTTGTAGAAATAAATTTGCAATGAATTTTGTTTTCTTCCTAAACTACTTTGGGGTATGTTTTTAACTCAAGAATAGTAGAGGAATAACCAAGTTAGACCTAAATAAAATCCAACTTAGGCAGAATAAAACTTCTTGATACTGAAACATATTCATGTACCCACACATCTTATGAATCTATAAATCTATTTGCATACTCTATTGATGCTAAACTAAGCCAAATTTAGATCTAAATTAAAATTGATAAATTGAGAACATTAACAGAATCTTTTCTTTGAATGAATCGTAACAAAACTTATCACATTCATTCATGATCTTGAAAATAGGGGAAATGAAGCTCTGTTCTTCTTTAGTTCTTTGTAAAATGAAAAGGAAACATGAACTAAAAACAATACCTACTGGAACAGAAAATGATTGACATAAAATACCATTTAATTGTCTCTGCAACAAAAAATTACTTCACACCAAAAATTTTCCAACCCTCTATTCATCATTCAACTTCATATATATAGAGTTTGAGAGACGTCCATTACAATAGGAATTTTAATTGGTTCATCTTCTAAGGGTGACAAATGGCAAGGTGCCAATTTTTCATATTACAAATTTACAAAGTTGATAGGAATTGAAAAAGAAATTAAAAAGGAGGCATCATTTGAATCACTTGGACTTCTTCCCCTTTTCAGCTTTCACCTTATATGCCTTGATAGCAACTATAACTGGAACTAGTTCCTCATGACTAGGCATGTGTACACTAGTGAATCTCAAAAGCCACTTTGAATGCTCTCAAGCCAGTCCTTCATAGCATTTAACTAATTTGTCTCTTCTTCCATAGCCACATGTACACATCCAACAAGTGTGTGTAGCTCTACCACTCTGTTTTGACTGCTTGAAGTCATTTCAGACAGATTATTCAAGTATGTGGAGAAGTTGTTCTTCATTTTTTCTATTCCAATAAGAGCTTTCCCTTGCCCACTGGTTTGTGAATCGGTGTGCAATCCTTGCATGAGTTTGAATGCCCTGTCTTGGGTCTTCTTCACCTTCTCTCTATTCATTTAAGTCCTTCAGCTTCTTAAATCATCTCCAGCTTAAATTGCATACTTTGAAGCCATTCGAATAGAGGCTCAATCCCTTTCTTCAAAATCTTTGCTTCAACAACTTCTTTTGCCTTCATTTGGATGATAATTTTGAGGAGAGAAATGCATTCATCACATCTTGGTTTCTCTATGTTCAAAGTATGATAATTAGATATAATGTTATCCTTCTCAGTTTCCAACAAAAGAATAACATTTCCAATTTGATCTATAAGAGTAATTCCATCCGAATTGAGTTTTTCAATCCACTCCTTCCCAATCTAACCAAAATGTCTATCTTTCTGGAGCTGAGAGATGAAAGCTTGCACTTCTGTAGTGGTAGGATTCTCAATAGCAGGCACACCTGTGATAGTTGCCAATGGAACCACTAGTTGCTTGATAAATCTTTTCAATTCTTCTATCTAAGACTTCATCTTGATTTTTGATAATTTGAGGCTCTCCAACTATCCTTCTATCACCTCATTACAAGATCAATTGAGTGCAAAGTGAAGTCATCAAGTGACATATCTTCAATTCTTCCCACTTTATTTGGTTTTGCTATCTCCATGGTCAAGTGCCCTATTTCTGGATTTTGTCCAAGTATAGATAGGGTCTTTTGCTTCTTAGCTTTCACCATCATAGTCCCAGGGTGAACAAGTTGAGACATAATGTCTATCATGTCCCCTTTTCAAATAATTAAAAAATAATAATCTTTGCTAAGGTAGGCAGGCCCAAGAAAGTGAAGTTTCAGAAAAAGGGGGGTTAATCTTTGGAAACCGTTGGACTAATAATGAAAATTATTATTAAAATATGTTTCATTAACCTCTCTTGGACGTGAGTTACAGTTATGCCCTCTTTTAAGGGGTTTGGAGGCATTTTGGGCTGATTCCAGAACTGGATTTTGCTCATTCTTTGTTATTCTTCAAAGGCTGCCAAACCTGTGGAGAAGGAGACCCAAGAATGAGAATTTGCAGGTTTCCAGGGAGACCCAAGAATGGGATTTTGCAGATTTTCAGGAAGGCTAAGGATGGGAGTTTGAAGCCATTCCATGTGCATGCTCATACAGAGTTTGCCTTTGTGCTGAATAGTGCCGATTTGTGGGTTTTTGGGGTTGTTTTTGGTTTGAGTTTGGTGTTTTCAGTTGAGTGTTTCATATCAGCTTGGGTTGCTGCTGTATTTCAGACTTTAAGATGTTAAAATAGAGCTGAATATATGTATTGGGTCATGATTAAACTTCTGAGATAGTTTATGAGTGTTTTTGTAAGGTTTCCGAGCATTTTTGTGTTAATTTCGGGAGCCCGATTGAGCATAGTTTTGTCCTACATTTGTGAGCTGTTGTGTAAAGGCTATACAAATCTGGAAATGTCATTTTGTAGGCTATTATGCTGGTGAAATTTCTGTAAAAATGTCCATTCTCAGATTTATTAAAAATTTGTGAAGTTGTGAAGTTTTTTGGCACTAATTTGGACATACCCGATTTGGGTTTTATTGAAAAATTGGCAGATCTTTGTAATATTGGTCGTTTGATTTTAAAGGTCTGATTTGAGGCTAGAAATATCATACAAAATTAGAAAATGGACATTTCAGTGGTATCAGAGCCATGATCTTGCCAGCCTAAGGGTTTGTAGAAGTTTTCATGTCAGTTTTGACAACTACTCAGATCTTGCACGTTAGTTTTGACAACTACCCAGATCTTGCATGTCATAATTTATGGTTGCATGTTGCTTCTAATCAATTGCATGTCAAAATTTATGGTTGCATTCTACTTCTAATCATTTGCATGTTAGTTCTTGGTGAATTTGGTGGTTGTAGAAGTTTGCATGTCATTTTTGACAACTACCCAAATCTTGCATGTCAGTTTTGACAACTACCCAGATCTTGCATGTTAGTTTTGACAACTAACCAGATCTTGCATGTCAGTTTTGATAACTACCCAAATCTTGCATGTCAAAATTTATGGTTGCATTCTACTTCTAATCATTTGCATGTTAGTTCTTGGTGAATTTGGTGGTTGCATGTTGCTTTTAATCAGCTGCATGTCAAAATTTATGGTTGCATGCAACTAAGTGAAAGAGAAAAAAGATATTTCCAGCGAGAAAAGAATAAAGAAACTTTGATCAAACCTCTAGTTGAAAGTAAAAGTAAAAAATCCAAGGAAGGGAAAAGTATGCCTGATCCAGATGAGATGGCAAAGAAATTCTTCCAAGACATCCAAAATACTCAGAAGCAAATTGTGGATAGTTTGGCAGAAACTAGAGAGGCTTTGCGAATATTGACAGAAAAACTACAAGGAGTTGCATCTATTAATGAGAAAGGGAGCACTTCAGAGGAGCCAAGAAATCTGAAATCCACACCATCTAAATCAACCAAAACTATTTTCTTGCCTGCAGATGAGCCACCAGTACCAAATCCAGCCATTAATCCTATGGAAGAGGTTACAGGTAACTTGATTACATTAAGAGCTACTTATAATGGCTTAGATGATGACTTTCATAGTTCGGTTCCTTTTAGAGAATATGTGGATATGATGAACACTTTGATGCCCAAGAAAGAGTACAGAAGGGAGCATGACATAAGTGGAAGAGAGCTCAAAAATAAAATAAGCAAGTTTATAGCACCTACTTTTGATGGAACAAAAAAAATTTCAGCTAGAGCATGGCTACAAAAATTACAGACCTTCTTCACACTTAACCCCATGAAGGAGAGTGATGTTGTTCAAATTGCAAGTCTACACTTGGAAGATGTAGCCTATGATTGGTGGTATCATGGAATGACTACTCAAGGTCATGATCAGGTAACTACATTTGATGATTTTAGTCAAAGAGTGATAGATAGATTTGACCTCAAGGATGATGATTATGAGGACGTTGTTGTGCATGATGGTGAGATACCAGGTGTAGATGAGCAGACATTGATCATTCATGACTTTTCTGAGAGAGAGTACCAGGCATAGTTAGATGCTTCGTCACATGAGGTTGAGGCTAGTAGTACTTCACATGATTTATCCCACCAGCTGAAGGTGAGTGAAGATAGTATTGTCACTACATTATCTCATCATGACAGGTATGTGGAGTTAGTTGGTATTGGTCATATTACTCAAGCGAGGATTTTGCTTGAGTTACCAGCTAATTCTAGTTTACAGATATGGACTCGAGATTGTTATATTGGCATTTGGGGTTCGGTTGACTGTAAATCTTTAACACTTTTTGGTAGCAGTGATTGTTTGGGTGCTACCATGGATTTGATTAGCAGATTGCATGGTGTTGTCTTTTCTTGTGCCAGGAGCTTATCCGATGTTGGTATTAGTTTTTATAAACCGGTGTTGGGCTTTGTTCATATATCCAGTTGACCATACTTTCTCGAATGTGTTGATGATATTTCATATTTGGCAGTGTGTACAGATGAGTCCCAGGATCATATTGGCATTGATGACATCCAGGAGGATGTAGTGGGTAGTTTTGAAGACTTATTTTCCTTGGGTACAAAGTAGTTGGACAGCAGTGCTAATGTTTTTGATACTCCGTATGTTGATATGAGCTTTAGATTTGATTCACAGGGTATGGATTGTAATACTCTAGAGACTAGTGACTTTGAGGATACTCCTTTAGACAGTGCATCAGAGGAGGTTTGTAGGAGACAGTCAAGCCAATGCCATCATGTGTCTAATCAGTTAAGATTTAGTGATCGAGACATTGCTATCACTTGCCAGCATTTTGATGTTGCTCATCAGTTGTTAGCAGTTTATGGATGGGGTTCTCCTACTAGTGATGAACAAGAAGGCAGTTATCTTTCCTTGATAGAGATCCACTCTTTATGGGAGGCTATTCAGATTTTGAGACAGAATTATATGCAGTTGGTAGCTGACAGAGATTATCTTATGGAGTGGGGTAGTACAGCATATGATGCATTGTTGGCCAAAGAAGATGAGGTGAGTGAGCTTACTGAGCAGCTTGAGGTAACTTCTGAGATTCTTGAGAGTACACAGTTGGCTTTCAAGGAGTCATAGTTTCATTTGGCTAAGGTGACCATGGAGTTAGAGCGGCTACAGTCTTTACCTGATTCTATAGTCACAAGCTGTGGTGTTTGGTGATCCGAGGATGTCCATGGCCGAGATTGTCAGAGACAGTGGAGATGGGGATGCATCCATCCTTGATACTAACATTAGCATATCAGGTTCATTCCCACTAGAGTTAGGTTCAGTTGAGTTGGGTTTTGTAGCAGATTGTTGTATGCCTGACATGGTGGTGGCCTCTAGTACGGATGGCATAGAGACTAGAGATGTATCAAAGAGCATGTGTGATGTTGGTGAGTCGATAGTTGGCATGGTTCCTGCTAGCAATACTACTCCCTTGGTGATATCTTCAGAGGTAGTAGTCAGTTCCAACATGGTTAATGATCAATTGCAGTTAGTTTCATCTGGATTACAGTCTGAGCCACTGACTGAGATTGGCGCATTCTATCGGCATTACACTATGAGGTACGCTCATCAATTTACCTTTGATGACCATGTTGATGAGATTATGATATAGATATGTACTTTGATTCCTAGTTCTTATCATCAGTTATGGAATAGTTTGATGCCTCAGGATGAGAGTTGTGATGGGTATGACATGGTGATAGGTCTTGCAGTTGATAGCTTGATAATACATGACTTAGAGTAGGAGTTTTGGAGTGATGCTTCAATAGGGTATGTACATCAGTTAGCAATTGATCCTTGTGTTGAGGAGTTGATGGCAGGAAAATTTGGTTTGGGTTCCATTTCTTGTTGTTTATCTTGTGATGGCTTTTCACCATCAGGGGTGCATGGGAGTTATGGTTATGAGATAGTGGTCGATGATCTACAGAGTTGTGTTGACTGCAGGAGTTGTATAGTGTGTGGATTCTCCATACTTGGTATAGTTTCATATGAGAGCATTCACCATTGTTGCAGAGTTGGATTGTACATTCCATATAGGCCAGTGGGATGCGTTGATGGTATTTATTGTGTTGGCAGTTTGATTTGTCCACTTTACTTGGGTTCTAATTTTCTAAGAGTTTGTGTCTCGTGGGTTTCTGATTGTGGTAGTGGTGATTTTGGAGTTTAGTTGAGCTGTAATTGTCAGTTTGATTATGGATTCCTCTTGGTCATATTGCAGAGGATATTGCAGGAGCCTATGTTATTTGGTAGTAGTATAGTTCATGACTACATTTGGGATCCAGGTGGATTGATTGGTTTATTTTTCAGCCATTGCTTGAGGACAAGCAATTTTTGGGAGGGGAGGACTCGTTATGTCCCCTTTTCAAATAACTAAATAATACTAATCTTTGCTAAGGCAGGCAGGCCCAAGAAAGTGAAGTTTTAGAAAAAGGGGGGTTAATCTTTGGAAACCGTTGGACTAATAAATGAAAATTATTATTAAAATATGTTTCATTAACCTCTCTTGGACATGAGTTACAGTTATGCCCTATTTTAAGGGGTTTGGAGGCATTTTGGGCTGATTCTAGAACTGGATTTTGCTCATTCTTTGTTATTCTTCAAAGGCTGCCAAACCTGTGGAGAAGGAGACCCAAGAACGGGAGTTTGCAGGTTTCCAGGGAGACCCAAGAACAGGAGTTTGTAGGTTTCCAGGAAGGCTAAGGATGGGATTTTGAAGCCATTCCATGTGCATGCTCATACAGAGTTTGCCTTTCTGCTGAATAGTGCCGATTTGTGGATTTTTGGGGTTGTTTTTGGTTTGAGTTTGGTGTTTTCAGTTGAGTGTTTCATATCAGTTTGGGTTGCTGCTGTATTTCAGACTTTAAGATGTTAAAATAGAGTTGAATATATGTATTGGGTCATGATTAAACTTCTGAGATAGTTTATGAGTGTTTTTGTGGTGTTTCCGGGCATTTTTGTGTTAATTTCGGGAGCCCGATTGAGCATAGTTTTGTCCTACATTTGTGAGCTGTTGTGTAAAGGCTATACAAATCTGGAAATATCATTTTGTAGGCTGTTATGCTGCTGAAATTTCTATAGAAATGTCCATTCTCAGTTTTATTAAAAATTTGTGAAGTTGTGAAGTTTTTTGGCACTAATTTGGACATACCCGATTTGGGTTTTATTGAAAAATTGGCAGATCTTTGTAATATTGGGTGTTTGATTTTAAAGGTTTGATTTGAGGCTGGAAATATCATACAAAATTAGAAAAGGGACATTTCAATGTCCTTAGTAGGTACACTCTCACCTTTTCTTTTCTTCTTCCTTTCTAAGGTGTCTTCTAACTAGGACTCTGTACCAATCACCTTAGAAGCTTTCTTGAGTGACTCTATGCTAAACATCTTCTTCTTTACTTGAGTCATTGCTACTGTAGTGTTAGAGAAAGGATTCTTAGGATCTTGAAAAAGAAGACTAGATGAACTCAGGGCTTTCTCTTCCTCTTGAGTTTCCTTCACAGCTTCATCAGATTTAGTAGACTCGTTAGTACTACTATTTTCATCTCCAATTTCCACTATCTGAATGGGGGAACCAGTTGGCTTCAAAAGAGAAGCACTCATTGATGGAATAGGGCTATGATGAGGGGATAAAATCAGATAAATATGAGGAGAAGGGACTGGAGTAATATGCGGAGATGGAGCTGGAGTGATATGAGGAAGTAGAGTTAGAGTAGGGGCACCATTCTTTGGCTCCTTTGTTTTCTTTTCTTTAGTATCATCTTGGGTTCTAATAACTGGCAGAGGGCCACCTTGACAAGTTGAAGCTATTTGGATGTTCTTATCTGGTGGTTGATCACCTCCTCCTATAGGTAGAGCTGGACCTTGAGTAGTTGTGGTTGTTACATTGGGCGTGGCACTTTGAGAAGAAGTAGGAGTAGCAGCGGCTAGAGAAGCTTGAGTAGTCTTGCCCTTACTCCTACCTTTTTTAGCTATCCACTCAACCCATTTTCTAGTTCTTTTGATGACTCAAGCCATCATAATATCAAAATCTTCTTCTATATCCACATAAGGCTTAGAACTGATAGGAGTATTCCTTAATTTGGCTAAATATGTATTACTATACATATTTTTCCCATCATGTACTAGTCCTTTTACATTAAGATCAATGCCATATGTCTTTATCTATTCCACTGTAAGTTTGGCAAATGCATGATAACAGCTCTCCAACTCAGCTCTACAATCGGCCCAATAATCTTCTATAGTAGTAACATGCTTGATTACACTCCCAATTTGAAGTACATCTCTGGCATACCCATTTGGGTCAAACATGAGCCTCACAACTTCATATTCTTCTAATGTGTACTTGTTCTCGAATGCCTTGAGCATGTTTTTGGCATCTAATTGGGATTTAGAACTGTAGGCCCCAACTTTTATGGGAAATTTGTATCTCTTTTTCCTCAAACTATTGCTTAGCACATTCACCTAGATTTCTTGTCTCATGATCTCAATGAGCACGATCATGTCATCTAGATATCTGGGCAGCTTCAGGGGAAATCCATCAGAAGTTGCAAGACATAAATATGAAAAGGATGAGAATTGGATGAAATAACTACCAAACTGACTAATGGCTACCATCGCTTCTAGGTTGAATCTCCTCTTCGGACACCCTTGGAGTTCCCTGTAAATCCTCATTGTAAATGCATCATTAACTTTGATATACTTTGCATAACTATTCTATAATTGCAAGCATGGGTAAAATTCATAACTCTTTACATCATCTGGAAAGTTCTCTATTCTAGGAAGGCTTGGCCATAATTGTACAGAAGCTAACATAGATATTAGGAAAGAAGGCATGTAAAATGAATTATAGAACTTTGTCACACTTAGAGCTCTAGATAGATGCTCACTTACCTCATACACCCAGTCAACATACTGTGTATCTGAGAAAATGATTTGCACGAAAAAGAAATAATGTTCTAGAAAATTAAGTGCTTCAACCTCACCTTTCAATCTATGCAAAAGAACTAAAATTTCCATGATCTTGGGCTTGAGATCAGTGCCAAAAAGGGTTTTAGGAATTTTATTCTTAGCTCCCCTTGGTTTTTGAAACCAAGATCTCATAATCTCTTTCTGCCATACCATTTTCTTCAAAGAGAATTCTGACATAGCTCCTCCTACTATCAATTCAAAGAATTCTTCTCGCTCTGGAATCTGGAGACAATTGACTAGTGCTTGCCTATCAATTGAGATTGACACCATTTCATCAGGCAGTAAGATTTTCTTTTTATCTAGGTTATAGTGATTGATGCATTCAATAATTAGCTCCAAGGCTTGTATTGCTACTGGAAATCCTATTGCTTCTTCCAGTCCACTTCCTTAGAGTTTCTCCATTATGGGATGGATTGGTTCCGTCCTCAACCTTCTTTGCAAATCTTGCATGTCAAAGAAACAGAGTGAAGTGTCTGTAATATTCTGCCATGTAGACTTGATTCCACCCAATCTATCAAATCCAACAAATCTTGTTGCCATCTTGACTGAGGTAGAGATAAATTGGAAATCTTAAAACTCAAAATAGGATAGAGAGTGGAACTTTGTAACTGTGGGAATTTTGGAATCAATAATCAACTCAATAGCATAACAGTTCAAATAAGTAAGCAGTTTGAAAATCCGTTATGTTCATCTCTATATAGAAACTCCAACCCACCCGTTAATCTTTAAGATCCACGCCACACAAATGAATTAAATGATAAATCCATTAAATCAGTAAATGTGAAGGTTACAACAGATTCTTTCTTGTCTTTTCACTATTTCTGTTGGCCCAATGGTTACTTTCCTTTATTACAGTTTTACTTTCTCATTTTTCACCAAGCTGTGGAGAATTAAAAATAGAGTACTCCGTGAGTAAAAATTCACTCAGCTAGATTTTGCATAGAATACCTTCCTAAATGTGATCAACTTGCTTTCATTATCTTTTTTTTTAGCCTCCTGTAATTGATTTGTCAAATAACCATGCTTGCAAGAGTGATTTTCCATTGGATGCAAAAAACTACCTTCAAGGCTAGAAACCCCACAAAGGAGAAGACAATTTCTACTTTTCCACTTTTGCCCTCTTTTTAACTTCTCTACCCTACTCACTTTACTTCAGGCCTTTAGAAAATATAAAAGTGACTTTGAAAGTGAAAAATGGGACCCACTGACTTATTTTCGCAAATGCCTTTTTGAAAAACTAGCTTTTCGGTTCAAAGTTCGCCGAGGAGAACCTGTTTTGGGGTTTTTTGCCAAATCTTATTTTGATCATCTTATTGAGTTTTGAATGATTCCTATAGTAAAAATGTGACAATACTTGAATGATCAATCCATAATATAAACTTATTCTCCTTCTTCAAGCTCACAAACTGTACTCATAAATTTCTGTGGACTTTCACCTTCAGGGTGCAAAAATCCACCAAGGAGAAGACAAAACTAAATTTTGCACAAATTCGATTTTCTTTATGTTTGGATCAAAATGAGCTGCAAGTAAATCCATCAGAGATAATATAATTGAGGAATCTTCATTGAGCAAGGTTCTAAGCTACCCACAAGACTCATGTTGATAAAGAAAACCCACTTGGTTATGTAATGTGGGGGAAGGGATAAAATGGAAACCCGATGGAGATACTTATCACTTAAGGAGGAAAGGACCAATTGACTTGACCAAACTAGACATGATGCAAGTTAAATTTCCACTTTTACAAGATAGGCACAGGATTAAAAGTGGGGCAACAACTGTTCAAGATCTTGGTCAAAGACATTAAATAACCTACATATGTAAATCATTTATCTTAAGTTAGCCAAAAATTACATGATATATATGTTACAAATTATGTAGAAGACAAAAATTACATGATGCATTCATCGAAATCATTATATATATTTTAATTCCTTGCCTCTAATTTATGTGTGGTAGCTATGCAATATCATTATACATACTCCATGACAATAGAGTTCAATACATAATAACTTAATTATAAAAGCATACAAGTCAAAAAAATTTCTATAAATAAATGATGACCCCATCATACTTGACATTGATCATATGTCAACATACATTTCATTGATCATGTCATTGATCATCATCTTCATCCATATCATCATCATCATCCTCCTTGTCACTTTGATCATCATTGTCACCACCGCCATCTTCATCACCATCATCATCATCTTCATCACCATTATCATGATCATCATCATCATGACCATCATCACCTTGATCAACACCATCTTCATCAACATGATCATGATCATGATCATCCTCACCATCATCGTCAACATCATTAGAATCATCATCAGTATCATCTTCTTCTTCTTCATCATTGGGTAACTATCATTCGTGATCATTATTTACTTCATCTTCTAATTCTTCAATATCTTCTTCTTCCATTACATTATAATTTACATGTGTTTCTCTTGGATCATGTCTAACAAAAAATGACAAACCCAGTTTATGTGGAATGCCAAAGTAAAACATTTTCTCACATTGACTTTGAAGAACATTGGGCTCATCTCCAAGCGACTCAAATGATCTTGTATTAATCATTGTAAATTCACTATTATGTTTAATAAAAATCATATCAAAATAATTTTGATTTAGTCGTAGCCTATACCATTTGACAAAAAATATTACTAAATTAAATTAATTAAAGTTGCACTGAAGTATATCATCCAAAATGTCATAGTATCAATTTTCAGATTGTTGAGGATGCATGTCATTTCTAGACGAAATATGAGTGACCTCGAAGACTGCACTTATCCCATAATCACAACTTTTCTTAGTTTAGTCTAACTTTTTAATGCAAAATTTATGACCATGGTAGTACATAGCTTTGTGGTATTTGATCTGTAATTATTCAAACATGTCAAGATTATTTATATTGATTTGTGAGTTGATATTAAACTTATGGGTCATGAATAGTAATATTTTACGTACTTTTCTATCTCTTAATCCATGTGCTAGATCAAGTACCATTGGTATAATATTGAAATCTCTATTACAATAAGCTTCTTTAACCAATGATGCAACATCGTCCCATGTTAGTGAGCGACCATTTTCTTGAGATTGTTGAATTTATGCCATCATCCAATTAGAATTGTTTGCAATATACAAATGTAGTGCATCCCACTCATGACCAACTATAAAGAAAATAACTAGACTAGTTAAAAACAACTTATATTGATGATGGATAAGATTTAATTAACTACAATAACATCTTATAATTACCTCACTTTCCTCAATCTACCTTTCTCCATCATGTACTCCTCTTCAAATATGTTAATGGAGTTAGGATCCCAAATGCGATCTACATTGAACTTTGATGAAAATTTGGAAAGATATTCACTAATGTACACCATGATCTAGTATACCATATATCCCTCTACCATAGAAACCTTAGGATATTCTCTTTGTTGAACCAAGCCCTTCATAAATTTCAAGTGCATCTTAACCATCCACATTGACCCAGTTTGTATAGATCCACACAATTAAATCTTCTCAACTTATACATCATTCCCTATAGATCTCTCTATATATACATCATTTAGAACAAATAAAACTGAAAGTTACCATCTCCAAGGAACGTGGTTGTCTTCATGTCTAATTTCATGTACATTTCTGCTCCATTGATGAATGGCCCCAATTTTGATTGAGAATTGGGTTTCAAAATTATGTTAATGGGATTGGAATACTCAAGTTTTAAATCATAGTCTACTTGCCATCATTGCAAAAAATTAAGCTGTATAAAATCTGATGATTGGGTTCTGTTAATATAAGCTGTAAATTTCTAAGTGAGGCTTGTTTGGTTTTGGGTGCAGAAATACAGTGCAAAATAGTAATCTCTTGGATCACTAGAGAATGGCACAAATGAGTTCAAAAGTCTCATGTCATCCACTCTTACCTTTGCAATAGCAGTTCTTAAAATAGCCACTGGCAGTTTGTTCACTAGTTCGCTCCCTAAATATTTTGTACGCTCATCCTCAACGACAATGTTCTCCAACTCGCCAGCAGCTACTATCTGCGAATGCTTGCAGTCAAATGGATCGTCCGAGAAGCTGCTTATTCATATTGCCATCACAGTTTAGCTTTGAGTTAGACAAGTTCAAACATGGCTACCATCCACTAGTTGCAATTTGAACAATGCTTGGTCTAATGGCAATCATCCATCAATTAGCATCTTAGGCATAGACGGCTTAAACATCACACATTAAGGTTTCATTTATAGATTAAAAGTGTTAAATAGTCAAAGTTAACTTGTTTTTCCAAGACTAATTTTTCCATTAGTATGTGGTTAAGGGTTGACTACTTTAACATCATTGGACGCAGCTCAATGCTCGAAATGAACACACAATGATTTTGTTCTGTCTGAGCATTGCGAGCGAGGGATAAGCCCAGATTCTCACTTTTGGCAGCCAAGATGATCTTGTAATAATATAACGTGGTACTGGTTAATTAGATAAGTTGAGACTCCACCACTTGATTCCCTCGATAAGTAAAAGAATCTTGCGCAAGGAGTTGTGGAATCAGGAGTGAAAGATGCTCTTACTAGATAATTCTGTTGGGGCTTCACAGGAATCATTTAACAATATTTCTTCACTGCCAGGTTAGGAAAATAGGCCAATTTCAAATATTGCACATAGCAGGTATCTGAGCGCACCATAGAAATGTTGTGATCAGCTTTAATGAAGGGGGAATAGAAATTCAGTGTTGAGAGTTCACATCTGTGAGATTACCATTGGCGCCACATCTGATGTTAAGAAAACCTGCACAGGATTAAAATAGATTATAAGCATCTATTATTGATTGTGTGAAATATGGAGAAGAAATGAGAAAATGGGACTACCGTCTGGATCTGACTATGTGAAACTCAATAATCCAATGAACGATATGATGAGTAGCAAGCACACGCGGCTTGTTAATTCCATATTCACCATCCTTTGGACCTCCTCAATTTCAGGTTGAACACATAATAGTTCCACAACAATAATTTTACTCTTACGAAGATAGCTTCCAAAAAAAATTCTTGCTTTGCAGGTTGATAGAGTGAGGTCTATATATGAGAAAATAGTTATCGTTTTATAACTTGTCAGGTGAAAATTGGAAATTGCCTTCAAGATGTAGGCGAAGATTCCATGTTATATCCAAGTGACAATAACTGCTAGAAAGCGTGTGGGGTAGAATTTGAAGACCTAATGGTTTAACTGATACACTAGAAGGGTTAGAATATTTCAGCCTTGCAGTGGGCCTAGCCATTACTAGCCAATAGCATGAGACTGATGCATAACAGTGGCCCCAAACTATTGGCTAGGAGTGGCTGGGCCCATTGGAAGCCACAAATAGTCAATGGTTCTAGTGTGCCAATTAAGCCTGGCCTTTGAAGACTAGTCCACAAGCCTGGCCTTTGAAGACTAGTCCACAAGAGTTCATTGTTCCTTGCATCATTATTTCACCTAATTTTAGAGGACTTTAAAATGTATAGTTTTAGTCAAACATATTGTTTAATAATACTTGATGTCATTAAATATATGGATAAATAAGCATTTTTGTTTTTGTTTTGAATATGAGAAATCAAATGTATAGTTTTAAGTCATTGTTTGATGGTATATGACCTTATTAATATATCATAAGTTCTAAAAAATCTATTGATTGTGAGATCAAATTTGATCTAAATATAACTACAATAAGAGGGAGCTACATGATCCAAAAAATGTACTTCACTTAAACAATTTTTATATTTATCAATTAATTTTAAAGTCAAAAAACTAATTGATATGTGACTTTTAAATTAATTAATAAATTTGCAAAATACTCATATCAAGTCAATCTTTTAGGTTGTATAACCACTCTTATAGTAGCTACTCCCATGCCTATTCCAATACTCCTAGATTGGAGTAAAGCACCTAATTGACCATACCCCTAGTCATCAAGGACCTAATTTTAAACATCTTAATGACACCCTAGCAACATGCTTTGCGATTTATTATGAGATAGTTGATCTATGCTTATGATAGAGATTGGAGATATGTTATGTCACATTATGTGGTTAAGATACATTTCTTATGATGGACTTTACATCCTTTCATATATCGATTATGGACATTATGGATTTCTAACACCATAGCCCATTTAGGACTTATACTATTATATGACATATCATGATATTATGTGTAGAAATATGTACTCATTGGTGATCCAGACTATGGAAGAACAAGTGGAAAGGCCTCTATAATATTCATTGATTTGGAAATGGAACCATGATCCACATAGGCACCTTGAGCATAGAATTCCTTAAATAGAGAAGTTAGTTACCCAAATTGGGATTTTGGGGATTCTTATATTTTAGTTTCTTTGGTTTGAGGATGCTTTAATTTCATCTTTATTGAATTGCAGTTGTACATCTATATATACATGTTTACTGAAGTATATATGGGTACACGTATATATGCCCAAGTAAAAATGTATATATGTATTTGTGTGTGTATGTTAGCATTGGATGTCATTTCTTGCATAAATAATAGAATATAATTGGACTAGTAAAATAAAATAAATAAAAGAAGTAAAAGATATATCAAGAGATTTGAACCTTGAACGTGTCGCTCATGCAATCTCACCTTCAACCCACACACCTAGATAGCTCTTCAAGGGTCCGCCATGAGAATGAAACCTTGAACTTATCACTAAACAAAGAATTGAAAGACTTTTTAAACGAAAAAATAATCTCAAGGTTTGAACCTATGATTTTTGGGGAAAGATCATACAAATCAACCATCACACCACAAGATGCCTTTGAGGATTAACCTGCTAGAACATCTTGGTATTGGAAACTAAAAGGATTTATTAAATAAATTTCATAAAACATAAACTAATGTGGAATTTAATAAATTAAACTTCAATTACGTGTCAGGTGCAATGGGCACAACCAATACGATGACATTTTTCTTTATGAAATAAGAGGTTTCCTTAAAATAAAAAAATAGGAAAATTAAGGCCAAAAGCATAGTCAAAATTATTTATTCAAACAAGGAGAATTTGGAGGAACGAGTAGTAGAAGTATAATCAAACCAAACCGGGGCTTGGGAAGATTGGAAGCTTGTAAACAAAGACATAATCAATCTCATTTCATGTGAAGAGATGTAGGTTCCATCTCCTTCCATTCCTTCCTATCAATCAATTAATTTAATCAAAAAAGTTTGATAATTACATGTACATTTGATTGCTTGTTTTATGCTATGTGCAACTTTATTTATCTAGTCTTCATGTGTCATTTTGGGGAGAAACATCTTTCATGTTTTCTTTTGGTTCATTGATAACTTCCTATGATTTGAATTCCTTGAAAAGGGATTAATGAGGGATTCTCAACTTGGAGATTTAGCCTACGAATGACAAAGACTACACTTGATCGTACCTATTCTAGAAATTCAATTCATAGCATTAGACACACACATGTACATGTATATGTATATGTATATACATATATATTTATATCTATATAAATGTATACATACATACATACACATATATGTATGTATGTATGTATACATATATATGTTGGAAATATAGATAGAGTAACTGGGGTGGGGGAGTGAATCAGTTAGCACAAAAATATTTTCACAGACCCTTTGATGTCTTAAAACATAAACTGTTGCAACTTGGCAGTCATAATGAAAAATGTTGTAACTCGGTAGATGAACTTGTCAACTTATTAAGCATTCATAAAGATTTAACATGCATGCATAAAAGAAATAACATGAATACAAGAGACACCAAATTTAACATGGAAACCCAATATGGGAAAAACCACCAAGTAACTAGCTACCAATTTTCACTCTTCTGAAGTGAGCTCTATTAGGAGCCAACTTGGTTAAAGGTTACAAAACACATTGTTAGGTGTGACCCTGTTAGAGGATTTAATCACCATATTAGGAGTGGCCTTGCTAGAGGTCTTTAGAACAATTCAACTGAATTGTCACCTTGTTAGAGGATTTGTAAAATGGTTGTTAAACCAACTCTATTAAGAGATTTGGATATCACTGCTACAATAATGAAAAATAACAATGAAGTGATCTAAATGAGATGCAACTTATCTTTGCTGATACAGATCTCTTGTCTGCTTCAATAGATCCTCACTGATCAAATACAACTTTTCTGCTCTTCAAAGATATCTAATCCTTCTCCAGAATTCGCTCACACTTTCCACATAATCAAAAAACTTGCATGCTCACTCATACATACATACATTAAATTCACAACTTGACCTTTTATTTATACCTTACAAATTTGTCAAGTCAGCTACATTACAAGTACATTAACTAATAATCATTGCACCAGTCAGCTACAAATATTATATTAAACAAAAACTTTATTTCATAAAATAATGAAATCCTTCATTGGCCAACCATGCTTGGTAAACACTGCAACAGAAACAATTTTCAATGTTGACCGACTGAAGCTCGATAAATATTGTGAATTCTATGAAATTCTTTTGCTACCGAGTGAACTTGGTAAGAATTGAATTTCCTTCACCGACCTTGTGAGCTCAATGAGAACTTTATTCTACTACACTTTCCTTTGATGATCGAGTACGGTCGGTAGACACTGAGTTTCCTTTGCCAACCTTGAAAGCTTGGTAACAACTGTCTGCACAAGGTAAAGTTTGAGAATGCTCGGTAGATAGTGTAAACTTTCTTGCTAACCAACTGAACTCAGTAGACTTTGTCTGATAACTAGTATGACATTTGTGTAACATCAAAGACAACACACAATTGAACAATTGTATCCAACAATCTCCCTCTTTGGCATTAATGGCAACACAACATGTCATAGCAGAATAAAATTTGAAAACAAATCTTTACTTGACAAACTGTTTCTCCTTCTTTCATTTCAATCCACAAAACTCCTCAAATATAGTAATCTCCCTCTTTCATAGTAATCTCTCCCTCTTGTATAAATTCTCTTTTACTTGGTTGCAAATTTCGAAAAGATACGACAAATAGTATACTCTCCCTCTTTGACAACATATGCCAAAGACAACACAAACCAAATGAGTAACAATGTACCTCAAGTACTAATTCATATGCAATATTTCCATGACTATCTTGCATCAACTAAAAGATCTTTGACTTGATACTTGTTGATGCATCACTAAAATTTCATTTTAGTGAGCTTTAGATAGGGGAATGACCCCTAACTTACCACTTAAATAAAAGAATGCATCCTTAGGTAAGGGCTTGGTGAATATGTCAGCAATTTGTTCCTTTGTATAGACATTTTCTAATCTGATCTCCTTATCCTACACCAATTCTTTGACAAAATGATATTTTATTGCAATGTGCTTAGTTTTTGAATGCATCACTAGATTTTTAGAAATGTTGATTGCACTTGTATTATCACAAAACATAACAATAGGTTCTTTGATTCCAACCTTCATGCCTTCGAATAATTCCTTGAACCAAACAATATTAGAATAGTTTATTTTTGCTGCAACATACTTTGCTTTGGCTATAGATTGAGATGTGCAATTTTTCATTTTACTTGTCCAAGAAACCAACCTTTTTCCAAGAAAGAAAGCTCCTCCACTTGTACGTTTTCTATCATCAATGTTTCCTGCCCAATCTACATCAGTAAACACTTTCAAATCCATATTACCTCCAAATTTGTACCATAATCCATAATCTTTAGTTCCTTTCAAGTATCTGATGATTCTTTGATTGCCATCATGTGATTTTCTCTTGGTCTAGCCAAAAATCTAGCTACAATACCAACTGCAAGGTCAATATTAGGTCTTGTATGAACTACATACTATAACTTTCCAATCATAGATCTATACAATGTCTGATCTACTTCCTTTGATTTATCATACTTGGTAAGCTTCAATCTAGTACACATGAGAGTTCCGACTAGTTTACAATCCTCCATACCAAACTTTTTTAGTATCTCCTTGATGTTTTTTGACTAAGTAATATAGATCCCATTCTTGCTTTTCTAAATTTGAAGACCAACAAAGAATTTGATCTCCCCAAACATAGACATCTCAAATTCCTTGCTCATTTGCTTTGAAAATTCTTTGCAAAGATCGTCATTACTTGTGAATAAAGTATCATCTACAAATATTTCTGACAAAAGAATCTTATTATTTGGTCCTTCCTTGATATACAAGCTATTTTTATCATTAGTTCTCTGAAAACCAATCTGAATAAGATGGTTATGCAATCTTTCATACCATGCTCTAGGGGCTTGTTTTAGACCATATAATGCTTTGTGTAATTTGCACACCATGTCCTTCTTGTTTGGATCAATAAAACCTTCAAGTTGTTCAATGTATACTTCTTCTTCTAGAATACCATTAAGAAATGCAAATTTGACATCCATTTGATATACCTTAAATCCTTTATGTGCAGCATATGCAAGTAAAGTCCTGACTCCTTCCAATCTTGCAACAGGAGCAAAAGTCTCTGCATAGTCTATTCCTTCCTCTTGAGAGTAACCTTTGCACACACATCTAGCTTTTTTTCTTGATACCTTACCATCTTCATTCTTATTTTTGAATACCCACTTAGTTCCAATCACATTTTTATCTTTAGGCCTGGGTACAATAGTCCATGTTTTATTTTTCTCTATTTTCTCTATTTCTTCATTCATAGCCTCTATCCAACTTTCATTTCCTAATGCATCTTTGACACTTCTAGGTTCAAAATCAACAAGTAAACAAGTACCTTTCAACTTACTTCTTTTCATAGTGCCTTTAGATTTATCTCCAATGATATGGTCTTGTGCATGATGCCTCCTGACATACTTGGCTAATATAGGTTCCTTACCTTTTGAACACTTTTCATTTTTATCCTCTTGTAGTTCATCTTTAGATTTTGGCTGTTCTAGCTTAGTAGACATTAGTTCAAGTCCTTCAGACTTGGTAGACACTAGCTCGATAGCAAAAAAATAGGACTTGGCTTCTTGTAGCTCAATTTGAACTTCCTGCAACTTGGTTACAAAAGACTCGGGGGTATAAGATTCCTAATTAACTGATGTAACTAGTACTATATTAGGTTCAATGAAAACAAATTTCTTGTAATCTTTAGGTTCCCTTTTGCTCTCTTCTTTAGTCCTTTCTGCAAACTCATCAAATTTCACATGTGCACTTTCTATAACTTTGTGAGTAGATAAATTCAAACATCTATATGCTTTTCTTTTGCAAGAATAACCTAAAAATATTCCTTTATCACCTTTCACATCAAATTTTCCTTTTCTAGATTCTTTTAGAATGTAACATTTGCTTCCAAATACTTTTAGGTAACTCACATTAGGTTTATAGCCATACCATAACTCATAGGGGATTTTGAATAAATCCTTCTTCAGCTATACTCGGTTCAAGTTATGAACTGCAGTACTGATAGCTTCCTTCCTGTATTTGATAGAAATGTTCTTTTCAATCACTAAGGTTTTCGCATAGTCCATGATAGATCTATTTCTTCTTTTAGCTATACCATTTTGCTCGGGAGTTTTAGGTGTTGATACTTGTCTTTTGATTCCTCTTTCAATGCAAAAGTTATTAAATTCATGGGAGATGAATTCACCACCTCTGTCTGACCTCAAACATTTCAGTCTTTTGCCTATTTCCTTTTCTACTCTAGCCAAATACCACTTAAATTTCACAAATGCTTCTGATTTCTCTCTTAAGTACATGACAGTCATCATTCTTGAGTAATCATCAACAAAAAGAATGAAGAACTTTTCTCTAGTATAACTTTCAATTCCAATGGGTCCACACAAATGAGTATGCACAATTTCTAAAATTTCTTCAGACTGATAGTTTTTTCTTCTAAAGCTAGTTTTTCCCATCTTACCAATCTGACAATTCTTGCATAGACCAACCTCAGGTTTCTTTATACTAGGAATGCCTCTTACTTTCCTAAATTTTCTTATCTTCACTAGATTATCGAAATTCACATGACATAACCTTCTATGCCATAACCAACTTTTTTCAACTTGAGCAATAAAACATGAGTATTCACCAAGTTCAAGATAGAACAAGTTACCTTTTTTTTGGATGCCAGATCTAATCAGTTTTCATTTACCATTTAGTAATCTTGCCTTCCCATGCATGAATTCCACTTTAAATCCATTGTTGAGTAACTGTGCCACACTTAATAGATTGTGCTTAAGACCTTCTACCCAATAGGAATGATTACATACAAGCTCTTTGGTTAGTGAGATTCTTCCTCTTTCTTTTATACAACAAGGTTCATTATTACCAAACCTCACACTACCACCATCATAGTCTTCAAAATGTTCAAACTTGGTTTTATCACCAATCATATGATGAGATCAACCACTGTCCATAATCCATGTATCATTTTTGCTCACATGAGAAATAAGTGTCATCTTGTCTTCCTCATCATTGTCAGAATCATCTTTTATAGAAATGCAAACAATTTCATCTTTACTATTTTCAGAATCCCTAGAATCTTTAGCCATAAAGCATGTTTTCTTACCTTTTTCCTTGAATGATTTGGAATCTTTCTCGCCATTCCATTTGTGGCTTTTCTTTTCATCCTTGATTTTCTTGTTTAGACATGAAAAATAGATTAGGGGAACTTTACCTTTATATTTTCCTTTGCCTCTAGAATATTTCCTTGCTAGTAGAGCTTCAATCACCTCAAGATCACTATTTGAACTCTGTTATGATTCATCTTCAGTTTCTGATTAAGATTCTTTTAACTTTTTTCCTTTCTCCTTGAGTGAAATCTTGGCTTCAAATGCTGATTCAATGTTCTTGGAAGCTAGAATATAGTTGTCATATTTTGTCTAGCTCAAATGCAATCAATCTTGCCACTATGGCTTTTAAGTTTATCTTATGATTTTCTTCACATCTTCTTTCTTGAATTCCAGAAACTCTAATTGCATAAATAGGAAGTACGGTTCTAAGAACTTTACTTATAACTATTTCCTCCTTGATATCTCCTCCAGAAGCTTTGATTGCACTGACGCTTGCTTTGACTCTTTCAACATACTTGGCAATGTTCTCATCTTCTCTCATTCTCATTTGATCAAATTGACCTCTTAAAATTTATGCTTTGGCTCTCTTCACATTGTCATCACCTCCATAGATATCTTTCAATCTATTCCACATTTCAAAGGTAGTTTTGTAGTCCTGGACATCATCAAATTTTTCATAGCTAAGGGCAGATACAATGTCTATCATCATGGTGTTATGAGTCTTTTTCTCAGCAATGTCATTGACAGATAGAGTACCAGAAGGTGTCACATATTCTTCATCAAAATATTTTAATTTTGTATCTCCAATGGAAGCTAGATGGAGTCTCATGAGACCTTGCCATGCTAAGAAGTTATCTCTGTTAAGTCTTAGAATTTCTCTTTTGTAAGACATCCTCATCTTTACCTTAGATCCTTGAAATATTTCCCACAAGCACCAAATGCTCTCATACCAATTGTTGAAAATATAGATGGAGTAACTGAGGGGAGGCGGGGGGGGGGGGGGGGGGGGGTGAATTAGTTAGCACAAAAATATTTCCATAGACCCTTTTCATGTCTTAAAACATAAACTGTTGCAACTCGGTAGTCACAGTGAAAAATGTTGTAACTCGGTAGATGAACTTGTCAAATTATTAAGTTTTCATAAAGATTTAACGTGCATTCATAAAAGAAATAACATGAACACAAGAGATACTGGATTTAACGTGGAAATCCAATATGGAAAAAACCACCAAGTAACCAGCTACCAATTTTCACTCTTATGAATTGAGCTCTGTTAGGAGCCAACCTGGTTAAAGGTTACAAAACACACTGTTAGCTGTGACCCTATTAGAGGATTTAATCACCCTGTTAGGAGTGGCCTTTCTAGAGGTCTTTAGAACAATTCAACTGAACTGTCACCTTATTAGAGGATTTGTAAAATGGCTGTTAAACCAACTCTATTAAGAGATTTGGATATCACTGCTACAATAATGAAAAAGTAACAATGAAGTGATTTGAATGCGATACAACTTGTCTTTGCTAATATAGATCTCTTGTTTGCTTCAATATATCCTCACTAATCAAATATAACTTTGCTACTCCTCAAGAATATTTGATCTTTCTCCAAAATTCGCTCACACTTTCCTCTTCACATAATTAACACACTTCCATGCTCACTCACACATACATACATTGAATTCACAACTTGACCTTTTATTTATACCTTACAAATTTGTCAAGTCAGCTACATTACAAGTACATTAACCAATAATCATTGCACCCATCGGCTACAAATATTACATTAAAAAACTAAACTTTATTTAATAAAACAATGAAATCCTTCATTGGCCAACCCTTCTCGGTAAACACTACAACAGAAACAATTTCCAATTTTGATCGACTGAAGCTCGATAAATACTACGAATTCTATGAAATTCTTTTGCTATTGAGTCAACTCGATAAGAACTAAATTTCCTTCATTGACCTTGTGAGCTCAGTAAGAACTATATTCTACTACACTTTCCTTTGATGACGGAGTAAGGTTGGTAGACACTAAGTTTCCTTTGCCAACCTTGAAAGATTAGTAACAACTGTCTACACAAGGTAAAGTCTGAGAACGCTCGGTAGACACTGTAAACTTTTTTACTAACCAATTGAACTCAGTAGACTCTATCTGTTAACTGGTATGACATTTGTGTAACATCAAAGACAACACACAATTGAACAATTGTATCCAACAATATATGCATATATTTACATATATATAGTCCTGCATGTAATCATTGTTGTTGACCTATATGCTTATATGGACTAGACTTGATAAATGCAATGCTTAAACATATTTAAATATCTGCAAAACATATCTGCTATTCTACTATATGAATGCATTGCTTTACAAATGCATTGATCTACTTAATATATCCACAATTCTAATATACTAGTTGAGAATTTGCAGATGGATAATTATAAAAGGAATATGTGCCATACTTCTTGATACATGGACATATATAATCAAATCACAATAGTTATGGTCAAAAGTGTAGTTATAAATGATGAATGTGTTGCTTCATAATTACATGCCTCACTGCTTTGTTGATTTTATATTTTGGATGGTTCCCCATGTTATTTTACATTCAAGTATGTTTTTTTTATTATTCAAGTTGATCAAGGGCTTGGTTGTGTTTGTATGGATTCTTGTAATCAATTTTCTTGAGTAGGGTAGAAACCCTAGGTGAGTGGCCCACCATAGGTAATAGGGCTCAGAAGTTGCAACTAGGGATCCTATATTGAAGGTTAGAGCGCTGCATAGGATGACTCTATTAGAAACTAAAATTGGAACAATTTTTATGTTGTCATTGATGTAAAATGTTACTAATAAGAAATTAAGTAAAAAAGTAGAGTTCCATATCAATTGATTGATGAAGAGGATTTGAAAATAGAGATCACAAGATGAACTAGTGAAGTGATTGAGTAAAGATAGTTGAGAAGAGTAAAGAATGATGGAATTATAGAGGGCACTTTATGAGTTTGTACATAACAAGATAATATGTTATTTGATTATTATATTAAGGGAAAAAGATAGATGGATTGAATTATAAAAGAGATGAGTAATATAAGTTGAAAATTCAAAATTGCTAAGCAATGATGAGAAGAAGATATTGTTTAAGAAGCATTTTCTATTACTCTATTCTGAGCTATTTGATTCAGAATGTATTTAGTTGAACTTTGCAATTGCAACCAACATGTGTTGAGGTTCACCGTACTAAACAATAAAAACATTGCCAAGTGATCAAGAACACTTGTACTTTGCATCATGATGTTCCAAGCTTGATTGTCTTCTTGAGGTCCTTGTGAATGTACCTTCTTCTTTCCCATGCTTGCATCTTGCTAACTTTGACAAAACCTTGTGAAGTCCAACATGATAGAAGTTTTTACCACATGAGGATACACTTGCAACACAATCATAATTAGTATCAAAACCCAAAGCAATACCTTCATACTAGTATAGACTATCCCCATACACATGCTTGGAATAGTTTTCACATGACTCTTCATTCTTATGTTTTCCTCATCTTTAGATTCATCAAGCCTAGATACCCCTATCCCTATCAGCAACTTCTCATCATCATTGTGGCATCTTTTATGGCCTCTCACCATTCCCTTGGTGTCTACCTTGTTATTCTTATCCTTGAATATCCTTGTTAAAAAAATTGCCCAATCTTCAAGGGACATAAAATGGTATCAACTAGTATCATTCTTTCTTCATCAAGCTTTGCTTCCTCTTTGTCTTCATTAGCAACTTCATGAAGACTTGTTATGAGATGTATTCTATAACAACTACTAGTCAGCCTAGCACCAAAAATTGCACATTTTCATACACAGGTGAGCTAATTTGGAGGAATTAATAACCTGCATCAAATACATTTTTTTTATTTTTTGGATTGCTCATGTTTTCGATAGCTTGTTTTGAAGGTATAATTATGAATCTGAAACTTTTGAAACATGAATTTTATGAAGATGGATTATAGGGAGGGAATAAAAGTTATGAGTTCCTGGATGACATAATAATTAGATATGTAGACCACCATAACCTTCTACAACCTGAGACCATGGAGTCATTGTTTGTGTTGCACCACATAACTCAAGGTCCCATGTAAGATTTTTATCAATATTAATTATATCCTACTGCATGTCACAACATCTAATTTTTGCAGCTTTTTTGAATCATTATTTTTCAATCCATTAGCTACTTTGACCTTTCTCTACTTCTTGATTATTTTATAATGGCAAGAGATTTCTAAAAAATGACATCCTATATTAATATGTTAAATAATGGGTGTACTCATTTTATTTTACTATATAGGAAATTGGAGCCAACATGTCTGTCTTAGAACCAAACTCCATCATGTCACCATATATCCATTGTTTGGTTTAGCTTTCTAGAAGTAGTCAAATGTCTGAGGTAAAGGTTGGAGGTGCCAATACAAGTTAACTTAGATCTTTATTACCAAAGAAAGTGAATTCATTATAGCTAAATGTTCTTTTAGAACCCATTACCATGCTAGTTCCTAAATTGATAACTTCCAAATGAGTGATTTTTACAAAGAAGAGCACTCACTTTAATGATTTCTTCCCCCAAAAAACCACAATGTGTTTTTTTCTAGAGAAAATGCCATACTATTTCTTATTTTGACATACGATACACATCTACTAGTCATGTTAGAACTAGTCTTTGAAATAGTCAAGGTAGATACAATGATTTATTGCAATTGAAGGGCACAATACATTTTGGTATGAGATGGTTATGGAATGATGAATTGATGTTGTAGGGAATTGTGGGTTTTGATTGGGTAGGAGATGTAGGTCAAAGAAGAAGCCTTCGGCATATTTATTTAGAATATGACTTGTCTGACAATGATATGTCCCTTAGTGTAAGTCTAGTTCAACTTTTACAATCTTTGTTTAAGATAAACTAGTAAATACTAAATGCTTTCTTATTTTCTAGACATCGACACAAGGTAATGATTGATTTTCATTTTTTCCATGTAAGCTTGAAATAATATTAGTGCTTGATATGAAGTTTCTAATGTTCTTAGTTAAGTTGTACATTGGTAGGACCATGAGAATTATGATGTAGGGGAGGAGGCAGAAGATGTTGATGATGAGATGACAAACATTGAAACTCTTAAGAAATTTCTACTCAAACCAAAACAATAAAATAATTAAAATCAATAAAAATGAGTATTAAGTAAAAATTCATAGGTTATAGATGTGATGTGGTATATTTTAATCTTAGGCCCTCATTTGTGCGAGGACAACTAAAAGTGTAATGGGGGAAGTTACGAGTCCTATAATTGGTACTATTTTAGCTTCTTTATCCTATTCATTACTTCCATCAATGTTTAATGTGTGGACAATGTTTTCACTTAATTATGATATATATGTTATATATAATGAATGGTTATGATATGTGATTGCCCATAGTTATTATACTATCATATTGTTATTAATGGTATAATGTGAATGGATTCTTATTTGTTAAGAGGGCCCTTGCAACCTGTGTGGAAGAAGTTAGAGAACATAGATGAAATGCAAATGCTAGAAAAATTTTCTGACTTTGTCTTGGAAGGAATTAACACCCAGAGGATTTGGGGGAGTTTGTAGGATGATAATATCATGTTTCATTAACTCATGTAGTGATTCTTGCATGTTCCTATATTCTTGTCTACTGATTAAGAGTTCAAACGTGACTGAGACACTTGTTTATTAGTTGATGCCTTTTAGTTTCATAAAGGAATAAGTCACCCTCAATGTTAGGGAGGTGTGACATGTCTCCCTAGCAGAATTTAAGATGTAACTAAGCCCACTCTCTTGGAATGTGTATAAAGTCTAGTTTTACCAACAGTTAGTGGATCAACTAATGCACATGTGATATACTTCAATTTTATCTTGATTTTTGATTCTCTAAGTTGTTACTAAAATTTTCTACTATGTACTATTTCAGAGGAATAAAGTGAATGACTTGATGATGTGTTAAGGTTACTCATGAGTTTGAGGTTACATCTCCTTTGTTAGAATCTGATAAGATTAATAACCCAGAAAACTAGTGCAAAGAGTAAATATCTAAACTATGAATGCAAATGATACAAAATCAAAATAGCATCATAGAGTTTGTCTCCAAGAGAGTAATGCAAATGCTGGAAGAAAAATAGCATTAAGAGGATGCAAAAACAAGAGATACAAATACAAGCCAAGTAGCATGCTTATATAGGCTAGGAAGAGGGAGGAGGTGGCAACACCAACCAATGAGGAGCAACCATCTATCGGACTAAAGATAGCAAAGTATCTTCCCAAGATAGCTAATGGATGGTCACATGTAGGAAGGTGACACCTCACAACCATTCACCTAATAAGACATGCTTTATTAACCTAAGCGAGATTATTAAAAGTGTAAGAAAAACTTAGCAAAATAAGAAAAATAAAAAACTACACTAGCACCCCCCCATAAGTGAAGCTTAGGTGGATGCTAACCTAGTAAAGCTATGAAAGAAGGAAAATGGGTCCCAGCAACAAGGCTTGATCAGGTACCCAATACAAGAAAAAGAACTAGATGAAGGAAACTAAGCCTCCAATCTAGGAAATGTCCCAAAGAGAGGAACAAAAAAGAGCATGAAGCATCTCTGAAGCATGAAGCTACAAACATTGTCAAAAGAAACTGCTGGAACCCCCATTGAAATAGTGCATGACTAGGTAGAGAAGACAAAGTCTGAAGAGCTGATCAATCGAAGAGGTGACCTCCAAAGGTAGGAATGAATGAGTGTCTATATAGTAGATGAACCATCTCACCAAAATGCATAGGTGCCTAGCCACTGCATCCGCTTAGTACATAGGAACAAAAACTGAATACGTATATCACTCAACCGAACCAAAGAAGCAATAGAGCCAATAGGTGAACCCCCCCACAATGTTGAACAGGGAGAGGGGTGACAGGAACACTAAAATACAATGCCAAAAATATCTGCAAGAAGAAGAATCAGGAACACCAACAGTGCAATAGAAGTACAAGCACAGGATAAAGGGTGGTGTCACCAACACACTGCATGGGCTAATGTCATGGAAGAAAAATTCACTTAACAAGGGTGGATGAGCACAAAATGGCAAAACATCATAACCCCCCATGGCACTTTATAACTGAGTGCGAGTACAAACAAACACAAGGTGTACAAGATCCCAGATATGCAAAAGAAGGCACTTTATCTCAGTGTGTTTATAGAAAAAAGAATGCAACAGAATAGAAGCATACAATGCTTAGAAGTTAGAAAGAAGAGTGAGCCAAAAGAACAGAAGAAGAGATTCCAAGACCTGTAGAATCCAAGTAATCTGCCAGAGTGCGAAAGTGTAAAACTCAAAGGAGAAAGAACCTGGAGCAAAATTTGGATAAAAGGCCTCTGCAACTGAATAACTCATAGAACCAGCTTTTCAACGATATCTGGCAAGCCCAGAAAAGAGTCCGAATGAGCAAGATATGGCTCCCAGAAGGCAAAATAGAACATCTAGATTTGACTGCCAAAACAGGCAACCAAACTGTAGTAAAAATCAAAAAAACTTGTACCATCATCTCCATCTTAGAACCAGCTTTCCAACACATTTTTTGGATAAAAAAATACGTCTGTATGCTCAAGTTACGGAAGAAAAATTGATAGGGCCTCCTCATGAAGAGCATATGCTAAAAGATAAACTTGGGCACAATAATCAAGAAAAAAAATAGCACCACTACGATCTACTCCAAAAATCATGCAATTTCAAAAAAAGAATCACCTCGATACGAGGTCGTATGAGAAAGTTATGATCCTCCGAAGTTTCCAAAACGAGAACTGTGCACAGTCACGGTTGAGGATCTGCAATTTCTGAAGAATTCATGTATGAAAATCAAAAAACAACTCCACTAATGGATAAAGCACAAAAAAATAGCCAAGTTCATAACAAGAATCATCAAAATCAGAGTTCGTATGAGAAAGAATAAGACATTTGAAAACTGCGATCAAATCTGCGACTGCCAACAGAGAGGGGTATCGCTGTAGCTTTGCATGCTTGATTCTACAAAATATACAGCTTGCATGCAAAATTTAAAAGATACCCAGATGGTTTTTTGGGGCTGCAAACAAAACCCAGAAAGCATTTTTCTTGCTAATGTACAGAAGATGTTGTTGTAGTGTAAATCAAATTCCTTTAACAGTAAAAAATGGCTCCAAAAATTAAAAAATGACCCCAACAACCAGAATATGACATGCAAATGCTAGATCAGCTTCCTAAGTCCATCAATGGCATGCTGGAACCTGCAATACTGATTGAAAACTCTAAATATGCAAATTGGTTGTCAGTTTTGAGATTGAAACCCCAAAGAAAAATCATTTTTGTCAAAACTTTTCTGATTCTCAAGATCATCCAAAGATGCAAGAGAAGAGCATACTTCATTTTTCAAAAAACTACAATAAAGTTTATTAGCCCCCCCCCACCCCACCCCCGAATCTCTCAAATAAGGAAACTAAAATCTACTCTTGCACATAGAAAAGCTCTGATACCATGTTAGAATCTGATAAGATTAATAACCCAAAAAACTAGTGCAAAGAGTAAATATCTAAACTATGAATGCAAATGATACAAAATTAAAATAGCATCATAGAGTTAGTCTCCAAGAGAGTAATGCAAATGCTAGAAGCAAAATAGCATTAAGAGGATGCAAAAACAAGAGATACAAATACAAGCCAGGTAGCATGCTTATATAGGCTAGGAAGAGGGAGGAGGTGGCAACACCAACCAATGAGGAGAAACCATCTATCGAACTAAAGATAGAAAAGTATCTTCCCAAAATAGCTAATGGATGGTAACATGTAGGAAGGTGACACCTCACAACCATTCACCTAATAAGACATGCTTTATTAACCTAAGCGAGATTATTAACAGTGTAGGAAAAACCTAGCAAAATAAGAAAAATAAAAACTACACTAACATCCTTAAGCAGTGACTACTTGAGGCAATGGAATTTTCTTGTAGTTAGATTCATTTAATTAAGCAATAATTTTTATTTTTATTTTTGTGGAATAACCATTATATTGAAAATGAATCGATTAGAAATTATACTACATGCTCAAAACAAATTTTCCTGGAAGCCATCTATAATTAGACGAATGCATGGGTCAACTTAATTTGGTACCTTAATCATTAATCATTTAGTGTAGGCCTTGTGTTGCTAGGAGCTTCGATCATTTTATGCATATGATATTAAGCATGGTGTGTACCCTTTGTTTTGTGTGTAGATTCAATCATGTTTGTTCTAGGTTACCTTTGACATATGTGGGTGTGAGGGAGCTAACCATCAATAGGATAATGTTAACTCACATGCCTACTCATGGTATAGGTGGGCCAACATGCTATGACCCATTCATATATTCTCTCCCTCTCCATGGTCTAGATGTAGGGAATGAGACACCCTTATAGATGGGAACCTCATCCATCTATAGCCAGTTGTAGTGACATCAGTATAGGTCTGTGAAATCTCATCTCAAGGTGGTGGTAGACCCATCAAAGACCTAAAGATAAATATCCAAACCAATCATTGTCCAGGCTATCATCAGTGATTACTTTCGATATGTATCTTCTAGTAATTTTTTTAAAACAAAACATGTTGGTCAAAATTTCCACCAATGTTTCCCAACATTGGTGGAACTTTCATCCAGGTTAAAAGCACAAACTTGTGTCACCCTTTTGTAAAGGAAAAGGCTAACAAAAGTATAATTGTTCACCTTCAATGACATAAAATTGGTATTATTATTTTGAATTTGAAAATTAAGTAAACTAATGAAATTTTTAGAAATGGATGAATTTTAGGATTGTAATTTTTAATAATTATTTTGAATAAGAATTGATATAATTTTCTAATTTTTATAGATAATTTTTAAGATGCTAAAAAATACTAAAAATTAGGGGTCTAGTTCCCAACACAAAATTATATGGAAATAAACTTATTTCCTTTTGATTTTAGACTATGTTATAGCTAACATATATATCTAGAACAATCAAAAATGAAAATTGGCTTTAGACCTATATTTTCTCTTTTATACGTATTGAAATTTCAACTCACTTCAAATTGATAGTTTTCATTTCCCACCACATTTTTCAAAACAAATCTATTCTAACCAGGGAAAAAGTTATACATTCTAGAAGAGGACTTTCTCCTCTAGAATGTCATCTAATTTTTATATTTTTTTGATATGATTTAATATTTTTTCCTTTCTCAGAAACGACATCTTTTCCAGTGTTAAAATACACGGTTGTGGAATTTTTAAATTACAATAAACTATATCTAATTAAAACACTATAAAATCTACATGCAAATATTCTTGACTCTAAGGTCTATAAAATGATGTTTATATATTATTTTAAAAAATAGTAAGAGTTATTGAAATGCCACTTTTTTGAAATAATTTTATTTCTTTAATAATTGGATACAAACTAGTATAAAGCATGCATTTAATAGACATTTCCAATTGGAAAAGTGTGAGACCATATATAACTTAGTTAAAATGAATTTTAGATAGAAATACTCAAATTCAGTTCTTCTGATAAGTCAACCTAAAAGGTGACACAAGTTTGTACTTTTACCCCCCAATCTTGGTCGACATTTCCACCAAAGATTTGTCGAGATTTCAACCAATGCATCGACTAGGATGTCACCATGGGTTTGGCATGCTTATCGATCAAGGTATAGCACTGGTAGAAATTTTGACCAATATTTTGTGGAAATCACAACCAATGCATTGACCAAGATGTTGTCATGGGTTTGGAATCTTGGTCGACGCTTTGGTTGACATTTTGACCAAACTTGGTTGCCATTTTGACCAATGGTCTTATTAACAAGAGAGGTCAATTTTGACCAAATAAATTGTCACAATTCTGACACCTACATGAGTAAAAAGTTTGACCAATTTTTGATGAAAAAAATAGGCAAAAAATTGACCAATTTTCATCAAAAAATGAATCAAAATGTATTAGTATCTCCAAACTTCTCTCTTGAATCAATGCCTAGGAGTGCGTAAAAATGGTTTTTTTTTGCATTACATACTCAAGGTCATCCATCCTTATCTTCAACATGCTTTTAGTATTCCAAGAATTCAATTGTGTTCGCTAGAAATCAAGATTTCCTCACATACTATCAAAATGTTGTCACTCGGCCAACACTGCCTTTTGTTACTTGGTCATCACTAGATTACTCGGTCAATGCTAATTGTTCTTCTTGACACATTTTCTAATACACAGTCAATATTATCTATTTTTTCTCGACATACTTTCTGATACATAGTAAATAATGATGCTCAATTGACATTGTATTCTGCCTAGCTTATACTATCTCTTAGTCAATACAACCATCACTTGACATATACTTCTAGTTCCTTACTCTTCTTTTTTTCTTGGTCAAGCCTATGCATTCGGTCTTCTATTAATATTTCATCTAAGCTTCAATACCACTCTCTTCTCCACTTAGGTTATGATTAAATAATCACATTATCTTGTCAAGGTCTAGTTGATCAAGTGCCCATTATAGTTTCACATAACTCAACCTTTCATCTTGGTCCTTTTTTTATCTCTTCTTCTCAAATCCTCTTCATCAATCATCTTAATATGACACTCTACTCAAATGACATTTGTGTAGTGCCTGCCCTCATTTACATTTTTCTGGACATATTGTTGCTATTATTGTCAGACTATGTTAGACTAGTTTTATGATGATGGTTAGTAGGATTGTTTTGATACTATCAGATATTATGCTATGGATTCAGTTGATGTATGATGAGATTACTTAGACTCTACATTTCATATGTGCATGATGATTATTACATTATTTCCAGTTATTGATGATGATTAGTTAGATGGTTTATTATCACATGTGTTTTCTTATGGATACTTACCCCATACTTGCATGTGTATGTTGTGCGTGTTTGTTCTTATGTATGGTGTTTCTGATGTGGTTAAGGAAGGGAGTTGTAGTCACCTGCTAGTCAGGATCCACATGATGCACCACTTCCTGCCATTGCCTATTTAGCTTAGTGGATATATATTGTATGTACATGCATGGTTTTTATGTAGGTTGTAGGTACCGAGTATTGACTTTCCTGAATTGCCAAGATGAGCGTACCCTATCACACTGTCTCAATGGTAAGAGAGGGGAGATAAATTCTCAAGTCCAAATCCTAAACCCCTAAACTATTTTTCCTAGTGAGGTAGGATAAGTATCTGGATATTTTACCTTTTGAATGGGTTAGATGACATAATTTGTGATTTTTAACCCTTTAGATTGATTTTGTATGGATTGTTCTATAATGGGTTTTCAAATTTTATCTTGGACGTCTATGGTGAATTTTCTATTAATTAAGTCTTAAATAAATACATTTAATTAATAATTTAATTATTTGGGAAAAAATTAATATAATATCATGATCTTTAGATATTTTGATTTTAATTAATTAAATGGAAATTAATTGAGAAAAAAATAAATAAAAGAAATTAAAATTAATAATAATAAAAATAATACTAAAGTAATAAATAAATAATAATAATAAATGTAATAAAAGAATTAAAATAAAAGTTATAAGCTTGCCTAGGAGTAAATGCACCTCTTGATTTCACATGTCAACAACACAGGAGTTAGCGCACAAATTAAGCACATGGTGTCTACAACCTTATGACTCATCTAAAAGTTTGGAAAAGGCTCATGCTTAGTTGTCAACACCTTCTAGTTGTTTCTAGAGACATTCTAGGTGCTTCCTGAGAGTTCTTTATATTTAGGCACTCCTAGAAGCTTAGAGAGCGCGTTTGGAGGACCTGGGAACATTGGAGAAGGAAGGAGCTTGCTCTACAGAATTCTGAGAAGAAGTGTTTTAGCATCAATGTCTAGGTAGACACTCATGATTTTTGCATATGTCATTTTCACTTCTCACACTTCCTGTCTTCTTCGTGTCTTCTGAATGCTTTCTGAGGATTTCCATACTTTGGTTGTATGCATTTTGTCATGGTAGTTAAATTCTATATAAAAAATTTCACATGCATAGATCCGATGAAATTATGGGGCTAGGGTTAAAATTTATAATCAAACCTATTAGAAGAATTATTGGGTAAATTTAGAGAATAAATATTTTATAGAAAATTCTTAAAATTGGAAGCCCTTTAAAAAAAATTGTGTATATGTTCTCTGAAGAAATATACATGTTTATATTTTTTCAAATCTGCACACACACACACACACATGTTTATGCTATAATGCTTAATAATATTCTCTATGTGTGTGTGTGTGTGTGTGTGTGTGTGTGTGTGTCTATATATATATATATATAAACATATTTAAAAATGAGTCATAGTGGAAAACTTTTATTAAATCCAAATTTGTATATGGTAAAAGTGTTTTTTTAATTAAAAAAAATGTTAAATCTTTTTTTTTGCAAATTTTAATGGGGTTGAGGAGGGATGAACCCGTGCCCCCGCCCCTCTTTACATAAGGCAGAGGCCAGCGGCACTACTGCCATAGGCTCTGTGACAGTGTACTGTCGCAGGCCTGCATCAGCAGGCCTGCACGACACTCCACACTGTGGTGACATGACACAGTTTTTTTTATTATAACGCTGACAATGATGTGAATTGTGCAGTAATGTGAATCAGATTTTATGATTCAATTTCATATATTGTTTATTGTATTTTATATATTATATTTTATATATATATATATATATATATATATATATATATATATATGTATGTATGTATGTATGTATGTATGTATGTATGTATGTATGTATGTATGTATGTATTAATAGAATTTTTAATATTCAAGTTAATTTAAATTATAAATAAATAATATAGTTTTAAATTAATCAATTCAGTTAATTAGAATTTAACCTAATTAAGGTTAATTAAAAGTTATAATATTTAAGTCCTTCTCAAAATCATAAATTGAGTTATTGCAAAACGATAATTCATTACCAAAATAACGTATAATGTTTATTCTTAGAATAATTGGAAAATCAATTTTAGAGTTATGGGAAATTTTTAAACAAAACCATGGGTTAGGTAAAATGTCTAAATTTTTCCACTCAATATCTAAACTTGAAAATGAAGACTGAGACTTCCAAACTTAGTAATTTCAACAAACCAAAGCATGTCCTTGTATTGTGTTTTCTCTATGCTACTTGTTTTGGGTTTTTGGGTTGACTAGTGTTGACCAGTTATAGGACGTCTACTAGAGGCTTAGGGGATTATGATTGCGATGTCATGATGATGTCTTTTGATTATGATCTTTATAAACCCAACCATGGTTATGTGATGGTATGCTCTATGAGATGTTTGTATTTACTAATTGTTATTGCTTTCCAGTCTTCTTGTGTGAAGCTGAGATTCATATGTATGAGACACTTGACTTAACCATTTTTGAGTCATTGATCAATTATAGTTGGGTTACTTTCCAGTCATTTGATGGAATTGAAATTGTTTATCTAATCTTGATGATGTCATGTTGTGACATGTTTTGACTCAACCATTTTGGAGTCTTCAATCAGTATTACTGTGAGATGCTTTTTGGTTACTTGTTAAGAACCAATGATCATTGTGATTATCAGGGATACCTTTAGTTGCCAATAGAGAACTGCTGTCGTCATGATTATCTATGGATGCTTTTCTTTTTCTCATGGAGATTTGATGATTATATTGTGGATTATCTTTTGGTGTTTTGTGATTTATAATTCCATGAGCTTAGGGTAGGTTATCTACTTTGTAGTGTCAGGAAGTGGCTTGCAATGGGGGTCGGGGACCTAAGAGGCTACCAGGGTAACTCATTGTAAGTTGTCTTAATAAGTGAAAACACTCACACCTAATACTGACTTAATGAACCTAAGAAAGATAATTGTTTTGTTCTCACCCATGCCTCGAGTGCTAGTATAGACTAGGATGGGAGTAGAGAGAACACTTGGTTGCGACCTTGCATTTTGTAGTATGCCTCGTCTGTCTGAGAGGATACTAGTGGCTGCACAGGGATCACTAAGGGATCGAGGTCTATTGGGAGACAACCAGGGTAATTCTAGCATGATCCATGCGATGACACTTTCCCGCTTGCATAGTAGGTTTCCTACATGTCTTTGTTGTGCCTCTAGGATTAGATATCATTTTGTGATTGGAACCTTTGAGTTAGTGTACTTTTAGGATTCCTAGACTTAGAGAGTATTTGTGTTATGTGATTTTGATAACCTATTTGGGACTTGAGATTATCTCCTCAGCACGGTGGGAGTGGACCATTTAGGTTTCATGCGGTCGGGTAGTAGTGCTTTTCCACTCTTACCATTTGAGACTCATTTGAAGACACCATGGCTGATGCATTCTCTTGTTGGCATCTATCTTCATTTTGTTCATGGATTATGATGGTGGACACGTATCCTTGCATTAATGATTTGCATATGTTAGATGATGTTATCTTATGCTTTATTTTGCATGTTAGATTATTTTTTGCATATAATGTAGTATGATTTAGAAGTGACATTCCTACTATCTTAATACCGATGATCTCTTCAATGATTTGGAATGTTACGCACAAAGGGATGGCTAGGACCCACAATGGTCTAATGATGCTATTTATAGTTGGGAGGAACCGTGCACTTAGTTAATTATGTTTGTGATAAATGGTTATCTTTTATGATGATGTATCATGTATGACATGTGATTACCTTTACTTTGTTGCATCATGGATTAGATTTAGAATGATGATATACTTTATTTCACACATGTATATTCTTTTAAGCCTTTCATACCCTGTGACATGTACAGTGGATGATTGAGCAATCTGAAATGTAATTACTAAAAGGACATTTGTATATTGTTTAAATACATTGGATGTATCATTATTATTTCATGTGGATGTTTTATTAGATGGATTCATTAATAGTTAATTTAGATGTGATTCAACATTAAGGGATCCTTAAAGAATGTAACCTGTTAGGTATGATATGTTTAATTTCATTTGTATTATTGCTATTGCTTCTATTACTATGTATAAGTTGTAAATGGTTTTTACTTTCATGATTATAAAAAAAAAATGTTGCCAAACTTAGTGAAACTTTAGGTTAATTCTTGGGATCCCTTGGCGGGGTGTTACAATTTGTCTCACCAATATGGTTTGACATCAATGACAAATAATTGTTCCAATTGTAGTTCCAACATGAATCTACAATGTATTTAGGAAATGGTCAAAACATTGTTTTTTTCAATTTTAGTTTTTTAAACTGACACGTTATATCAATATTTAAAAGTTTCAAAGGACATTTTCTTCTTGAATCTTATGGTTGATACTCTAGGTTCTCAACACAACCATTTCAAATAAAATGACTTAAACTATTGACAATAATTAAATATGGAAAAATCTATAAACTTGCAATTAACATAACTAATATAGCTAGATTATTTACATAGCCTAACTAATGAATTAACACAACTAATATAAACTTATGCAAAATCCTAGATGTCTAGTCATATCCAATAATATAATATTTAAAAATAAATAAATAAAAGTTGGGAATGTGAAATATTGAGATATTTGATGATATCTAGATGCCATAAGTAACTTTATATATCTACTTTGACAAAGAATGGATTACATAAACACTTAGAATGTTTTTGTTAATTTATTTCTTGACCAATTAATACAAATGACATATTCAACCCTTGTTTATGAGTTCATTTTTTATTAATCTTCTATATAAAAATAGACATATGAAAAAATTAAAATAGAGTATAATATCTATTACACTTTGATAATCTATATTTTATATGGTGGTCGATAAATTTTTCACAACTTTCAACATATTCATAAACTATAAATACATGCTTGATGAGTTTTTTTCTTGATATCACAAAATATATGTATCTTTATAATAGCATTAATCCAAAAAACTTGAACCCACTTTCTATATACTTAAATTGGTTCATATCATTATATAATCTTATGATGCAAGAAAGGAACAAGATGGAACAAGATATAATGGATGCTACATTTTCAATAAACAATACAACTATTCATTAGAATAATTTCCCATTATGAAAGATGTGTTTCTATATTTTCTCATTCATATTTTACAATGGAACAACATTCAATGAAGTTATCTTAATTATACTAAATAAAAGTTCCGTTCAAAAAAAAAAATCGCATTCACAATTTTTTTGTTTTATGTGTAGAAAAATGATTGCTAAAAATAATTATATCTATATTTTAATGATTGGAAAAAATCACCCAATAACATCAATATTATATAAGCTAATATAAAATAATTATGATGAAGAAAAATTAGAATTCATCATTTTTTAAATTAAAATGTCTCTCCAACAATTCATATCTTGTATGAAGTGAAGCAGATTGCTAATTTAATTGTCGACACATCCAATTTAATTTTCTACATCCCTTAGAAAAAAGAAAAAGAAAAAAAAAATTCTTGAACTTTTTATGGAGTGTATGGACTCCCTCTATTTATGTGTTCATTGATTCTTGATTCTTAACATACATTGGCAGATAGCTAAGAATTTATTCATTTGATATCTCCAACTACTTTAAACCTAGTCACACATTTTATTGATGATCTAATATATCACACTTTATGATAATACTTTATAGGCCCTAAATGAGATTGATTCATCTAATAATGTGAATATCAATTATGCACACAAACACACAACACCTTGCTCTATTTCCAAAAGGAGAACACCTTCCCCTACCCCCTCAATAATTTTTTGGCCCATTGTGATCTTATGTCATTGTAGTTTAAGACATCTCTTGGCTCTTTTATTGTAAAGAAGATTTTTTTTAACATAAGAGAGAAATATAAGAATTCCAAATGTAATGCAACTATATAACCCTTTGTAGCCATAAGAAAATGAGAAGTCCTTGATATGAGGCAAGAGCCTACAATGTATTGGTAAATTTCCAGCCTCTCATCAGAGAGGTCTTGGGTTTGAATTTTACGTAATAATAAATAATCTAACAATAATAATAAAATAGATAATATAAACAATCTAGGCTTTGACTGATTACCTGTCAAAAAAAACAAATTTGATAGCATATAAAATATTGTAAAAGGCCATAAAATAAACTAAACTATGCCTCTAATACATTAAATACTATTCAATAACAAACCATCAAGTAATATGCAAAATAGTAATCCAAAATAGTGATCCTTGATAAAATTAAAGAAAAAGTCATATACCTATGGTCATTTCCATATATTTATAAATAATACAAAATTTATATTTTGAATATCATACATGCTACTCTTGTATTACAGAAGATTTTTATATGAATGTTGAAATAGACAAAAATATTAACATTTGGAACATGATAATATCAAATTTATTGCCTTTTGATATAACCAAATATGCAAACTAAAATTATTGATCCACTCTTTGTAACTTTCACATAAAATATAACTTTTCACATAATAGTAAAGCTATCGTAGAAAATAAATAGATAATAAATAATCTCCTAAGTCACTTGCACATCTGAATTGACATCATTTATAATGATATGATACTAGACAATATTTATCATATTTATTATTAAATGATAATTAAAACAAGTTGGATACATTGTGACCTATCACTATTGCCCCTAAAGTTTAAATTGTTAAGAACCTGACAATTTTATTGGAATGTTTTTAGTATTTATATGTCTTTGATTAAGGTTAAAATGGGGATTTTAGAGGCGGCCTGAAACCACAATAGTATTACAGAGATAAAATAAACATTAAGTCCTTAAACATAATAGTGTTATGACCAATAGACACACCAATATGGAAAATATGTAATTTCAACAATGTCAAAATAATATGTTAATAATAATGGTTGAAAAATAAAATACTTTAAAGTGGAGGAGGGTGGTGAAAAGGCAACTAGGAGAAAGGGGAAACACAAGGAGATGTAAAAGGTGGATGACATAGATACAATAATGAATTTCAAGAGTTTGGGGAAGGATGGTAGAACAAGGTGTAGGGGGGAAGTGAGCAAGGTAAAGAGGAAATAACTAATGACTATGGAAGAGAGAAAATTTGGTAGCGTGATGTTTTTGATTAAGAAAATCAGCAAGAGGGTGTTGACCCATGGTACACCATCAGATAATAGGCACTGTTACACAACAATAACAACACCTAGTGCTAGAAATCCATAAACTCAATCATCAAAGAGCTACATCTAGACCTACCTCTATCAAAGACAAAGGTGTGAAAGTGACTAAAACCAATGTCAATATTGAAAAGGTCAACTTGGGATAAGCCCATTCAAAAGTTGTAAAATTTAACCACAAACAATAACAAAGGACCTCGGTGAGTCCTTTAAAACTTCTAGCATACACCCGATCATAGGAAGACAAACACCAAAAAGACACTTTCATCACCATAAGATTTTGTTACCAAACTCAAGTAGCAAACTACTTGTCCATTCTTCTCTATTAGAAACAAATATCCATACCCATCTAGACCCCTTTTTCAGGTCAACACTCTAAAAGATCTTCCAACCCACTATAGTCTCCTTTCCCATGTCAATAGAAAAAGGGTCCACCTCAATAGAAATAGGCGGATAAAATATCAAAATACCATGACTAAGGTAGTGATGCCACCATTCCCCCTCTCTACAAGTGGTAGCCCTAAAACTATCCCTCTCAATAGGAGTCTCCTCCACTTCCAAAATTTTGCACCTACTCTCCACCTCGATAGGAGAAAGCTTCATCTCCATAGAAGCCATGCAAGAAGAAGTGAACACAAATATCCAAGACCACCACCTATATAACTACACATTTCTCATAACTAGAGAAATTTCAAGAGCCCTCCCAACAAGGAATCAACAACCCATAAAATGGGGAAGCCAAACTTGGGTAGCAAGTATAGAGGCATAAGAATATCCCATACCCAAACACAATTTTTTTTTGGGAAACTTAACATACCAGGAGAAATGCTCGAATGAGATATCCAAAAAATAAGACCCCCAATCAGAGATTTTCCCCACCAAATGTGCAAGGGTAACAAAAAGCCCTAACAAAAACCCTAAAACTGTGTGCTTGTGAAATGCCTGGTCACCAAGCAACATCTGCTTCCACAATCAAGGGTTGTCCCAAGGACAATAGTCTAGTAAAACATCTAGCATAGGCAGAGGGGAGTGACAACACCTACCCAATCATTGCTCATAGTAGACCATAAAAAACCCAAAATATAATAAAACTCCCAATAGAAGGAAAGGAAAATAAAGGATCCTTCATACTTCATAAAAAAGTCAAGAAAAGACTAGGTGAACCAAACAGATAGGGAGCCATGGGTCAAGCACATGAAAATGCCAAGAATCCCTCCATTGCTCATTTTGCAAGTGAAAATAGTGACATCTAAGAGAAACCCATCGACAATATCACCATCAGATTGACCAAAAGAGGAAACAGGACTCTGTCCATTACAAATCCCTCCTCTTTTATGTTGTCCATAACCAAAAAGGCACCCACACAAATGGGGAAAACTCCACACCAAGCTGCAGCTCACCATCCCATAAAAATGTAGCCATAAGACCCATGTATCCAATGCAGAACACACAAAGCAAGGGGACTCAAAGACCACCAGATCCAAAAGAGATAAAGGGCCTCAAACTCCCCATAAAGAGTCCAAGTACCTTAGCCAAAGAAATCTGATCAAAGTCCAAGCAGAACAAAGCCAAATCTGGGCAAGAGAGAACCCATACACTAGAAAAAAGACCTCCCCTACAGTCTGTTGCATTCTCATCATCATCTTCTCTGCTATCCTCTTCCTTACCAAGCTGAGAGACCCCTACAATGCCCCTAGCACTACCAGAAACCCTAGGTTTCAAATAGGCATGTCTACTCCCTTTCCCACTCCCTCTCCCACCCATCACACTCTAGGTTTCAAAACACATTATAGGCTATCTAGGTAGCGTGATGTGAAGAGAGAGAATCTAATGACTAAAAATAGACTAGTGAGAAGGTTGAAAAGATTCTAATTTAAAGACCAAAATATTTAACAAAAGAAAATTCTCGGAAGTTCTCAAAGTCTTAGAAAATTTTGATATTCTAAATGTCCTAGAAGATAACATGCAAGGGTGATTTTTTTGTGAGTTTTAATAGGTAAACTAAGACATATTTTTTATTTTCTATAGTTTTCCAGAACTAATTCATGTAACAAAAGGGTGGAAATATAGAAGTTGATTGTTAGTAGGCCTTACAAAAATAAATTTGATGGAAAATAGGAAAATGTCAAACATGTGAATTATATTTAATGTTTTAGCTCATTTGTCTCACATTTTTTTGTGACAATTAACAGAATCAATGAGAGATAAATGGTTATGATTTAATATTATATTATTTTCAAAGTAAAAATTATAAGAGACATAATAAGAAAAATTAAATTCATATAAAATAAAATAGACAAGCATTTAACAATGGATGAAAAAAAATAAGAGTCATGGGGAAAGTTTGAAGGAGGCTTGCATAATGGATACAATCACACTATAAAGAAAAAAACATAAGCTTGTATTGAAATTAAAAAAGAAAATGAAACATGAGACTAAACTAATTAAGAAGAAAAGCTAATTAAGATATCAAAATTCTTATGAAAAAAGACACAAAATAAATTTAACCATAAAACTTTTAACATCAGATAACATCCTTCTAAAATATATATTGTACTACAATGTTAATTGATCAACATAGATATCTAATAAGCTATTCTTTATAATTGGTTTATGTTTTTTAAAATTAATTAACCCAAATTTTTTTGTAGGATGTTGTTTGTTCCTTTACCCAAATGTTAATGTGGGACCTTGTTTATTCCCTCACAATAGAAAAAATATTAGGAACAAAATGAGTCGACCTTGTTTATGCTCCTCTCTCTTTTTAGTAATTTGCCAAGTGGTCATCAAATTGTACAATGTATTATTTTTAGTTATTTTCTTAGAGAAGAGCTTCAACACTTACACATCTTAACTTGATGCATTTATAGAGTTTAAATTATATGTTAAATTTTGATGATTTTCTTTTATTTTCTTGGTATGTGAGTTGACACCTTAAAAGTATTTCTTGACTTCTACATACTATTGAAACTCCCTAGATATCATCCAAGTTAAAAAGTGGTCATTTTGAAGTGCTAGCTAATACTCACTTAAAAATAAATCAATAATTGTTATCTCAAAAACTTTAGTACTTGAGAACAAATATGCCAATAGTTGTGCACACGTATTCTAATAGAGATGTACAAATGAGTTAACTACAAATAAATAATAATAATAATAATATGTTATTAGTACTTGCCGATAGGCTAAGTACTATTGCGACATTTTATGAATTCCTCCCTTTAACGATTTATTAAATGATCTCCAATCTATGAATTATAATTCATTCAATTTGATTGTTTTTGTATATCTTATATTTTTAAAAGAAACAAGATTATTTTTTTAACTTTTTAATCTTTAGAAACTATTTTTTTGTATTTTAATTGGTTGAATTTATTGAGTTCTTATATGCAGATATTTTTTTTTTATAAAATATAAATTATATGTCTTACTTCAATGTTATGACCATTATTTTCTCTAGCTCATTTTTCCTTCCATATTTTTTTTGCTTAGGCTATTGTATAAATTATTTTTTTGTGTTTGTCTCTTGATGATTTCTAAAATTTATAATGAATAGCTTATAAAAATGTTAAAATAAATTATAAAGATGAATAGATTATGTGAAAAAACTTAACCAATTAAATAGTGAAATTAGATGAAACAAAGAAAATGTAGTTTCATCATAACCATTACATATAAACTATTACTAAAATTACAAATAAATTAATTAATATTGAAATTAGTAACTATTCCTTAGTTCTAATTATAATGTATATATTTTTTTAAAAAGTAGTTATATAGTAACTATAATACTAGTCATATTATAACTATTCTTTATTCAGTATTGATTAAAATATGTTAATTCAAAATTATAATAGAATTTTAAACTAAAAATTAAAAACCATTGTTCTTACACATTAATCAAATTTAAATTGTATCTATTACTTTACTTCAAAATTAAAAATAAATAATACTAATAACTATACTTACATAACTAAAGGCAAGTACTTCGCCACTACCTGCCCCTTGTTAGTACATGTGGTATAATTTTTAAAATTCATATATTTAAAAAAAAAAAAAAAAAAAGTGTGATTATTAGTTTCACTAATGGGGATACTATTTTTTCATTCAACTCATTTTCTCAATTAAATTTACCAATCAAATCATTGAATTAAAAATAAATAAATGCAACTTCAAATGTTTATATCATTTTTTATTTTTTTATTTTTTATTTTTTGATGATTTTAAAAATCTCCTTTTTCATTAATCTTATTGAACTACACTATTTTTTGTAGGAAGTAAAATTCAATTTCTCAGACAAACAAATATAAATATTTGTACACAATTAAAAGATATAAATTTGTTATCATTAATGATAGTTTTATCAAAATCATCCATTAATGACATCTTTATCATTTGTGAAAGGTTAAGTAGATTTTTTTTTTTTAAATGTTGTGCTTATCTTTGGGGTCATTTATTTCCGCTAATTTAGAAATTTACTATTATCACTAAAATAACAATTTGTGAATTTAAAATAATTTCTACTATACTTTTTAATTGGTACGAAAAAAAACATTTTAACATGTTTTCCTGAAAAGCAATGAATCATATTTTTTTTTTAAATGTAAAGTTACAAACAATTCTAAAAATGTTTCATTAAAATTTTATTTAAAAATTCAAAATATATTAATATATTTATAATTAAATTAATTTTAAAAAATGTTAATAATTTTGACAATAAATTATATGTATTTCAAATATTAAAATTATATATATAATATCATTAACAATCAATTATACTCTATAATAATTACTTCTCCAATAGTCGAAATAGATCTATTTTTTATTTTATTTTATAACATATAATATACAAATTAATCATTTTAATATATTTTTAATAGATATAATTATTTTTAAAATAATATATTTCAATTTACAATTTAAATATAGAAATGAATAATTCAATGATTTAATCAAAGTTTTATTGTTATATAAATGTTTTATCAATTATATTCTATAATAATTACTTCCCCAATAGTGAATATAGACCTTTTTTTAAAAAAAATTATTGTGTACCATATAAGATACAAATTAATCATTATAATATATTTTAATAGATGTAATTATTTTTAAGCTAATATATTTCAATTCACATTTTCAATGGTAGAAATGAATAATTCAATGATTTAGTCAAACTTCTATTGTTATATAAATATTTAAGATATTTTTCTTTCTATTTTAAGTATCATCATCGATTTCAGTTTTCATTGCTGATAGGCTTTCACTTGGGCGAAAGCCTACCGGCAATTCCTCACGCAGCTGATTTAAGAGGGCCGCCAGAATTTCCTCAGGTTCACCATCGGCAAGGGCATGCCACTGTCATACTTGGCGAGTGACTGAGCAACCCAAGCGTTGGGTAATCTGCTTGGCAGCTAGGGATAATGCCACGAGTCCGTAAATAGACCGCCAAAGACTGTTATAAATTGGGCAAGTGTGGGGTTTGGTCTCATCATTATTTTCTATTTTATTTGTATAATTCGTGCTTTTCGATAACTCTTCTGAGAGTGTTTTTATTGCTGCAATGACAGTCGTATATTCGTTAAGAAGGTGCTACATTGATTTTGAACTGCTTTTTTATTTTTCTTCTGCTTCGGTTGTCACAGCGCTTCCTTCAGCAATTTCTGCGGCTTGCTACTTTAGGTCTTTTACATGCCGTATCACCTCTACCAGTAATAAAGCCTTGTCCGTCTGCAAATCAAACTCTAATATGAATCAGGCTTTAAATTGATGTAAATTTTAAAGATTTTCAGTAACAGAATTTCTCGCTGAGCATTTTTAGAGTAATTATTTAGATTGGGCTTTCTTGAAAGCTATGGTGGATAATGGCAACTGCAATAGTAATGATCAAGGAAAAAATTCGCCCAGACGATGAGCATTCGAAGAGCAATTTCACAATTTTCGCTGTCCAAGGCTCGACAGATATGGCGCCATTCAAACATGAAAGAAAGCTTTGGTAGATAATGACGACCGGTAGACTATTTATCAAGCATATTGAAGTTTAAGGGTTGGGTACATTTTCTCAAGCGATAGAAACCTAACAAATGATGATTCTTTTGTCTGCAGATATGAGGTCAATTCAGAGGATTAAAGAATAAAGCAACCACCACAGTCTGCTTTATTTGGATGTCCCCAACCATAGATAGTCATTCCCTCCACCTCTCATATTATTATTTTGAAATTTAATTTAATTGGAAAAATTATAGATAGAGATTCCTTGTGGAGACCAAGTGTCATCAAATTTCCATAAGATGTAATATTTAATTAACAACGTCCTGGAATTTAAAAAGTCTTTTTTGTGTGATCTTCTACATTGAAGGGATCCATTTACAAAATTTTGGAATATTTGCTTTGCAAACATCCTATGCTTGCTACACAAGCTTTCAATCCAAAAATATGCCATCAACTATTCACCCTTTTTCCAATTTTCTTATCTCTACATCTGAGAAGTCTTGCTTCAAATTCATAATGTGATTTACAGATTGTTTGTTTTTATCACAGTGCTTGGATAGTTCTCAATGAAGTAGAGTATTTGATTTTGTAACACCTGAAGTGCAAGAAATATTTTAAGAACCGTGTTTTTTTTAATTCTAATGATCACTTTTTATGGCTTTTTGTTGCTTGAAAGAAATGAAAGAACAACTAATATTGAGTGTAGAAACGAAAGAACAACTAATATTGAGTGTAGACACATTTATGCTTTGTGGATTCAAATTGTAAGTCTAGGAAAATCTCTGCATAGTTCAAAATCTTTAAAGGTAAAGGTGCAGATTCTTATACCATGAGGTCGAAGTCTTTACAACTGAATTAGTTCAATCTTAACTTGGACAAAACTGTAGTTACAGAGTATGAATTATGTTTGAAGATCATGGATATTCACTCATGTTAACTGTTTTCTTTATAAACAGATAGCCCAAAATTGCAAAGCACCTTCGAGGAAGAACAAATGAATATAAACAAAGTCCATGCCCACTGGACAGTCATTGACCATTCCGCCCTACATTGGGAAGCCAAGAACATAGAGGAGTCTTCCATTGTAGTGAAATCTGCACAAATTATGAAATATCAAGAGGAGAAATGGATATCTCCCATGGTGGGCACAACCCATAATGCAAATGCAAGAGATGATGTACTTCAAAGTTTTTGCATTATGATTCATGCATGGTAACCATTAATTCATACTTGAAGGAGGTGGATAGAGTGGATCAAAGACAAACACAAAGACATCAAGTTGTGTTACAGCACTTCATACTCATTAACATATCTGAAATCTATTACAAATCCATAGAATGCTACAGCATTCCATCCACTCATGATCCACCGTGAGAAATCCAAAATGGGCTCTACTGATCCACCATGATCAGATAAACATCTGATACTCAAATCTTTACATAATGCCTCTATTTATAGAGGTCTAAGAACTCTCTAGAATATTAAACACATGTATTGCATGACATATAATATTAATATATATCAATTAATATGTGCAACTACTGGTAGTTGAAGACTGATTCTGAAATGAACTTGGGCGGCTGTATGCTGCTGTTTGTCTGCTTTTAATGTGGACGATGCTGAGTGTGGGCTGGACGGTGGACAGTTAACCAACCATAAGGTTGCCGACAGTTGATAGAAATTAATGTTGCCAACACTCCCCCTTAATTTCTATCACTAATGCTACTGCATTTATATTGTTTTCCCTTGTCATAATTACTTTGGGTTTTACGGCTTACCCCTAACCAATGCAATTTTGAAGTGGTTTCAAGCTCACCACGAACTTCTCAAATATCACACAGATGGTTTCAAGATCACCATAAACTTTGCACTCCAATGGTTTACAAACCAAGCATTCATTGGTTCTACTGACCATGAATCATCACTACGAAAAAATTATCATCACTTTGGCTTTTCTCCTTCTTGACCTGCATCAAACTGATTATTGAGTCCATATAAAAAGAAATCCATCTACCGAGATACATGGGTGCCCAGCCGCTGTACTCACCAGTTCTATAGGAATCCTTTTCAGATACATGGTTCATCAATACATTCAATCAAACTCTAGGGTGTCGGGTACAACCGATAATGCACCCCTTACAATAGATTCTTAACAAGCAATTCTCATTCAATCTTCATCACTTGATTGGAGGATATCAATTCAGCAATCTACCATTACATGATTGCATTTGATATAACAAAGCCTTAAACATTTTCTCATTCAGATTCCAACACTTAAACTCCAAATCAGCACATACAGAGACCTTTGCACTATGACAACGAGCTTTAGCACACCATCTCACCTTTTATTCAACATGTTACACCTAAGATAACCAACTTAACTTTAACAACTAATGCATAACAACTAACACACATAATAAAAATTTCCATGATCAATATCTTCCATGTCATGTGTATGCATTCTTTGGCACTCCCGCTTGCACAAAGATGTTCCACATGCTTCTAATCTATGAATGATAGCGTCACACAGCACTAACTCAAACACACTTCAACTTTGGCTTTCTTCTTTTCATAGCTTCTTTGTTTCTCATAGCAAGCTCTTGACTTGTTCTTCTCTTTATTCTTGCAGAAGATAACTTCAAATGCCATTGCTTGTTGGGCTACGTTGCCACAACACTCTTCACCAATTTTAAACTTCTTGAGCTCTCCACGATCTCTAAGATCATATTCCATTAGCTCTGATACCACTTGATGGAGGTGGATAGAGTGGATCAAAGACAAACACGAAGACATCAAGTTGTGCTACAGCACTTCATACTCATTAACATATCTGAAATCTATTACAAATCCATAGAATGCTACAGCATTCCATCCACTCATGATCCACCATGAGAAACCCAAAATGGGCTCTACTGATCCACCATGATCAGATAAACATCTGATACTCAAATCTTTACATAATGCCTCTATTTATAGAGGTCTGAGAACTCTCTAGAATATTAAACACATGTATTGTATGACATATAATATTAATATACATCAATTAATATATGCAACTACTGGTAGTTGAAGACTGATTCTGAAATGAACTTGGATGGCTGTATGCTGCTGTTTGTCTGCTTTTAATGTGGATGGTGCTGAGTGTGGGCTGGACGGTGGACGGTTAACCAACCATAAGGTTGCCGACAGTTGATAGAAATTAATGCTGCCAACAATACTGTCCCTTGTGAGCGTCGTAATGAGGCTTGCAGATGTATCTCCTCTTTTTGGTAAGGGATCTCCCTCAAAGGGTCAAAGAAGGTCAAAGAAGTTCTATATAATATCAGTTCAGAGACAACAGTACTGGTAATAGCAGCATCTATCGATTCACCACCATCAGCAAAAGCTTCATCTACCTAGACATTTCGACTCCTAACCCTATCCCTATCGGCTGTACTCTTGCACCTTGCCCAGGTGCAAGTGTTAGTCTATAAATTTTACTTCCCTTAATTTTTAATTCTTGGCAGGAAATTGGCCCATTGAGTCTCTTGTTAAAATAGGTTCTATTTAGTACTCCTTCAATTCATTAAACACTGCCAATATTTTGAGAAGGGGTGGGGTTGGCATCCTGTGCTCCGTGGAAGGCGATTAATACTTGACGGTTTATCGTACATCGTATGTTTAGAAAGATGCAAAAGAGTCCTCCATGTTATCCCCTTGCCTTGTGAGCTTCCACTTGAAGAATAGTCAGAAAGATCGATATGTACGAGACATAAATTTTTTAGTTTATTTAAGTGAATCTTGGTTCTCATGTTTTACAAAAGAATAGTCAGAAATATCAGATATATCCGCCCATCAGTCATATCACATACGTCGACTCAGAAATAGCTTTCTGAGCATCTACCTTTCGACCACGGTCAAAAAGATGTCCAGCTCGTCTTCATCCCCATGCATTCATAGATATTTAAATTACATACATTAATTATCTTTGATTTCTTGACTTTGACTATTCCATGCAACATGGACGATGAGTGGGCACACACTCGTGGAAATTTCATAGATGTGCAATTTCTTTGAGAAGGACAATTTGAGGCGAGAGGTAGCATCCTAAGTTGTGGAAATGGGTGTTGTCTAGGGTGTAACTTATATGCATTATTTTGTAATTAAAATATAATAGATTTATCTTTTTAACATTTCATCTGGGTGTATATAAGTTGTTTCATAGTCAATGGTGTGGAAATGCATTTTTCTTACTATCATTTCGTCAAAGACAAACTCTAGAACGAGAGTTTACGAACTAGTTATGTATGGCATCATTTATGGTGCAACCAAAATTCAATATCACAAGGTCTAAATATAATTTACTTAGTAAAAACAAAAATAAAATAGTATGAATGTTTGCATTCTGGTTGCCCCTAATTCTCATCATAAAGAGATATATACAAATGACAAAAATGATGTCATTATTGTACTGATGAATTATTTTGAGTGAATTGATTTAGGTTTGATAATGCTTTCACATACAATAGGGTCATATTTTTTCATCAATATTTTGGATCACATTTTATGATCGATCATGAAGATCCAAATTAATCTACAATTTACATTTTTCAGTTCTAGATATAATTGTTTAAGGTGAAAATGGAAGCACATAATAAGATGTGTTTATCAAATGAGACTTCCACTCCAAACATTCAAATATAAGAAAAAGAGGGACTTCAAAACATAACTCTCAATATAACTCAAATTATATTAGCAAAACCTAAATAGGATGAAGGGATGCCAATACTAAGCCCAAATTTCTCTAAGGTAATAGGCAAGCAAGTTCTCTTTCATCCAATGTTCATTATCTTTATGATTTGATTGATTAAGTGTGAGATTAATTAACTTGCTTAAGATTGAGTGATGCATGTATAGTCCTAAAAATGTAAGAAATGAAATCTGAGACACAAGAGAAAAAGAGAGAAAGTGACTAACCTTGAAGAGTAGTAGCACAAAACATTTTTCTGCTTAGAAATCTGCTAACTAGAAACTGTGAAATGGAAATTGACTATAGATCAAGAATTAGGAGAAGTAACCCAAAAAACCCTGGAAAATATAGATCTACAAGTACATGCCAACCTAGTCAACTTGTATCGATATATGTTCTACCTGACAACCATGTTCTTGCAAGGCAAAAGTACAATCGACCTCAATCTTGCAAATAACTCTCGATAGTAGGTTTCTGATTCCAAACTTCAAATTTTAATAACCTCATGAATAAGAACACGTGTAATTGTTGAGAATTGTGTCTCAACCTTGCAATCTTTTTGTGGAAAATATTAGAATTTGTTTGTGGTAGTTTTCCACATGTTTATGAGTTGGAAAAAGTTGTATGAGTTGTTAAAAAATGTGTCTTGTCCATAGTACAATATAGGAGGGCTATTTTTAGAGTATAAACAACTCATTATATGACTTTAATGGGGGTCTAAACTAGAGGACAAAATTATGGCTCAAAATGTTATTCTTGGAGTTACAAATGACAAGTGGGTAACATATGACATGGTTGTTTTGCCCATGGTTTTGGCCCATGGTTTTGTAAGACCAAAAATGGTTTCCAAGTTGTAAATTACTATAAAAGGGTGGCTTGGGGAAGTCTTTGGGTTATCGAGTTTTTTTTGCAAGACTAGGTGCTAGAAGGAGTTTCTCTGAGTCTGAGTCTGAGTTTGAGTTGTGGTGATGTGCTCCTGTAAGAACTTGCATTGTAAGTGTATTGTAATCTTGTTGATTTGAGAATACATTGTACAAGTTTTGGAGGGTAGGTTTTTTCTCCCTGAAGGGTTTCCCCATGGTAATCATTTTGTTATGCATTCATTGTTATTTTGATTATATTATTATACATTTCTTGAGATCTTTGTAATAGTTAGTTAAATTTGCATAATTGTCCTCTCAAGATTAGTGTAGGAAGTGATACCACTCACCTTTGCTTCCTTACAAGTGGTATCATAGCCTGGCTAGTTTTGGTTCTATTTGTTGGGTATAGGGTTTTTTGAGCAAATCAAGGTTTGAGTGGGAGCTTGTGTAGAGGTTTTCATTTATGTGTTGTAAGATTACAAATATGGCAAGCATATCAGGGAGGATTGATGTGGAGATGTTTATTGGCACAAACTTTGAGATGTGGAAGTTGAAGATGAAAGATCTATTGATTGATCGAGATCTATGGGATGCGATTGATGAGAATAATATGAGGCCTGCAAATCTAACTTTAGCTGTACAGTATGATGTGACAGACAGAAAAGATAGAGGTCTAATAAGGTTGTGTCTTGTAGACTTGATTATGATTAATGTCCATGAAGAACCTACCACAAAGATGCTTTGGAAGAAGCTAAGTGAGATCTATCAAGCGAAATCACTTGTGAACAAGATTTTCTTGAGGAAGAAGTTGTATTCCTTGAGAATGGAAGAAGGTGGATAAATTTATGAGCATCTTGAAAGTTTTAATATGTTGGCGACTCAGTTGACCTCAGTTAGGGTATCGATGGATGAAGAAGAAAGGTGCCAAATCTTGATATGTTCATTGCCAGACTCATGGGATAGCCTTGTCATGGCCATAGGGAGCACTTCAGTTGTCTTGAAGATGGAGGATGTTGTTGTTTCTCTACTTTCTAAGGAGATGAGAAGGAAGGTCTCTTTGAATGCCAAAGATGCTTTGAATGTTCAAGGAAGACCAAAAGAAAGAGGCAAGAACAAAAAGCAACATGGCCATTCTAAGTCCAAGAATAAGGGGGGATCAAAATCTCTTGGTAAGTCCAAGGTGATCTGCTAGAATTGTGGCAAACTTAGACACTTCCGAAAGGACTGCAAAGAGGAAAAGAAAAAGAAGAAGAAGAAGCAAGATTATGATTCTAGTCTGAGAAGGAAGATGGAGATGTTTTCATCGTAGCCTTGGCTACTCATGCAGGTGACAATGCATCATTGATAGACTCAGGTGCATCTTTTCACATGACTCCTAATAGAAATTGGTTTAGTAAGTATAAAAAGTTTGATGGTGGTAAGGTGTATTTGGGTGATAACGCAGTTCTTGATATTGTTGGTCATGGAAGTATTCGTGTGAAATTTTTTGATGGTAGAATTAGAAAATTTGATGGTGTCTTGCATATCCTAAGACTAGTGAAGAATTTTTTATGTGTTAGCAAACTAATAGATGCAAGTGTACGTGTACAATTTTTGAAGCAGGTGTGAAAATAGTGAGAGGTGTTATGGTAATAGAAAGAGGAAGTAGATTGGGTGCATTATACCAGGTTGATGCATAGTACTTCTAATAGGATTGTAAAGAGGACTACTTTTTTGGAGAAGGATAGGGTTTCTCTTTCAACAGATGGTTGTGGTTTTTGGGTACCCAAGGGTGCTCAATCTATTGAATCAAAGTTGCTTGTAGAGAAGACTATGTTATGGCATCAGAGACTTGGCCACATAGGTGAGAAGGGTCTATGAAACTTAAAAAAAAGAAACCCTTGTTGTTGGGTTGAATGACTGCAATTTTGAGTTTGATTTTTGTGAGCATTGTATCTATGGTAAACAAAACTACGTTCAGTTTTACTCAAGTTCTCATAAGTCCTCATGTATTTTGGATGTAATCCATTTAGATGTATTTGTTCTAGTTGATGTTCCTTCTATTGGTAGATTAGTTTATTATGTTTCTTTCATTGATGATTTTAGTAGAAGAACATGGGTTTATTTCCTTAGGAGTAAAGCTGAAGTTTTCAGTCATTTCAAGAAATTTAAAGCAATGGTTGAGTTGCAGACTGGAAAAAAGATAAAGAGTTTGAGAACTAATAATGGCGGTGAATATTTCTCTAATGACTTTGACACATTTTGTAAATATTATGGTATTAAAAGACAGAAGACAACTTAGTATTCTCCATAGCAGAATGAAGTTGTAGAAAGAATGAACAGGACCTTGATGGAGAAGGCTAGTAGTATGTTGAGTGGAGTTGGACTAGAAGAAAAGTTATGGGCTAAAGCTATAGCCACTTCCTACTACATGATAAATAGGTCTTCTACATCAGCTCTTATTGATAAGATACCAATGGAAGCATGGTTGAGCCACAAGCCTTCACTTAGACATATGAGAGTTTTTGGTTGTGAGGCATATGCTCATATGCCAAAGGAGAAGGAAAAAAAATGGACAACAAAGTTGTCAAATGTATCTTCATCGGATATAGTTATGGTGTGAAAGGATACAAGCTTTGGGATCCTATTGCATAAAAAGGTATTTTATTCTAGAAGTGTTATTTTTAGAGAAATTAAGCCTTCTTCTATTATAGTGTAGCTAGAATGGATAGAAGAAAAGAAAGATGTGATTACACTTCTTGCTACACCTAAGAAAGTTGAACTGAGGCCCTTAGAAAGACGAGATGCTAAAGAGAGATCTACAAATTCCCAATCATTAGAGGAAGAGGGAGAACCTGATCATGAATCTAAACCAGATCTTGTTCAAAGGTCTATTAGACAAAGGAAAGCACCAGAAAGTATATTGATGAACCAAAATCTGTAGAAGAGGCTCTTGGTATGAATGATTCAGAGTCCTAAAAAATAGCCATGGAAGAAGAGAAGGCAGCTCTTAAGAGGAATGACATGCGAGACCTTGTACCATTGCTTGAAGGACAAAATCCTATTGGTTGTAAACGAGTGTTCAAAAGGAAGATGGATTCAGATGGAAGCATTGAGAAGTATAAAGTACCATTGGTTGCAAAAGGTTGCAGGAATTGATTATGGTGAATTTTTTTCTCCTATAGCAAAAATGACATTCATTTGAAATTTTAATGTTCTATTGCAGTAGCTTATGATCTAGAAGTTGAGCCGATGGATGTGAAGACAACTTTCCTTCATGGAGATTTAGAGGAAGAAATTTATATTACACAACCAAAGCACTTTGTGGTGAAAGGTAAAAGTCATTTGGTATGTATATTGAAGAAATCCTTGTATGGTTTTAAAAAAAGTCCTAAGATGTGGTACTAGAAGTTTGATACATATGTATTGAGTTTGGGATTTGTGCAATCCAAATATGATTACTGTATATACTACAAGTCTGATGGTGATTATTTTATAGTTATTGCCTTATATGTTGATGACATGTTATTTATTGGCAAAGGAAAAGGTTTGATTGCAGAATTAAAATTTCAACTCTCAAAAAAGTTTGAAATGGAAGATCTTGGTGTAGCAAGGTACATTCTAGGAATGGAGATTATAAGAATAGACAAAATAGAAAGCTTTGGCTAGGTTAGAGTAAGTATGTTGGTAATATTCTAAGAAGATTCAATATGTAGGATTCCAGACCATTGAGTGTTCCTGTTACTATGGAAAAAAAGCTTTCTAGCTCACAATGTCCTACATCCCCATTGGAAATGGAAGAGATGAGTTGAGTACTGTATCAGAGTGTTGTTGGAAGTTTGATGTATGCTATGGTCTGTACAAGACTAGACATTGCCCAAGTAGTGGGAGTACTTTCCCATTACATGTCTAATCCAGGAAGAGCACATTGGGATGCAATAAAAAGAGTTTTTAGATACTTGCCGGGTACCTCAGAGTACTCTATATGTTTCCATGGAATAGGAAATGAGCATTCCTTGGATATTCAAGGCTATGTGGATTCAGACTGGAGTGGTGATGTTGATAGAAGAAGATCCACTAGTGCATATGTGTTTACATTATTTAGTGGTGCAATTAGTTGGATGAGCAAGCGACAAGATGTGGTCGATTTGTCCACTATAGAGGCAGAGTATATGGTAGCTACTCATGCCTACAAGGAAGCTATCTAACTAAAGAGACTGTGTTCAAATATAGAGTTCAAACAGGGTGCAGTGACAATTTATAGTGACAGTAGTGAAGAACCTGACATTTCATGCCAGGACCAAGCACATTGTTGTGCAATATCATTTTGTGAGAGATATGGTCAAGGACAACAAGATGAAGTTGGAGAAGGTGAGGACTTTGGTGAATGTTGTTGATGCATTAACTAAGCCTGTGAGCACAAAGAAGTTTAGATGGTGTTCAGAGTCTATGGGCCTCTTGGCCCCTAGCAATTAAGTCCATGACACTTTAGATTCTTTGACTCTTGCAAGGTGTTCGACAAGTGGGTGAATGCTGAGAATTGTGTCTCAACCTTGCAAGCTTTTTTTAGAAAAATCTAGAATTTGTTTGTGATAGTTTTCCACATGTTTATGAGTTGAAAATAGGTGTATGAGTTTTTTTTAAAAAATTCTTGTCTCTAGTACAATATATGAGGGCTATTTTTAGAGTATAAACAACTCATTATATGAATTTTATTAGGGTCTAAACTAGAGGACAAAATTATGGACGAAAATGCTATTCTTGGAGTTACAAATGACAAGTGGGTAACATGTGGCATGGTTGTTTTGCCCATAGTTTTGGTCCATGGTTTTGTAAGAGCACAAATGGTTTCCAAGTTGTAAATCACTATAAAAGGAGGGCTTGGTGAGGTGTTTGGATCATCGAGTTCTGTTTGCAAGACTGGGTGCTAGAAGGAGTCTCTTTGAGTTTGAGTTGTGGTGATGCACTCCTATAAGAACTTGCATTGCAAGTGTACTATAATCTTATTGATTTGAGAATACATTGTGCAGGTTTTGGAGAGTGGGGTTTTTCTCCCAAAAGGGTTTCCCCATGGTAATCATTGTGTTATGCGTTCATTATGCATTTGTTGAGATCTCTACAATAGTTAGTTGAATTTACATAATTGTCCTCTCAAGATTAGTGTAGGAAGTGATTCCATGCACCTTTTCTTCCTTACAGTAATTTGTCTTGATAAAGAATGGAAGAACAGGAATGAGTGAATGAAAGTTCTCCTTGGAAGCCAACCTCCACTACCACTTTGAAAAATGATTCTTGATGCAAAAATTAAATATTAAATCTTGATGAGTGCTTGATGTACAGCTTGAAATGCTTTCTTATGATTATGCTTCAGTGGTAATGGATGAAAATGAAATTTCCAAAATCCCTAATATACTAGTTTGGAGATAAAAATAAAGCACATTGAGTAGAGCATAAAATAAAATAATTTAAACACTCAAGATGACAGGGGTACTAGGACTAGATCCCTCTAGGTATAGGTTGACCCGATTGACTTATACTAATAGTCAACTAGGTTGACCTATACCTAAGGCTATCCCAAGGAAAGATGATCTCAAGGTCTTGGGGAAAGTCTAGAAAGAAAAGGGAAATAATGAAAGCACTAGAAGATATGGCCAAAAAGGTGAAAAAATAAAAGCTATAAGGGTCATGCATAGAATTGAGAGATGACCTAGAAATATAGAAAAGATTGAAAGAAGAGAAAGAGACCAAAACCACACTAAGGAGGGTTAAAAGGTATCAAAATGAAGCATTTATATTTTAAGATAGTACAATCATTTGTATCATTATGATGAATAAAAAAATATGATCCTAAGCATTGACAAAAAAATTCGTAACATAGTTATATTTAGAAGCATTATCAAATCTAAATCTTGGATTATGAAAATCTTAAATATCATTAATTGATTGATTGATTTGATGAGTTATTTTTATGTTTGGTATCATTTTTAGTTATGTTGATATGTTCATAGATACATTTGACTCCATAGACCATGACATCATTATAGCTCAATTATAATTAGTAAGGTTATATTGCATCTTTAACTAGAAAATTGACTTATAGGAGTTTTTGTAATCACACATAGTTGTGAAAAGGATGGGTATTATTTTATCTCCATTTATATCTAGTTTTCAATTGATTGATTAGCTAAATGATATTTATAAGAAACTAGCAAAAGATGAGTGTGCTCCTAGAACAACAACTTTTCTTTGTATTTATGTATTTACTATAGAATTTCTTATTTATTTATTTTCATTTAGATTAAATTTGTTTTGTATGGATAAGAAAGGTAAGCCACATCAAGACAATACATGTGTTTTGGTAGCATCTAAAAACTTGTAAAAGACCACAAAGTATACTAAACTATGCCTCCAATATATGGAATAATGTTCAATAAAAAATGATCAAGTAAAACAGAGAGTCAAAAAAATGATTGGGATAAACTAAAATAAAAAGTGATACACCGGCTATGTTCATTGTCATACATTTATAAATAATAGGAACTTTCCATATTGAATATGATGCATGTTGCATATGTATTGTAGAAGAATTTTATACCTATAATATTGAAATGGACTAAAATATTAGCCCTATGCATTCCATAATTGTATTTTTTTCCTTGTAATAGAAAAAACTATGTAAGATCTTCATTCAATTAAAATTGTCAATCCTTTATTTATAACCTTCCTAAAAAATATGATATATCGCATAATACTTAAAAGCTATCTTGGACAACAAATATGTACCCCCTATCACCTTCACATCTTATTTGTCATCATTTATAATGATTTGATACTAGACTATATTTATCATATGTTAATTTCAACAATAATTACAACAAGTAGGATATGTTGTGACTTATCATAAATGCCCCTAACGTTTAATGTATTAGGAACCCTAACATTTTAATGCAATATTTTTAGTTTATTATGTTATGATAATATATAAAATGTGTAATTATAGTACTATCAAAAGAATATGGTAACAAGAGTAGTTGAATACAAAACCCTCCAAATTAGAAAAGGGCAATGTGGAGGAAACTAAGAGAAAGAGAAAACACAATGCAATAGAAGACATGGATGGAAAGGACATAATAGTCTATGTGAATAGTTTGGAGAAGAAAGATGGTGGAACAAGGTGCATGGAAAAAATAGGAAAGGAAAGAGGAAATAAATAATGGCTATGGAAGAGAGAAAAGTGTGTAGCATGATGTGAATAGGAGATAAATAAATGAAATTAAATATACCTATACGAACGTTAGAAAGATTTTATCTTAAGGCTCGAAAGAGTCAAAGAAAAAAACTCTAGGAAGACTCTAAAATTTTAGGAAAAATTTAATATTCTAAACCTCTAAGTTAATAGCATGCATGGTTGAAGCATTTGTGTGAGTGTGAATAGGTGAAATCAAGACACAATAAGGATTATTTATAGATTTCTCGAACAAATTCATTTAATAAAAGGGTGAAATTATAATAGGTGATCATTAGTAGGCCTTGCACAATTAAATTTGATGGAAAATAGACAAAGATCAAACATGTGAAATACATTTAAAGTTTTACCTAATTTGAGTCTTTTTTTTTTAGAGAGAGAATCTTTATATATTTGTCCCCTCTTTATCTCTATGTTTATAATGGTTGCAAATTGGGTGCTAAGCATCGAGTCTCAGAAGAATCTAAATCTATTATGATACTCTTAGTCTGTATTCTTTTTATATATGTGTTCCATTAAAAAAGGTGGGCAAGGTCAATTTAAAAATAATTTGGCCTACTTTTCATACATTTTACAATACATAAGGTCAAATTAGTTTTAATTAAAGGAAAATTGGTTTTATAGGGGCCAAAAAGTAAAGATTTAATAAACTAGGTAAACAAGTATAAAAAATAGTACCAACAACTTATTAGAGTGTGGTTGTTATTACACCAAAAGACTGGTATGTCAATGCCCAATACAACCACTCAACTAATAGTACATAGGAGGTGGTTAAACTCTTAACACAAATCCCAAGGGGAGTGCTAAACATTTTTCTAGCAATCTCCCCCTCAACATTACCTGAGGGTCTAAGGATTCAAAGCTGTGACCAAGCTCTGATACCACTAGTTAGAGTGAGGTTGTCATTGCACCAAAAGATTGGTCTATCAATGCCCCCTATCTTTGCAGCTAATGGACATGGACAAAGGGTTGGGTGGCCCCAACTATTATTAACCCCAATGTCCTAAGGGTTATGGCCATACTATTCTAAAGGGGCCTTATGATTCCCTCTCGCTTGGGAGGATATAGAGCTATTCCTCCCACTCGGACACCTTCCCTTAGAATAGTAGGAGTCACCTGACCCTTTCACCAACTATATCCACCCATTGTAAACTAGATTTCTTGGGGGAGGGATGCACCACCCACCTTGCGGGGCCTCCTCCCACCCTGCAAGGGGGGATGGGTGCCCTACTATTCTAACGCCCCTAAAATAGATTATTGTGATGCATATAGAGAAAGATAAAATCTGTGGAGATGGCTAAGCCCTTGTCATGAATCTTGAGGGGTGCACTGAACATTTTGCCAACACAACTAAACATATAAGACTAAACAAAAAAAAAGACCAAATGACACAACGGACTAACATCCACATAGACCACTCATTTGTAAGAGCACTATCAACAATAATACTTTTTAGTTTCTTAACTATATTATCAACTAGTGTACTTCCCCTATTCTTACTCCTTAATCTAGCAGTAGGCCTCAACATACACTCTTTATCGTTCATGTCCTTAGCCCCTCTGTTAAGAAGTTAAATTGTTGGTATGATGTTATTTGTGTAATAAAAGAGTCTTTAAAGAGGTGATAGCTTCAAATCAATACTGATAGAAACATAATAAAAACAAAACCTTACAACTAAAATTATAATTTAATAAAATGACTGTAGTAAAATCTTTGCAAAAAAAAATCATATTTACCATTAAATAATTCTAAATAGCTAGATGAGGTTATTTAAAAATATGAGCTCCCGTACTTGAGGTCAAGGTCTTTCTCACTATTTTAGAGTCATGATTCACTGATACCTCACACGCTTTTAATGTTTGCAGTCGCTAGGAATCTTCACATTACTAATATCCGACTACGAAGCTTCACCCACACTTTGCTGACCTTTTCCAATTATCTTCCAAACAGGGATTAATGAAAACTTTTTCCCTATATATGTAAATCCCACTCTTATCAAAATGCAAAGCATTCCTTAAGAGGCCTTTAGTTGGCACATCGCATGCAGCATTATTTTCATAAGAGTAATATGATTGTAGGTGGACCTTTTCTTGTACTGTTATGCAATCAAATTAGCATTCATTTTTACTGTTGTTTTTCTGATGGAGTTTGTATATCCAGATTTTAGCAGGTCGGAGAGTTGTCGGACATGGAATTGATGAGAGCGGGCTTGTTCCTGATCACTATTTTCATTGGGTTGTTCAGTTTCACACACTCAAATTCAGATGGTAACATTCTTTTGATTCTCATTTCATTTCGATATTACATAAAACTGTATTTTTGGACTATTTTTAAACATCACGTGAAAAAAATGAAATCAATTTAAACTATTTTAATACTTTTAGTTTTGAAATTAAATCAATTTTAACTATTTTAATACTTTTAATTTTGAAATGAAACTTAATGTGATATTGAAGCGTCTGATATTTTCCGTATAGGCTTCCTCAACATCAACTGTGGTGCCAATGATAATGTAACAGACGAGAATGACCTACTCTGGATTTTCGACGCCCCTTTCATTAAAACTCGCAACATTTCGTTGCTGTGTTCATCACTAAGCCTCCATTTGCAATACCTGGCATTTGCCTATTTTACCAATCTACGAGTGAAAAAGTTTTGCTACATGCTCCCCGTAGAGCCTCGTGTAAATTACTTGGTAAGAGCATCTTTCGCTTCTGATTCCACAAGTCCTTTGGCGAGATACTTCGATTTAACTATCGAGGGAATCAAGTGGAGGACTGTAAAACTATCCGGTCTAAACAATCAGACCTACAGATACTACGAGATCATCTTGGCCACCAAAAGAGAGATCCCGAGTTTATGCCTTGCCCGCAATCCTCAAACAGAAAAAGAGGGTGTTGTTTTCATTTCAAGCATCGAGCTGCGCCCACTCGAATCCTCCATGTATAACTCAACGGATTTGGCTGAAGATTAATGCCAAGATTGACGCTGTTCGGAAATGGCAAACTCCAGTTCCACGACTAATCTTTCAGCTCATAACAGTTAACATAAAAGTCTTTTAAGAAGTTTATCAGTAGTCATATAAATTTCTAAATTTGATGCTTAATAATGCATGCAATCATGCTGAATCTACCGTATAGAACTCGAATTTAGGAAGTAGTTTTAATTAGTTCTTTTCTAAATAAATATACCAGCAGTGGTATTAAATATGATGAGTTCTGGAAAATCTGGGTAATCTGTAATAAAAAGTTATTCATTTGATTCTGTTAAAAACCAGAGCGTACTCTATTTTTGAATACAGATTGTATTTGAAGGTCTATTTATTTGTTTGTTTGTCTTCTTTGCTGTTATAAATAAGATTGTCTGGGTCTTCATATTCTACATTTGGTATCAGAGCTGAAGGTGTTTGGAAGACAGTAGCATGGCAAACAATTTGCAAATCCCAGAGTTGGATGGAGTTGATTACCAATATTGGTCAATCAAGATGAAGACTTTTTTGACTGGGAAAGATTTTTGGGCGATTGTTGAATCCGGATATGAAGAGCCTGCAGATTGGAATACTCTCCAACTTAATGACAGAAGATTAAAGAAAGAAGCTGAGAAGAAAAATGCAATGGCATTGTTTCACATTCAGATGGCTCTTGATAAGAGCTTGTTTCCTCGAATTGCTGATGCACAGACAGCAAAAGAGGCCTGGAAGACTCTAAAAGATGCTTACCATGGCAATGAACAGATCAAGGTTGTGAACCTACAATCTTTGAAAAGAGAATATGAGAACTTGAAGATGAAGGAAACAAAGAGTGTGGGAGATTTCTGTGTGAGAGTGAAAGATGTGACACATAAAATGGCCACTTTGGGTGAATCTATTGCTCAAGAGCAAATAATACAAAAGGTATTGAGATCTCTAACCCCAAGATGGAATATTGTAGTAATTGCCATAGAAGAAAGCAAAAATTTAGCTACCATGGAGTATGATGAATTGGTTGGATCTCTTATATCACATGAGGATAGAATAAGGGACACATCTACCAGTGTTAATGAGAAGGCTTTTGCTTCCCAATTGCAAATTTCAAAGAATGATGGTGCTAGTGATGAAAATTACAGCACAACACAACAAAGAATCCAAACAAGAGAGAAAGCCATAGAGAGGAGAAGCCATGGAGAAACCCAGAAAATGGGCTTTGCTGAACACAGGCCCAATCCATTCTATTTATAAGCAAATACATCATAAATGTATAGGAGACTGTAGGAAGAAGTTAGCTATGGAATTTATAATGGACAGTTGAAATGGACAGCTGAATGGTTGGCTGCACATAGAAAATGAGTGGTCTGTGCTGACCATCGACCACTGAACATTCTGGAAAATGCTGACTATTTGAGAAATAATTAATTTATTCTAACATCCCCCCATAAATTAATTATCATATTTTTATTTTTTTAGAAATCCCTCCATAGTCTAGAGACGATGGGTCCTGGTCTTAAGCCTTGTTAGGTACCCATTTACAATCAATTATCAAATGCTTTCACTCATCTTGTTTCCCTCATCATAATCACTCTAGGTTTTGTACGGATTACCAATAACCGATGCAATATCAAAGTGGTTTTAAGTTCACCACAAACTTCTCAAACATCACACAAGTGGTTTCAAGATCACCATAAACTTTGCGTTCAAATGGTTTACAAACCAAGCATTCATTGGTTCTACTGACCATGAATCATTACTATAGGGAAACTATCATCACTCTGGGCCTTTCTCTTTTGTACCTGCATCAAACTAATTATTGAGTCCATATAAAAAGAAATCCATCTACCAAGACACATGGGTGCCCAACCACTGTACTCGCCAGTTCTATAGGAATCCTTTTCAGATACATGGTTCATCAATACATTCAGTCAAACTCTAGGGTGTCGAGTACAACTGATAATGCACCCCATACATTCATATAGCCCATTAACAATCATTACTAATTCAATTTTCATCACTTGACTGAGGGGATATGACCACATCTTGACAACAACATATTTAGATAGACATATTCTCTTACTTCTGATCCCAACACTTTTATCCAATCAGCACACACACAAACCTTTACATCATGACAAAAATTCTAGCATGCCATGTCTTTTCATAATGAATGCTAACTCCTACAAATGACTTATAATACTCTACACATATTTCACATAATAAAGTACTATTAATAATAACAAAATTAGCTTTCACTTTCAACTTTAGCTTCCTTCTTTTCATGTCTTCTCTCTTTCTCATAGCACTCCCTTGATATTTTATTGTCACATTAGAAATATGTATGCAATCTTTGGCTCTCCCGCTTGCACAAAGTTGCTCCACATCCCACAAACATATGAATAACAACTTGACATTCCCGCATTAATAGCAATCCAACACTCTTGAGTTGCTTCAAATTAGCAATGCTTCTTTATCTTTGCCTATCCACTCCAATTTCACACAATATCATACTTTCAATTTCCTCTTCATTGTAGCAGTATTTTTCTTTAACACAAGTTATTCTTGGCCACAATTAGCTGCCTCATTAACTGGCTACATCATAAATCACATTCTTTAGCCAAATATACCATCAACCATCTTCCGTTCAAATGCAATGTCAATCACCTTTCACAATGGCTTGATCAAACACTATCACACATGATAACAATCATTTTTCAGAAAATTTCCTTGAAGTTCCTTTGGCTGCAGCTTCCTAACAGCACTTCCTTGCTCTCTCTACTCACTCAGCAAACTGGCATTCACGAATCTTCAATCCAGGTTTGTAATGGGGGCAGCTTTCTCACATAACAGCTGTCTCCTCCATAATATAGACTCTTAGATCATTTACCATTAGCTCTGATACCATGATGAAAATTATAGCACAACACAACAAAGAATCCAAACAAGAGAGAAAGCCATAGAGAGGAGAAGCCATGGAGAAACCCAGAAAATGGGCTCTGCTGAACACAGGCCCAATCCATTCTATTTATAAGCAAATACATCATAAATGTATAGGAGACTGTAGGAAGAAGTTAGCTATGGAATTTATAATGGACAGTTGAAATGGACAGCTGAATGGTTGGTTGCACATGGAAAATGAGTGGTCTGTGCTGACCACCGACAACTGAACATTCTGGAAAATGCTGACTGTTTGGAAAATAATTAATTTATTCTAACATCCCCCCATAAATTAATTATCATATTTTTATTTTTTTAGAAATCCCTCCATAGTCTAGAGACGATGGGTCCTGGCCTTAAGCCTTGTTAGGTACCCATTTACAATCAATTATCAAATGCCTTCACACATCTTGTTTCCCTCATCATAATCACTCTAGGTTTTGTACGGATTACCAATAACCGATGCAATATCAAAGTGGTTTTAAGTTCACCACAAACTTCTCAAACATCACACAAGTGGTTTCAAGATCACCATAAACTTTGCGTTCAAATGGTTTACAAACCAAGCATTCATTGGTTCTACTGACCATGAATCATTACTATAGGGAAACTATCATCACTCTGGGCCTTTCTCTTTTGTACCTGCATCAAACTAATTATTGAGTCCATATAAAAAGAAATCCATCTACCAAGATACATGGGTGCCCAACCGCTATACTCGCCAGTTCTATAGGAATCCTTTTCAGATAGATGGTTCATCAATACATTCAGTCAAACTCTAGGGTGTCGAGTACAACCGATAATGCACCCCATACATTCATATAGCCCATTAACAATCATTACTAATTCAATTTTCATCACTTGACTGAGGGGATATGACCACATCTTGACAACAACATATTTAGATAGACATATTCTCTCACTTATGATCCCAACACTTTTATCCAATCAGCACACACACAAACCTTTGCATCATGACAACAATTCTAGCATGCCATCTCTGTTCATAATGAATGCTAACTCCTACAAATGACTTATAATACTCTACACATATTTCACATAATAAAGTACTATTAATAATAACAAAATTAGCTTTCACTTTCAACTTTAGCTTCCTTTTTTTCACGGCTTCTCTCTTTCTCATAGCACTCCCTTGATATTTTCTTGTCACATTAGAAATATGTATGCAATCTTTGGCTCTCCCGCTTGCACAAAGTTGCTCCACATCCCACAAACATATGAATAACAACTTGACATTCTCGCATTAATAGCAATCCAACACTCTTGAGTTGCTTCAAATTAGCAATGCTTCTTTATCTTTGCCTATCCACTCCATTTTCACACAATATCATACTTTCAATTTCCTCTTCATTGTAGCAGTATTTTTCTTTAACAAAAGTTATTCTTGGCCACAATTAGCTGCCTCATTAACTGGCTACATCATAAATCACATTCTTTAGCCAAATATACCATCAACCATCTTCCATTCAAATGCAATGTCAATCACCTTTCACAATGGCTTGATCAAACACTATCACACATGATAACAATCATTTTTCAGCAAATTTCCTTGAAGTTCCTTTGGCTGCAGCTTCCTAACAGCACTTCCTTGCTCTCTCTACTCACTCAGCAAACTGGCATTCACGAATCTTCAATCCAGGTTTGTAATGGGGGCAGCTTTCTCACATAACACCTGTCTCCTCCATAATCTAGACTCTTAGATCATTTACCATTAGCTCTGATACCATGATGAAAATTACAGCACAACACAACAAAGAATCCAAACAAGAGAGAAAGCCATAGAGAGGAGAAGCCATGGAGAAACCCGGAAAATGGGCTCTGCTGAACACAGGCCCAATCCATTCTATTTATAAGCAAATACATCATAAATGTATAGGAGACTGTAGGAAGAAGTTAGCTATGGAATTTATAATGGACAGTTGAAATGGACAGCTGAATGGTTGGTTGCACATGGAAAATGAGTGGTCTGTGCTGACCACCGACAACTGAACATTCTGGAAAATGCTGACTGTTTGGAAAATAATTAATTTATTCTAACATCCCCCCATAAATTAATTATCATATTTTTATTTTTTTAGAAATCCCTCCATAGTCTAGAGACGATGGGTCCTGGCCTTAAGCCTTGTTAGGTACCCATTTACAATCAATTATCAAATGCCTTCACACATCTTGTTTCCCTCATCATAATCACTCTAGGTTTTGTACGGATTACCAATAACCGATGCAATATCAAAGTGGTTTTAAGTTCACCACAAACTTCTCAAACATCACACAAGTGGTTTCAAGATCACCATAAACTTTGCGTTCAAATGGTTTACAAACCAAGCATTCATTGGTTCTACTGACCATGAATCATTACTATAGGGAAACTATCATCACTCTGGGCCTTTCTCTTTTGTACCTGCATCAAACTAATTATTGAGTCCATATAAAAAGAAATCCATCTACCAAGATACATGGGTGCCCAACCGCTATACTCGCCAGTTCTATAGGAATCCTTTTCAGATAGATGGTTCATCAATACATTCAGTCAAACTCTAGGGTGTCGAGTACAACCGATAATGCACCCCATACATTCATATAGCCCATTAACAATCATTACTAATTCAATTTTCATCACTTGACTGAGGGGATATGACCACATCTTGACAACAACATATTTAGATAGACATATTCTCTCACTTATGATCCCAACACTTTTATCCAATCAGCACACACACAAACCTTTGCATCATGACAACAATTCTAGCATGCCATCTCTGTTCATAATGAATGCTAACTCCTACAAATGACTTATAATACTCTACACATATTTCACATAATAAAGTACTATTAATAATAACAAAATTAGCTTTCACTTTCAACTTTAGCTTCCTTTTTTTCACGGCTTCTCTCTTTCTCATAGCACTCCCTTGATATTTTCTTGTCACATTAGAAATATGTATGCAATCTTTGGCTCTCCCGCTTGCACAAAGTTGCTCCACATCCCACAAACATATGAATAACAACTTGACATTCTCGCATTAATAGCAATCCAACACTCTTGAGTTGCTTCAAATTAGCAATGCTTCTTTATCTTTGCCTATCCACTCCATTTTCACACAATATCATACTTTCAATTTCCTCTTCATTGTAGCAGTATTTTTCTTTAACAAAAGTTATTCTTGGCCACAATTAGCTGCCTCATTAACTGGCTACATCATAAATCACATTCTTTAGCCAAATATACCATCAACCATCTTCCATTCAAATGCAATGTCAATCACCTTTCACAATGGCTTGATCAAACACTATCACACATGATAACAATCATTTTTCAGCAAATTTCCTTGAAGTTCCTTTGGCTGCAGCTTCCTAACAGCACTTCCTTGCTCTCTCTACTCACTCAGCAAACTGGCATTCACGAATCTTCAATCCAGGTTTGTAATGGGGGCAGCTTTCTCACATAACACCTGTCTCCTCCATAATCTAGACTCTTAGATCATTTACCATTAGCTCTGATACCATGATGAAAATTACAGCACAACACAACAAAGAATCCAAACAAGAGAGAAAGCCATAGAGAGGAGAAGCCATGGAGAAACCCAGAAAATGGGCTTTGCTGAACACAGGCCCAATCCATTCTATTTATAAGCAAATACATCATAAATGTATAGGAGACTGTAGGAAGAAGTTAGCTATGGAATTTATAATGGACAGTTGAAATGGACAGCTGAATGGTTGGCTGCACATAGAAAATGAGTGGTCTGTGCTGACCATCGACCACTGAACATTCTGGAAAATGCTGACTATTTGAGAAATAATTAATTTATTCTAACATCCCCCCATAAATTAATTATCATATTTTAATTTTTTTAGAAATCCCTCCATAGTCTAGAGACGATGGGTCCTGGTCTTAAGCCTTGTTAGGTACCCATTTACAATCAATTATCAAATGCTTTCACTCATCTTGTTTCCCTCATCATAATCACTCTAGGTTTTGTACTGACCATCGACCACTGAACATTCTAGAAAATGCTGACTGTTTGGGAAATAATTAATTTATTCTAACAGCTAGCAGCTATAGTAACAACAACAAAGGCTCGGGAAGGGGCCAAAATCAAAAATTTTCAAGAGGATCTAGAGGAAGAGGAGGTGCTCAAGGAGGAAGAGGTAGAGGCAGATTTGATAAAAGGAACATCCAATGCTATCATTGCAATAAGTATGGACATTTTGAGAGAGAGTGTAGACTGAAATCAGGTAACAATAATGCAAATTATGCCCAACAAGATGAGGATCCTTCCTCGGATAATTTATTTTTGTGTTATGGGAAAGGTGAAAGTAATGTGAATGATGTTTGGTATTTAGATTCTGGATGCTCTAACCATATGTCTGGTAATAGAGAAATATTTTCAAAGTTTGATGATAGTTACAGATCCAATATTACCCTTGGTAATAACAATACTGTGGATGTTGCGGCCAAAGGAGCCATAGATGTTCAGACAAAGGAAGGTATTAAAAGTGTTCAAGATATTTATTATAGTCCCAAGTTGAAGCATAATTTATTGAGTGTTGGGCAGCTATGTGATAAGAGTTATAGAGTGGTATTTGAGAACATGCAATGTACTATCTATGATTAAAAAAAATAAAATAAAGTGATTACAGTTGTTCCTATGACAAAGAATATGATGTTTCCTTTGAAGTTTGGTCAAAATGATAATCAGCTTGTCAATATGGCTTATGAGAATAAAAGTTGGTTGTGGCATCTCAGGTATGGCCATTTGAATTTCAATAGTTTGAAGAATCTAACATCAAATGAATTAGTTCTTGGATTGCCTAAGGTTGAAGAGCATAAATAGATTTGTGAAGGCTGTGCTAAAGGGAAACATTCACGGGAATCATTTCCAAAAGGCAATGCATGGAGGGCCCAATACCCACTTTAGCTTATTCATTCAGATATTTGTGGTCCAATGCAAACACAAAGCTTGGGTAAGTCATCATATTTCATTACTTTTATAGATGATTACTCATGCATGTGTTGGGTATATTTTTTGAAGACTAAGGATGAAGCCTTTGATACATTCAAGAGGTTTAAAGCTCGTGTAGAGAATGAGAAAGGGAACACAATCAGATGTTTGAGAACAGATCGAGGAGGAGAATTTTGCTCAAACAATTTTCAGAATTTTTGTGAGATGAATGGCATCAAAAGACAACTCACAACTATGTACACACCCCAAGAGAATGGAGTGGCTGAAAGGAAGAATCATACTATGGTAGAAATGGCAAGGAGCATGTTACAAACCAAGGGTTTGAACAATTCTTATTGAGTTGATTCAGTTGCTACAGTCGTATATATTCTCAATAGGAGTCCTACAAGTGCCCTACACAAGATGACTCCATATGAAGCATGGTATGAGAAAAAGTCTAACATAAATCATTTTAAATTTTTTGGTTGTTTGGCTTATGTTCACATCACTGATTAGAATAGGCAAAAACTAGATGCTAAAAGTGAATCATGTATTTTTGTGGGCTATAGTGAGGAAAGCAAAGCTTATAGATTATTCAATCCTATTACTAATAAGATTGTTGTTTCAAGAGATGTGATTTTTGATGAAGGGGGAGTTTATGGTCATAAAAAATAACATGTTGAAAAGCCAAAATCAGTTTTGGATGATGATGATATTGCTCATAATGATAATGAGCAGCCAACTAGTGGTTCTATTTCAAGATCACCAAGCCCACCAAGAAACTCCTCACCAATCCCAAGAGCAAGTCCATCCTCAAGTCCTCCAAGAAAGGTAATAAGATTGAGTGATATCTATGAGAGGTGTCAAAATCAAGCACATGAAGAAGATCCAATAGGTGAGACAGTAAATTTTGCATTACTTGCTAAAGCTGATTTTGAGTCATCATGTTTTGAAGATGCATGTGCTAATGAGGTTTGGATGCAAGCAATGAATGAAGAGATGAATTCCATTGATAGGAATGAAACATGGGAGCTTGTAGATCTTCCACATAAGAAGAAGAAGATTGGCACAAAATGGGTCTATAAGACCAAGTATAATAGTGATGGGAGTGTTGAAAGACACAAGGCAAGATTGGTAGCTAAAGGTTTCACTCAAAGGTATGGCATTGATTATGAAGAAACTTTTGCACCAGTAGCAAGACAAGAAACTATTAGGATGCTAATATCTCTTGTAGCTCAAAAGAAATGGAGTATTCATCACATGGATGTGAAAAGTGCCTTCTTGAATAGGTACTTAGAAGAAGAGGTTTATGTGGGACAGCCACAAATTTTTGAGATTCAGGGAAAAGAAGATTATTTCTACAAGTTGAAGAAGGCTTTGTATGGCCTCAAGCAAGCACCACGTGCATGGTATGCAAGAATAGATGGATATTTTCAGCAAAATGGCTTTCAAAGAAGAAAGAGTGAACCTACCCTTTACTACAAACAAGAAGGTAATGAAATTCTCATTGTGAGTTTGTATGTTGATAATTTGTTATGTATGGGTAGTAGTTCAAAGATGAAAGATGAATTTAAAGTTGCTATAATGAATGAGTTTGAGATGAAAGATTTAGGTCTCATGAAGTACTTTCTTGGCATGGAGGTTTATCAAGGTAAAGTTGAAATTTTTATTTGTCAAGAAAAGTATGCAAAAGATATTGAAAAAATTTGATATGGCTAATTGTAAACCTCTTTCCACTCCAATTGCTCATGGAGTTGCATTATGTAGAGATGATGGTGCTAAAATTGTTGATGAGACATTATACAGGAGCATTGTGGGGAGTTTGATGTTTATAACTCACACAAGGCCTGATATTGCTTATTCAGTTTCATTGGTTTCAAGGTATATGAAAAATCCATCAGAGGAACATATGAAGGCAGCCAAGAGAATTTTGAGGTATGTGAAAAGCACGGTAGATTTTGGCATTCACTATTCTTCTAATAAGTTTGAGCTTGTTGGCTTTAGTGATTCAGATTGGGGAGGTTGTTTGGATGACCGAAAATCTACATGTGGTAATTGTTTTTCTTTGGGTTTCGATTTAATTACATGGAGTTCAAAGAAGCAAAGTATGGTTTCTCTCTCTTCTACAAAAGCGGAATATGTTGCAGTCACTTCAATTGGCACACAAGCTTTATGGCTTAGAAAGCTTCTTGAAGAAATTGGAGAGATACAGGTTTAGCCTACTATGATTTTTTGTGACAACATAAGTGCCATTAAATTGGCCAAGAATCTGGATCATCACAGCAGGACTAAGCATTTTGATCTTAAACAACATTTTATTAGAGATTTGGTACAAAATAAAGTGGTTGAGTTGAAGTACATCAGCACAAAGGAGAAAATTGCAAACATCTTCACAAAGGCAGTTGCAAAAGATCAGTTTTTGGTACTCAGAGATTGAATTGTTAGTCCTCTCAGCATCAAGGGGGAGTATGAAGATTAATGCCAAGATTGACGCTATTTGGAAATGGCAAACTCTAGTTCCACCGCTGATCTTTCAGCTCATAACAGTTAACATAAAAGTCTTATTATATTGCATGGTTATCGGCAGTTTTTAAAGAAGTTTATCAGTAGTCATATTTAAATTTCTAAATTTGATGCTTAATAATGCATGCAATCATGCTGAATCTGCCGTATAGAACTCGAGTTTAGGAAGTAGTTTTAATTAGTTCTTTTCTAAATAAATATACTAGCAGTGGTATTAAATATGATGAGTTCTAGAAAATCTGGGTAATCTGTAATAAAAAGTTATTCATTTGATTCTGTTAAAAACCAGAGCGTACTCTGTTTCTGAATACAAATTGTATTTGAAGGTCTATTTATTTGTTTGTTTGTCTTCTTTGTTGTTATAAATAAGATTGTCTGGGTGTTCATATTCTACATTGGCAAAGTACACCTTGAGTCGTACAAAGTGCATAAATTGTGGTAATCTTTCAAGATAAGGTATCAAGATTTAATTGTGTGAAGTTTTAGAGTTATATTTATTGACTAGTGTTTTAGAGTAGTGATTTACTGGAATCTATCTTCGATGAGACTAAATGAAACACTTATCATTCATTAGATCTAGGTGATGCTCACAGAGGTACTTCTTCTGGGAGATCACACTCTATCTTGAGTGCACTTAACTACAAAGTTTTCTCCGTCATTAAACCCACTTTGCTGGCTTAACAATTGGGTTGCAAGCAGACCGAGTTTAACCATGGAGGAAACTCACCCTGCTTAAGAGTAGTGCTGGAATGGGTGAAATCCCAGGAAGTGCTTCACCTCTCTAAGTATCACCTAGATCCAATGAGTACTACAATATGAGTACACCAATGCTTTTGTTCAATTTTCTTTTTCTTGGTTCCTGATTGGTCAATTTTTGCAAAAAAAAGTACTATTTTTTGGGTGAGCGGCTATTTGGGAGTTTTAGTAGTGGGTATTAGGCAAAAAATAGCACTTTTAGACCACCTCGAACTCTACAAATTTTACAAAGAGCTCTGTGAGTGTAGAAAAGTTGAAAGGTTATCTTTAAGCATTTCACTCATTAACCAAAAAAAATTAGCAAATTTTAACATGAATTGTATGTGCATGGCTGGCTACTAGATCGTTTCCCTAATCTAATTCCAAAATTGTGATGGCATTCGGCAGGTACCCAGAGGATCCATTCGACCGCATATGGTCATCCTCATACGCAATCAACACTGCAATGAATATTAGCACCAATGACGAACAAACAAAATCTTTAGGCAGCGATTTACCGAATAATCTGCCCCTAAACGTATCAAGGACTGCTATTGCAAATGGAATGGCAGAGAAATTGATAGTTCCATTAATAGATTCCGCTGAGCCAGGACTGTACTCTTTTGCTCTCTATTTCTGCAACATCATCCAGAAAAACCTCACACACGATTTCACTGCCTTCATTAATCAATACCAGATATCAGATGTCATACATCTAAACTTTCTGCAATGCTCACAAACAAATAAAGAGCTACCACTTGACACTGCCGACCCTATAAATATAATTTTACAACCCACTTCTTCATCGCAGTTGGGACCCTTCATAAACGGAGAAGAAATGCATAGGAAGCTGGACGTGCAGACAACTACATACTCCGTAGATGGCATAACCTCTTTCTCCATTCCATGGCCATGTTCCAAATGCTGTGCATGTAAATTGGACAATACTATATTGCACATTAATGTTTGTATGAATTGTGTGAATTCACTGGTTGCAATCAGAAAAATAGCAGAGGCAATAAATGTTCCAGACGATTAGAGTGGAGGAGATCTATGTTTACCAGCTGATTATTCTTCAACAGGGATCGCCTGCAGTCACGACGATCCTCCGCGAGTCGTTATCATGTAAACTTAATTACAAATTTCAGGAAGTTTCTTTTCGATTGAATTGCGTATTTTTTATCATCAATGTTTTGATCACATGAGAAAGCTGAGGATTAGAAATAGTAAAAAGATGTGGACCAAACCTAGCTCAAGAGATATAAGAAGAGAATAGAGGATGACATTCAAAACAATGCCATCCTATCCTCTTTGCTGCTTATATCTCATTAGGTTTCTTCTGTATTTTTTTCTAATCCTGCACTTTTTCATCTTGTGTGATCTGAATAATTGATGATAAAAAATACACACAATCAAATCCAGAAACAAACTTATCTTACTAATAAAGTCTGAAAAACTGCTAATGTTAATTCTTTGAATTATATATCTTATGCTATTAATATGTTTGATTTCAGAAAAAACATTCGACAGCAATCTAACAAATCTGCATCTCGGGGGCGTCATACCTAAAGATATAGCGGACTTAACAGCACTAACACAACTGGTAAGATTTTTCATATCTGTATACTAACTTACCTTTGAAATAAGAATGTCAAGCTAGGTTTTGATAAAAATCACATTGCTTTATACAGTGTTACTAAATCTAAGCTGCCTATTATAGCTGCTAGGAAACAACAGTTTGTCTGGCCATATTCCAGACCTCAGTTCATTGAAGAATCTCAGAATTCTGTAAGACACCTATGACCGGCTACCATCTGATATTTGTTGTATGAATTAGAAAGGTACTTTTTCTACACATTTCCTAATCTTTGCAGCTTTGTTGGCCCGGGAAAGGCAATTGCAAAACAATCAATTTACTGGAGAAATTCTAAAATCATTGAAGAAGCTTCAAATGTTAACTCAACTGTATGTTTACTCACTACACTTCCTATGTCAATCCATTGCAGCTTGCCTGGTAAAGCTTTGAAAGTAGGTGTTCTTATTGAGTTTCTTCATTTTTCTCAAAAAGGTTTCTGCAGGGCAATAAATTGGAAGGAACCGTCTCCAGAGGATTAGTGAGACCCAATTTGGAGCTTCGGTATAAAAAAAATTCTTTTAAATTACAACTGTACAATCTACTATGTTTGCCTCCTCTTTAGCATGACGCAGCATACGATTGACAAGAAAACAGATATGCTTATTAATTGTGAACTTTACTTTGCAGCGTCGATCCTCAAAATGATGCCGTGGTAGGCAGCCGCAAAATAAAAGTTTGGGTAATTGGGCTTTCAATTGTGTGCTCGGTGATGTTAGTTCTAGGCATCCTTTCTGGAATTTTCCTTTGGAACCACAAACACCAATCGCAACCATTTCAAACCTCGAATGGTCGAGTTCCATTACAACAACACACATTTGCAGGTGCTTCTACAATATTGAGTACGGGAAAAACATGTCCATTTTAATTGTACAACTATTTAGTCTTTATATTCTTAAATAGAAAAGCCTTTTTCTTTTACTTTTACCCTGCTTGGGGACTTTGAGAGTAATTTTTCTTTATTTGCTCTTGCTCAGATGAAGAAAATGAAAACGATTATCACAGGCTGGCTGTACAATACACAGAGGAAGATATTAAAACTTCTACCAATAACTATTCCAAACCCATTGGTAAGGGAGGCTTTGGATCTGTATTTTATGGCAGACTTTCTGGATTTGAGGTCGCAGTCAAAATACACAAAACTGATTCTAATCAAGGCCGGAAAGAATTCCAGAATGAGGTTAGTACTCCTACATAGATTCAACTAATCGTCTGTGATAGAGTCTCATTTGAAACTCGCAAATTTTTTTCCCCTGGGGTACAAATTCTTCTCTAACAAGTATTCTCGATGGTTTCAGGTAGCCATGTTGTCAAGAATATATCACTAAGAATCTTGTAAATATTGGGTATTGCAGACAACCCATTATGGCATTGGTCTATGAATACATGCCATGTGGAACATTGATTGATTGCTTATATGGTATTTTGCATATATGGTTGGATTTGATTTATATTGTGATATTGTTATTAGAATTTAACTATGTTGAATTTGATTCATATTTCATGAGTAGTAATAGGATGTGTCATATCTAGGAAAGTTCTAGCGTTCCACCTCTGTAAACATCATGTATATGCAATGAGTGTTAAGTATTCCATTCCTTCTCATGAAAGATAGGTTCTGAGTGAACTACTACTCATGAAACACAGATCAATAAATTCAACTCAAAAACCTACACAATTGAATCCTAGTAATATCACAATTTAACTTGCTATAAAAAAAACAGCTCATACTTATTGATTCACCATACATATGGCTTTAAATTTCTTTTTCTATTTGTAGGCATGGCCAAATTGGAAACTCCACTTGATTGGCTTACGAGATTGAATATTGCTAGACAGGCTGTAGATGGTAAGTTGTTTCTAGTTGTAATAGTTCTTTTATATTTAGAAAAACCACAATGTCTCAACTATTCTATACATGTTTTGCAGGTTTACTTTACCTTCATCAAAGTTGCTATCCTCCAATCATAAATAGAGATATAAAGTGCAGTAATATACTGTTGGATAACAAAATGTCTTCCAAGCTAGCTAACTTTGGCATATCAAAATTGGTAGAGAGTGCTAGTGGTTATACACCAATTGAAGTCAAAGGGACAATGGGTTATCTTGATCCTGAGTATTTCACATAACACCATTATCTTTTATTTTTCTTAAACATGTTTTTTTTAACTAAAATTAATGTGTTTTTCACCTAATTAAAAACATAGGGAACAAATAACTCATAGATTAATATGTGGATGTTATTGTAGATACTATGCAACGTCATCACTAAATGAGAAGAGCGACATCTACAGTTTTGGAGTGGTTTTACTAGAGATTATATCTGGAGTACCACCCAAGGACGGAATAGTACAATCGGTAATTTATATATTTGTAGACAAATTAAGTGATTTCAATTGTTTTGGATATGTTCATCAACAACATAATGAAATAATCATTGTATCAGGCACACAATTTTCTTTTATGTGGAAAAATAGATGAGCTTATGGACCCTTCATTGGGTGGTCAATATAACATAGAATCAGCTTGGAAAGTAGCAGAGATAGCATAAATGTGCATGGAAAAGGAATCAACAAAAAGACCCAAAATGAGTGTGGTGGCTAAAGAATTGGAAGAAGCAGTGACGCTTGCATACGGTGATAACAATTATTCTGCTTCACATACCATTGCCTCTTTTAGTACCAGTGAGATGCCTAGCCTTAGATAATAAGATTTTATAGAAACTATTTTGTCTGCATTGTTAAAATCTGTAATATCTTGGGAAAAAAATATAATGCATGTTTCTAGATAGGGATAGAAATATTCTATAAAAGAATAATATTATATATTTGTGTACTCAATTCAAAATTTAGAAATGTAGTAATTCCCAAACAAATTGTGTAATTTTTTTAAATGAATTTCAAGATCTCTATATAGATGCATTATGTAAGAACTAGTATTGGACTACGAGGTTGATCTATGAGTCATTAATAGGTTGTGTATGTTGTATTTTTATTTTAAGAAGATATAGTGGTTATTATCATTTGATTAACGAGAAGAATGAGGTGTTGTAGTATTTAAAATAGTCTAGTTAGTTATTCATTTGTAGTTTTTATTTCAATGTGTCTTTTTTTCCATCCATCATAACATGATAATGGTTCAATTGTAATTAGTTGAGTTGCAAAGTTTAGACATGACGAATGGACTTATATGAGATTGCATAATCATAAAGATAGGTACTAATATAAATAATTTAAACTTACATTTTTGTGAACTTGCTGACAATAATTTTAAATATAATTAATCATTTGAAGGGCATTCAAAGTCTTCTGATAACATCTAGCCTCTTTTCCCTTAGAAGAACAACATTTCTTCATATTTAGATATTTTCTATAGAATTTCTTCAATGTCATTTATTTGCATTTGGTTCAAATATGTTATGTATGAGTAAAAAACTAAACCACATTGAGATAATGCATAAATGGAATGGCAGCATAAGACCCCATTAATTGAAAAATATGAAATAAAAAACTATCAAGTAATATCTAAGATAGTATATTAAAATAACAAGCCACGATAAAAACAAATTAATGCACATTATGTCATTTTCATACATTTATAAATATTATCACTTTTGTCTTGAATATCACACATGGCAATAATGTATCATAGAAGAATTTTATACCTACAATTAAATTCACACAAGTATCAACCTTAGGTACTTGATAATGTTATTGGCTGCCTTCTAATAGAATTGTATATGTAAAGCCTTATATGGCTCAAAATATTTATCCAAAATTTTTACTCTTCAAATAAAATATGTGTTTTTACATAATCTACTTTCAACAATGTATAGATAATAAAAATTCCCCTCCCTCCCATGTGCATCCAAATTGGCATCATTCATGATAATTTGAGACTAGAAAATTTTAATTGTATGTTTAGTGAACCAATAATTGCAACACTTAGGGCATGTTGTGACTCATCACAAATATCTACAAAATTTTAACTTTTACTTAATCTAAAATTTGAAGGGAATACTTTTTAATTTTGTCATGTTAGGATAATTTGAGAAATATATAGTTGTAACCATGTCAAAAGAATATGGTAATTGATGTTTAAAAAATAAAAATCTTGGAAGTGGGAAAGGATAATGAGGAGGAAACTTGACAAGAGCAAATGCTCTAAGATAGAAAATGTTGATGAAAAGGAAAATAAAGTGTATATCAGAAGAAGGATGGTGGAACAAGGTGTATGGGAAAATGTGCAAGGTCCAAAAAGGAAGGAACTAATGGCTATGGAAGAGAGAAAATAAGTAGCATGATGCCAAGATGAGAGAATAAGTGAAATGAAAAATGTGCTAGGGACAAGATCTAAGGGATTCTAATGCAAGGTTTGAAATATTTAAGGGGACAAAAACTAGGAAGACTCCAAAGTTCTAGAAAATAATCCACCAGTATTCTAAATTTTTACGATGATAGCATGCAAGGATAAAGTTTGTTTTAGATTGTAAATAGGTGAAATCAACATATTCTAATGATAATTGTTCATCATTCTAAATTTATTAATGAGAGGTGGGAGAAACATGAGCAACAAGAGTAGGGCTTCACTCCCTTGCATTGATGGTGAGGGAGAGGGTGAGGACAATGATGAAGTAGATGATGATGATGGGGTGTTTAGAGGTTTTACTACCGATGGGGACTCATTTGTGCTCCACATCTTCTAGTTTTGAGTGCAATAGTGTTCTTCACAACTAGGGTTAAGGGCCTTTTTTTGAGTGCCCTTTTTGTAAATCAAGGCCATTTCTTCTTACAACATTGCACGTATCTATATGTTGGCACCATTCTCCTTGCATAGCTTTCCATTTAATCCCCCAACCATACAAATCGCGTTTTAAATGCATTTTCAATTATTTCCCTTGCATGCATCACCATTTTCCTCTATCCCCACAATGTTTTTTGGGTTCAAAGGCTATTTGGGTGCCCAACACCTCCAAGTAAAGGACAAAAATAAAATCTTGGTTACTGATATTGAAGATCAAGCAGACGAAGGAGAGCCAAATCATATCAAGAGGAAAGAAGCATGAGAGACAAATGATTTTGTTTGGGTGAGGAGGAATACATTTTTATAAAAAAAAAAAAAAAAATCCTATCTTCATTGGATCCTTGAAGGTGATAGACATACTAGGTTTTCCATCAATATACTCTAAATCAAAGAACTAGAAATAGAATTAGATCTCTTAGGCTAGATGATGGTTCCACTGTGAATGGGGAGGAGGATATTGCTAGCATTGCAACAAACTTCTTCATGGATCTCAACTAGAGAGACAATGCAACCTTCTATTATCCTACATGGATTTTGAAGGTGATCCATGAACTTATAATAGAGGAATACTACAATTACCATTTAGGTAAGGTATGTATCCAATAAGTTTGTGATGTTGTATTCGCTTTTGAAGCTTCCAAGCCCTCTAGTCCAATTGGTTTTCCCTTGACATTTTTCCAAGAATTTTGGGACATTGTGGGAGTGGATGTGTTTAATGTAGTCTTTGACTATTTTGAGAAAGGTTGTCTCTCAAAAAGATGAATTCAAATTATATTTACCTTATCCCTAAGAATGGAGATCCTAGTTCTATGGCTAACTTTCAACCTATTGGGCTCTTCAATACTTTATATGAAATTCTATCTAAGGTGATTGTCAATAGATTGAAATGTGGCTTGAAAAAAATAATCTCAAAAAATTAGAAAGGTTTTGTTGGAGGAAGAAATATCCTTGATGCTATCATCTCTACTCATGAAATTGTCCACTCTTTGAGTTCTAGTACTGAGGTAGGGATAATACTCAAGTTGGACATCTTTGTAGCTTATGATTGAGTGAACTAGAATTTTCTAGAACCTCTTTTGGTTAAATATGGGTTTAAGATAATTTATTTGAAACTTATTGTTAGTTGTGTTACTACAACTATGTTTTTCTTTTTTGGTCAATGTTTCCCCCTTGGAGTTCTTTTCCTCATGAAAAGGTTTGTGCCTAGGAGATCTCGTTCCCTCTTACCTTTTTAAATTAATAATGGAAGTGCTTGGCAAGAATATCCAAAATAAATTCAAGTCTTTTTAGTAGGTAGTCAAATATATTGAAATTTCAGAGATTTGATTCAATTGAATTTACCCTAGGTGTAGAACCCATTTGAACATCAATAAATTTTTATTAATATAAAAATATACAATCAATTCACTTAAAATAATCTTATTAAAATATTAGTCATGGCATCATCACTACATCATCATTTTCATTTGTGGATATTCCTTTATGAAGGGGACCATACTCAGAGGGCAATGTCTATACAGCCACGAAAATGCACTTCTATACGAAGGAGAGGACTGACTTAATTTTTTTAAAAGTTATGAAAAAGTAATGTAAAAGAAGTGCATTTTCGTGGCTGTATAGCCACGGGCTACTCAGAGTGGCTATAGGGGCACGGAAACCATCATCCATACGAAGGGGGCACATTTACTTTTTTTCCCAAAACTTGTCAAAAAGCAATACAAACAAAACGTTTTTCGTAGCTGGATAGCCACTACGCCATACTCATACTCCATGAATAGTACACTTAACTTGTTGACTTAGAAACGATAAGCAGATACAATGAATAAGACTCTATAGCCAATGTTTGCTGTGAATAAATTCTCATTCTTGGGTTGTGTTTGACTGAGTATGGAAAGAAAATTCCAATGGTGATTTATTTAAATGATAGCAGTAAGGGACGCCCATTTCCACAACTTCGGATGCTTCCTGTGTCTTTAGATTGTCCTCCTCAAAAGAATTGTTACGTTTCTTCTTATCTATGAAATTTCCACAAGTAGGTGCCCATTCATCGTCCATGTTGCATGGAATAGTCAAAAGTAAAGAAATCAAAGAATCTCGATGCAGACAAATTGCTGGTCTTTTTGACTTTTGTTCGAGTGATAGGTCAGAAAACTAATCTCGACTTGACATCTCTGATTTAACTAGTGGGTGGAAGTCAAAAGTCTTTTCGAAATTCATGAGAACACATCTCACTAAAAACAATTAAATTTGATGTAAATCTCGATGGAGTCAAGTCAATAAAGTGAAAATGGTGAAGAAGTACAGAGGCAGGGGAATAGCATGTTTACGCGGTTTTCCTTACAAAATGGAGTTAATATAAAAATATATAATATGGTGGAAGAGTACTCGCAATCTAGCGTGTTTTAATAACTGTATATTATATTTTACAATTTTTTTAAAATCTATTGCTGTTCAATAAGGTGCAAGGTTCAAGGTGCAATGGTTATGTAGATAGAAATATATACTTTGTCAATATCTTGATTGATGGGGAGAAAATGTTGAGCATCTCAATGATAATCTTCTAAAAAAATTATCAATCAAAATATACAATTACAAACAATGTAAAATCGATATAAGCTCAAATGAATTCTATAGCTCTCAAATAATTGAAAAGGTAAAGTATTAAAAATTATGACATACACTTTGGTAAAACAGATGGAATATCGAGAGTTTATCTTTTGTAGGGGAGAGGATCCAGTACTTGAACACCCTAACCTCGCGCTTATCAAAATCCTACGTGAAAATTTTAAATCACTCTCATTTTCTGATTGTAGCTTACTTGGTAAGTCACCTACTTATAACTAAGTTTTCAAGTCCACATCACCCATTTTGATGCCATGCCAGCATGCATTTTGCCAAGTTGTCCAAAACAACCTAAATAAAAAGTGAGACCAATGATCATGCATAAAGGGTACCCATAGTTGAACAACTAATGTGGCATCACATCATTGGTTAATTTTATAACTAATGGTACATTTTAGTCAATTTTGGGTAGTCAACATTGTACTAATAACTTTAAAGAAACAAGTATTCGTACAGTGTTGTAAAAAAAATTGGGCATTAAATCAATAAGTGTAGGTATCAAGTCAATAACTCCTATCACGACTATTGGAAAGCGTTCAAGTACTAGGTCCTCTCCCTAAGTGTGATGGGACTAACATGAAGCTACAAAACATCCTAGACATTAGGTGTTCTAAGAAACAAAAACATAAAATTAGACGAGAATAATAATTTTAACCAACAATAATCATTTCAATAAAAATTGCATGACTTTAGAAAATTCTATAGTAAAGATTATGAAGAACATGAAAAATGTTACGAATGTAGCAAAGAATAAAAAAATGGAAGAAAAAATTCTTCTGTAATTCAAATGCAAACAAATGACTTTTTCTCTAGTGAATATATTACTAATTTAAATAACATTTATCAATGATACAAGTATAAATATAATGTATCTTCATATATTTGACGAAAATGGTCAAATAACTTATTGAATGCCATGGTTAATATGATAATTATATCAAAATAGTGCTTGCAATCATAATCATAATAACCTAGCACGTAAATAATCCTAATATCCCAACAAGTGGATAAAATGAATTTTAGTATTGCCATCTAACTACTTTCAAATTTATAATGTATTTAGTGAATGGTCAAAACATTGCACTTTAAAGATTTTATTATAATGTGAAAAAATTATATCATTATGAAAACTCTTCCAGGGATGTCTTGTTTGACACAACCATTGACAAATATAACTATCCATTCAAAGATTAACAATATAAAATTAATATTGTAATATTTCAGTAGAGAAACAAATTATTACGCTAATCCTAGAGTTAATAACTATTATTGGACACCGATGTGGTATGTCCAAATGTTTATTTTATATAACATTGATATAGTAGTCAATTTTATATACCAATATATTTAAATTGGAACACAATTTTTTATTTATTATACTCATAAAAAAAAAACCTTTTAATATAGAAATTGATTGGTATATTCCACTATCAAATAATTATAATTTCTGCTCTAATCATCTAATCAATTCTTGTAAATATTACCCATTGAATCTATAAGAATAATTTAAAATAACTAAGAGGGGGGTTGTGTGGGGTGAATAAGTTATCCTCAAGTCCACATGTACTAATTAAACTTTTAATCACTTCAAATACTTTAAATCTAATAGTTAAGTAGCTCGGTCTCTATAGAAAATAATCAACAACATAAAAGTTGTAGTCCATTGTCCTAATAGTAACAAACTTGCAAAATGTAAAACATTAACAGTAAAACATCTCAAATAACATCCACACAAATATGACACCAAGATTTAACAGAGAAACCCAAATTGGGAAAAACCACCAACAACATGCAACCAATTTTCACTCTTCTGAAGTGAGCTCTGTAAGGAGCCAACCCTGTTAAAGGTTATAAAACACAATGTTTTGATTAAGTAAAAATAAGTTTTGAATTGTACAAGGAGAAAATAAAGATACAACAATGAAAGATCTTAACAAAACTGTGGAACATTAGCTAGTAAACTAAAGGAACTCACCATAGTTCCCAACAAGAGGGCTAACAACTCATAAAAATAAAGGACCATCAAGATTTACATTTTGGCCCAATCTTTTGAGACCGTAAAGACATATTAAATGAAGGTTTGGAGGATTTGAACTTTTTTCCTTTAACTGATGTCCATCCATCCTCCACCTTTTTAGAAGCCACTATCAATCTAGAGATGGTGAGTTACAAAACACATTGTTAAGTGTGACCCTATTAACGGATTTAATCACCTTGTTAGAAGTGGTCTAGTTAAGGGACTTTAGAAAATTCCATTATAATGTCACCTTGATTAAATGATCTAAAAATTATTATTAAGTCAACCTTGATTAAGGATTTCAAAATTGATACAATTGTTAGAAAGTAATAGTAGGTTCATTTGAATAAATACAACTCACTTTTCAAATACAAATCACAATGTAGTTCATATACCAATCCACTAACTACCTCCATTATAATCTTTGTCTTAGATATGCCTAAAAATCCTTCAAGCAATCATATTTCGTCTCTACACAACTCCTCTCAAGCTCCCTCTTAAGTTCACAAGTCAATAACATTAACAAAACATCTACTTGTCAATCTTGATTAGGTTATCCTCGTGCCTCCTAAAATAGGTAGTTTTGATCATTTTCCTCTTAAACATCACCATAGATCTTAGGTTTTTGATAAGATTCAACACATACAATGAATATGTCCACCATTTTATTCTCCTTCTCTCCTTCTAGATACTTCTCCAAACTTCTTTTTGAATCTATGCCTAGGAGTGCATAAACACATGTTGTTATACATTAAATAATCTAGGTCATCCATCCTTATCTTTAGTATGCTTTCCATATTCCAAAAATTCAATTGTGTTAGCTAGAAATCAAAATTTTCCTACATACTATCAAAATATTGTCACTCGGCCAAAAATGTCTTCTGACACCTTGGTCATCACTAGATTAGTCAATCAATACTAACTATTCTTCTCAACACACTTTCTGATACACAGTCAATACTAATTATTTTGCTTGACACCCTTTTTGATACATGGTCGATATTGATGTTTAGTTGACACTGTAATCTGCTTGTCTTATATTATCACTCGGACAACACAAACATCACTTAAAATATACTTCTAGTTCCTTATTCTTCTATTTTTTCACTCAGTCAAGCCTATTCATTTGGTCTTCTATTAATATTTCATCTAGGCTTCAATACCACTCTCTTCTCCACTTAGTTTATTATTAATCAATCACATTATCTTGTCAAGGTCTAGTTGATCAAGTGCCCATTGTAGTTTCACATAACTCAACCTTTCATCTAGGTCCTTTTGTTATCTCTTCTTCTTAAATCTTCTCCATGAAGCATCTTGATATGATACTCTACTAAGATAACATCTGTCTCACCAATAAGTTTTGATGTCAATGATAACATAACAATTTTCCTAATTGAAGTTCTAACATGAATCTACAACATATTTAGATAATGATCAAAACTTTGTGTTTTTCAATTTTTTTAATGTGACATGTTATATCATTATTTAAAATTTTCAAATAACATCTTCTTTGTGAATATGTTGGTTGATACTCTAGGTTCTCAAAAAAACCATTTCAAATAAAATAACTTAAATATTGAGAATTATTTATAGGGAAAAATCTATAAACTTGTAATTAACATGACTAATATGGCCAAATTATTTACATAATCTAACTAATGAATTAACATGACCAATATAAACTTATGCAAAATCCTAGATGTCTAGTCATATCCAATAATACAATATTTTAAAAATGTAACTTCATATATGTACTTTGAGAGATTTGATATATTTGATGATGTCTAGATGTTAAAAGTAACTTTATATATGTACTTTGACAAAGAATGGATTATATAAACACTTGGAATTTTTTTGTGCATAAATTTGTTGACCAATTAATACAAATAACCCATTCAACCCTTGGTTATGAGTTCATTTTTGACTAATCCTATATTTAAATATAGACATATGAAAAAAATAAAATAGAGTATGATATCTGTTACACTTTGATAATCTTTATTATATATGGTGATCATTAAATACTCACAACATTCAATGTATTCATAAACTATAAATAAAGATTTGATGAGATTTTTTTTGATATCACAAAATGTATGTATCTTTATAATGACACTAATCCAAAAAACTTGAATTCACTTTCTATATATACTTAAATTGGTACATATCATTATATAATCTTATGATGCAAGAAAGGAGCAAGATGGAACAAGATATAATGGATGCTACATTTTCAATAAATAATACAACTATTCATTAGAATAATTTCCTACTATGAAGTGTGTTTGTATATTTTCTCATTCATCTTCTGCAATGTAACAACATTCAATGAATTTATCTTAATTATACTAAATAAAATTTTCTTTCAAAAAAATCTCGCATTAATTATTTTTTGTTTTATGTATAGAAAAGTGATTGATAAAAATAATTATATCTATATTTTAATGATTGGAAAAAATCACACAATTACATCAAAATGTTATAAGATAATAGATAAATAATTATGATGAAGAAATTTTTTTAATTTTATTTTTCCCTAAAAGAGGGGTAAAAATTTTATTGAATATCAAAGAGAGCTGAACAACTCAAGAAACAAAGAGAACTACATAGCTTTATCCTGGTCCACAAGTTGAACCAGCATCTGAGATAAATCAACGGGAAGCATCCTATGATCAAGAATATTCCAAGCCGACCCCTGCTCAAAGGCCCATTTAGCCAGACAATCAGCCACACTGTTCCACTCACGAGGGATATGCATAAAAGACACTGAATCCAAAGAATTTCTTAAATGAATGATCTGCTGAATAACCAAAGCCAAATGCCAATCCACATGTACAAGGTTCCTATTATGCAATAAGTTCACAACCACCCATGAGTTAGTCTCACAGATGATTCGTTTCCAACCATGTTGGCAACATTGTTCCACTGCAACCAAGATAGCCAAGGCTTCCATGAGGTTATTAGTTTGATAACCCTTGTATATAGAAAACAAAAACTAAATATCACCAAATCTATCACGCCCAACTCCCCCAATCCTAGCTAGACTAGGATTTCCCCAAGAAGAACCATCAGTGTTGATTTTAAGAGTGCCCACCTTAGGAGGAGACCAATGTCCCTGACAATTAACACACTGAGAGTGTTGCTTAGCTCTATTCCTAGAGTAGGTATGAGGGGCCGAGGGAGTGCAACCTTGAAGAGAAAAGGAGAGGCAAGAGTAAATACCAGCATCAGTAGGATCGAAACCCCCATCGATGTCACATTTAGCTAGGAGTGTTTCCTGAAGAGAATTAACAATTTTCCCCCATAGGTTCCTGATCTCAAGATGCAAATCATGAAAGATCCTCCTATTCCTCTCAAGCCAAACATGCCATAAAATAAGAGAAGGACCAATAGTCCAAGCAACCTGAAGAAAAGAAGTCTTGGAAGGGGAATGACTGAGATGGTCCTAGAATTTAGACAAAGTGGAAACATGCCAACACGTGCATCCCCACACACTCTACCAGAAGTGCCAAATCCATTTGGAAAAGGGGCACTAGAAAAAAAGGTGAGATACAGTCTCTTCACTATTGCAGCAAAGAACACAGATGGAAGGCCTTTGGAAGCCTCGCTTGCAAAGATTATCCCAAGTAAGACAATGATTGTAAACCAGAATCCAGAGGAAAAAGTTACACTTAGGCCATGAAAAACTATTCCAAACTTTCTTCCACCAAGATACCTCCACCTCACCAAAAAGTTACTTCATCAGAGCAAGGTATCCAGAAGAAATAAATTATTTGCCAGAAGAAGCACCTCCCCAAGCCAAAACATTAGTTTCCTGCAACAAGCTGCACTCCCTAGAAGCCAATATTTGAGATAGTTTGAACCGATCTCCCAGTGAGCCACCCAATGGCCAATCAGAAGAATTCTTCCATCTATAACCCATAGCAAGGCCCAGATTAAAAGCCTCCTTATAATGAGCCACCTTACTCCATCCAATAGAAAGGAAAGATTCACAAAGAGCTTGCAAGTGAGGATGAGAGGATAGGATAGGAGGATGCCCATTCCAACAATCACTCCAAAATAGAACCTCAGTGCCTCTATTGCAGATCCAAAATAAACTTCTCTTCACCAGGTGAGCACCAATCTTGAGGGTATTCCACACCATAGAGCCTCTTCCTTTAAGAGAAAACCTGGAAATATTTGAAGGTTCAACACCAGGTAAATACTTGTGTGATAGGATACGGGCCCAAAGTTGAGACTGACTAGTACATCAATGCTAATAGAGCTTGGTGGCAAGAGCTCGACTGCATAAGATAGCAGACCAAAGGTCAAGGCCTCCTTCCTTTTTTGGCTTGCAAACAGTATCCCAATTGATGAGGCTCCATTTGCTATGTTGCAAATTGCCACTCCAAAGAAATTGGCGGGAGAGCGCATCAAATTCCTTAACAAAATACACCTGGGTAGCTTGAACCATGTTTTTGTATATGGGAAGAGCTTGAATTATAGATTGAAGGAGTGTCACCCTACCAGCAGTAGAGAGCCACCTATGAGTCCAATGATTGACCCTTTGACGAAGTTTGTCAAGAAAGCTTTGCCAAAAAAGTGTAGGCTATCTACCCACCACAATAGGGACCCCCAAAGTAAGTTAGAGGGAGAGATGAAATCTAAAATCTTAAGATATTAGCAATCCACCACTGGATCGGCTCAAGAGTGTTGAAGTAAAAAATAGAGGACTTATGGTCATTAATTTTTTGCCCAGAGATAGTCAAATAAGTATCCAAGGTGAGCCGAAAGGCTTTAGCTTCCTAGATCTGAGCTCTCCCAGCAAGGGCAGTATCATCAACAAACTAGAGGTGAGAAGGAGTGGGCAAACCATTTCCCTATTGCCATCCTTGAATCAAATTTTGGGAAACATGAAACTTGAGAAGTCTACCGAATCCCTCAGCCATAACGATAAACAAATAAAAAGAGATGGGATCTCCCTGATGAAGACCTCTAGAAGCCCGAAAAAGCTCTGTTGGTTCACCATTAAGAAGGACTAAGAAGGAAGGATTAGTAACATAGCTAAGAACCCATCGAACCCATTCTTGATTGATGCCAAAAGCTAAAAGAACTTTTTGCAAGAAATCTCGATTGACTTTTTCATAAGCCTTAGCCATATCAAGCTTAATAAATAGAGCACGTTCCCCGAAAGTACACATAGAGTGAATAGCTTCAGAAGCAATAACCACCCCATCCAAAATTTATTTTCCTACCACAAAACCCTCTTGTTCCTCAGAGATAACCATAGGAAGGAAAAATTTAAGCCTCTCAGCTAAGAGCTTAGTGATAATTTTATAGAGCACATTACAAAGAGAAATGGGCCTAAAAAAGTCTAGCTGACTAGCCTCTTCCTTCTTTGGAATAAGGACTACGAAAGTAGCATTCAAGGCCCAGAGCATCTCTTTGTTGGAATAGGACTCCTGAACCACATCCAAAAGGTCATGATTGATAATATCCCAAAAGTCCTAAAATAATTCAATAGGGAAGCCTTCAGGCCCCAGAGCTTTTCCCTTCCACAAGCTGAAGACCACCCCCTCCAAGTTAGATATACTAGTTGGCCTCATAAGATAATCATTCATCTCCCTGGTCATAGAAGAGGGAATGTAGGACAAGATAGTATTCTCCTCAATCTCTGCTAGAGGTAAATCATCCATAAAGAGAGTAGAGTAAAACTGAATAGCTTCCCTAGAAATAGCTTGAGAAGAAGTCAAACACATCCCATCAGAAGTAACAAGAGAAGAAATGTAACTCCTGTTATGTCAAGCTTGCACAGATTTATGGAAAAATACAGTGTTCTTGTCCCCTTCCTAAAGCCAGTCAACTCAAGCCTTCTATTTCCAATAAATTTCTTCTCTAAGATCCCACTCAGCCAAATCAGTAGAAGCTTAGGATTCTGTAATGCCAAGAGCTTCTGAAAAACTCAGATCCCAAATCTGCCTAGTAATAACATCAAGATGATCTTGAGCCCTCTTCTTCATAATATGGAGATTAGCAAAAAAATTCTTGTTCCAATGCTTCAACTTCCTTTTAACATATTGAAGTTTTTTAGAGAAGGAGAACATAGCAGTGCCATAGGCAGGGCCTCCCTGTCTCCACCAGTGAGCCATTAAGTCATGAAGAGAAGAGTCACGAAGCCACATTAGCTGGAACTTAAAGGGAGGCTTCTTGGGGATAGAAATATAAGTAGCTGTGAGCTTAATAGGGCAGTGATTAGAACCTCTCCAATCAAGAATTTCAGAAGAGAGCAAAAGGAGCCAGAATTCCAAAAGCAAGAAACAAGGAACCTGTCCAAGCATTCTGAGATAGCATCTTTTCCAACCCTTCGATTGTTCCAAGTAAAGAGCCCATTGAGAGGTTTGATGTCAGAGAGATGTAAAAGATCAATATTTTGTTGAAGAAGTTTAGAAGAAGGACCCAAGCATGCCAGCCCACCCCTCTTCTCCTCTAAACTAAGAACAGAGTTGAAGTCTCTAGCCACAATCTAGGGCAAGAAAGGATGATAGCTTCTAACATACCTAATATGATCCCAGAGCTTAGACTTGTCGGGGAGATCAATAGGAGCATACAAATTAGTAACAAGAATCATCTCTCCAGTTTCTAGAGAGGAAGTAACCATTGAGAGAGCCGAGAGGCAAGAGACCCAATAAGTGGCATAACTTTCCTTGGATCCCAGTAGATGGCAAGACCACTAGAGCTCCCCAAAGAATCAATGCATTGACATTGGCCTAGAAACCAAATGTTAGGAGCACATCTAAACATGGAGTCCATTGAAAGCTTGGTCTCCTGGATACAAAGGATATCCAAAGAATGCTCAACCACTAGCTCATGAATAGCTTTTTTCTAGGGATTCTATTCAACCCCCTCACATTCCATGAGAGAATAATCATTGAGTAGAGTGGGGAAAATGCTCATCCAAGGTCTTGAAAACCCTAGCCTCTACAAGTAAATCTCTTGTAAGTTTAATTTTTTCCTAATCCTACTTTTGCCCAACTTTTGAGGGAGTAGCAAAAGAGACTTTCTTAAATGGTCTTTACATCAGGCCCAAAGCAAGAGAAGATCCCTTTCCTTTACCAGAGGCAAACACATCTTTAACCAAATCTTCCAAAAGAACATCCTTTTCCTGTGGAGTAGGAGAAACCACAAGGGCACCAGACTTAGGACCAATAGAAGTCTTCGGCATCTGCTGAGCTACAACATCCTGGTTGCCACTAAGAGTAGAACTCCTCCCCTCTAAACTAGTAGCTGCACACTAAGCCTCTATAGGAATACCTTCTTCTATAACCATGTTGTCAAGAACCTCAAAATGATCAAACCCTAAGTCCACTTGTCGATCTAGATGAGATCGCTTCTAACCTCACCCCTTAGCATGGTTTCAAATTGGGATAAAACCATCCTTATCAGGACCAGTAGTATTGGATGGTCCTTGCCCCTCACTTGAAGTGTTCATGTGAGCTTTCCCTTTACTTGCACTATTAGACTGAACATTTCCCTTTCTAGAACTAACATTTTGACCATTCCACTTACCATTATTAGCCATCCTTGGGCCAGAAAACCCACCAGGGGTACCATTTCCTTTGGAGGCTTGAGGGAATTGATGTTGTAAATGACCATACACATGACAAATGCGGAAAGGAAAGGTAATAGATTCATAGTCTAGCTGTTAGATCCAAGAAGAGCCAAGACAAATTTCTAGAGAATCTAGCAAAGGATTATTTAAATCAATTTCAACACAAATATGTGCATAGGAAATAACCTTTTTGTCCAAAGATTGATGGGCTATAACAATCAGCTTTCTAAGCATAGCAGCAATTTGTCGCAAAATATCCTCACGCCAAAATTCCAAAGGAAGTTGTGGCAGGTGGACCCAAACAAGAACTCTCGAAGGAAGATCCTTAGTAGAATTGAACCTCAAATGCCAGGGTTTTGCAAAAAGACCTACACTGTCATAAAAATATGGTCCTCCCTCAAAGACCCAGTCTCGATCTGACATGCAAGAGAAATTCACCAAAAAGTAGTTGTTCCCAGCCAACATAATATCCATATCACATTCCACCTACCATGAATGACGAATCCAGGCTTCTAGACCCGTGAGGTAAATTTGAATACCAAGAAACTTACATATCAATGCATGTGTGGCAAAATAGTCCACATCCTCCATAACTGCTTTTGGAGGAATAACCAACACAGGTCGATCCTGGCTACACAGAAAATAACCATTAACTTTATTTAACTTTTGGCGCTCACTAACATAAAATGGCTCCTTCTCCTATGACCTCGGCTCAGGAGAAGATCCATCACAACCAAAGGCTCCAGCAAGAATGAGACCTGTGGAAACCCCACTTGTAGCCATAAGAGCCAGGAAAACAAACTTTGAAATATAGATGTTGAAAAAACTCTTGAAATCTATTTTCCATAAAAAATGCAAACCCTGCACAACAATAATCATCTAGAAAAATGAATCTACAAAAGGTCACACCAGAATGAAGAGAAAAGGGGCAATCTCCCTATGCATGCATAGCCCAATAGCAGCAAAACAAACTCCCAAAACCCTCACACTGGGCTACTTCCAATATCTATCCTCCCTTCATCGTGGTCAATCTATTGATTTTATCTGTTCAATTTAATGGCTACAGAATGTATGTATTTAATCATGATGAAGAAAAATTAGAATCCATCATTTTCATCAATTCAAATGTCCGTCCAACAATTCATATCTTACTTGTATGAAGTGAAGAAGATTGCTAATTTAATTGTAGACACAACCAATTTAATTTGTTGGATCCCTTAGAAAAAGGAAACAAAACAAGATTTTCTTGAGCTTTTTTTGGAGAATGTGGACTCCCTCTAACTACGTGTTCATGGATTCTTGATTCTTAATAAACATTCAAAGATAGCTAAGAATTGATTCATTTGATGTCTCCAACTACTTATAAAATTGGTCATACATTTTGTTGATGACCTAATATATTAAACTTTATAATAATACTTTATAGGCCCTAAATGAGATCAATTCATCTAATAATGTGAATATCAATTATGCACACAAACACACAACACATTGCTCGATTCCCAAAAGGAAAACACCTTCCCCTATCCCCTCAATAAATGTTTGGTCTATTATGATCTAATGTCATTGTAGTTTGAGACATCTCTTGGCTCTTTTATTCTTTAAGGAAGATTTTTTTTAACATAAGAGGGAAATATAAGTCAAAATGAGATGCAACTATATAACCCTTCGTAGCCATAAGAAAATGAGAAGTCCAAATGTGATTCCATAATAATAAGAAACATTGGTCACAGGAATAAAAATAGGTGAGAGTGTGATGCCATATATATTTACTAACATATAAGGTAAAGAAGAAGAGGGCATTAGTGTATCCCAAGTGTTTAGAAGCGTGACATGTTTGGAGTTGAAATTATAGAGATAAAATTAAACAATAAATAACTTGTAAATTAAAAAATGCAAATATTACCAAAGACAAAAAAAAATTTGGAGAAGGAAAAGAAAAAAATATTGATATTGATACTAAAACTAAAAAGTTGGGATCACCAATTTATAGCCCTTACAAGAAGATTCACAAGCTAACACATCGAATTGAGCCTATTATTATTCATTTTCTATTCTTGTAGATATCTCACATGTTTTTTGTTACAAATTATATGCTTGGTATCATGGTATGCTATTTTTTCATACCTAAATCTATAGTATCCTATTTGATAATCCCCTTTTTGGAATTTGTGTTTATATATTTCTAGTGTTGAAGGCCACAAATTTTGATCTACAATATGCAATTTTTTTTTAATTGTATATTTTGAAGAGATAAAATTAGTACTGGCTAATCTATAGACAAAATGCACTAAAGATGAAGCAAAGAACTTTTTCTTTCTAGATTCACGAAAATGTAGTGATATTTTTCCAAAAAAAAAAATTGTTTTCAGCTACAAACTATGTAGATCATGAAGATCAAATGCTGAAATTTTTAGAAAAATCTATGATAGTCTCAATTTTTTGAAATTTGGTCAGCTGTATAGTTTGTTTGAAGGATAGTTGCATTCAATAAAATCTACTATCTATCTTTACAAATGTGTCAAATAACTTAAAATGTTTATTATGTTTCAAATATATATACAACTCTAAAAGTTGATTCTTTTAGTTCTATGTATTGAAATAGCACCATTTGTTATATAAAAATTAGAAACAAAGTAAACAAATCTTTTCTATTTATTTTAATTCTTTAATTTAAATTTTAAATTACTTCCAATTCTTACATTTTTCAATTATTAGAATCAAGTTAAATTTAAGAGAAAGAAGTATATTGAAAACAAGAGATGCAAAATGTCAAAGTTCATACCAATCTGAATTTGGATTTGGTGAAATTAGTATGATTGTATTATTTAAATAAAATAACTTTACTAATAAATCTAAAATAAATTATATTAAATATTAAAATAATAAGTTAATTGATATTTTTAAAGAATTAAATTACTAAATATTAATACTTGCCAAACTTTAATTTTTTATTTTAAGTATATGCTACAATTGTTCAATGACATGGGTTAATGCAAGGGGTGATAATGTCCAATTTAAAATAAAGGAAAAATAATAAGGTTGACTTGAAATAGTGTTTGAATGATTTAAAGTAATATAGAATTTAAAATTATTAATATAAAAGGTTCGCTGCCAATTTACTTCCATTGTGTTTAATATATTGATATGTTAGTCTAAATTGTTTTTTTTTTTTTAAATTGTAGTCATTGGTCTTTTTGATATGATTGCATGTATTTTTGTCACAAAAATAACATGACAAAAGAAAAGTTTATTTGTTAAGCTTGACTAGACTCAAACCCCAACCTCCCACATGACAAGCTCACAAGTTAGTTCTTTGTCTTTCTTCAAATCTTTTTTTTATCTATGATAGAAAGAAATAATATAAAACTAAAAACTAACTCTATCAATGTAAAACAAATGTATTTGTAAGATTATCATAATATCACTAACTTATTTTAACAATTAAAAAAAAAAAAAAAAACATAATATCACTCATCAATATAAATTAAATTTAAAAAATTTGAATAATATAATGAACGATAAACATTCAATTATTAACCATTTAAATAATAGTAAATGTTTTTTTATAACATAAAATATTTAATATTGCAAAACAAAAAAAAATCATAAAATCATAAAAAATCCTTCCTTAATAAAAATGAATATAATTGATTCATAATCATTTCACATTCACAATTAAAGCCAATGAATAGACCAAACTTGGAAAGGTGCCAAAAAATATCTATTGTTCTAAAGTAAAAATGATAATCCCACAAAATGCATGAAATTGTTTGTAAATTAATTTTGTCACATTTATTAATTGAAGGTTATTAATCTAATCAAATTTATTTCTTGTCATATTTGTCTTGTTACATTTATTGATTGACAAGTTATTAATAAACATTGTCTCATCAAATTTATTTCTTGTCACATTTGTATAGTACATGTATAAAATATTTATTTATTTTGTGAGAGAAAATTGAATTTTTTCCTTACAAATAATAGGATTGAAAAATCAAATGAAAATTAAATAAGATTTATTTATTCATGAAAAATAAAAATAAAAATGAACTATAGAAGTTGCTTTAATTCTTTAATATAATTGGTTGTTCCAATAGTTTCATGCCTTTGGTATGAACTTCTAAATAAATGCAATCCATATCAAAGCATAATGTTTTTAAATTCAAAAAATAAACAAGAGCTCACTGAAGACATATAGTAACATGATTTAGCTAGATAATTAATGGTTTATAAATAATTTAAATAATTTTTGTATGGATTAAAATCTTACTAACATTATTAAAACATAAAAATTATATTAACATTTGATACTTCACAAATTTATTAATTTTAACATAAAAAATGCACACATCTATCTATTTATTATATTAAGGATTAACTTAAAGATTGAACATATATCTATTTCTATTTTTTTTAGTACTTTCTGGTAGGCAAATACTATTGTAATCAATGTTCTTTAACTTGTGATTACTTAATTTCAATTTGACCAATTGTAGAGAACAAAATTTAATATCTTTAAATTTTTTGTTATTACATTATAGTTTATGTACACATTTTTTAAGTGTTTGAGTATTTGAATGTAATTTTTTGATCATTCATTGGATAAAATGTTGGGGGTTTTATACATGCTTTTTCAAGACTAATCATGATTAAACAATTTGTTACCTACAAATGCGAATATTGGATAAAATAGTGCATACCCCACTATATGATATTGGATAAAATGGTGCATACCCCACTATTCCCAATGTTATGCTATCAGACATTCATTCATGCACTTCCTATTTGTATGCATAATCTTGGGCTATTTAATTTTTGGACGCATTGATATTTCCTTGAAATATATCATATTTTAATAAATTTTTATGTATGTATGTATGGATGAATTTCTAAAATATTTGAAAGATTCAAATGAAGGTTTTGAGTTTAAATATTTTATATAATTAATATGTTGTTGTGTTTATTTGTTTTAGATCAATGAAATTTCTCATTTTTATGTTCGTAGATAAATATTTATTAAGTAATTATAGTCAATAGCTAGTTGTTTATATAAGATTTAAATGAGTATCATTCAATAGAAAAAAATAAAATTACTAATATTAAAATAATACAAATTTATAGATAGGAAACCCAAATGAATAATCTTGACAAAAGAAATGGACAAAAAATTAACCAAACACATTTTCTCTTTTCTATGTCTTTGCAATGAAATGACTAGGACAAATTTATACAACTATCAAGAACAACACTTTATATTGAAACTAAACATAGATTTTATTTTTGAAATTACATTAAAATGAGTTCATTTTAAACTTTAATTCAAATGCGTGACCTGTTTAAAAAAAATTCAAATGCATGGCTTGATTTAATCTGTATGTTAAAATAATTTTAAAAAAATCAAATCTTTTAAACCAGGGTTAATTAGGAATGAGCTATGGATCACATATGAAAATAGTATTTTAAAATATTTTAAATTAGGAGATACCAAGATAGTTGTATTTTAAAATATTTTAAATTTTATTGAAAGATTGGAAACCCGTTGAAATATTTTAGAATAAAATAATAATACACACTATAACAACAATAATATAATAGTACTAAAAATAATATAATACAATAGTATAATATTATTTAGAAGATAAGCAAGATATATGCTAAAACATGAAAAAATTTGAACAAGTCTTCGAGGAAGGTAGAAACCCAAAAAAATATAATAGAAGTTTGGAAATGTGGAGAACCTAAACAAATCTAATGGGAAAATAAGTTTTCAATGGTTAGGTTCAATGTGTCATCCAAAGTGATACCTCATATGTGATTACTCACAAATACCTAAATATCTAAGCTCAAAACATTTTTTTTTTAAATTATGAATTTTGAAATTTTAAAATTCTAGTTGAATGTGTAAAGAGTGAATTGCATAGTCACAATTGCTTTTCATAGTAACCGTTGTCTATTCTTGGAGCACCCAAAATCTTAACTGACAATTAAAAAGTTAGTTACCTTCGAATGCAAATATTGGATGAAACCGTGTATACCCCACTATTCCCAATATTAGGTTGTCAATCATTCATTCATCCACTTCCTATTTGTATGCATAATCTTGGGCTATTTAGTTTCCAAACTCATCTTTCATCTTTGATTAAAAAATATGCATAATCCAAAGGTATTCCTTCAAAACTTTCTCTTGTGCTCTTCTTTTTTTACTACTTGCTTGATACCTTCTAGTTTGATCTTTGTGGTTCTCTTAACTCCTCAATGACCGTATGAATTGTGATTTTAACATTGATTTCCCTCTTTTCTATCAATGTAATAGGCTGTTCTACAAGGACATTTAAGAGTAGAGGACAATTAATTCAAATTGTCAAGAATGTACATTTTTTTCCAACAAATAATTTTTGCAGCAAGTTTGCATTATTGTTTGATTAATTTATTCAATTATTCTATCTCCAATATTTATCATTGCAAGGTTGTACACCATTGTTGAAGGTTATTGACCCTTTATTACTTTCTTTATCTACACATGTTATTATTAGTTCCTTGTTATAGTAGCACTACATAATTTAAAGATTAGATTGTGCAGATTTTTTATGGTTTGTTATAGTAACACTACACAATTTAAAGATTAGATTGTGTAGATTTTTAACCCAGTATGTGTGTGTGCGCGCATGTGTGTGTGTGTGTATATATATATCATAAATCTAACTTGTTTAATATTATACTTTCTATATCTATATTTTTATTTATTTATACATTTACAATTTAAAATCTTATTGAATATAACAGAATAGTTTTTTTTTAAAAATTACTTTTAATTATTTATATATATATTTTATATATTTTTTTTATTAGTAAGAGGCCGATGCCAAGATTAATTATTATTATTTGTTAAGCGTGAGTAGATTCAAACCCAAGACCTCTTCGATAAGAGGCTCACAATTTACCATTTTTATTTTTTTTTCAAAAAGAGGGGTAAAAATTTATTAAGACAGAAAGTAATACAACAAGGAGAGCTCAACAAGGAGCTCGATCCTGAGCAACAAGATCATCAAATTCTTGCACCATTTCAAAGGATAGTTGCCTCATATCCCTAATATTCCAACCCAGATCATGACTAGAAGCCCATTTGGCTAAACAATTAGCAGTTCTATTCCATTCACAAGGAATATACGTGAACCTAATGAAGTGAAAAGAGGAAGAGAAGAAAAGAATCTTCTTAACAATAGTGGCCAGCTGCCAACTAACATCCTCAAGCTCTTGCGAAGAAAGCATGTTCACCACCACTTGGGAATCAGACTCACAGATAATCTTACTCCATCCCTGCAAGCAACATTGTTCCATAGCATATAAAATAGCCTGAGCTTCCATGAGATTGTTAGTATAATCACCCTTATGAACTGAGAAGAAAAATTTAACATCCCCAGAACTACAACGAGCCACTCAACCAATACCAGGTGGACCAAGATTCCCATGGGAAGAACCATCAATGTTAATTTTTAGAACTCCATAGGGAGGAGGATTCTAGTGCCCATCCCGGTTAACTTGACCCTTCCTCTAATGGTGAAGCTGCCTGGACATAGAAGGAAACCTATGAGCTGTAGCCCCATCCTGCAGATGAAAATTAAGGCGATTACAGATAGCAAGATCAACAGGATCCATACCCCCATCAAGCTCACACTTCACAAGAATAGTTTCCTGAAGAGAATGTGATATTTTCCACCAAAGATGCAAAACACCAAGCCGAACATCTTGGAATATGCGACGATTCCTCTCCAACCAGATATGCCAAAGCATAAAAGATGGGCTAGCAATCCAAGCAGCATGGAGAAAAGAAGACTTGGAGGGAGCAGTACCCAAGCGGGCCCAAAACTCAGGCAAAGAGGAAGCATGCGGACAAGAGCAACCCCAAGCACTCCACCAAAGGTGCCATATCTGAGTAGAATAAGAGCAATGGAAGAACAGATGGGAGACATACTCCTCTCCATTACCACACAAAACACAATAAGAGGGGCCCTGAAATCCATGTTTACAAAGATTATCCCAGGTAAGACAATGGTTGTGAGCCACAAGCCACATGAAAAAATTGCACTTGGACCAAGAAACTTTATTCCAAACTTTCTTCCACCAAGGGACCTCAGCATCCCCAAATAATTGTCTAGTTATCTCTTGATACCCAGCAGAGACATGATATTTACCAGACAAGGTACCGCCCCAAGCCAAAACATCTAGACCAAGCAAAGAAGAACGCTCTCTAGAGGCCAGAATTTGAGAAAGCTCCTAACGATCCATGTTTGTACCTCCAGGAGGCCGATTAGAAGAATGCTTCCATCTGTAACCAACAACAGGTCCCAATTGATAAGGAGTCCTGTAATGAGCCACTTTATCCCATCCAACGGCAAGAAAAGAGTCACAAAGAGGCTGAAGATGAGAGTATATGGATAAAATGGAAGGGAATCCATCCCAAGCATCAGACCAAAACAAAGCTTGAGAACCTCCTTTACATATCCAAAACAAACCCCTCTTCACCAACATCGCACCTATCTTCAAAGTATGCCAAACCATTGAGCCATGACCTTCAAGAGGAAATGCAGAAACAGAGCAAGGATTAGCACCATGAAAATATTTATGAGTGATAATATGAGCCCAAAGTTGATGTTGTCCAGAGCACCATCGCCAATAAAGTTTAGCAGCCAAAGCTTGACTACTCAATAGAGCAGATCGAAGACCAAGACCACCCTCCTTTTTAGGCCTACAAACAGTTGCCCAATTAACCAAGCTCCATTTAGTACTACACAAATTACCACTCCAAAGGAATTGTCGTGAAAGAGCATCAAACTCCTTGAGAAAGTAAATAGGTGCAGCGTGAACCATACTTCGATAAGTAGGAAGAGCTTGGATAACAGCTTGAAGAAGAGTAACCCGGGCAGAAATAGAAAGCCATCTATGAGTCCAATGATTTACCTTATCCTAAAGCTTGGTAATCAAATTTTTCCAGAAGAGACGTGGCTACCTAGAAACAGCAATAGGAATGCCAAGATAAGTCAAAGGAAGTGATCCTATCTGAAACCGTAGGATACCAACAATCCTGTGCTGAATAGAATCAGGAGTGTTAAAAAAGTAAATGGAAGATTTGTGCTCATTAACTTTCTGGCCTGAAGCTGCCAAATAAATGTCCAAAGCATGTCGAAAGGCTTCAGCTTCCTTGATCCTAGCAAGACCAACAAGAGCAAAATCATCAACAAATTGAAGATGGGAAAGAGAAGGTAAGCCATTACCCCACCGCCAACCTTGAATAGAATTCTGAGACACCTGATGCTTAATGAATCTGCCCAACCCTTCAGCCATGATGATGAATAGATATGGGGAGAGAGGGTCACCCTGGCGGAGGCCTCTAGAAGCACCAAATAGTTGAGAAGGTTGACCATTAATAAGAACAGAAAAAGAGGCAGAAGTAACACAACTCATAATCCAACTCACCCAATCGGAGCTAAATCCAAAAGAAAGAAGAATACTCCTTAGGAAGCTCCATTTAACTCTATCATAGGCCTTAGCCATATCTAGCTTAACAAACATGGCACTCTCCCTTGAAGTAGCCATAGAGTGAATAGCCTCAGTAGCAATAACCACCCCATCCAAAATTTGTCTGCCAGCAACAAAACCACCTTGTTCTTCTGAGATAATAATGGGAAGCCACCTTTTCAGTCTCTCAGCAATCAACTTAGTAATAACTTTGTAAACCATATTACATAAGGCAATTGGTCTAAAAAACTCCAATTGATTAGCACCCTCCCTCTTAGGAATAAGAGTCAATAATGTAGAGTTCAAAGCTCAAAGCATCTACTTGCATGCATAGGATTCTTTAACCACCTCCAACAAATCATGATTAATGATGTCCCATTTTCTTGAAAGAATTCAACTGGAAAGCCATCAGGACTAGGAGCCTTCCCCTTAGGCATGCCAAAGACCACCTCCTCCAGCTCTTCCAAAGAAATAGGACGCATGAGATAATCATTCATTTCCTAAGTGATAAGGGAAGGAATACAGGACAAAATAAGATTTTCTTCATTATCACCAGGAGGAGAGTCCTCAGAGAAGAGGGTAGAGAAGTACCAAATAGCCTCCTGGAACAAAGCTGGCAAGGAATTCAGTTGGATACCTTGAGAATTAACTAAAGAAGAGATAGTGCTCTAATTCCGGCGAGATTGCACTGTTTTATGGAAAAAGGCAATGTTACAATCACCTTCCTGGAGCCAATCAACTCTAGCCTTTTGCTTCCAAAAAATTTCCTCTCAAAGTTCCCATTCTTCTAGAGCTCTAGAAGCAAGGGATTCAGCCTTGCCAAGATCCTCTGAGAAACCTCGATCTCTAATCTCCCTTGTGATGACATCAAGATCTTCTTGAGCAAGCCTCTTCATAAAGTGAAGGTTCCCAAAGCATTCCCTATTCCATATCTTGAGTTGCCTTTTAACATATTGAAGCCTTTTAGAAAATGAGAACATTGCAGTACCATATGCAAGAGCACCATCTTTCCACCAACAAAAAACAAAATCATGAAGAGAGGAGTCACGAAGCCACATCAACTGGAACTTAAAAGGAGGATGCTTCACAACATAAGCCCCTATAGCGTAAAATTTGATTGGCCAATGATCTGAACCCCTCCAATCAAGGATTTTTGAAGAGATAGTAAGGGTGCCACTAACCTAGAAGCAAGAAACAAGAAATCTATCCAGAAGTTATGAGATAGCAGCAACACCAGTCCTGTGATTATTCTAGGTATAGAGACCATTAGAAGGCTTAACATCAGAGAGATGCAAAATAGATATGTGTTGCCGAAGAAGAGCACAAGAAGGCCCCAATCTAGCCAAACCACCATGATTCTCCTTCATACTTAAAACTGAATTGAAGTCCCCTGCTAACACCCAAGGATGATAAGGATGACAATTTCTAACATATTGAATATGTTCCCAAAGTTCCTCCTTTCCCACAAGATCAACAGGTGCATACACATTAGTAACCATGATTACCTCTCCTGAGTCTAGAGAAGAAGCTACCATAGAGAGAGCTGAGTGAGAAGACATCCATCCAAGAGGAGAAATTTTTTGAGGATGCCAAAATATAGCTAAACCACCCGCACTGCCTATTGCCCCAACACACTAGCATTGGACACAAGACCAAATACTAGAGGCATGTTGGACCATAGACTCCACAAAGAGCTTAGTCTCTTGGATACAAAAAAAAATTAGGACTATGATCAACCACCAAGTTATGAATATCCTTTTGTCTAGGGATGCTATTCAACCCCCTTACATTCCATGAGAGAATAATCATCATTAGGTAGAATTGGGAAAATGAGAATCCAAAGGTTTCACTAAACCAGACTCAATCAATATATCTCCTATGAGTTTAATCTTCTCTTGGTCTGTTTTGCACCCACTCCTTAGAGGGGGAGTAGAAAAAGCCCACTTAAAGGGTCGAGGCATCAACCCCAAGGGGAGAGGATAACCCTTGCCCTTACCTGATGGTAGCACATCCTTAACCAAGTTGGCTAAAACAACATCATTATCCTCCAACACTGTAGGAGTCACCAGAGCCTCTGTCATAGGAGCTACAGGGACCTCAGAGTTTTGATATACTACAACTTGGGATGCCCCACAAGCATCTTTAGGAACAGATCTCTCATCTGGGAAAACTGGATCAGAAGAGATAGGAGGAGGAATACCCTCCTCTAGAACCATACTATCTAGCACCTCAAAGTGGTTAAAACCTGAATCAGACAATCTTTCTTTCAAAGGCCTCTTTTGACCATGTCCCTTAGCTCAAGGGTGAACAGGGGTAAATCCATCCTTATCCTGCATTTGAGCCTTACCCTTACCTGTAGCATCTTGCAGATTCATCCCCTTGGTAGTATTAGCCATTTGAGATTGTCCTTTCCCTGTAGTATCTTCCAAACCACTAGCATTGCCAGCTGTAGAACCATCCACTCCTTTGAAACTCAATTTACAAGGCCACTAACGCTGTAAATGACCATACTCATGACAAATCTGGCAACGAAAAGGGAGGGATTCATAATCTAACTACTGCACCCAAGAAGAATCCCCCATACAAATTTCCAAAGAATCTGGTAATGGGTTATTCAAATTAATTTCAACACAAATTCTAGCATAAGAAATAACCTTTTTATCAAGGGATTGATGTGCGATCACAGCCGGCTTCCCCAACAAAGTAGCAATTTTTCGAAGGATTTCTTCATGCCAAAATTCCAAGGGAAGACAAGGCAAGCGAACCCAAACTGGCACTGTTGAAGGGAGATCCTCAGCAAAATTAAAACCTAAATGCCAAGGTTTGACAAATAACCCCACATGGTTGTAGAAATAAGGGCCTCCTTCAAAAACACGATCCGATTAGACATGCAAGAGAATACAACAAAAAAATAACTATTCCATGCCAACATAATCTCCATATCGCCTTCCACCTGCCATGAGCAGCGGATCCATGCCTCAAGAGCAGATAGGAAAATCTGGATTCCAAGAAATTTGCATATCAAAGCATGCTTTGTCCAATAATCAATGTCCTCCATTACAGCCGTTGGAGGAATAACCAGAATAGGGCGATCATGGCTACGCGGAAAACAACCATTAACTTTTCTCAGCTTGGAGCTCTCCCCTGAATAAAACAATTCAGATCGCATTGCATGCATAGTTGGAGAAGAACCATCTGTTCTCACCAATGGAGAAGAAATCCCAGGCTCTGCCATGCAAACAATAAAACCCCAATCCAAAATTGACTGCAGAAGATTTCCAAAAACACCGACGCAAATTATGTCCAGTAGCTAGCAATCCAAACAGAACAAAAAATAGTAAAGAGCAAACACCAAGAACAGGCTAGGGGAAAAACCCTAGCCCAGCCGGCAGCCAATGCTTCTCCACATTCTCTTTTCTCAAAACAAAGAACTCAACAGATATTAAATTAAAGATCTCAAAAGGTTAGGTTCACAATTTACCTTTGTATTGAAGGCTCTTGCCTTATTATTTGTTATATATATTAATTCAAAGTTAAGAATTTAGAAAGTTTTAGATATTTTAAATATTACCAATTTAAACATTCATAAAGACATTTTATATGTTATTATTATTAATTTAAAATTTATAAAATATTTAAATTTTAAAACAATTGTTAACTTTTTTTAAACTAAAAAAAATAAAAAATAAAAAAACATAAAATCATATTCAACAGCTAGGGGTGACCATGAAGGCATGTAGACACTGCACATAACATTGTGTATAATTCCATTCCACCAAAAAAAGAGGACAAAACCCCTAAATTCCATGAGTGCAAACTCCTGATCACATTATAAATATGAGAAAAACTCAAAATCCAAAATTTTAATTTAGATAATAGATCTTGTTGGGTGTATATGTGAAGCCCAATAGTCTCTCATTTATTATATTTTCCCTCCAATTGTTTGTCTCTTCATTTCTCTTGAGACTATATATATGTATTGGAGGTTCACTAATTCATATTGTATTTGAAGTGCTGAAGCTATAGATGTGATGTAAAGTTAAAACTTTAACATTAATAAGAGATCTTCCCTGTATTGTGGATGTAGCCACAATTTATGGTGAACCACGATAAAATCATGTGTTTGTGTTTTTCCACTTTCTTGTTATTTTGTTCTTTCTCAGTTTTCACTTTCAATGAACTTCACAATTGATATCAAAGCTTGGCATAGTCATTGGAATTGATTTGAATGTTTGAAAGTCTAGAGTCATGGAAGATTAGATAGTGCAAAAATTCTCATGACAAAATTTTAGTTTGTGGAAAGTTCAGATGCATTCATTGCTAGTCAAGCAAGACTTGGCGGTAGCAATTGATGGAAAAGAAAAGATACTAGCTGCAATGAAGGATGAAGAGTGGGATAAAATTGATGAGAAGGCAAAGGTGACAATCTTTCTTTCTTTATCAAAAAATGTTTTATTCAATGTACACAATGAATCTACGACCGAGGAAGTTTGGGATAAACTTCAAAGTATGTATAAAACAACCTCAGCTGCAAACAAAATATTCTTTATAAAGAAGCTCTACAAGCTAAAAATGAAGGATGGGACTGCGATGTCAAATCATATAGATGATTTGAAAACTTTATTATGTCAAGCAACCTCGGTTGGCATGACACAAGATGATGAATCTAAAGCTATCATCTTGTTGTGTTCATTACCCAGTAGTTGGGATCCTGTTGTTACAACAGTTAGCACTTCTAACTCCTCAAAGAGTAAGCTGGTCTATGATGAAGTAATGGCAACTCCACTTAGTGAGGATATGTGAGGAAGAAACAAGGAATCATCATCTGATGAAGCCTTGACAGTTGTCAATACTGAAACTAGAGGAAGAAGCCAAAATAGGGGAAGGAATAATCATCATAGAAGATCAAAATCAGCTAGATTCTTGAAGTCAAAGGAAAGGAAAGAGGAGACCACTAGTTTTGTGGCAAAAGTGATCACGTGAAAAAGAATTGTAGAGGTTATAAAAGAGCACAAGAATGAGTGTGGGAAAGTCAAGCCAACACCGTCTATGACAAAGATAGTGTACTAATTTTATCTACAACCGAGACTACTTCAGCCTCATGGGTTTTTGATTTTCGTGCATCATTTCATGCCTCTCCATGTATGGAATACTTCTCAAATTATCAAGAATGTAAGTTCGGTGAAGTATACTTGGGTGACAATAAAGCATGTGAAATAGTAGGCAAACGAGATATTTTATTATCTTTGGAAGGAGGTGTTAAATGGCTTTTAAAAGATGTGCGTCATGTTCCAAAACTAAACAGAAATTTGATTTTTGTAAGTCAGCTATATGCACAAGGTTTAATCACTTCTTTAACCAATTCATGGAAAGTCATGAAAGGATCCATGTTGGTTGCAAAAGGGGACAAGATTGGGAGTTTATATATTGTAGAAAATATCGGTCAAGTGGGTGTTGCCATGACAATTGAAGATAACAATTCAAAATTGTGGCATCAAAGGCTCGGTCACATGTGTCAAAAGGGCCTTGCTATTATGCATAAAAGGGAGCAATTACTAGGGTTGAAATCCGTTGACTTAAAATTTTGTCAACATTGTCTCTATGGAAAATAGAAGTGGGTCAACTTCTTAAGGACCAGACATGAAAAGAAAGGTACTCTTTTGGCACTTGTCTATTCCACTGTGTTTGGACCCATTGAGAAAAGCTCTATTGGAGGAGCAAACTTGATGGGGACACAATCCAAAGCACAAAATGGACACAATAGGAAAGGGAAAATTTTATTAACTATGAAAATATGCTAATACATTCAGTACAGAGAAAATAGACTTCTACATATGCCCTATGGGCTTGCAATAGTATAAATCTAGAGATAATTTCTCCTTTCAATTCCTCCTCTCAAACTCCACTTCGAACTGCCTTTTACAATGCCAGAAATGTTCTTAAATAGACCCCAAAGAGTTAAGGATTAGGAATAAAATCTAGAAAGTGCTAGTTGGCATCCACCAACCAAATAGAAGTCTCCAGAAGTTGCATTAGAAGTTGGTACAAAATTAGAAGAGTCCAAAAATGGTAATCGAACTTTTGGGAGGCATAACTTTTGAACCGTAGCTCTGATTGACGAATCATTTCCATTTTCAGAAAGCTCTCAAAGTACTCTATAGCCTTATGGACGAGCTTAGCTCGTCCCCCATTTTTTGGCCCTGTACAAGGTCATTTAATGCCCTGAACCTGCCTTTGAAGCATTTTTAGGAGGTCTCCAAAAATTGAAAAATTTTAATAACTTTCAAACCGTGGGGCCTTTTGACCTGATTCTTTTTTTGGAATGCTCTAAATTACAATTACAATCATCCGACCAATTTACACCTTCTAGTTCACCTAAACGACAGCTCAATTACATACTCCTATTTTTTTGACATTTACACGCTTCCCAAGGTGTTCAAATATTCTAACCTAGAACACTGATAGTGGAACTATGAGAGTTGGAACCTTTATTTGACCCAAATGGGTATCCAAAAATGAAAACACATGAAACAGAAACTAAGTCTAAGTATATTTTTTTGGGTGACACAAGATTGCCCTTATACCTCTGGATGCTTTTGTATTAGACACCTAGGGTAGATTTGAAAGTGACCCTATCACTTTATGAATTGTAGAGGAAATCCCAAATGGGAAACCTCAGCTCCCGATATCCAAGTTGAGCCCTCTATTGGCCATCCTTTCCACTTGACCAGATACTCTTCATACTGCCTATTTCTGGTACTCCTACCCACACGACTATCCAGAATCTCCTCTATCTCCTCCTTCTTAGAAGTAGGAAAAGGAAATGGGTCTAACATTAGCTCCTCAACTGCACCATCATCATGATACTCTGTTAAGTCTATAATGTTGAAAATAGGAGAAATGTGAATTCCATCTGGCAACTCCACTTCATATGCATTTTCTGAGTCATGCTTCTTTAGAATTTTGCAGGGGCCAAATTTCTTCATCCTCAGCTTGTTGTAAGTACCTACTAGAAATCTCTCCTTTCTTAAGTGTACCATGACTAGATCCCCTACTTGGAACTCCTTATGTCTCCTCCTTTGATCAGCCCTAGCTTTATACTATTGATTCATCTTGATAATGTGTGCCTGGACCTCCTCATGTAGACGCTTGATATGTTCAGCAAATTCTTCAGCTTCAGCACTTGTCCTCTTCCCTTGCTCTATCTTCCAAAATTCTGGTGCAGTCCTTGGGCTACTTTCATATACAATTTGGAATGGTGATCTACCAATACTCCTATTTATAGAGTTATTGTAAGAAAATTCTGCTTGTGGTACAATCAAATCCCATCCTTTGGGCTTATCCCCAACTAAACATCTCAACAAATTGCCCAAACTTCTGTTTACCACTTCTGTTTGGCCGTCAGTCTATGGGTGATGTGTGGAACTGAATTTCAAATCTGTTCTCAACTTCGTCCACAATGTCCTCTAGAAATGCCCCACAAATTTAGTATCTCTATCAGAAACTATACTCCTTGGGAGACCATGTAGTCTCACTACCTCTCTGAAAAACAAGTTTGCAATATGGAAAACATCATTAGTTTTATGGCATGGGATGAAATGTGCCATTTTGGAGAACCTATCAACCAACACAAATACTGAGTCATTACCCCTTTGTGTCCTTGGAAATCCAAGAACAAAATCCATACTTATGTCCTCCCATGGCTTTGATGGAACAGGCAATGGCCAATATAGTTCGGTATTGTGACTAAATCCCTAGGCCACTTGACAAACCTGGCAATTCTATACAAACTTCTTCACATCCTGTGACATTTGAGGCCAAAAATAATGTTCTCTAAGAATGGAAATGGTCTTGTCTCGACCAAAATGTCCTACCATCCCTCCACTGTGTTTCTCCTTAATCAGATTTTCCCTCAAGGAGCTCCTTGGAATACACAATTGACTGCCCTTGAACAACATACCATCCTGAATCAGATAGTCTAACCACTTAGTTCTCTCTATAGCAACAGGTTCTTTACAAGCTTTCCATGCCTCAGCAAAATCAGGATCCTCAGGGTACAGATTTTTGAGTTCATCAAACCCAACTACTTCAACCTACATTACTGTAAGCAAAAATTGTTTCCTACTTAGTGCATCTGCAACCCTGTTAGATTTTCAACTTCTATGCTTCAACACAAATGTATAGCTCTGCAAGAACTCTACCCACTTCATATGCCTCTGATTCAATTTACCTTGGATATTTAGATACTGTCATGCCTGATGATTAGTATACAAAACAAATTTCTTTGGCAATAAATAATGTTTCTATTTCTTTAAGGCCTAAACTATTGCATAGAACTCTTGATCATAAATAGAATACTTCTTCTTCACATCATTCAATTTTTCACTAAAATATGCAATAGGCTTACCTTCTTGGCTCAATATAGCCCCAATAGCACTGCCACTAGCATCACAATCAACCTGGAACACCTTTCTAAAATCTGGAAGTGCCAACATAGGTTGTTTTTTCACCTTCTTCTTTAGCATTTCAAAACTTCTTGCAGCTGATGCAGTCCATTTGAACTCTTTTCTATCCCCTCTTATTGTGTCAGTCAGGGGTGCACATATGCCACTGAAATTCTTAATAAATTTCCTATATAAACTAACCAAACCATGAAATGATCTCACCTCAATAGCAGACCTTGGAGTAGGCCATTCCAAGATGGCTTTTACCTTCTTTGGATCCATTTTAAGACCTTCAGGTGATATAAAAAACCCCAACTAGACTAACTCCCTTTTTGCAAAGATACACTTCTTTAGATTAATTAACAGTTTCTCTTTCGTTAATCTTTCAAGGACACTATGAATATGCAATAAATGTTCTTCCAAAGTCTTGCTGAAAATTAAAATATCATCCAAATAAACAATAAAAAAATTTCCCAAAAACTTCTTAAGTACCTCATTCATAAGCCGCATGAAGGTGCTTGGGGCATTCGTCAATCCAAATGGCATGACTAACCACTCATAAAGACCCTCCTTGGTCTTGAAGGTAGTTTTCCACTCATCTCCTTCTCGTATCTATATCTGGTAATATCCACTTTTGAGATCTATCTTTGTGAAGTACTGAGCTCCACTCAAATAGTCCATAAGATCATCCATCCTTGGCAAAGGAAACTAATACTTGATGGTTATCTTATTTATAGCTCGAGAGTTTGTACACATTCTCCACTCTCCATCCTTCTTTAGTACTAGTACTATAGGTACTCCACATGGACTCAGGCTCTCCTGAATCAAACCCTTCCTCAATAGCTCCTGAACCTGTCTATTTAGCTTCTCAGTTTCAGTAGGAGTCATCCTGTGAGTAGCCTTGTTAGGCAAACTAGCTCCTAGGATTAAATCTATCTGATGACTGATTTGCCTTACTGGTGGCAATCCTTCTGGAACATTATCAGAGATGATATCTCCAAATTCACTTAATAAATCTAAGACTTGAAGTGGTATTTCACTACTACCTTTCTTATTTTTTCTAGGAATCAAAGCATAGCACAGACATTGATGTTTCATGCCATCTAAAAACTTTCTTCCATCAACAAGACAAATCCTAGCACTGCTACATACCTTTTCGCCTTCCTTTTTCATGGGCTTCAGTTTGTGGCGAACTCCATCCTTGGTCAGAGAATATGTGTTTGCATGATCGTCATGCACTACATGCCTATCAAACTGCCACGTTCTTTCCAACAATAGATGGCAAACATCCATTGGAATAACATCACAGAGAACTTCATCATGGTAACTCCCAATTTTGAACTTCACTAAACATTGTTCACTTACCAAGACCTTATGATCATCCTTCACCCAAGCAATCCGATAGGGCTGGGGGTGTTTCTCCCTCTTGATCTTTAGCTTAGAGACCATCTCCTCTAATACCAAGTTATCAGTGCTACCACCATCAATGATCACATCGCAACACTTATCCTCACACTTGCACCTAGTACAAAATAGACTCCTCCTTTGTCCTAGTTCAATCTTACTACTTAGTAAGACCCTTTCATTTACTAAAGTCTCTCCTCTTTTTGCATCCTCTAAATGTGATGACTATGCATCCTCATCCACATGAGCAACCCTAGCTTGACCCTTAGCTCTCCTATCTGTCCTTCCTTTACGTTGAGGGAATTCAAAGGCACGATGACCTTCTTCATTGTAGTGGAAACAAGTACCACAGAAGCATCCTCTTCCTTGTCCACATCCTCTACCTCTCCCTCTTTGATTTCCAAAGTCTTGATCACGGGAGCAGTTGAAACTCTTGTTCCTCTGGTTCCTGCTACTACCCACATCTTCAGTTTTCTTTTGGGTCTCATTTAGACCTCCTGATGACCTACCGCTACCTCATCCTCCTTGACCATGCCCTCTTTTTCTACCTTCAAACCTTTTATTTAGCTTCTCTTCAAATCGTAGTGCAAATTGGAATGCTTCTTCAAAATTGGTCATTCTTACCAGACTTAATTCCTCCTGGATGCTAGGTCACAACCCACTGATATAACGAGCAACCTTCTCCTTATTTTCTTCTGCATGCCTTGCTCTAATTAAAAGTTGATAAAACTTCTCTGTATATTCTTGGATTGATTTTCCTACTTGCTTTAAACCATGCATCTTCTTAAACAAATCAAGCTCATAGTCAACAGGAATGAACTACTTCTTTAGTTTGTCCACCATGCAATCCCACCTTGTGATCTTATCCTTTCCTCTTCTATTTCTTTCCAGTTGAACCTCTTGCCACCAAATTTTGGCATGTCCTTTTAGTTTGGCCTTTACAAACTTAACCCTATCTTTATCCCTAATATCTTCATACTCAAAGTACTCTTCCAGTTCATTGATCTAGTCGATCAACTCATCTAGTTTCAGATTTCTTGAAAATACACCCACATCAATTGTAGGTCTTTTCGCAAACTTAGCAATGGCCCTAAAAAGCCTTTCCTCTGCTTGATTCAGAACTTCCCTATCAACATCCCCTTCTGGTTCAATTTCTTCTTCTTCATTGTCATCCTCACTTTCATCGCCTGTGGCAATATTTGTTCCTCTACGGAGCTCCTCTTGCAATTCTTGAACCTGCCTTTGGAGGGCTCTAACCTCCTTGTGATTAATAGCTCCATCCCTTTCGCCATGCTCTCTTCGTAGAGGCATCTTCTTACCTCAAACCCACAACCACATATCCTAGTGCAAACTACCTCATAGTTGGCTCTCTGTCTACACACTCAGGAAACCTACTCTAATACCACTTGATGGGGACACAACTCAAACCACAGAATGGACACAACAGGAAAGGGAAAATTTTATTAACTTTGAAAATATACTAATACATTCAATATAGAGAAAATAGACTTGTAGACATGCCCTATGGTCTTGCAATAGTATAAATCTAGAGATAATTTCTCCTTTCAGTACCTCCTCTCAAACTCCACTTCAAACTACCTTTTACAATGCCAAAAATGTTCTTAAATAGACCCCGAAGGGTTAAGGATTAGGAATACATTCTAGAAAGTGCTAGTTGGCATCCACTGACCAAATAGAAGGCTCCAGAAGTTGCATTAGAAGTTGGCACAAAATTAGAAGAGTTCAAAAATAGTAACTAAACTTTCAGGAGGCATAACTTTTGAACCATAGCTCCGATTGACGAACTGTTTACATTTTCAAAAAGCTCTCTAAGCGCTCTATAGCCCTATGGAGGAGCTTTTCTCATCCCCCATTTTTTGGCCCTATACGAGGTCATTTAATGCCCTAAACCTGACTTTGAATTATTCTTAAGAGGTCTCCAAAAACTAAAAAATTGCAATAACTTTCAAGCCACGAGGCCTTTTGACCTAATTCCTTTTCTGGAATGCTCTAAATTACAATTACAATCATCTGACCAATTTACACCTTCTATTTCACCTAAATGATGGCTCAATTACATACTCCTATTTTTTTGTCATTTACACGTATCCCAAAGTGTTCAAATACTCTAACCTAGAACACTAATAGTGGAACTATGAGAGTTGGAACCTTTATTTGACCTAAATGGGTATCTAGAAATGAAAATACATGAAATAGAAACTAAGTCTAAGTACATTTTTTTGGGTGACACAGGATTTGCCCTTTTACCTCTAGATGCTCCTGCATCAAAACTTCTTCCTCACTTTCCTTGATGATTGCACAAGAAAGGCTTGGATTTACATATTGCATAAGAAATTTGATGTTTTCAACAAGTTTAAAGTTTTTAAGGCTTTAGTTGAGAATCAGATTGGACACAAAATAAAGTGCTTGAAAATGGATAATGGTAGAGAATTTTTCTCATTGGAGTTTGATTCTTTTTGTGTAGATAATGGCATCCACTGAATTAAGATTGTTCCATTCACCTTGGAAGAAAATGGAGCAGCAGAGAGGATGAATAAAACATTCCTTGAGAAAGCTTGATGTATGCTTTCTAGTGCCAGTTTAGGAAAGGAGTTTTGGGTAGAGGCATGTAATACAATAGTCTACTTAATCAGCCAAAGTCCCCTCTTCTTGGTTGGATTTTGGCATACTGGAGGAAGAGTGACTGGGAAAGAAAATCTCATATTCTCACATTTGAGTGTTTGGATGCAAATCTTATGTACATGTTCTAAAGGAGAAAAGAAGGAAGCTTGATCCAAAATCACAAAGAGGCATATTTGTGGTATGGTGAAGACTAGTTTGGTTTCAAAATTTGAGATCTGGTTGGTAAGAAAATTATCATAAGTAGAGATGTCATCTTCAATGAGAAGATATTTCTAGCTCTCAGCATAGAAGAAAAATCTACAAGTGATTATATACCTTTCTCTATTTTTTATAATAAATCTAATGCTGACAGAGATTAGAACAATGCTTCTTCAAGTATTTTATCTCCCAATTTAGTTCTAGCTCCTATCCCTCTATCCACTTCATCCACTAGCATGTGGAGTCATTCCAATACTATTGGTGAAAAGACTATTGATGAATCAGATAGTCAAAACAAAGATGATAATCCTTTGTTTGACTACTAAGCAAGGCACTCTCCATGTTGATTTTTTTCATCATAAACATTTAAATGATTTGAACATTTCACTCATAGGAGAAGTGGACTCCACATAGGAGCCTCACCCGTGGTCTTCCCTACACTACACCAAGCATGGGAAAAGACTCCCTCATAGTGTACCATTCACCTCTGTAGTTGGTCACATAGGAGAAGTTCATCCAGACCATGTAGGGAATGCACAAACCAATCACTAACAACATGTTCAAGTAGTTGAGCCGAGCCTACCTACGGTTAGAGACACATGGCATAACCAACACACAAGAATCTCCCATATTGGAAGGGAGGAAATCATTGACAAGGATGATTCATATGAATAGCCATAGGTTCATTGTTGCCTCTATTAGCATGGTCGCCACATGGGGTCTAATAATAGAGCCTAATACTGATACACATTTTCAAAAAAACACAAGGATTGTTCTTGATAGAGACAAGGGTGAATGTCATGGTTTGAACTCCCCACATCATGATCTCTCTAATCAAGATCTTAATAACACTTAATCGCAGGTTTCTTATTACCACACAACCCCAATCTAGCATGAATTTGGTGATATTGCTATCAGACTTGTAGGAGAATTGGATGACTCACACATTGGATCAAGTCCACCCACAAGTCAACATGAAGCCAGGGCTCAATTTACAAGTGAGAAAAGTCATTCACATAGAAGTGATTCAAATATGGGAATTGTGCATACAAATATTAATCACTCTATAATTCTAAGAAGAGTCATTACACATCTTCAAAGGGCAGTGACTTTGAACTCCAAACACAAAAATCCCAAGATAAAGAAAAGGGACATTTTGATCATAATGATAATGCTCAGGGATGGATGACAGAGAAGGCTTCCTGCCAGATTCTCTGATTATGAACTAGTATATTCTAAAGAAGTAGAGCTAGAATGTTTGCTTTTAGACCAAGCTGAACCAAAAATCTTCAAAGAAGCTCACAAAGCATCAGATTCTCACAAATGGGAGACAACGATGTAGGAAGAGATGGATTCTTTGTTGCAAAATAAAACTTGGGATTTGGTTCCTTTGCCACCAAATTAGAAAGCACTAAAAAATTGATGGATTTATCAGTTGAAAGATAAAGGAAAAAATTAGAAGCATTACAAAGCTAGGCTAGTTGTTAAAGGTCTCAGTTAGGAAAAGGGCATAGATTTCAATGAAATCTTCTCACCCATGGTCAAGATGACTACAATTCAGGCTATTCTTAGTTTAGTTGCTACTCATGATCTTGAACTTGAAAAGTTGGATGTCAAAATGACATTTCTCCATGGTGATCTGAATGAAGAAATCTACTTGATGCAACCTGAGGGATTTATTAAACATGGTAAAGAAAATTTATATTACAGATTGAGGAAGAGCTTGTATGGTCTCAAGCAAGCTCCAAGGCAGTGGTACCTCAAGTTTGATCCGTTCATGACCAAAAATAACTTTGTTCAGTGTGAATCCGATCCATATGCTTACTACAAGAAGTTACCTAATGGTTCCTTTGTTTTTTTTATTGCTCTATGTTGATGACATGCTTGTTACTAACTCATCTATGAAGTTGATTTCAGAATTGAAAGAAAAGATGTCACAAAGGTTTTCCATGAAGGACTTAGGGGAAGTGAAATAGATACTTGGCATGGAAATTATCCGTGATAGACACAAGAGAGAAATACAACTTTCTCAAGAACACTATGTTCTCAAGGTATTAGAAAGATTTGGCAAGACAGATGTCAAACCGGTCAGCACTCCTCTTGTTGATCATTTCAGATTATCTTCAGCCATAAGTCCCAAGACACAAGAAGAACAAAAATATATGAAGAACATCCCATATTATTTAATAGTAGGTAGTCTTATCTATGAAAAGGTTTGGACTAGTCTGAATATTGTCCAAGCAGTGGGGGTTGTTAGTAGATTTATGAGTAATCTAGGTAAACAACATTGGGATGCAATTATGTGGATCTTAAGATATCTTAAGGGAACTCCTAATTTTGTATTGTGTTTTGGTGACAAAGACACTACACTCCGAGGTTATACTGATTTAGATATGGGTGAAAATTTAGATAATAGAAGATCTACTATTGGTTATTCATTTACCTTTGCTGGAGAAGCGATCAGTTGGGCATCAAAGTTTCAATAAGTGGTCTCACTTTCTACTACTAAGGCTGAGTACATTGCTCTCATTGAAGGAGAAAAAGAGTTGATTTGGTTGCAACATCTATTTGGTGATTTTGATTGTCCTCAACAAGGATCAACCTTGTATTGTGATAGTAAAAGTTTCATTGACTTAGCCAAAAATGTAGTGTTTCATAGAAGGACTATGCATATTGAGGTACATTATCATTTCATTCAAAGTAAACTTGATGAGGGAAAACTTCGAGTCTTGAATATTAACACCAAGGAGAATCCAGCTGATGCACTCACAAAGGTTGTTCCACAAGAGAAGTTCAAGTTCTATCAAGCTTCTCTTGACATTGTAAAGAAATATCAATAGGGGATTCAAGGGAGACTCGTACATTACAGTAGTTGGGCTTCAAGGTGGGGTTTTTTGGGTGTATATGTGAAGCCCAATAGTCTTTCATTTATTATTATTTCCCTCCAATTATTTGTCTCTTCATTTCTCTTAAGACTCTATATATAAGTATTAGAGATGCATTATTTCATATTGTATTCAAAGAGATGAAGCTACAGATGTGATGTAATGTTTAGACTTTAACATTAATAAGAGATTTTCCTTGCAGTGTGGACGTAGCCATAATTTGTGGTGAACCACAATAAAAGCGTTTGTTTGTGTTTTTCCTCTTTCTTGCTGTTGTGTTCTTTCTTAGTTTGCACTTTAAAAAAACTTCACAGTCCTGATCCAGACATGATAAAATGAATTTTTTGGCAAAGTTAGATACCAACAATAATTTTAAGAAAGCTATGAAAAAAGAAAATCAGTAATCGAAATAAAACAGTCAAAGCTCTAAAATAGTAGCATAGCTAACAAAACCCTCGAGGCCATACGATATCTTTTCTGAATTGGAGGTGAAATCATATAAAAAGCATCTTCTTCATCATATTCAGGGAACCAATTTCTCAGAAAGATTTTATTACCACCCTACAACCAACGTAATAAGGAAGCCACAAATAACTATTGGAAAAGTCACTAAACGACTCAGTTTATTTTAATTGTGGTAATACTCTATCAATTTAGCAGAGGTAAAGCAATATAAGCCTCCATTAAATACACTTAGAAAAGGCATACAATTTTTCTCATTACTTTCTGTAAGATTCAATTCACCAATCATAGTTTCCCAACTTTTGGAAGAGGGATCAAAAGCCAAAATGGAAAAAAAATCCTCAACCCCATTCTAAAATCAAAACGAGCCTTCTTTTAAAGAAATGACAATGATAATTGTGGCCGTTTGGATGGGGAAAGGGTGGGATTGGCAGGTTTTTGTATGAGTTATTATTGGGGTCGTAGATTGCTATTGCTTGCTAACCACCATCCCATATGGATATTAAACAAACACACTGTTCAGAAATCTTCAACCTTTTTCTTTCCAAATGAAATTAGGGATCTTTCAACGTGAGTTTTTTGGTCAATTGTTATTCCAATCCCCTTTTAACTATTGTTCTTCCTATTTATAAATCTTATTTTATGATTTTTTTAATTTTTTATCTTATGTTTTTTACTTTAGTAGCGGATCGTGGGAATATTATCATAAAAAAATAATTTATTTTTTAAGTAAATATAATTTTTCTTTTTTTAAAAAATTGATTTTTAGCTTGAGTGACTATTTTATAGGTTATTTTTAAACATATGCAAAGAGTTAAAAGGTACACATGTATTTTGAAAATAATATATAATTTTAAAATTATTTTGTTCGATTAGACAAACTATGGCATACAACTTGTTTGAACCACAAAAAATTCCTCCAAGTAAGAAAACTATCTTTTCTCTTAATATAGTTAATGATATTCTCAAATTAATATAGTAATCTTTGATAGGAGCAAACACGTAGATTACAATTAATAGAAATGGTTAATGTTATTGGTGTTGATAGCTATACAAACACAAGTAATAAAATTAGATATAATATTGATTCTGTATTACAAACCAAGAACTTGTTTAGACTAAAACCATTTCATTACATTATTGGAGATTACCTATTTGATATTCTTGAAATTTTTCTACATTTTAATTTTACATCTTTACAATTACAAAATGGTGTAATTGATTAGTTTATGTCATTATTGGTTGCAAAAGATGCAGATGCTTTGCAATCACTTCAATGTGAATTACACCCAAGTACTCTCAAAGAAATTCGTGATGTGGACAATGTTATAGACTATTTACATAAAATGCGATTTTTCACATCGCCTTCTTTACAAGAACAAGAGAAAGGACTTTGGGGTGATATATTTTGTATACAATGGTTGTCAAAATGGTTAAACATATTAGTTGCAGTATGGTCAACAACTACATACATATTCAATCTTATTCCATGATGAGAACCTTATTTTTCAACACTATGAATTGTTAATTTGCAAGAAAACAACCCAACATTCAGTCTATATAAGACCACAATTTCGCTCTAAATTATGTGAAACACTTGAAATGAATTAGCAACATACTCAACCACAATTTTCAATTTATGGCCTTCAAAAGAGGACAATATCAACAAAAAATTGTGGTGAAAGTTTATTCATTGCAATATGTCATTTATTAGATGATGATTTCAACATTCAATCTTTAAGGCTCTATGTGGCACAATCATTTTGCAATGCAATGAAAAACATTTCTACTAATATAGACAACTACATAGACAAGTGCATAACAAAAAATTTACTTCATTCAAATTATTCCATTAGCCATTGGAAGGACTATATTATTAAATTGGCAATGCCTTATGTTATGGGCCAAATAGAAGATGAGAGTTTTTGTCTACAATGGCTAGCACTATTTTTTAATACAAACATATTTTTATGGTGCTCAAGTAAAAGACAAGTTAAATAGTCATTTAAATAAGAAGAAAACAATAATATATCACTCAACATTATATCAGATCAGATAGAAACTAAACATATACACTATGAGCCACTTGTTCAAACTAATCAACTAGTAAAAGAAAATAGTGGAAATAAAAAAAGACAAAAATCATTCCACAAATTCAAAACAATCGTACACAAAAAAATGAAAGTTGAGATAGCTATACCTAAAATGTTTGATGTTGATAATTACACAAATTATACAGAACAAATCTCACCAAACATTGATACTTGTTTGGCAAATACATATCTTTTTAGACTATAAATATTTTTTTACACAATAGGAGATTGTTTATTCAATGCTCTTAATGTATTGCTTCATTTTTAGTTTACCTCAATTGAGCTAAGGAGAGGACTTATAAGTCACTTTTTCTCTTCACTTGAGAAATTAGAAGATGTTGATGCAATTCAAGCATTATCATATGAGTTGCATCCCAATACATTTTATGACTTGCATGGTATACGAGATGTTAGTACTTATTTTTTTAAAAATGAAATTTCCAACATCGACAAATATACCTTACAGAAAAAGAGGATTATGGGGAGGCACATTTTGTATAAAGCGGCTTTCAAAATGGTTGAACATATCAATAGAAGTATGGTCAATGAGTACAAAGAAAAAATATTTACATTTTAATTCTAACAATTAGAACCATTCATTTTCTATCCTCTTTCATGATGAAAACCCTATTCATGGTCATTTTGAACCATTGATCTTGAAAAAAAGTTCTATACCTTATCCAATATCAACAAATTTCTTATCAGATTTTTGTACATCACTTGAAAACTAGTGGTAAAGTATCGCACCTCAATTGTTAGTCAATGGTGTCTATATAAATAGTAATTCTAGTACAAATTCTGGTGAAAGTCTTTTCAATACCATACAATACTTGATGAATGGAGAATTTGATACCCAATGTTTATGTCTATACATTGCACAATCATTTTACAATTTTATAACAAATAAAACTTCAAACATTGACTATTATATTGGACATTATTTCCAAACACAAGCAATCCAATAAAATTTAAGCGTTGATTGAAAATAGTATATTACAAGATTGGAAATGCCTTATTCTTATGAAAAAAGTGAAGGGCAAGGTTTTTGTTTACATTGGTTGTTGAAGATATTAAATATCACAATTAATTTGTGGTCATAAAAAATAAGAAAAATTATATGTAGATTAAAAAGTAATGAAACCACAAATAACACATATAACATTATATTCTTCAATACAACTAGTACACACATACATTACGAACCACTATTACCAAGAAAACTAACACAAAATAACCCAAACTATGATAAATCTATGTCCTTTAGTTTTAAAAGAAATAATGAAAATGGAAAAAAAGGAAAACTAAACTTTTCTCCCCCAAAATATACAAATACCATTAAAGACTCCAACAAAACTACCAAAAATCCAATATCCCTCAGATATTTCAAACAAATAATATGTAACAAAACAAAACTAAAAGGTTATTGCCCAAAATATACAAATACCAATAATGACACAAACAAAACCACATAAAATCCAAGATCCCTTTGACATTTAAAACAAATAATATGCAACACAAAAGAACTTAAAGAACAACAATTAAAAACAGATGCAACAACTCAGAAAAATAACTGAACAACAACATATCTAAAAGAAATTAAAGATAAATCTTAATATGAATGCTATATTTGTGAATGCTTAGACTTCAAACATAAAATTAAAAAGCTTAAAATAAATGAACTACAAACATACCAAAAGTTTTGAAACACCAAACATAAAGAACTCAATGTAACAGTTTGCAACTATTATGAACTAGCATTGCATAATGGTCAATTTCCATGCTATGCTAATCCAAAATTTATGAGGAGAAATAAATATCTCCCACTTTTTTCATCTCTATCTGAACTTGAGGAAAGACTCTTCTCACCATGACTTGCTTTTGCACAAATAAGACAATGGGGACATAGAAGATCTCAAATAGGGCTAACTAGTTCAATTATGAATGTACCTACAAATATAACAATTATACAAAAATTGCTTCCACAACCACTAAATGAGACAACAACAATAGAAATTCCACTTAAATGAAAGGTAGAATACAAGAACCCATATCAAGTTGGAATAGTTCGACAAAAAATAATAATGAAATCATTGAAACTTTTATGTGAAAGAGAATTATACAAACAAGAAAATATAATAATAGACAAAACTTAGAAAAATGAAATAAAAGAGAACAATTTTGAAAATTGCACAATACAAAATTCACACATTGAAATAGATTTAAATAGTGAAGATAGTGGAAGTATCAGTGCTTTAGAAACACAAACTGATACACTTGTACATGGATTCATATGCTTAAGAAATGAATTTCCTGACTCTATTGTTTGGTTCTCATCAAGATGAAGACATAAAAACAAGATACACATATCAAAAAATTGCACAATTGGAAATTCTTCACTGTAGTAATCAGTTTGCATCACACACTACTAATCTATTATTTTAAAGAAATCAAAATAATCATTGAAAACATAATGTATTCAGAGCAATGTCTTGATGGCTTTCATTTATAACATACATTCAACATTTCATTTATGCATTTAGAGTTTGAAAATTGTTTAAGTGTTAGACAATTTACAACAACACAATGTACAGATGTTAAGTATACAGACAAATCATTGAGAGTTAGCTCAAGTATAGTTGAGGGAAGCTTCATGACAGTATCATGATGATGTGTATCAGTTTGCAAGTGCATACAGATTGTACAATGTGAGATATGGGGTCAGTGTGAGTATTTAACACTACAGAACAAAGCATAGCAAAGAATTGGATTGTACAACCTTAGAAATTATTTTGGTTACAAAATAATCACTAAGTTATGATGAGCCACTTTGTGGATATTATTCCATAAGTTATTTATATTATGTCAGGCATGTGAACAAATGAAGGTTGATTGAGCATAGCTTTGTAATTATGCAAGGTATAAGTAAAGATCTTATCTTGCAAAGATAATTGTGCTATCTATGATAGACACGCAAGTGTTATGTGATGTGAACTATTATACAGAGATCTTGAAATAATTGCAAGCCTTATGTGATGCAAATTATGATGTATGATCTAAACAAGTGAGATGTATAGTAGACAACAACTATTGTATGTATATCTATTTGTGTGAGGAACTGAATTGTATAATTGCATGTTAGGGAGGTGGACTCTTCTTGCATACAAGGCCTAGTCTCCTAATAGGGACTCGAGACACTATATGTACTTCATAGACTCCTAATAAGGTTAATATCCTTAACATGATCCTATTGTTTAGTGAATCATCTAGAACGTATCATCTCGATCAAGGTTTTCCCTTAGCCAAGGTTTCCCTAGTTAAAAAATAATGGTGTTATGAGTTATCTATGTGCATGGTTATATTTACTATTCAATAATGTTGGTTTACTTTCACATGCAAGTTATAAAGTAATTAACAATATCTAGTTGTGGGAAAAAGTTTGTAGAATATTGATTCAAACCACCCCCTCACCCGTCCCCCCCCCTCCCTTTCTAACAATTGGTATCAGAACCTAGTTACTTTGAACAAGTCTAACCACTTAAGTAAGATCCCTTAAGGTATGGAACAATTGAAGAAAAACCTAGAGGAAGCTTTTGAGAAGATTTCCCTTCTTACTAAAGAAAGAGATAACCTGAAAGATATATATGAAGATGCAAAAGTTTTCATTGGCAAGTTAAAAGACAAGATTGATCATTTAGAATCTGGCAAGGAATCAATTACACAAACTAGTGATAATGATGAAGTAGGAGATCTTCAAAAGAAAAATTAGATCTTGAAACATGAACTAGAAATTGTTGAACTTAAGTTGAGTCTTAAGAGAAATGGAACTAAGAATGAACCAGAACTAAAAACAAAGAATACAGACCTTGTATCCCTATTAAGTCAAGTTACATTTGAATTATATACTATCAAGATTAAAAAAGTTGAGTTAGAGAAGTACAATGTTGAGTTAGAGAAGTACAACATTATTGTGAAAGAAGAATTCACATAAGCTAAGGAATAGTTAGAGAAACTTTATTCCAGTAGTGAAAAGATAGATCGATAGATATTTCATCAAAGACCTTCTTATGACAAGACAAGACTTGGATATATAATTGGAGAGAAATCATCCAAGAAAGTTGAAATTAGAAGAGAACAAGATTCATTTAGTGAATCCCCTAAGGAAACTAATCTAAGTAAAGTAGAATCAAGTACATCTACTAAAGTATAAAAGGAAGTTGAGATTTACAGCTAAACCTGATGAACCTGAGAAAATAGAGCAAGTTGATAAATCTAAGCAAGGTGAACCACCCAATGAAGTAAAACATGAGTTTGGAGGTAGATGTTTCATATGTAATGAGGATGGACCTAACCCTTTTAAACCCATTACTAATTTATATTATTATAATTGTCATGGTTATGGACATAAGGTAGTAGAATGTAAGAAACCTAAGTTTCATAGTGATAATGCAAATAATATAATTTCTAGGAATACTAACCCTATAGGAAATGAAATAGGAAGATCAGAGAATAGATCTAATGATGGAGAGACATTTAATAGAGAGAAGAACTAGTTCATGTGTTACAAGTGTAACAATCCTAGACACATTGCAAGAAATTATAGAGCACCTGAGAATCAGAATGGAACTAATCAAAGGAGAAATGCACATGTATGTTAGTTCTATAATAACTTCTGACACACATCAAGATATTTTAGAATGGACAAAAGGGACATTAATAGAAATTTGAATAATGGAAGGAACAACATAAATCACAGGAGTGTTAATGAAAATGACAATAGTTAGAAGGAAGCATTTAAGGAACGTGTTGATGAATTCAAGAAAACATTTATGATAGCTAAAGATCCGAAAAGCTCTTATACAGTTTTGGAGGGATAATTCTTCGATGCACCTAATAAGACATTGAAGTCATAGATTGCTTATGACTAATCCTGCCTAAATTAAGTAGTTTTAGTTGTAGTAGGGCATCAGTTGGCCAGAACTAATGTTAGAAAGAGAATTGAAAGTTGTGCAGTTAACAGGAGGTTAAGGACATAGAGAGAAGGTTATGGTCAAGTGTGCAAGTCTTGATATGATCCCAGTGAGCAGGAATTGAGAAATCAAGCTTCTTGTTATACAGAGATAGTATTTGAATCTGTGGTAGATACACATTTAATGCGTAGTGTGATTTGAAATGATTTAAAGATCACAATAAAGATTGTACGTACCATTTTGTTCATGCAAAGTGTCTTGAGTGAAAAGACGAGAAATTCATCTAATGGGAGGAAACTATGAAGATGTTAGGAAAGAAATTGAGGAGGCAATTGTAAAATATATGACTACAATGCCTAAGGTGAGTGCATAGTCTAAACTTGAGAGTCCTATATATGTACAAGTACACACACCTTCCAAAGAAGAGGAAGAAGCAGAGGAAACATAGAAGGCACCCTCACCACCTCACATTGTTATGGGTATTGATTCCATGCAAGTGGATAGTACATGCATAACTGTGGATACAAAGGAAAATCCTTTTTCAACTTTTGGCCAATCCATTGTTGGCAATATTTCTACTTACTATAGCTTTGATGATGAGGAAGAAGTAAAGAAGAAAGAGGAAGAGGTAATGAGGAAGGAAAGGATACAAAGAGAAAAGGAAGAGAAGAGAAAGAAAGAAGAGAAAGAAAAGTAGAAAGAAGAAGAGAGTGGAAGAGGAACATAAAAAGAGAGAAGAAGAAGATAAGAAAATAGCTAAGGAGGAAGGAAAGAAAGAAGCATAAAAATTGGCTATAGAAAAGAAGAAGGCTAAGGAAGAGAAGAAGAGCACAGAACTAAAACTAGTTCCACTCTTTCCTATAGCACCTCTAGTCACAATAGTAGCAACATTAACAACCAATCCATCAGTGGTAATAGTAGTGAAATTAGATGATAAAGATTAGAAAGGCTTGATGAGCACACTGTGTAAATTATTTTTAAAAAACAAATAAATAAACTCTTTGGAGAAGACATTAACTGAAGTCTTGGATAGAATGAAGATGACAGTTGCTACAACTATAGCTATTCCAGACTTGTAGTCGAAGGTCATGGAATTGGTGAAAACCTTTGATAAGGAATTTACAACTTCAACAAAAGTTTTTGTAGCACAAGCTTGGGTAAAACATGATGCAATGTCTATTTAACTCAGTGTGCACCAATGTGAAAAATGATCTAAAGGCACTTGATGGAAACATCAAGGGATTGAGAAATCATATTAATGAAGGGAAAAGATTGTATGGATAGTGTGCATAGTCATATAAATACCTTATAGACTTTGAGAGTCAAATTAAAGGCAAGATAAGTGAACTTGAAATACTTTTTGTCAAGTTACAACTACCAGAATCCAGAATTGAAGACTATGGAGAAAAAGTGGAAAAGATACAAGATATGATTGGAAACTTGGAATCTAATAAAGAGAGTCATCAAAAGACAACATTTTATAGAGGCAACTTGAGGAATGTCTTACAGCTAAGGCTTCCTCTGACAAGTTTTCCTACACTGACTTGAGTGCAGTTGAAGTGGCATCCTATACACTTTGTGCACTAATCCGTATCTTAGAGATAGTAAAGGAGAACTAGAAGAAAGCTATAGAGAGACTAAAGATTGTGTATGTAGATTATTTCTCCAGGTTAACAAGTTGATCAATAGTAGACCCAAATTTGTTTTTGTATACAATTTTTGACACCTTTGTCATTGATGTCAAAGGCGGAGTATTATGTAGAAGAAAAATTATATAGATGTATATGTATATGTAAGGTGGAGCTTATGTATGTATCAATGTAAAGGAGTGATAAGGAATGTAATGATCCATCAAAACATGAATAAAATTGTTATTTTTTGAAGATAATTTTTGTAGTTTATTTTTTTATGTATGACATCAATTTGGGACTTAGCCAATTTTTTCAAATGTTGCCATCAATGACAAAGGAGGAGATTGTTGACAATATGGTGAGATAGATGTATCAATCATTGTCATTTATGGAAACATACATTCAACATTTCAGTTATGCATTTAGAGTTAGAAATTTGTCTAAGTGTTAGATAGATTGCAACAACATAGTGTACAAATGTTAATTGTATGAATGACTTGTACGGAGTTACCGCATGCGTAGTTGAGAGAAGCTTCATTATAGTATCATAATTACGTGTATCAGTGCGCAAGTGTGTACAGATAGTATGATGTGAGATATGGTTAAAATACTAGTGTGGCTATTTAATAGTGCAAAACATAGCATAACAAAGAATTGGATTGTATGACCTTAGGAATTATTTTGGTTATAAAATAATTACTAAGTTATGAAAGTTGAATTTGTAGATATTACTCCATAGATTACTTTATATTATGTCAAGCGTATGAACACATGAAGGCCAACTGAGCATAGTTTTGTAATTATGCAAGGTATAAGTAAAGAATGTATCTTGCGAAGATAAGTGTGCTATCTATGATAGACAAGAAAATATTATGTGATGCGAACTATTATACAGAGAGTTTGAAAGAATTGTGAGCCTTATGTGATGTGAAGTCTAATGTATGATCAGAACAAGTGTGAATTATAATAAACGACATGTATTATATGTATATCTATTCTTGTGAAGAACTAAATTGTATAATTGTATGTTAGGGAAGTGGGCTCTTCTTGTATACATTGTATTTGTTCTACCAACTCTCAATAGGGTTGAAGTAACTCCTAATAGGGTTGAGGCTTCTAACAAGGCCTATTCTCCTAATAGGGACTTGAGACACTATATGTACTTCATAGACTCCTAACAAGGTTAATATCCTTAACATGATCCTCTTGTTTAGTGAATCATCTAGTGGGTATCATCCCCACTGGGCTTTTCCCTTGGCCAGGGTTTCCCTAGTTAACAAATAATGGTGTTATGGGTTATCTATGTGCATGGTTATATTTACTATTCAACATTGTTAGTTTACTTTCATATGTAAGTTATAAAGTAATTAACAATATTAAATTGTAGGTAAAAGTTTGTAGAATACTGATTGACCCCCCCTCTCAATATTATCTATTTCTAACAGTGGTCATTTTGCATCACACACTACTAATCTATTTTTTAAAGCAATCAAAATAATCATTGACAAAATAATGTCAAGTATATCAATATGAATTCACAAGGGTCAACTCGAAGGAAGAACTCTATTAGCAAAAGATGTTAAAAATAAACCAAACTTAGATAGAATCCTAAAATCAAATATTGGATACATGAATTTTAAACATATTTGAATATCTCCAAACTATTTATATCAAACAAAGAAATTTTTTTATGCAATGATAAAGAAACTAGGTCCTCCTACATTTTTCTTAACATTCTCTAGTGCTAAGCACTTGTGTGGAACCATTAGTATTAGTGATTATTTTGTTACATGAAAATTGACCAAGAGAGGGAAAATGCAAAGAAAAAAATAAGCCTGACATTGACCACCTTATTCAAAAGGATCTGGTAACTTGTACTCCATATTATAGACATAAAATAGACTAATAACAACAAATGATACAATTCTAGAATATGTAATTGATTCCTACTTTGTTACAGTATTTCAAAATAGGGGAAATGAACATGATCATGCCTTGATATGGATTGAAAATGCTCATGTTTATGAAATATCAACTAATTCAACAATTGAATAGTTTGTTGACAAATATATTACATGTGACACTAAAAAAATTGAAGAGAAATTCTGTAACATCCATCAACACTATCACACAAGAACTTACAAAAAAATTAGAAAAACACATTGCAGGTTTAATTTCTCCCTCACATCTACGAGGAAAACAATAATACTTGAACCAATTATATTGATGAATACACAAATCATACAAAATGTTGCTAGAATATTTAAAGATCTACAAGAGAAAGATTATGATGAAGGGACAACTTTTGAAGAGTTTTTAGTTCAAATTGGCATGGACGAAGATAACTACATAGAAACAATATAGTCAACATTGACAAAACCAACATTATTTCTTCAAAGACATCAAAAAAATTTTGGAATAATAGCTTTGCAAAAAAGATACCACAATTATGGGAAGCAAATAGTGATGCCCAATTTATGCTAAATGCTTATGCTACAACAATATACTGTTCATTGTACATGACAAAAGTAGACAAATCTATGACATCAACATTTAGAAAAATATGCAAAGAACATGAGACATCCAAAATTGATGCCATACAAATGATTTGTACTCTAGAGAATAATTTTCTTAACCTATAATAAATGTCAACTCAACTTGTAGTCCACAACATACTTTCTCTACCCTTAAACTCAAGCTCTTGGTAGTGTATATTTATAAACACATCTCCAGAGGATGAGTGTACATTTATTCTAAAGTCAAAAGCACTACCGAACAATGAATCTAATGAATAAACTAAAATAATGTGTAAATCAATTATAGATCACTACATTTTCAGACCAAAAAAATTGAAAGAACTATGTCTAGCTGATTTCTCTTCACAATATTGAATTGATAAACAAAAAGTAAAAAAATGTCAAAAAAATGATGTGATTAGGTTTGTTAGATATAATAAGAATATTAAATATAAAAAATATTATAGAGAAAAATCTTATTGTATGTTTCTTTTCATGAAAATGAAAACATAATTACAAAAGACTTTACAACATTTCAAGATGCATATAATTACTACAAGAACAAAATTGAAGAAAATGAGAGACACTATATGACAACTTCAATTCAAAATGGGGATACATCAACAACGCAATTGAACAAGTCCAAACAGATGAAATTGTAAGTGAAAATGAATTCAATAAACCAAATATTAATATTAATAATATAGAAACATATGACCTCGATACTAATTTGTCACACTTAAAACAAAAAACTTGCAAAAATAAATTTGATCTTGGTTTCCAAATTGTACAAAACCCAAATGTACTTGAAAACTTAGAATATTATAAACTTAGACAAATATTAAATAAATAACAACAAACTATTGTTAAAGACATTGCCATAAAAAAACTAAATGATAAAAATAATCCATTATATATTTTTTTAATTGGAAAAATTCACAACAAAGACAATTTACCAAATGCTAATATAATTATACATTGCAAATTCATTTTTTGATCATCTAAAACAAGAAGGCCTTATTATGGCTTATACAGGAAAAGAAACATGCAATGTAGGGGGGACAACAATCCATTCTGTGCTACTAATGCCATTTAACAAGTCAACGATTGTCCCACTTAAGAAATGAAATCATGGATTCTTTACAAAATTATTATGAAGAGCAACAAGTTATATTGATAGATGAAGCATCATTAATAGGAAGTCATTTTTATATGCAATTGACAAAAGGTTAAGAGAAATAAAATACAACCTTACAAAAATCTTTGGCAGTGTCGATATTATCCTTAGTGGAGATTTCTACCAAGCCCAACCAATACAAGATAGTTATATTTTCAAAGAATCTATTATGAACAATGAAAAAGTATCATACACTTTTTGGACAGATATGCTCAGATGCTATGAATTGCAAACAAGAATGCATCATAAAAATATTCAATTTATTTCAATTCTAAAAAAATAAGAACTAATTCACAAAGTGATACTGATATAAAATAAATTAACAAAAAATTTATGGCTAACCCCCAAATAATATAACATTCCCAGTTCTCTTTCACATAAACAAATTTGTACAAGAGCACAATAAGAAAATGTTATCAATTGTAAGTGGAAAACCAATCATAATAAATACAATAGATGAACTCGATGATAATTATAGTAACACACCAATTTATAGAAAAGAAAACCTACCACAACAAATAGTGCTAAAAAAATATATGTTAGTTGAATTATATGCAGGAAACTATGACATTAACGATGGACTAGTAAATGGACCTGATAGAATTTTCAAAGCATACACAAGTAATAAAAAAATAGATATAATATGGATTTAATTCAATGACTTAACTATCAGAAAAACTCAATCCATAGAATTAGAGTATCTATACGCACCAAATATTCCAAGGAAATGGGTACCAATAGCAAAGCCTCTATCCATTACAAAAAATTCAACAAAGATAACAATTAGGAAACAATTTCCTATGCAACTAGCTTGTGCATAGGCAATTCATAGATCTTGCAAGGGCTCACTCTAGACAAACTTGCATTTGATCCACTTGGATTCAACAAGCATGGATTAGTATACATAACATTGTCACGTGTGGATATTCATTTCGTAGACTTACTAAACCTGTTTACAAAAAACAATTTCAAAGTGCACAAAAAAATTATATATGAAATGCATCGACTACTCACAGAAGCAAATTTGAATATTACATTCAAACACTCACTTAATAATAAAAACATTACTATAATTATTGTCTCACATAACACAAGAAGCTTAAAATCACATATTGATGATATTACTAATGACTATGATTTGGTAGAAGTTGATATATTATGCTTGCAAGAAACACATGTGGAAAATTTTGAAATACTACAAAAACAAAAACAATTTCAAACCATAACATTGTATCATTCTTATGGACTTCTAACATCAACTAAAAAATGTATACAAGTTACATATTTAGATCAATTTTATTCATATAAAATTGAAATTCTATAGACAAACATATTCATCTATAACATTCTACCAACATTGTTTAATGTATACTCACCATCAAACACAAAAGTGTTCTCAATTATAGATATCTTGGTAAAAAAAAAATTTTTTTTTTTTTGATTAACTTTTTAACGTGATCGGTAGCACTGACACGACACACCCACTAGTACCACAGGGGCAGGGGAGACTAGAACCTATGACCAACCCCCTACAATAGGGAAGATTTAGCCAACCGAGCTAGGGCCCCCGCCCTATCTTGGTAAAAATCTTAAGCAATATCCAAAATAAAGAAAACATAATAATATTTGGTGACTTCAATGTCAATATGCATGAAAATAGTAAACAAACACAAAAACTTGGAACAACTTTTCAATACTCTCAACATTAAATACATGATAGACAAAGAAAGATCTTTGGAAAAATTACTAATTGACCATGCTTGGTCAAACATTAGCAATTTTTTTAAAAAATTTACAAAATACATGCATATTGGGGTGATCATAATTGTGTGTGTGTGTGTGTGTGTGTGTGTGTGTGTGTGTGTGTGTGTGTGTGTGTGTGTGTGTGTGTGTGTTCATTGAACTCGAGAGAAAAGTTTAGGGCAAAATTAATGTAAGTACTTATACTTTCCTTTCACATTTATTCCATTTCAAATCATTCAATTCATAAACTATTTAAAATTTTCTAAACTCATATTAATTTCTAATTATTGTCTTACAGTAATGAAGGCCAACAAAAGAATTAAAAGTATCATAAACAAAAGCAAAAGAGAATAACAGAAAATGTGATTATTTTTCAGTAAACTCTATTCTGCAATTTGTTAAAACTAGTTCTCTATTAATTATGTTAAATATTTTCTATGATTTCTAGATCATTTACAAATTTAGTTCTCATGCCAATCAAGGGAAGGTCTATTTTATTTCTTTAGTGGGGGAGGTAAGCTTGGCAGTGTGTGGCATTGTACTTTCTCTAAATCTTAAACTAAATTCATGTCCATCTTCCAAATGCTCTACATAGATACATTTTCTGTTTTTTTATCATTCTTACATATAGAGACACTTAAAATTAAAAAATTAGTTCATTTTTAATTTTATCTTTATAGTTTAAATAAAGACTTGAAATACATAATAAATAAATATTATGCTTAAAATAATAATGACTTTTGTATTTTTATTTTTATTTAATTTACATTGTTACAATTATGAAGAAACATGCAAAACATTACAATAAAAATCTATCTCACTAGTACCAACTTCTGCCATCTAGAATATAAATTTTCTAGCAAACTTCTTCTTTTTAATAGATCATATTTTCTTTAAGACTCAATAATGTTTCTCATTACTATTTAATAGTCATTTTATTAATCTATGTATACAAACAAGTTTTCTAAGACTATGCTTGTGTTTTTTATGTGTATACATTGGAACTTGCAATTAGCATACATTTTATATTGAAATCTTTTATAAAATCTATGAGATCTATGCTATTAATACAATTTTCATTAATTCTAATTGGTTGATAAATTTTACAAATCTAAAAAGGAAAATAAAAATATAATTTCAATCGAAGAACTGAATGCTCAAAAGAGTGGAGAAATCTTTGAAAGAGATGTTGTTACCACCTACAAAACCCATTTGGATAAGACCAAAAATACAATGGAAGTCTTTTGTACAGACCTCATTGACCACAAAAGAGAAATGACTATCACTCTCAATCTGACTAAACATTATATTCAAATGTTTGAAAACAAAATATTTTTTGGAGCAAGCATTCACGTAACAAATTGTGACTGTGTTTTTCTCGTTATTCAAGAAACTACAATTGAAAATATATCTCATGTTCATCCCAAGCACAACAATATGACTTATGATAGAAAGTATAGAGAACTAGAATGTTGGAACACTAGATGCAATTGCAATAGGTGCTAAAAGAAGAAAATACAACAGTACAATAGATAAAAAAAGATGGAGACACCAAAATTTGACACTGCACAGGTTAATATTTTAAACACCGATTTAGAATTAGCTAATACATATATTACAAAAAATACCAAATTTTCTATAATTGTTTTAAATTTTTTCCACATTTCCTTACAACTGTATTTGAACATTGAACATGTACAAAGCAAAGACTAACCTATTCTTTTGTTCAAAAACATTGTCAAAAGAGGCAATGCAAAGGAGAGGGTATTTCACATTGGCCAATCTACATATATTGGGGAGCTCATACACAAAGAAACCAGAGAAAGTCTCACCAACTTGTTGAACACAACATATGAGGTATGCTTTTAAAACCACCAACAAATGTAATTTTATATGTGTATTATATGTTAGAATCTGATAAGATTAATAACCCAGAAAACTAGTGCAAAGAGTAAATATCTAAACTATGAATGCAAATGATACAAAATCTAAATAGCATCATAGAGTTAGTCTCCAAGAGAGTAATGCAAATGCTGGAAGAAAAATAGCATTAAGAGGGATGCAAAAACAAGAGTTACAAATACAAGCTAGGTAGCATGCTTATATAGGCTAGGAAGAGGGAGGAGGTGGCAACACCAACCAATAAGGAGCAAACATCTATCGGACTAAAGATAGCAAAGTATCTTCCCAAGATAGCTAATTGATGCTCACATGTAGGAAGGTGACACCTCACAACCATTCACCTAATAAGACATGATTTATTAACCTAAGAAAGATTATTAAAATTGTAGGAAAAACCTAGCAAAATAGGAAAAATAAAAAACTACACTAACACCCCCCCATAAGCGAAGCTTAGGTGGATGCAGAAATGGGTCCCGGCAAGTCAAGCCTGATGAGGTACCCATGTATATGAGCAATGTTAGTATGCTAATAGAAACCAAATTTAAATAAAGCTTCTACAAGCTAAAAAAAATTCATAAACTTCAAGATAGACTAAGATGAGCTCTCAATTGAAAATATGAGCCATTAATGGGCTCTCTCAATGAGAAGCTCTCTTGTTGAGTAGCTTTGTCTAAAAAGATAGGATGTATGCTCAATATGCTTCCAAAAGCTTCAATGGATGATTGTGGATTTTTGGTGTGGATAGATGGCTTTAGTATGGATTTGGATCTCAAAATAGCATTATAACTTTACTTCATGGATTGTGTTATTTTGCAAAGGGGAATGATCCAATTTATAGGCAAGAGGCTTGAGGGATTGAGGGCTAAGATGGAAGGATGGGAAAAAGCTCATGGAGGGCTTAGATTGCATGAGAGGAGAGAACATGGATTGTGCTTCCTTACAACCAATCAAGGAGTGACACATGTCACATGGTGAGAGGATGGAGGAAAGGGGAAGGATGAGTCAACAAAGGAGGCTCAAGGGATAAAATCTTCATAAAGACCCTCATAATGACTTGTAAGAGCAATAAAAGGGCTTGTAAGAGTCATTTATGACCTAGTGGACTTCATAAAGTTTTATGGTTGAGATATTTTGAGGGTGATGAGAGCAATTTCGACTTGGACTTGATTAGGAAGGTTTTAAGCTTGTTTAGTCTTGTGCAAATGATTAGAGGATGGATTAGGATGGTTTAGGATTAGCTTAGGGATAGGCAAGTGGATGGCATTTAATGAGGGTGGGTGAAGGAGGAGATATTTGTTAACTTTGGCTTGGGTTAGTAAGTTTTAACCCATGTTTAGGGAATGTGACAAGGTTAGGAGGGGATTAGGATTAGGTTTAAAGACATCTTCTAGAAGAGTCTAGATTTTGGATGAGGATAAAGACTTTCTAGAATAGTCTAGAATTTCCTAGGATGAGGATGAAGACTTTCTAGAAGAGTCTAGAACTTCTTAGGATGAGGATAAATTAGATTTTTAGTAAATAAATAAAGTTTTATTTATTTCAAGGGTTTGGGTTGAGGAGATATTTATTAAAACTTTTTTAATAAACATGAGGATTAATATTTAATCTTAATTAAATATTTTGAGTTGGGGTTAGGGGTAGGAAATGATGAGATTAGCCTTTAATCGAAATTAAAGAAGGATTAGAAGATTTTGCAAGAGGTTATTGGTCATAAGGAAATTGGCCAAGTTTTGGGCAAAAAATAAATTTTTTATTTATTTTAGGATTTTTGGTCAATTTATTAATTAAATAATTAATAAATAAGAAAATAATGTTTAAATAAGATTTAAACATTTTTGGGAGGGATTCCTTAATTAAATATTTTTAATTAAGATAAAGGGATTTAATGGCATAAAAATTAATTAATTAATTAAATAATTAATTAATTAATAAATGATGATGTCATCAAGACTTTTTCAGAAAATAAAAATACTTTATTTTCTAAAGGTTTTTAGGTGTCTACATTTTGCCCCTCTTTGATGTGATGCCGCAAGTGGCATGGCATCAAAGATAAGAAAATAAGATGCCCAAGGCTAGAACAGAAGAGGAGAGAATGGACTGTGAGATGCCCCCTCAAGAAGGCAGCGGGGAGAGAAAGTGAGGCTCGATGGCTTCTTGAAATGTACAAGAATCTCGGAGGAGCAAGGAAACTCAGATTGGCAAAGAGAAGGGGCTAAATTAGCTCAAACTCTCACTATGGGAGAATGATAAAAGGAGAATCAGATGCACAAGAGGAAGCAAGCTTAAGACTTTAGGGAAGGTGGAGGATGAAGGAGCGGAGCGCTATAAAAAGGAATCCAGGATAGGGAGATGGATGAGGGGATTATAAAGCTGATGCAATAGGATTTCAAAGAGTCAGATTGGCGGAAGATGGGTTTCGGAGATCCCTAGGACTAGGATTGTGGATCTCGAAAGATGAGGCTTGGTGGATTGATTTGGATTGGTGGATCCCTAAGACTAGGATTGTGGATCCCTAAAGCTAAGAGTGATGAGTGATTCAAAGAGATACTGATGCATAAGCTGGGGTAGGAGAGATGGATGCTGGATATGGATGGGGGATAATGGAGATGAAGAAAAACCATTGAAGTTTTTTGAGTGGGGGGATACTTCAAAGAGAAGTACCACCATGTAGTTGAGCACTAGATTTGCTATAGGACTGTTGGTTAATTGCCAAGGTTACCAAGAACATCAAGGAATTTTTACCAACCGTCCAGAGGACTGACGAACTGACTCAAAAAAAACACACAAGGATTGCCCCAATATCACACATGAATCCTAGAGGAAGCAGCATTTAAACGACACTAGGTAACCCACAAGCAGAAAAAGAAAACAAGCAAAAGACCTGATCAAGACCTTATGCTCTAATTGCCCCATTCGCAACATACCATGATATGGAAGATCGTGGCAACTTTGAGGAGGGAACAAGGAGATTGCTTGGAAAAGATATTTCAAGACCCAAAAGGGAAGATCCCAAATCAAAAGAAAGCGAAAATCCAAAAGAGAACTGTTTGCCAACGAGATGGGTAGGACAAGGTACTAACGGACCAAGATTAGACATGAGGAAAGCTATATCCGGCAAGGACCTATCGGAGAGCACTGAAGCTGGTGGATTTGGATGAGTGATGCGTTTGGCAAGCTGAACTAAGAAAGATAACACTTTGGTGACAAGAAATCTAGCTAAAGGATGCATTGGAATATCTAACCAAAGTGTGCGATGTGTGCAAGATGTTGACCAAGGACGAACTGACATGAATGCTGGATAGATACAATGGTACTAAGCTAAAGAGGATGTTCAAGCTGACAGACCAAGATATTTACAAGCGGGCTAATCAAGATATGGTACAAGCTAACAGACCAATGATAGGTATGATACAGATGGATAAAAAGCTCAGGATGAGAGGATAGCGGGATGGTTCGATGTTGTGCAAGATACGAAAGCTAAGGGTGGGGTGATAGTGAAAGATATGGATTTGGCAGGATGCATCCAATGATGATGAGAGATTTTGTGACCAAGGATAGCTAGAGGAGCAAGATGAGATGGATGGATAGGATGGTAGATAGCTAGGATTATGATGGATATAAAGAGATGACATTGGGTTTGCATGAGGATAGCCTAGAGCTAGATACCAATGACAAGGGAGGATGGACAAGACAAGATCTCCAAGGAATATAGTGCCCCCAATTAGAAGATAACATGTAGAAGGAGGTCTTATGATGGATGTGATAGGATTGAAGCTAGGATGGAAAAAGCTGAAGGGGCTAGGGAGATGGATGATAGATGGGATGATTGGCTGAAGTTGCAGGAGATTAGTGGATGGTGTGAGATGGAGGATGGAGGGTGGAGGATAGGTGGATATATTGGAAGATGGATTTGGATGTCAAGAGATGACCAAAAGCATGAGGGTGATAGGCTAAGCTAGAGATGGCGAGATTACGCATGACGCTTGTTTGCCAAGTTTTCATCATGGTACTTGTCCAAGGCGCTTGAATTGCCAAGTTTTCACTAATGGACACTTTTTTTTTATTTTTTTATTTTTTATTTTTTTTGACTTTGGACTTAGCTGGAATGATTTTGGCTTTCTTCAGCTATTTTGGCTTTTTTAGGATTTGTCACTGGCTGTTGGAATGTTCAATTTTGTTGCTAGCTGTTGGTACACCGGATGTCTGATTTATGCAATAGATTGGATTAGATGGGATTGATGGTAGGAGATGGAGGGATGAAAATGCTGGAAAGGAGCATGAGATGGGGATGCTTGCAAGAGAAACATTGGCACATGTTGGAACGGGTGTGAAAAGAGCATATGGGGGATAGATGGTAGATGCGGGCGTGATGGAGGATTTGTGGAAGCGTGCTTGGGGATATAGGCACCCAAGATGGAGTTAGGAGATGGGGGACATGAGTCACTAGAAGGGGGATTAGCAATGGTGGATGCCATTATGCATTGGGTTTCAACTTTTTTCTTGGGGATCCACATGGTTTTGGATTTTCTTTTCATAGGCTTTTGCATTGTTTTGCATTCTTTGATTGGATTTTTCCTTTTCGGAGTATGTCTTTTAGAATAGACATATGATTGCCTAGGATGTGGATTTTTAGCTTTATGCATTTTGAAGTTGGCATTCACATTGCTGTGGTAAGCTTTGGGAAGATGGTTAGGAGAAGCTTTATGAGATGGAGAGGATATGAAAGAGCATGTAGGGGGATGATGATGGATGATGTGCCCTGATATGTGCCTTTGTTGATCTTGCATAGGAATGGATGGAATAGGATTTTTATGATGGCTGATAGGAGGATGGAGGATGGTAGATTTTGGGACATAGGGACCCAAAATGGATTTAGCGGATGAAGGGGGGATATGGTAGGTTGTTTTGGGTTGCAAAGATGGTGGAGGGGGGATGACATAAGATTTCTTGAAGGAGTGATGGGAGGCTGGCATGGTGGGCTTGGAGATAGGCTTGGTTTGGGGGTGTGGTGTACCAACACCTTTAGATGGTGAGCCTTTGGATACATATCCAAGACCATGAAATCCTAGATTTTTTTGTGCAATAATAGGCTCTCTGATTCCTTGCTCTTGTCGTCCTAAACCTTGACCTTGATAATGCCATCGATTGAGCATTTGAACAAGCTGAGGAAACTTTTTGCTTGCAGAAAATGGTAGAAGTGATTTATTAGGTGTATTGCAATGGGGAGATACTGTTCTTAATTCTTCTGCTGAGAGAGGGCCACCGTGGATGAATGTAAGTGAACCAAGAGGGTAGATTATAGATGGTGGAATAGCTTGGATAGGTGGTAAGATGGAAGCATGGAGTGGGGGAGATGGAAGGATAGGATCTTGATGTAGCTGGTGGGATGACAAGATATCTTGCAGTGGAGGAGATATGGCTTGAGGTTTTGGAGATGGAGGAGATGGTGACTACACTATGGATGGAAGACATGGTATGATGATATCTTCATTTATGCTTTGGGGGATGTCAACATGCTTTTGGGCAGGACCTTGATAGGATTGGTTTGGAGTGGATGGTGCGATAGGAGATGAAGGGATGGATTCTTCAAAGGCAGTGGATGGATAGATGGGAGATTCAGTAGTGGAGATGGGTGAGTAGAAGATGGATGCATAAGGGTCATTACGAGAGAATTGGGAAATGCTTGGAGGCGATGTGGATAGGATTTGGAGGGATTTGATAGGTGGTGGGATTTTGATGCTTGCGGGAAGTGGAAGGATTTTAAGCAATTTGATGGATGGTATGGGGATGATAGCTATGGGAGATGGAGGTGAGATTATAGATGGGGAAGCTTCATCACTGACTACTTCACATGGTTGGATTAGATGACATGGCTTATCGACTATTGGAGGCAACTTTTCTTGTATTTCCTCTAGGAGATTCCTTGGAGACTCGTGTGTCGAAGGTGGAGGTGGATTGACAAGAATAGCTAGTGTGATGGGGGTGGAAGATTGGAAGCTTGGTTGATGGGGTGATGGAGAGGAAGCTGGAATATCAGATGGCATGACTAGATAGTTTGGAATAACTCTTGGATTTTGGGGGATGCTTGGGGGAATGTTTCTAAGGCTTTCAATATACCCGTCATAGTCAACAAGATTTTCATCATCATTGGAATAGGAGGTGGCAGGAGCAAGGACAATGTGACCAAACACATCATGATAGGATTGGTACTTCATGCTTTGATGATGAGTTTGATGGGGATGGGGTCTTGCATATGGATGAACACGGAAGCTCATGGTTGGATTTCGGTTAAGCACAGATTTTGGATTGGCTGATGAAAGATTTCCTAGGGAGAGTCAAAGTTGCATGACAGACCTAAGGAGGATTGGCTGGAGATTTTTGGCTTTCTTGTGGGTGGAAGACTTCAAGGGTATGCTATCAAAAAGTGAGAGTTTTTCTTTCCTATGTGCAGGATTCGTGGTGATTGTGTCAACTTAAGGATAGACTAGTGATCCTATGGCATGACACGAGATTGACCACTTGTGGATCCCAACCTTTAGCTCAAGGTGATGAGGGATACAAGTGACAAAGCTGGATTACCCTAGACAATGCTTTGTCAAAGGGATAACCTTGGTGAGATTGGTTGATTGGTAGGATAGATTGATTGGATAGCAAATTTTGACAAAGTGACAACAACTCTTTAAAGGATTGGGTGATTTTGGATTAGGTTGCTAGCTAGCTAGGGGGATGATTTGGATGGACTTTGGATTTGGGATTGTTCTAAAGCAAGGAACTAGATAGATTTGGTTGCAGCGGGGGAGCTTGGATGATTTTTTGATGAGGCAGTGACTACGCTAAGTATGCCTTGAGCTGGGAGATTTTTGCTTTTTTGGGATTTTGACCAAAGTTGGCAAGCATTCATTCAAAAGCTATGAACAAACAAGCAGACAAAATTTTGGAGCAAGCACGTCAAACACACCAACAGCCTAGGAAGCTTTCTACAACGATGAAATTTGGTTTAGCTAGGGAGTCCTCGATATACGCAAGGTACATGAGGCCCAAATCCGTAGATGAAACCAAAAAGATGTCACACAGCCGAGAGGAGTGGTAACCCACTTCTCCTCTTTCACTTCTCAAGGGTATAAAGTTCCTTGAGGCTTAGCCCGAGTTACAAAATTTTGATCCCAAGAGAGGTGTCTTTGGATTCACCTCCCGATCTTTATACTCCGTCGGAACGCTGGAGTTGAGGTCGTCCCAAGGGGTGATGAAATCCCCAAGCAGGCCTCCTAAAAAGCTAAGACAAGATTTTGGATCCTAATCTTATGCACCCAAGATGGCCTCGAAAGACGAAAAAGGGAGAGAAGACTTGGATGATCTTGGGCTAAAAAGCATGTTTGTTCTTTTACCAACTGACGCTTAAGTTTTCTGATCTAGACTTTGCAAGCACTCATGTTTAAGATACAATGTTTATTCCAACTTTGAAGCATCGACAAAAAAAAAATTGATCAAAGAATGCGAACAAGAAGAAGAGTTAGGGTCAACAAGAAGGTAAACCCGTGCACCCAGAGGCCCTCCACGTTAAGTATCGATTGATTTTTCTTTAAGGCATTCAAGATTGAGTGTGAGTTTATTTTAAGCCCAAAACAAAGGTGTGTGAGATTTGATTTCAAGCGGGCGCCCGAAGGCCCTCCACATCAAGATTTGTCCAATTTTTATGCCCAAATAAAGTGTGAGCGAGATTAAGGTGCATTCAAGAAAAATTTGATTTTAGCAACATGCATTCAAAGACAAGTGATTAAACATTCAAGTTTTTTCCTTTGAGCATTCAAGATTGAGATTTTGTGTGTTATTTTAAGAACTTTGAAGTGCTTTTTTTTAACCTTAGATCATTCAAGATTGTTTTGGACTCAAAAGTGAAAATGACTCTTTGGACTTTGCTTTTCATTCAAGATTTTGTGTGCTAGTTTGCATGTTTTAAGCCCAAAAATGATATTCCTAGATTGTTTTGATGCATGAAAAACCTAAGAAACATTCAAGATTTTGCAACAAGACATTTGTTTGGAACAAATAACAAAGCTTTTTAGGACAATTTTGTCAACCATTTAGGACTCTTGGTTTTCATGAGATTTTTAAAAAGAACTTTAGTGTGTACTTAGTGTTGATTTTGAACCTTTTGAAATGGAAACTTGAAGTTCTTTTTAAATTCCCTAAAATGAAGTGTTCCTAATTTTGCATGAATGCATCTAAAACCTTGATGTTGCAAGGATGCAAATGATTAGATTGGTTTAGTTTCACTTGTTAAAAGATTTTTTCTTTTTTGCAAATTTTTAATTTTTCAATGAATTTAAGTATGATTTGGGGGTTCATTTTAAGCACTAAAAAGAAGTGTGTATGATTTTTCTTCCTTAAAAAAAAATGGCCAAGATCTCCCACAAGAAGAAGAAGAAGAAGTAGATGGAATAAAAAGAATATAGACAAGAAGAGGAAGAAGAATTTCAAGGTCTTTGTCCACCTATAAGCTTGAAAAATCTGCAAACACTATGAGATAGATTATGAGTTCCTTTGTCTTCTTCATGCTCATGTGGACCTACAAAACCAATTTATACAATCCTACCAATCACAAAAATAAGAAAAATTAGCCAAAATCAGCAAATAACATACAAAACTTGACTAAAAAAGCTAATGAAGATGACCCATGCGGGGTCCCACCGGGCGTGTCAAAATGTATATGAGCAATGTTAGTATGCTAATAGAAACCAAATTTAAATAAAGCTTCTACAAACTAAAAAAAATTCATAAACTTCAAGATAGACTAAGATGAGCTCTCAATTGAAAATATGAGCCATTAATGGGCTCTCTCAATGAGAAGCTCTCTTGTTGAGTAGCTTTGTCTAAAAAGATAGGATGTATGCTCAATATGCTTCCAAAGGCTTCAATGGATGATTGTGGATTTTTGGTGTGGATAGATGGCTTTAGTATGGATTTGGATCTCAAAATAGCATTATAACTTTACTTCATGGATTGTGTTATTTTGCAAAGGGGAATGATCCAATTTATAGGCAAGAGGCTTGAGGGATTGAGGGCTAAGATGGAAGGATGGGAAAAAGCTCATGGAGGGCTTAGATTGCATGAGAGGAGAGAACATGGATTGTGCTTCCTTACAACCAATCAAGGAGTGACACATGTCACATGGTGAGAGGATGGAGGAAAGGGGAAGGATGAGTCAACAAAGGAGGCTCAAGGGATAAAATCTTCATAAAGACCCTCATAATGACTTGTAAGAGCAATAAAAGGGCTTGTAAGAGTCATTTATGACCTAGTGGACTTCATAAAGTTTTATGGTTGAGATATTTTGAGGGTGATGAGAGCAATTTCGACTTGGACTTGATTAGGAAGGTTTTAAGCTTGTTTAGTCTTGTGCAAATGATTAGAGGATGGATTAGGATGGTTTAGGATTAGCTTAGGGATAGGCAAGTGGATGGCATTTAATGAGGGTGGGTGAAGGAGGAGATATTTGTTAACTTTGGCTTGGGTTAGTAAGTTTTAACCCATGTTTAGGGAATGTGACAAGGTTAGGAGGGGATTAGGATTAGGTTTAAAGACATCTTCTAGAAGAGTCTAGATTTTGGATGAGGATAAAGACTTTCTAGAATAGTCTAGAATTTCCTAGGATGAGGATGAAGACTTTCTAGAAGAGTCTAGAACTTCTTAGGATGAGGATAAATTAGATTTTTAGTAAATAAATAAAGTTTTATTTATTTCAAGGGTTTGGGTTGAGGAGATATTTATTAAAACTTTTTTAATAAACATGAGGATTAATATTTAATCTTAATTAAATATTTTGAGTTGGGGTTAGGGGTAGGAAATGATGAGATTAGCCTTTAATCGAAATTAAAGAAGGATTAGAAGATTTTGCAAGAGGTTATTGGTCATAAGGAAATTGGCCAAGTTTTGGGCAAAAAATAAATTTTTTATTTATTTTAGGATTTTTGGTCAATTTATTAATTAAATAATTAATAAATAAGAAAATAATGTTTAAATAAGATTTAAACATTTTTGGGAGGGATTCCTTAATTAAATATTTTTAATTAAGATAAAGGGATTTAATGGCATAAAAATTAATTAATTAATTAAATAATTAATTAATTAATAAATGATGATGTCATCAAGACTTTTTCAGAAAATAAAAATACTTTATTTTCTAAAGGTTTTTAGGTGTCTACAGGTGACACCTCACAACCATTCACCTAATAAGACATGATTTATTAACCTAAGAAAGATTATTAAAATTGTAGGAAAAACCTAGCAAAATAGGAAAAATAAAAAACTACACTAACACCCCCCCATAAGCGAAGCTTAGGTGGATGCAGAAATGGGTCCCGGCAAGTCAAGCCTGATGAGGTACCCATGTACATAAAATTCCCCCAAAAGAGAGAGAAAAGAGACTCCCCAAAGAAAATTAGGACTCCAAGTGAGAGGAAGAGGCCCCCCCCCAAAAGATGAAGCATCCCACACCCCTAGCAAAGCTTGCAATTTTTTCCGGTAGATCCACTTACATCGAACAAGTTTTCTTCCCTTAGGAAAATAGACAACATCCCAAGTGTGGTTCCTAATCAAGGAACTATACTCTTCCTGCATAGCTATATCCCACTCAGAAATACCAAAAGCCTCATGAAAGGATTGTGGATTTGAGGTAGTAGCAATGAAGATATGTAGAGCATCCTTGAATTGTGAACGAGTCTGCTTGGTGTCTGATGGATCCCCAACCCAATCACCTACAAACTACAAGGTCTGTCTAGCCCAAAGTGGACCAGAAGATGGAGAATCTAGAGGAGAATCATCAACCTGTAAATGATGACTAGGAGAGGAAGGAGGTGAGTCCTCTGAATCACTCTCTGCATTAAAAGTGGACTTAGAAGACTGCTCAAGTGAATCTGACCCATTAGAAGATCTATCATGTATTCCAAGTGACTCCAATGTCAAAGTAGAAGGCAACCCTATGACCATGCTCTGCTGGTTAAGCTGATGCAAGTAGGTGAAGTTAAGATGGCCAAACCACTCATGCCATAATCTGCTCACATCATTAAAGTGAGTGAGTGAAATAGTCAAAGGAGGATCAGGAACAAAGTGAGAAAACATATAGAGTTGTGACTGATGATCTGCTCTCCCAACTACAACTGTAGAATCATTGTGCAACTCACATATCTCCATTGAACTAGGAATGAACTCAACCCACTTGCCTAAACCTGTGTGAGTGATCTAGTGTACCGATTGGAGATTAGTTGACAATGAGGGTACATAAGGAACATCATGGAATGTACCATCCCCCACATCAACAGACCCTCTCCCACACACCTCAACAAGAGTGTTATCACCCATCAAAATAGAAGGCATATTACACGGCTCCAAGGATGCAAGTTCTTCCTTAGATGAAGCCATTTGGTCTGAAGCACCCAAATCAAGAACCCAAGTGGATGGTGAGGAAGCAACTGTAAAAAGGGCCTTGCCCTTTCCTTTCCCCTTGCTGTTTTATTTTTCCTTCTTAGACCTTTCATTAGAACTTTGTTTGATAGACTCAGGAACACTGATATTATTCTTCTCAAGAATGTATGTCAAGTGATCAAGTTGTTTCTGCAAACATTTATGTTCATCATGACCAGGTCTTTTACAATAAGCACATTTGACCTTTTCTTTCTTAGGCTTATCGCCCTTGGAAGATGGTGTATCAATAGTTTCTTTTGAAGAAACCAGCATCTGATCCTTCTTCTCCTTGCTATTCTTTTGTTTATTGTCCTTACTATTGTTGCTACTACTTTTTCCTTGTTGTTCTTTTGTGCCTTGGTTGGCAGCCAAGGCATGTGACTTAGAGGACTTAAAAATGCCCATCTAGATTAGCTTGTCCTGTTCTCGAGTGAGATTGACAACAAAATCATCTAAAGATGGCATGGTGAATTGAGTACCAAGTGCACCCTTAGTAGCATAGAAGGTAGAGACAAACACATAATATTCTGAACTTAGCTTAGAGAGAATACTAAGAATCAGTTGTTCATCTTTCTTTTCAATTCCACATTGTTTTAACTGCAGCCTTAGTGATTTCAATTTGGTGAAGAAATCTTGGATTGCGTTGAAATTGCCTGGACTCAAACTTATTAATTCATTTTCTAACATATGACCCCTCATTGAATCTTGTGTGCCAAATAGTGTTTCTAGCTTTGTCCATACTTCATTTGGTGTATCCAAAGACTCAATGTGAAATAGCAAGTCAGGAGAAACAGACAAACACAATGTTCCAAATGCCTCATCACATTTGTTAAACCACTTAGGCTTATCTTCATCTTTAGCAGGTTCAGTTTCAAGTCCCATAGTTATCCTATTTAATCCAGCTTTCCTTAAGTGAATTGTCATGCGTGATTTTCACTCAAAATAATTGTATGGAGTTAGGATGGGCATATTTGTTTGATCCATGATGAAGAAATGCAGAGAAGAAATGCTAGAAAGAAGAGAACCCAGCCACGATAATGCCCCCCCCGCCCCCCCTTTTTACTCAATCAAAGAACCCCCCCTCCAAAGAAATATGATTTGGCACTTTATTCTAGTGCATTTACAACTACCATTAGAAAGAAATACTTAGTGGTCTTGATTTTAATGCATTACAAACCCTCATGAAGAGCATATGCTAGAAGTGAAACTTGGGCACAATAATCAAGGAAATAAATAGCACCACTGTGATCTACTCAAAAAATCATGCACTTTCAAAAAAAGAATCGCCTCGATACGAGGTCATATGAGAAAGTTCTGATCCTCTGAAGTTTCCAAAACGAGAATTGTGCACAGTCACGACTGAGAATCTACAATTTCTGAAGAATTCATGCATGAAAACCAAAAAAAAACTCCACTAGTGGATAGAGCACAAAAAAATAGCCAAGTTCATAACAAGAATCATCAAAATCAAAGTCCGTATGAGCAAGAACGAGACATTTGAAAACTGCGTTCAAATCTACAACTGCCAATGGAGAGGGGTATGGTTGTAGCTTTGCATGCTCGATTCTACAAAAGATACAGCTTGCATGCAAAATCTAAAAGATACTCAGATGGTTTTTCGGGGCTGCGAACAAAACTCAGAAAGCATTTTTCTTGTTTATGTACAGAAGATGCTTCTGTAGTGTAAATTAGATGCCTTTAACAGTAAAAAACGGCTCCAAAAATCAAAAAATGACCCCAGCAACCAAAATATGACATGCAAATGTTGGATCAGCTTCCTAAGTCCATCAATGGCATGCTGGAACCTGCAAAACTGATCGAAAACTCCAAATATGCAAGTTGGTTCTCAGATTTGAGATTGAAACCCCAGAGAAAAACTGTTTTTGTCAAAACTTTTTTGATTCTTAGGATCATCTAAAGATGCAAGAGAAGAGCATACTTCATTTTTCAAAAAATTACAATAAAGTTTATTAGCCCCCCTCAAATCTCTCAAATAAGGAAACTAAAATCTACTCTTGCACATAGAAAAACTCTGATACCATGTTAGAATTTGATAAGATTAATAACCCAGAAAACTAATGCAAAGAGTAAATATCTAAACTATGAATGCAAATGATACAAAATCTAAATAGCATCATAGAGTTAGTCTCCAAGAGAGTAATGCAAATGCTGGAAGCAAAATAGCATTAAGAGGGATGCAAAAAAAAGAGATACAAATACAAGCCAAGTAGCATGCTTATATAGGCTAGGAAGAGGGAGGAGGTGGCAACACCAACCAATAAGGAGCAACCATCTATCGGACTAAAGATAGCAAAGTATCTTCCCAAGATAGCTAATTGATGCTCACATGTAGGAAGGTGACACCTCACAACCATTCACGTAATAAGACATGCTTTATTAACCTAAGCGAGATTATTAAAAGTGTAGGAAAAACCAAGCAAAATAGGAAAAATAAAAAATTACAATAACATTATACAAATATTGTCATTATACACATATAGTACATTTATCTACATGATATTCTATATAACAAAAAATAGTAGTTCATTTATGTCTTTTAGGTAATCAGAGTGCTTCAAGTGTCAAATGCATTCTCTGTGCCATTCAAACAATTCAAACCAAGTTGTTCTAAATGTAACTGCACTACTGCAAACTTTGGCACAATAAAGAACAACGTAGGTAGCTCATTGCAACAAGTGCAATGAAGAAACAGAGTACACATATGCACATTGCCTAAATTGAATTCTAACCACTAAGAGCAAAACCTAAATATAGTGTACTCTATAGAATGAAATGTTTGCTCATGTATTTCCATAGCTTGAGCATACAACATATGAAGAATATGTACAATAGAAGACTGAAATAATATTTGTTATTCGTGGCTTGCAAAAAGAATCAAAATGCATATTAAACTAGGACAATGCCATTGTTGACTATGAAGAAAATACCATGCTCCATCTCCAATCCTCAAGCTAGGTAAAGAAAATATTCTAAACTTTCTTTCAAATCACAAATTGAGTATATATGTTTATACAAACACTTTCAAATTTGTTCTTTTACACAATATATGCTAATTATTTTCTTAAAAAATTGCAGATGATTCATGTGTAGTTCAACTCCTCTAGAACTTATTGGAGCAATCTACAGTTAAAAAATTTACAACAATAAGTTTCAAATAAGACAACTCCATAGCTCCTCCTCAATTTTGAATACATATGTTATAGAAACTGCTCATATATTTTTAGTAAAGAAATCATATTAGGAAAAAGACTAGTTAAAACAACCTATATAGTGACAATTTTATATACAATGATATTTATATTCACACATTTAATTTTTCTATTTTTATTTATTCACAGATATGGCCATTATGTTTATGTTCTTCTAGCTAAATCTTTTATTTGAAAAACCTGCAAATTATGTTTGCTCAGCTGAAGTTGGTTTAACTTTCCACTCTTCAAAATATTTAAAATGCTGACAAAGTAGAGCTTCACATAAATCCATGAAATCTTAGCAGCTCTGCACAGACAAGAAAAAACTACTGAACATAAAACCTAATATTTAATTTGAATCATACAGTCCCAATGATTTATTTATATTACATTATAATAGAAAGTAATAATTTTTTGGTTTCTGATAAGTGAACAGTGTAATTAGGGATACAGACATTGGCATCTAAGATGTTGTAGATATTCGTTACTATGAATTTTATCTTTAATTATTTCTCATAGAACTCTAGTAGAATGAACACCCATAACTTGCATTCCCAGTCTAAAATTACAGTTTCTGAGAATGGATTGATAAGTCTGATCAGATATCATGGCATGACTGTACCAGTAATTTATAGTGCATAAAAGTCATCTGCAACCGCATTGGCAACCTGAAATCATGTTATATTCATATTTTGATTCACCTCTTTATAATCTCCATTCCAGAACGATTTCAACAATGAATCACTATGTATCGGTTTCTTAAGTGTCAATTTCTCAACTGAGTTTGTAGCACATTATATATATAATGTTATTACAATGTGATACATCAATTCACCAAATAATTTTATTTTTTTAAATATTTGGAATTCAAGCAGGCGAAAGTTACTGTAGTCGTGACGGGTTATGAAGGGACCTTAATAAGAAGTGTTTGAACTTGCAATAAAGCTTCTTCCAGTAATTCAATCTTGCTCCTCATGGTTTCTCGTCAGAGATGCACACAAAGAGTAGAATACACAATTCACAAAAGTTAGAAGGGTCTGTGCCAAATGTATATCATTGTTAAAGGAAAGTTTGGGGAACAAAAGTAAGCTAAATGAAACAAAATTTCTTTGCAGCATTGGAAAGAGTGTTTAAGGTATTCCACAGAATGATCATTTGAGTTTGTGGAGAACATGGATGGAGATGAACCCATGGGCCGATAATTACTCTTATATCCTACAGTTTGGCTGTTCAAAAATTATTCCAAGGATACTTTAACCTCATTCTTGAAATGTTAATTTTCCATCTACTTCTATCGCCTATCCTTAAACATCACACATTAAGGGAAGAATTAAGTTTGGGAGAAAAGTCAACTTTGACTATTTAACACTTTTAGTCTAGGAATTAAGCTTTTAGTGTGTGATGTTTAAACCATTCCCACTGTATAACTTGATGTGCCATAGATAGAAGAGCCAAGGCGACATCTATGCAACAGAAAATTTGCACCTGATTTGTCTGTTTTATGAATGAATTAATTAATTATAAAGTTCAAAACCATAGTTCTTTGACTTTTTAATTAATTAATTAATTCACAAAACGGTCAGATGCATTTTGTGGGCTATCTAGCCAAGGGCTCTAACACAGTCTGACGTCTCAGATTCAATATTCTTTAATACAATTTTTTAATATAGAGGAGAAATAATCAGCCATATAGTGATAGAGAACGTGGTGATTAGCTGCCCCCCCTGACTATATTCATGTGACCGTAACTTTCTTCTGCAAAGCAACATTTCCCAATAAAACGTTGTTAATTGTTTAGTGTTTGAAAATATCATATTGCTACTCAAATAAGCCTTGAAATACCTTGAAATTGGTTATGGTGGTCACCACATGTTGAGCATCTTTTCTTGTGGGTGTCTCAAATTTAGTAGCATATTGATGAATAGAAAGTGTTTTACAGCTAGGGATTACTCAATGTTGAAAAACTATGGCACTAAAATGCCTACCAACCAAATAACAATGAAGAAAAACCTTTTGCAAATTGCTCAAGTATTGCAATGCTTGCATGTTTCTTATAACGCCCCATAATTTGATTGTGCATGGCAAAGCCATAAAGTCAAGCATGCCATGTTTTCTTATAATGTCACTTTCAACTATTACAATAAATAAAATAAATTATTATAAATTATTACTATGTAATTAATAAGACAAGTACTAGCCACTACTTGCACTTGTTATTTTGGTAATTCTCACTTTATATTTAAAAATATTATTACTTTTTAAAAAAGTTGTAAGGTAAAATATTTATTTAAATTTTAGATTAATTGATATTCAACAATTTGTTAATATAATTATTTGAACACTAGCAGATTGTGGAATAATTTTTATTTTATTGCTATCGATTTTCACTATCCATATGAATGTTCATGGATGCTTTTAATAGATTGAAAAACTTAAGAAAAATAAAACAAATAAATATAACTTTACACCATGATAGATATAATATAATTTATACTATATTTATATTATATGATATATATAATATAATTTATTATCATTACATTAAATATTATTATTAGTATATTAGAACTAAATTATAGAAATAATTGTGAAAAAAAGTTAAATATTAGTAAAATCTTGATTTATATGTACAATGTAATTTTGAAAATGAAACCACTGAAGAAAACAATAGACACACAAATTTTGTGCACACTTGAGAGATGCACTGCCCAACATTTAAATTCATTAAATTTTTTGATATTTTGTTGCATTCTAAGGTGGACTGGGTTTAATGAAAAAATCAAAATATGTTCTAGTATGTTGTCCCCTGAACTTAAGAAAATTGAAGACAACTCCATGCCAACCTTGAAAAAATGATTTTGACTTTGCCATGTAAATATAAAAATTTTAGTTTTCACAATTATGTGAAAACCAAACTAAATCGAAATGATCAAAAATAAATTAGTATCATAGCATTATGAACTTTTCGGTTCTTTATTTTAGTTGATTGTAAATTCACTATAGGAAAAACTGAGCACGGTTTCTCTTCATATCTGTGGAGCCATGGCTTTGTAATTAAATTTTAAAGGTCTGTAAAAGCCAAATGAAAGTAATAGTAGGTCTGTAAAAGCCGAAACCCAAGAAAAATATTTTCAAATACTATAGCCAAATCAAAGATCATCTAACTTCATTTTATTACATAAAATAAATAAGTAGAATAATACAAAAGAGATCCATTTATTTTGTACATGGATAATCAAATAATCTCCCTAGAAAAGCTCTTAAGACTACAAACAAGATGACCACGAACAAAATCTGCTCATTGTTATCCATCCAAAAAATAAGTGGGAAGCTTTGTACTCAACATAAAAGGCATGCCATGAAAGTGATGAAAGATCCTATAAGATTAGCAGGAGTCAAGCAAGGGCCACCTTAAACATCACATACTAAAGGAAGAATAAACATCACATACTAAAGGAAGAATAAACATCACATACTAAGGGAAGAATTAAGTGGGATAGGCTAATCTCGAAACAAATACACTAAAGACAAACTACAAACTATGCAGATCATAAAGATCAAATGCTAAAATTTTCAGAAAAATCTATGATGTTTTTGATTTTTTGAAAATTGGTCATATGTAAAGTTTGTAGGGAGGATGGCCATGTCCGAATAGGAATTAAGCTTAGTGTGTGATGTTTAAGCTGCTCCTATGCATAGGGGATGAAGCTATAGGTGCAAATACAAACAAACATTAAATACATTTCTTACATGTTTATCATAACCCCAGCAAAAATGCTATTGACCAATCATAAAATTAAATTATTTGCAAAGAAGTTATTTTTTAAATCAAAAGACCTTCAAAAAAAATTAATTGGGATGGTCATTTGGAAACGATAAGGCATAAACTAATAAAGAAAAATCCTTTCTTTACAAATGATGACATGTAAATGCTTTATTTAAATTCTTTGAATTGAAACAAGTTGCCTTACATAGAAACAAGCTGCTAAACATACCCAAAAAAATAAAATGTCCATCCAGAACAAAAATTTCAACAGACCCATCCTCTTGATTGAAGATGATCCATGTGCCTTTATATTTTTTTTAACAAATATCAGGAAAATATTTTTATACAAATAATTTCCTGAGTAAAATATAAATATTTGTTAAAATATATTATCATACAAATATATTATGTCGGCTTTAGCAACATTATACAAAAGCTCTACTAATAATCCTTGTGAAAATAATTTCTCAATTATAAACTATCACATTTCCCTGTAATCAGGCCTTCATCTGAATGATTAAAGATTTAGTCGGAGGCTTCATGAATTAGAGATCCACGACTAGGGTGTTGTAGCTCAAAATTATGGTGCATTTTTCGGTTCAATGTTTATGAGTATTTTAATTTCATACGATTTATTTACAAATACCTGATCAAGCAGAGCCATCATGAAAAGAAACATAAATATCTTTGCAGACATAATTATAGATGCACACAAGGACCAAATTTTGAAACACCCTCTCAAGTATTAGAGGTATTAGATGGTGCAAGCACAGGGAGTTAATGTGGTCCGACTGTATTTTCTTGGACAGGCAAGCTGTTTGCATGTTTGGAAAGTGGAATAGGAAAATTAAAAGCGATGTGCTTTTTCTTGTGAGGTGTTGATTATTCACACGTTTGAAAAAAGTTATTATCGTCCCCGGTTTACAATGAAGTTAATCTTTATATCTTAATGTTACAAACATTTTTTATTTCTAATTGAATATTCTTATAGATCATTTGAGAATGTCTGTTTGAGTTTTTTTTAAATATTTATTTTAAGCTTTGGTTTTAATATTTTCTAGAAATAGCTAACTATAATATGTATAATTATTTTTAAATATTATATGTTAAATTATTTTTTATGAATTTAAAAGAATTTGTTACTTTTAGAAAATAGTTTAATCAAAGAATGATTAATTTGATTTCAAATTTAAGAATGTATAATTGTAAAATATACTATTATATATTATTTCACTATATTATAGTGAGTCAATTATTGATATATGTAGACAACTCTTACATAATTTTCTTTGATCTTTTCCAAAACATTATTTTAAACAATTAGGAAGAAGACTAGAGTGAAGATACTTACATTAATGACATAAGAAGACAAAGATAATAAATGAAGAAAATTAGTCAATAATCAAGCAATACCAATGGTTTGGGTTAGTTTCAATGACAATTGTAGAATTTGTTAATATTCCTAAAGAATTCATACTTTAGTTGAATCTGATATTTTCACCTTAAATAATGTATGGGAGAAATAAAATGAATTGATATTTAAAATATCTCGTATTAACTTTAGATAAAAGGTTTTACGGTATTTGTTTAAAAATATAGATAAAAATATTATTTATTTCTTAGTCTATAAAATATGAAATTTCTTGATTTTGTTTAATCTAAATTTTTAGAGCATTTTTATTATTATTATGAATATTAAACTAAACAAAGAAGAGTCTTAATTATTAATTGTCTAAAAATTTTTACTAATCTTTCTAATAAAAAATTAGCTTTCAATATATTATACATTAATTTTTTTGCTTTAAAAGACTTGCAATAACCTAGAAAACCACACAAAGAAGAAACGATATGTAATATTTTCTTCATCAAACCAAATTTCTTATGTACTCAATATTCATGTTCAATGTTTCTCTTTAGAATGCACATACAACATGGTTCTATATTTCTTTGTCTATAGTTCAAGGTTCATAATTCTACATGTACAATTTAATTCAACCCTTACCCTAAACTTCATCCCATTGAAGCCAAGAACTATGGCGCTTGCTCCCCTTGTTTAAAGCGAACAACTGGAGAAAACCTTTTCCCTTTATTACTCAGATTTTTCATACTCAATCAATCATTTTCCACTTTGATATTTGTCCTACAGTTAATGATGACAAGAAAGCACTATGCATATTCTATAGAAATTTTGGCTTATATGATAACTAATTAAAAAATAATTTAAGTTTCCTCATATAACCCTAAGTTGAGAATCTGACGGTTATAGACAACAATGTTTGCCATTTTCACAACAATGATGTTTTTCAGATGGTTTCCCACCTATAATAGTCTATTGGCTAATTACAATTTATATGTTCATAGCATTCTTTTCAATTAGATAAATTGTTCAATTCCATTAATATCAAGAGTATCTTATTATCAGGGATTTTTTGCAAAAGTTTCTTACAAACTTTTTTTGTGGTCTAAGCAAATGAGCTATGACATGAAAGAGGCTAGGTATTAAGAAACACTTAACAAAGCCCATTTTTTGATGCTTTGATGCTTCACGAATTCTCTATAGCTATTTAAACAACAAAGTTGAATACAAGAATACCAAAAAATTAAATTATTGAAATCTAATGTATAGTTTAATCTCTCCAAGTACACAAACTTAGCTAGAGCAACTACTAGTATGCTTCTCCTATTGTGTTCTCACTAGTTCTTTTGCATTTTCACAACAATGTGAAGGCATATTATGAAGATTAGACTAGTGTCACATCTTCCTCACTTTGTATAAGGTCATTTTCCATGTGACACATTTGTTTCTCCCATCTATTGTTTAATGTTGGTTTATTATAGATTTTAATGAATTTGATCTTTTCTATTGTCTCTTGTGTTTTTTTAACCTTGTGAATAATTAAATAGAAAATTGTAAGCATCCTCTCCTCCTTGATTCTAAACCTTCATTGAAAATGTAAATCAAATTAAGTAAAAAATTTAAATTCATTTCAATTTCTTGACATTTTCCCATTTTTCATCAAATTGAATAGTGAAGACCTAATAATCATCACCTATTATATTTCCACCCTCTTGTTATGTCTATTTGTTCTTAAAATCTACAAATAATCCTTAGTATATCTTTTTGAATTTCTTAATTTTTCTACAAATATATAAATTATCGATTCTACTATTCCATCCTTGGGTGGTACTCTAGATATAATCTCTAGTAAAAATCACTCCAAGACTATAGGCATTTCTCTTCTCATTTAGGGATTGAGAGGGATTGAGAGATAATGATGTCGTTAACTCCTCAACCATATTTTTTCAACCATCAGTTCCACCAGTTTACAACTAGTTTAAAAGAAAAGCTATCATGCATTATTTTGATCTCAAGGCAATGCATGACTTTTATTGGATTTACATATTTTATTAATATATTTTTAGAGTCCTCCAAGTTTCCATTGTAACGTGTAATTATGAAATAACATGTTTGATGGAAATTAGTTAGGAGAACTATTGTTTCATGCAGTTTAGACTATGATTTCTCCTATTTAAGTTTTAGTAACTCCAATATAGCTTATTCTAGGAATTATGAGAGTAGTTTTAGTAAGAATTCTTTAAATAATACTAATTGAGAAATGTAATGTGATATATCAAAAATAATACAATAATATTCTTGGCTCCAAAATAAGAAATTTGTTTGATATGTCTTCTAAAAAGAGAGCATTCTTTATTAATAAAAAAAAGTACTTTGATTGGGTTTTGCATACTGTTCTATTGCTAAAATTCTTTGTTGAGTGTTTCTATTCAACTTCTACATTTGGTATCAAAGGATAAGGTTCTTGGAGGTTTTAGCATGGCAATTAATTTTCAAATTCTAGAGTTTGATGGAGTTGATTACTAATATTAATCAATTAAGACTAAGATTTTTTTTTATTGTAAAATATTGTTGGCAAATTGTTGAATCCATATATGAGTCTAAAAATTGGGATAATCTCCAAGATAATGAAAGGATTTTAAAGAAGGAAGTTGAGAAGAAGAATGCAATGGCTTTACTCCACATTCATATGACTCTTCAAAAGAACTTGTTTCCTAGAATTGTTGATAGCGGACATCAAAGGAGGTCTAGATCAAGGTTGTGAAGCTACAAGCCTTGAAATGAGAATATGAGAATTTGTAGATAAAGGAAATACATAATGTTGGAGACTTATGTGTAAGAATAAATGGTGTGGTTCATAAAATGGCCACCTTGGGTGAATGTGATATAGAAGGTATTGAGATCTCTAACTCAAAGATGAAATATTGTAGCAATTATTATGGAAGAAAAAAAAGATTTAGTCACCCTTGGGTGTAATGAGTTGGTTGGATCTCTTATATCACATGAGAATAGATTGAGGGACATATCTACTAGTATTAATGAGAAGGATTTTGCTTCCCAATTACAAATCTTAAAGAATGATGGGTCTAGAAGTAGAAATAACAACAACAAAGGCTTAGGAAGGGGTCAAAATTAGAATTATTCAAGAGGAACCAGAGGAAGAGGAGGTTATCAAGAAGGAAGAGGTAGAGGTAGATTTAGTAAAAGGAACATCCAATGCTATCATTGTAATAAGTATGGACATTTTAAGAAAGAGTAGATTTAAATTAGGTAATAATAATGACAACTATGCTCAACCAATTGAGGATCCTTCCTTAGGTCATTTATTTTTGTGTTATGGAAAAGCTGAAAATAATGTGAATGATGTTTGATTTTTTTATTCTGGGTGCTCTAATCACATGTCTAGTACTAAGGAATTATTCTCAAAGCTTGATGATGATTTCAAATACAATATTACTATTGGTAATAACAATATAGTGAAGGTTGCAATAAAAGGAGCCATGGATGTTCAAACAAAAGAAGGTACAATTTTTTTTCAAGATATCTATTATACTTCAAAATTGAAGCATAATTTATTAAGTGTTCGACAGCTATGTGAGAAGAATTATAGAGTGGCATTTGAGAATACAAAATGCACTATCTATAATAGGAATCAGGGAAATAAAGTGATTATAGATGTTCCTATGAAAAAGAATAAGATGTTTTCCTTCAAGTTTGGTAAAAATGACAATCAACTTCTTAATATGGCTTATGAGGATAAAAGTTGGTTGTGGCATCTTAGGTATGGCCATTTGGATTTCAATAGTTTGAATATTCTAACATCAAATGCATTGGTTCTTGGATTGCCTAAGGTTGAAGAGCATAAATTTTTTTGTGAAGGATGTAAAAAAGGGAAGCATGAAAGTGAGTCATATTCAAAAGGAAATGCATGGAAAGCCCATCAGCCACTTCAACTTATTCATTCAGATATTTTTGGTCCTATGCAAAAAAAAAAGTTTGGGTAAGTCATCATATCTCATTACTTTATTGATGATTACTCAGACATGTGTTGGATGTATTGTTTGAAGACTGAGGATGCAGCCCTTGACACATTCAAGAGGTTTAAAGCTCATGGAGATAATGAAAAAAGGAGCACAATCAGATTTTTAAGAACAAACCATGGAGGAGAGGATTTCTCTAGATATTTTCAGAATTTTGGTGAGATGAATGGGATCAAGAGACAACTCACAATTGCCTACACACCTCAACAAAATGGAGTGGCTAAAAGAAAGAACCATACTATGGTAGAAATGACATGGAGCATGTTACAAACCAAGGACTTGAGCCATTCTTATTGAGCAGATATAGTTGCTACATCAATCTATATTCTCAATAGGATTCCTACAAGTGCCTTTGAAAGATAACTCCATATGAAGCATTGTATCTAAAAAATACTAATATAAATCATTTTAAATTTTTTAGTTGTTTGGCTTATGTTCAAGTTTCTAACCAAAATGGACAAAAGTTAGATGCTAAAAGTGAATCATGCATTTTTGTGGGTTATAGTGAGTAAAGAAAACTTTACTGGTTATTCAATCCTATTACTACTAAGATTTTTGTTTCAAGAGATGTGATGTTTGATGAAGGGGGAGTTTATGTTCATAAAAAATACCATGTTAAAAATCTTAAATCTATTTTGGATGATGATATTATTGCTAATACTAATAATGAGAAGCCAACTAATCAACTAATGGATCTATTTCAAGATCTTCAAGCCCACCAAGAAGCCCCTCATTAATTTCAAGTGCAAGTCCATCCTCAAGTCCAAGTCTTACAAGAAAGGTAAGAAGATTAAGTGATACTTATCAAAGGTGTCAAAATCAAGCACATGAAGAAGATCCAATAGGCAAGACAATAAATTTTGCATTACTTACTAAAGTTGATTTTGAACCCTCATGTTTTAAAGATGCAAGTAATAATGAGTTTTGGATGCAAGAAATAGATGAATAGAAGGATTTCATTCATAGGAATGAGACATGGGAGCTTGTAGAGCTTGCACATGACAAGAAAAAGATTGGCATAAAATGAGACTACAAGATCAAGTATAAAAGTGATGGGTGTGTTGAAAGATAAAAGGCAAGATTGGTTGCTAAGGGTTTCACTTAAAGGTATGACATTGATTATGAAGAAAATTTTACACCAGTAAAAAAACAAGAAACTATTAAAATTATAATATCTCTTGTAGCTCAAAATAAATGGAGTATTCATCACATGGATGTGAAAAGTACCTTCTTGAATTTGTACTTAGAAGAGGTCGTATATGTGGGACAACCAAAAGGTTTTGAAGTTCAAGGAAAATAACACAATGTCTACAAGCTGAAGAAGGCTTTGTATGGCCTCTGTTGGAAATATAAGACAACTAAGAAGGGAGGGGTGAATCAGTTAGTACAAAAATACTTCCCAATTCCTTTAGATGTTAGAACAAAACATTAAACTCTAAAAACTAAACTTTCTTGTTGCTCGACAAACACACAAAGATGTAGTAACTCGATAAACACTGAGAATTCTTAGTAATTACTTAACATGAAAATCTTAAGATGTTATCTATAATTACTTATTACTTTAACTTAGTTAGAAAAACAGAAAAAAATAGCATGAACACATTTGACACCAAGATTTAATGTGGAAACTTAATTTGGAAAAAAACACCAATTGTAACTAGTTATTGTTTTCACTCTTCTGAAGTAAACCCTGTTAGGAGCCAACCTTGTTAAAGGTTACAAAACACACTATTAGGTGTGACCTTGTTAGAGGATTTAATCAACTTGTTAGGAGTGGCCTTGTTAGAGGTCTTTTGACAATTCAATAGAACAATCACCTTGTTAGAGGATTTACAAATAGCTATTAAGCCAACTCTATTAGAAGATTTAGATCACTACTGCAATGGTTAGATAGTAACAATGACATGAACTGATTTGGATGCAATTGAATTTCTAATTATAGATCTCAATTCTGGCTTTAATACTTGATCCTTCCTAATTTAATATATCCTTTTAGCTTCACAAGGATATTTTTCTTATCCTTCTAATTTTCTTCCTCACTATGTCATTAGATCTTCAAAATCTCCCATGCATTCTCATTCTTTCACACACATTCTAATTCTCAATTTGACTTTTTATTTATATCTTTGATATTGTCAAGTCACCTCAAATATAACTTAGAATAATTAAAATATTCATCTTCTTAGTGAGCAAGAACCATCAGATAAATTAATTGAACTCAATATGCCAAAATAAGAAAATCCTTTGCTAGCTGACCCTGCTCAGTAGACACTAACTCAAAAATGATTTTCCTATGTTAACCAACTGAAGCACAGTCAACACTACACACTAGCAAAGTTTCTTTGGTAACCGAGTGACCTCGGTTAACACTGGTTCCATCCAATGTTTCCTTCATTAACCGAAGGAGCTTGGTTAACACTCATCTTCCTTAGACTTTTCTTTGACACCTGAGTGAACTCGATAGATACTGCCTTCTGAACTAGGAAAACTTTGGATTGCTTAGTAGCCATAGAAAACTATCTTCAATGCTTGAGTGAGCTTGGAATACACTGACTGATAATGATATGAAATTTTGTGTAACATCAAAGACAATACACAATTAATCAATTATTTCATCAATCTCCCTCTTTGGCATTGATGGCAACACAACATGTTAGAGTACAATCAAATTCTGGGGCAAGAATAAAGTAAGGAACATATCCTTAGTTTCATTATGATTCTCATTCATGAGAACTCCCTTTGTTAATATGAATTCATAATGTTGAGTTTCTGGAATAGATTGTGTAGAGATTTTTCATCAACGTTTCGAATCACACTACGTGATCCATCATCAGGAAGAGACACCTCTTGGTGTCTCTTCCTGATGATGGATCACGTAGTGTGATTCGAAACGTTGATGAAAAATCTCTACACAATCTATTCCAGAAACTCAACATTATAAATCATGGATTGTGGAAATCTGATTGCATTAATATGAATTCAGTTTCTTCCTCTTTGACAAATCTTCCCTTCCAATCTCCCTCTTTGACATCTCTTTATTATGACAACATACTTCTCCTTCTTTTCAACAAAATTTCTATAAGATATGACAATATACTTCTCCCTCTTTGATAACACATGCCAAAGACAATGCTCAATGGAAGTCAATGTACCTTAAGTACTGATTCATTTGCAATATGCCCTTGTCAATACTACATCAACTGATTGATCTTAAACATTCTTTGGTTGATGCATCACTACACTTTGTTTAGTGAGCTTTAGAAGGGAGAATAACCCCTAGCTTACCTCTTAGATACATAAATGTATCCTTAGGTAATGACTTGGTAAATATGTCTACAATTTGTTCTTTTGTGTTCACATATTCCAATCTAACTTCTTTATCTTGCACCAATTCTCTTAAGAAATGATATTTTATAGCAATGTGCTTAGTTTTGGTATGCATCACTGGATTCTTTGATATATTGGTCGCACTAGTGTTATCATAGTATATGACTACTAGATCCTCGATCTCTACCTTCATACCTGTCATTAGTTTTTTGAACCAAACAATGTTAGAACAATTAACTACTAATGCCACATATTTTGTCTCTACTATAGATTGAGAGATACAATTTTGTTTCCTGCTTGTCCAAGACACTAGTCTTTTACCAAGAAAGAATGCTCCACCACTAGTGCTTTTTTTGTCATCAATATTTCCTACCCAATTAGCATATCTAAATACTTTTAAGTCCAAATTGCCTCCTATTTTGTACCATAAACCATATTCTTTAGTACCTTTCAGAGATCTCATGATTCTTTTAACTACCATCAAATGATTTTCTCTAGGATTTGTTGAGAATCTTGCCACCATACCCACTACTAATGCAATATCAGGCCTTGTATGCACTACATACTGCAATTTTCTAATCATTGATTTGTATGTGGTCTGATCTACCTCTTTGGGATCATCATTTTTCGAAAGCTTATGTCTAGTAGACATAGGGGTTCCAACTAGTCTTGAGTCTTCCATTCCAAATTTATTCAGCATCTTCTTGATATATTTAGATTGAGTAAGTAGATACCATATTTCTTCTACTGAATTTTTAATCCAACAAAGAATTTTATCTCTCCAAACATAGACATCTCAAATTCTTTGATCATTTCTTCTGAAAATTCCTTGCACAAGTCATCATTTCCTATGAATAATGTGTCATCAAAAAATATTTTTGTCAACACAATCTTCTTGTCTGGTCCTTCTTTGATATATAGACTACTTTATCATTTTTTCTTTTAAAATAAATCTATATCAAGTAGTTATGAAGTCTTTCATACCAAGCTCTGGGAGCTTTCTTAAGAGAATATAATGCCTTGTGTAATTTGCAGACCATGTCTCTTTTTCTAGGATCTACAAAACCTTCTAGCTATTCAATGTAGACTTTGTCATCAAGAATTCCATTCAAGAATGCATATTTTACATCCATTTGATAAACTTTAAATCCTCTATAAGTTGCATATGCTAGTAGATTTCTAACACCTTCTAATCTTGCAATAGGAGCAAAAGTTTCACCATCATCAATTACCTTCTTCTTGAGAATAGCATTTACATATCGACCTTGCTTTATTTTGAGATACTTTTCCATCTTCATTTAGCTTGTTTCTGAACACCCACTTTGTGCCAATTACATTTTTATCATTGGGTCTAGGAACAAGAGTCCAGGTTTCTTTCTTCTCTATTTTTTATATTTCTTCATTCATTACTTCAATCCAAATTTCATTTTCCAAAGCATCTTTAACACTTCTAGGTTCAAATTCAACAAGAAACATATACCCTTTAATATGCCTCTTGTCATTGTTCCATCTGATTTGTCTCCAATGATCTAATCGGGTGCATGATTCCTTCTGACATATCTTGCTAACAAAGGTTCTTTGGATTTACTAATTTCATTATGAACTTTAGTGTCAAGCTTAGGTCCCATTGTTTATGAATCAGGTCCATTAGACTTGATTTACTGTTGAAGTAGCTTGGTAGCTTCTAACTGTGACTTAGGTCCTTCAGATTGTGAATCGGGTTGCACTATCTACAACGCAGTAGCTGTTGGAGATTTTTGGGACTTAGGAGGTGAAGCTTCCTTTCTTTTAGATAAATTTTGCAAGGTATTAGGTTCATAGTAAATAAATCTTCTATAATCCTCAAGCTCTCTACTACTTTCTCTTCACTCTTTTCTACAAACTCATCAATTCTCACATGTGGATTTTCTATGATTTTATGAGTAGAAAAATTCAAATATTTGTATACTTTACTTATGCATGAGTATCTTATAAATATGTCTTCATCACCTTTGACATCAGATTTTCCTTTTCTAGATTCTTTCAAGATGTAACATTTGCTACCAAATACTTTAAAGTAACTTACATTAGGTTTCTAGCCATACCATAGTTCATAAGGAGTTTGATTTGAGTCTTTCTTCAATTGTACCCTATTCAAGGTATGAACTTCAACACTGATAGCTTCCTTACAGTATTTGATTGCAACATTCTTTTCTATCATCAATGTTCTTGCACAATCCATGATAGATCTATTCTTCTTTCAGCTATACCATTATGCTCTGGTGTACTAGGGGATGATACTTGCCCTTTAATTCCTTTATCAATGAAAAATTCATTGGAGATGAATTCACGGCCTCGAACTAATCTTAAGAATTTTAACTTCTTTCCAGTTTCTTTTTCTACTCTTTCCAGATACCACTTGAATTTTTGAAAAGTTTCTGATTTTTCTTTAAGATACATTACAATCATCATTCTAGAATAATCATCAACAAAATGAATGAAAAAATTTTCTCCACTATAACATTGTATTCCAATAGGTCCACATAATTTTGTATGCACAAGCTCTAAGACTTCTTTAGAATGATAGTTTTTTCTTTTGAAACTAGTCTTTTCTGTCTTATGAATTTGGCAATTTTTGCATAGACCCATATCAAGTTTCTTCAAACTAGAAATACCTCTTACTCTTTTTTGTTTTATTATCTTAACTAGATTATCAAATTTTACATGACATAATCTTTTGTGCCATAATCGGCTTTCTTCTACTTGAGCAATAAAACATGAACTTTCACTGAGATCAAGATAAAATACATTACCTTTTGTTTTCTTGCCAGATCCAACCATATTTTCTTTACCATCCAGTAGTTTGGTCTTTCCATCCATGAATTCTACCTTGAATCTAATGTATTCAACTATGCCACACTCAGTAGATTATGCTTTAGTCCTTCAACCCAATAAGCATTGGGTAAAATTACAAAGCTATGTCACCTTTTAAGTTGACTTATCAGAATGACTGAATTTAAGTATTTCTATCAAAAAATCAATTTTGTTAAAACATATGATCTAGATAAATTTATTCTAGCTAAATTATATATGGTCTCACACTTTCCAATTAGAAATGGCTATAAAATGCATGTTTTATACTAGTTTGTATCCAATTACTAAAGAAATAAAATTATTTTAGAAAAGTGGCATTTCAATGACTCTTACTATTTTTTATGCTTTTTTTCTTAATAACATATAAACACCATTTTATAGGGCTCAGAGTCAAGAATATTCTCATATAGAGTTTATATTGTTTTAATTAGATATAGTATATTGTAATAAAAAAATTCTACAAGCACGAATTTTAACACTCGAAAAGATGTCAGTTTTGAGAAAGGAAAAAATATTAAATCATATCACAAAAATCTAAAAATTATATGATGTTCTATAGGAGAGAGTCCTCTTCTAGAATGTATAGTTTTTCTCTTGGTTCTAATATATTTGTTTTGAAAAATGTGGTGGGAGATGAAAACTATAGATTTCAGGTGAGTTGAAATTTGAATCATTATAAAAGAGAAAATATAGGTCTAAAGCTGATTTTTATTTTTGATTATTCTAGCTATATATGTTATCTATAACATAGTCTAAGATCAAAAGGTAATAAATTTATTTCCCTATAGTTTTGTGGTGGGAACTAGACCCCCAATTTTCAGCATTTTTCAGCAGATAAAAAATCGTCTTTAAAATTTAGGAAATATATCAATTCTTATTCCAAATAATTATTAAAAAGTATAATCCTAAACTTCATCCATTTCTAGACATTTCATTAGTTTACTTCATTTTCAAATTCAAAATAATTATACCAATTTTATGTCATTGAAGGTGAATAGTTATACTTTTGTTAGCCTTTTCCTTTACAAAAGGGTGCACAAGTTTGTGCTTTCACCCCACTTTTCACATACAAGTTCATTGGTTAATGAGATACAAACTTTTCCTTTTATGCAACAAGGCTCATTGTTTCCAAATCTTACACTACTTCCATCATAATGTTCCATGTGTTCAAACTTTTTTTTTATCTCCAATCATATGATGTGAGCAGCCACTATCAATAATCCATATATCATTTTTGATAACATGAGAGATAAGTGCCATATTATCTCCTTCATCATCAAATTCATCTTTTACAGCAATATATACCATTTCATCTTCACTGTTATCAAATCTTTAGCCATAAAATAAGATTTGTTACCTTTGTCCATGCAGTTCTTGTAGTTTTAAAATTCTTTCATTCCTTTGTACTTATTACCTTTCTTCTCATCCTTGTTTTCTTCATTTGGACACCTAGCAACAATATGACCAACTCCTTCACAAAAAAAATAGATTAGAGGAAGCTTACCTTTCTATGTTAACCAACTAAAACTCGATCAACACCGCATACTAGAAAATTTCCTTTGGTAACCAAGTGAGCTTAGTTAACATTGGTTCCATCCAACATTTCCTTCATTAACCGAGTGAGCTTGGTTAACACTAATTTTCCTCAAACTTTCCTTTGATGCCCGAGTGAACTCGGTAGATACTGCCTTCTAAACTAGGAAAACTTTGGATTGCTTGGTAGCCACATAAAACTATCTTCAATGCTTGAGTGAGCTCAACATACACTGACTGGTAATGATATGACATTTTTTGTAACATCAAAGACAATACATAGTTAATCAATTATTTCAACAACCTCAAGCAAGCACCATGTGCATGTAAGCAAGGATTGATAGATATTTTCAAGATAATGACTTCCAAAGAAGTAAGAGTGAACCTACTCTTTACTCCAAACAATAAGGTAATGACATTCTCATTGTGAGTTTACACGTTGATGATCTATTATATATGGGTTATTTTTCTAAGATGAAAGATGAATTCAAAGTTTCTATGATGAATGAATTTGAGGTAAAATATTTATGTCTCATTAAGTATTTTCTTGGCATAAAGGTGCATCAAGGTAAAGATCAACTTTTTATTTTCAAACAAAGTATATAAAGGAGATGTTAAAGATGTTTGATATGGATGATTTTAAATCTCTTTCCACTCCAATTTCTCATGGAGTTATATTGTGTAGATATATGGTACTAAAATTGTTAATGATACATCATACAGAAGCATTGTTGAGAGTTTGATTCTTTGATTCACACAAGGCCTTATTTTGCATATTTAGTTTCATTAATTTCGAGGTAAATGTCAAATCCATTATAGGAACATATTAAGGCAGCCAAGAGGATATTGAGGTACGCGAAAAGAACCATAGATTTTGGTATTCATTATCACTCCTCTAAAAAATGCAATCTTGTTGGTTTTAGTGATTTAGATTGTAGATGTAGTTTGGATGATTAAAAATTTACATTTAGTAATTGTTTTTCTTTGGTTTCTAGTAACATGCTACTAATTCTCACTCTTCTAAAGTGATGCCCTATGAAAGGCTAACCCTATTAAAGGTTACAATACACACTATTAAATGTGACCTAGTTAAAGGATTTCATTCACCCTGTTAGGAGTGATCCTTGTTAGAGGACTTTAGATCATTCCATTAGAATTTTACTTGGTTAAATAATTTACAAATGACTATTAGGTCAACCTTAATCCAAAAGATTTACCCTAGAATGATACAATGATTAGAAAGTAATAGGAAGGCTTGATCTGATAAAAAATCACAACTCACTTATAGATTACAGATCTACATTTCAGTCCTCCATTCTATTTGGCATTGACATACTTCAGCTCTAATAGCTTATTCACCCATCAAGCATTCACACACTTAAGCCTTCTTTCTTTGTATGTCAACTATAGTAAGTTCTATTTGGTCACTGAATGAAGCAATACCCTAGACTCCATGTCTTCCTTAGGTTCTCCCACATGACAACCTTTCCTTTTGATCAACTATCTCTATAAATAGAGAATTAAGATATTTTTCCACTTAACCATAATATCCATTTTAGGGTTAGGTAGGATACAATGAATCTACCCACTTTTTCATTTGGTTCCTCTAGAAACTTCTTCTTCAATCCTCCTTGAATTCAGCTCAAAATGATTTATCTTGAATTATATGCCACCAAATCATCATATTTATCTTACACATGCTTCACACAATTTAGGGGAAAAAAAATAGTCAACTCATATTCATCAAATCTTTGATCTAACATATTTACTAGCACTCAACATCAATATGTTGTCACTCAGCTTCTATACTATTCTTTCACTCAACCAACACTAGTTCACTTGGTGAGAAATAAAGTTTACTAATGCTTGGCATCAACTAAAATTTACTCTACATGTGCTGACAATCACTCGGTTTGCACTATTTTCATCTTTTCTTGGCACCTCTTATTTTTCACTCAGCTTCCACTAATTTTTGCTTGGCTTGCGCTAACTACTTGGCTAGGCTTGGCAGACACTTTTCAGACTTGATCTTCTTCTAGTCTTAACTTGAGTAATCTTTCATTTTAGACTTTAAGAAGATAAACAATACACTATAGTATCAATATCTTACTTGGTCTTAGTGCTTCTTTTACATACCGAATAGCTCAACCTTTCTCTAGGTGCTATTGTTATCTCCTCTTTTCAAATCCTCTTCATTAATCAACCAAATGATAGCTTTCAAACCAAAAAAAAAATTTTTACCAGTAGTTAGCAGGTTTTACACCATTAACAAATAACCATTGTTCCATCATAGGTTCTTCACTTCAAAAAATGGCATATCAACAATCTCCCTCTTTGGCATTGATGGCAAACTGGTACCAACAATAATACCAAAAAGAAAATAAATCTTTGAAATTTCTCTCTCTATCAGTGTAGTATATGGCCTTTTTCTGTGTAGGGTAATGTGAGCTTTGTCAATTTCCTTTATTGCTTCTTCTCCCTCTAACTTATAGCTCTCTCTTGTAGAATATCACTCCCTCTTTCTGATATTCAGGTATATATCTCTTTCTTCTTTGTTCTTATATCTCCCTCAGTACTTTCTCCCTCTTTCTAGGTAGGTTTATGTTTATTTTTTTCCTTATATGTTTAGGTACACTATCTTCTTTTAGTAAACATTAGTTACACTATCTCCCTCTTTGACAACAATGCCAAATACTTGTCATCTCTGTATGTAGATATAATCAATTCTAGATTCTCCCTTTGTCACATTTCATGTGGCTATAAATCTTCTAATTCAGCTCCATCATTACTTTAGGTAGCTCCTAAAGTAATATCCACTACATCAAGCTATAAGATACAACATTTAACTTAGTTGATACAAGGACTTAAGTATCTTTGGATAGGGGTATCACTCTTAGTTTAGCTCTAAGATACTCATGAACATCCTTAGGTAAAGATTTTGTGAAGATATCAACTATCTTCTCTTTTGTATTCACATATTCCATCCTTACTTCTTTGTCTTGTACTAACTATCTCAAGTAATGATACTTGATTACAATGTGCTTAATCTTTGTGTGCATCATAGGGTTCTTTTATATATATTTATAGCACTTGTATTATCACAATAAAGTACCACAGGTTCAGTGATTTCCTCCTTCATACCTTTGAGTAGTTGTTTGATCCATAAATGTTTGTACAATTTACTGCAACAACCACATATTCAACTTCAAGAGTAGATTAAGATATGCAATTTTGTTTCTTACTAGTCCAGGTGACTAATCTCTATCCTAAGAAAAAATCTTCACCGCTTGTGCTTTTTCTGTCATCAATGTTCCCAACCCAATCAACATTTGTGTAGGCTCTTAACTCAAATTTTTTATTTTTCTTGTAGTATAGATCATAGACTTTTGTTCCTTTAAGATATCTCATAATTCTCTTAACAACCATCAAATGATTCTCCTTAGGATTAGTAGAGAAGCTTGCAATAATCCCAATAGATAATGCAATGTTAGGTCTGCTATTTACTACATATTGCAATTTTTCAATCATAGACCTATACAATATTTGATTCACATAAGTTGAATCATCATTCTTTGATAACTTGTGTCCTATCACCTTAGGTGTGCTAATTGGTTTTGAATCTTCCAATCCAAAAGTTTTCAATATTTCCTTCACATAATTAGACTAAGTAATGTATATACTATACTTCATTTGATATACTTGCAAACCAAAAGAGAGCTTGATCTCTCCAAACATAGACATCTGAAATTCTTTCTTCATTTCATTTGCAAATGCCTTACATAATGTATCTTGACCTCCAAATATGATATTATCTACAACAATTTCAGCTAGTAAAATACCTTTACCTCCTTCTGTCCTCAAATATAGATTTTTGTTATCATCAGTCCTCTCAAAACCAATCTTCACAAGATAATTGTGAAGCCTTTCATACCATTCTCTTGGGGCTTGCTTTAAACCATATAAATCTTTGTGTAGTCTACATACCAATTTCCTAATTGTTTACATCAATAAATCTGTCTAGTTGTTCTATATAAACCTCTTCTTCTAATATGCCATTCAAAAATGATAACTTCGCATCTATTGGATAAACTTTGAAACCTTTGTATGTAGAGTAAGCAAGCAGAGTTCTTACTCCTTCCAATCTTGCAACATGGGCAAATGTTTCTCCATAGTCTATTCCTTCTTCTTGTGCATGCCCTTTGCAAATTAATCTTGCCTTATTCCTTATGAATTCACTATTCTCATCTAACTTGTTTCTATACACCCACTTAGTTCCAATCACATTTTTGTCCTCTTTTCTGGGAACTAGAGTCCATTTCTTGTTCTTCTCAATCTACTCAATATCTTCTTTCATGGATTTACTCTAGAACTCATTTTCTAAGGCATCTTTCACTATCTTAGGCTCATGCATGCTCAACAAAAATGTATAATTTCTTAGCTTGTTTCTTGTCATTGTTCTAGCATCTTTATCTCCAATAATTTGTTCAACAGGGTGATGTCTTTTCACATACTTTGACACTCTTGGTTCTCTTTTTTTCTCATTAGCTTTGTCAACTGCAGAATCCCTATGTACTTCTCTATCAAGTAATTCAACATCTCTTTCATGTACACTAATATCAGAATTAGAATGTGCCTAAGCTTCTGTATACAACTCAATTCCTGACTACAACTCAATTCCTGAATACAACTCGACATTCATTATATGTGACTCGGTAGTCACTAAAAGTTGTTGTTGATTTGCAGCTTGGTTTACAACATCTTCATCAGCAAACATACCTTCATAAAAGTATACAAAATATTTTTACTCCTCAAGTTCCTTCATAGGTGTAGCTTCATTTACCTCTATATATTCATCAAACTTCACATTTGCACTTTCCACAACTTTGTTAGTGAGTATTTAAACACTTATAAGCTTCACTTTGTGTGGAATAACAAAGGAATATACCTTCTTCACTTTTGGCATCTGATTTACCATTCTTGAAATTCTTAAGATCGTAGCATTTGCTTCCATATACTTTAATTTTTTTTACATTGCGTGAGTATCCATACCATAATTCAAAAGGTGTTGAATGAGTACCTTTCTTGACTTGCACACAGTTCAAGGTATGGAGAGATGTACTTACAACATCTCTCCAATATTTCAAAGAAACATCCTTCTCCATCATGAGTGTCATAGAAAAATCTATTTTAGATAAGTTCCTCCTTTCAACAATTTCATTTTTTGGAGTGGTCCTAAGAGTAGATGTTTTCATTTTGATTCCTCTATCATTACAAAACATCTCAAACTCATTTGATATAAACTCTCTACCTCTATCAGATCTCAAACATTTCAAGCTTTTGTCTATCTCCTTTTCAACTCTAGCTAAGTACCACTTAAACATTTGGAAAGCATTGTATTTTTGTTTCAAAAATGTAATCGTCATCATCTTAGAATAACCATCAACAAATAGGATAATGTACTTGTCACCTTTGTAGCTTTGCACATCAATTGGTTCGCACAATTCAGTATGAACAATCTCAAGAATTTCTTTTGAGGTGTAAGTCTTACTCTTAAAACTAGATTTTTTCATCTTACCTAACTAACGTTGTTTGCATATCATATTGTTAGGTTTCTTTAGTTTAGGAAAACCTTTGACTCTTTTCATGTTACTAATACTTACTAAGTTATCAATGTTAACATGACATAACCTCTTGTGCCATAACCATACAAATTTCATGTAAGGAACACTTACTCTTTACAACATTATAACACTTAAATTTTATCTTTATCCATTGCAAATGAAAACAAACAATGTTGCAAATGTCTTTGCTAACAATTTGGCTTGCTCCTTTGGACATCCATGAAAATCATAGTTTGATTTATGCTCCAAAGTCTATAAAACAACTCCTATAAGAAGAAAGAATGTAGCAGTTGTATACCACATTCCTACATCAAATTTTTGCATTGTTGCAATTATACAAAGATAACCCTAGTATGCATATGCAAATTAACTCTAGTGCACCAAAAAATGCAATGTGAGAATTATACCTGCCCAGCCATAGAAACCAATCACAGCTGCAACTTCCATCATTCCATACATATCATTTGTATATGCAACCACAATAAGAAGCTATCTATTTCTCCCATAGAAACCAATTATTCCATACTAACACGATTAGAGAGTTGGATTTTCTTCTCCAAATGAAAGAATCAGTACATGAATTTCACTGGCTACATGTGAAACAATATTAGCAATAATAGAAGATTGTGGCCCTACTAGTGCAACATTATTTGTTTTTATCAACATTATAACACTTACATTTTATTTTTGGATGGTTCTAGCTAGTATCCCAATTGATCTTTATCTATTGCAAATGTCTTTTCGAACAATGTATTCTTCAACTGCGGATGCCTCCTTCATTTGTCGCTTTGATATTGCTGACTGCATTGTTGGGAACAAGTACCTTGCATACATCTTTGATAATGACAAGTACAACTAGTAAAACCTTGTTTTTTGATATTTTGTAATGTGTTCATCATGCATTTTTTTTCTTGGGTGGATTTTATACTCATGGACCTATTTTGTGCACTAATAGATACACCATTAGTTGTTAGCACAACACAAACTAGTACTACTAAAGCTGAACCATTTTCTAGAGCAGCCCGTGTGACTGGTACTAGTTCATTTGTCGGGACATTGTTGTTGGACAACAAAACTATGTTTCTATTAAAATTACCAAAGCTTCCAGGTGCCATAAAATTGGTATTATTTATAGTGCAATTGTATTTTACTTATACATAACTCATTTTGGAATAATAATCTCATGATGTTTTTGTAGGAAATAATTTTTTCTATGATCATCTTTTTGAAATGACATTGAAGTTGTTTGGATCCACCATATGTAAAATGTACGTAGTTTCATATCATTGCTACAATATTTTTCTTTTCTTTTATTTATTGTACTATATTAAAGTTATTGATCTAAAATTTTTATTTTTTTTAAAGGTGGAATGAATAGGATCCTAAAAAAAAAAACATCTCATTACAACTTTTGAGGACCTTTCTGGAAAAAATTTTTTTTGAGAGTGCCCTACTTCTCAAAAGAGAATCCAAACATATAAAGACCATGAGGGACTAATATAGAAGGGGTCTAAAGGATAACCCAAAGTAGGAGCATCCCCCTATGCTTCCATGAGTGGAGTGGAATGAAATTATAGAAGATGCAAAAGAGAAAAGGCTATGTGGTAAAGAAAATGAACCAGAAAATGGCAAAAGGAGGTATGTCATGATAGTATTAAGTACAATGTAATCATGAACTAATTAGTGATCTTTGTAAATATATAATCTAACATGTTTTAAACTTTACATAGACTACACGACACATCAAAAGCTACAAAAGTGAGAGTACAAAAGGTTGGCCAACACAAACTTGGCTTTGGTGGCTATATGAATCTTAACTCTTGACTTGTAAGTAGTAGCAATGGAATTTCATATAATTTTTTTTATATAATGTTGCAAACAATTTTGTTTAACCAAATCATACATGCAAAACTGACGATATTAAGAAAAAAATATAGGGCTCAGAATTTAATGTAGAGTCCATGGATGAAGATAAAAATATTTCCTTGAAGGAAGGCTATAAAGTCATGGTTGCATGCATACACCAAGAATATGAAAGCCAAACCCAAGAATATGGTGCCCCAAATTAGACATAGGCAAATTGGTCAAATGAAAAGTAAATCAAATTGAATAGTTGAGAAATTTAATTTTTGGTGTTAGTTTCCAACATAGATTGACTACATACCAATGTGCATAAAATTTCACTGTAGCCTTCAAATCCTATCACAAAACTTGCACATGATGAAGGCCATGATGTGCATCATAGTGGTTGGGGTATTAATTTTCTATTAGAAATTAATTACATAATTATGAATACAATATAACATCTTCAATTACAATTTGATGTGTAACCTCTTTTTGAATATTTTAGAGCATTGTTAGCTAAGAAAAATGCACGTTATGTTCTACTGGTTAATGAAATATTTGTAAAAGTTAAAAAAAGAAAAAGAGTATGCCAATTTAACTCATTTACTTGTTATTGAAATAGAGCCCCCTTTAGTGCAACAACCTCGTGCTCCTCAAAATAGAAGGAATAATAATTTGACATTATATGTGCCACAAGAGGAGGAGAATGAGGAAGATATTGATGCTCTTATCAGCCTTTTCCTTAAGAAAGCTAAGAAAAATAAAAAGAAGAAATACTTTTTAAAAATGCTCTTTGATAAACCTTGTTTGGTAAACTTTGTTGGATAATGAAAGAACGTTGTTTTAAGTAATTATCTATGAATGTTTCATATTAATATTGATTTTTATGTCATGTTAATGAATATTGTTATGTGTTAATGAAGTCTTGATTAGTATTGCATATTAATGAATTTAATATCATATTAATGAATGTTATGTGATTGTATTGATTGAATGTTATAGTTCATAAATGAATGAATAAATGAATGAAGTATGCAATTAGATGATAATGGATAATTTAGATTGATGTTAGGGGGAGGGGAGGTGAGGCCAGATGAACTTCCACCTTCACGTGGTTGGCCTCTTTAAGTAGAGAATATTGAAGTATTCTCAAAACCAAGTGAAGCTCAAATTAATATACCTTCATTAATTAATCAATGTCATTCATTGTAGTTCTAGAATGATGGGATGATATTCTATGGTATATATATGAATCTCTAGAGGAAGATTAGGTACTCGATCTTCCAGCTTCAACAACTTTACCATTTGCCTCATTTTGGGTCTTTCCATTGGATCTAGATGGGAGCACCATGACCCTATCCCTACCAATTTTTTCATTTCAACCTTCTCAAACTCCCCATTTAACTTTATATTTGCAACATCCAAAACTTTGCCTTGACCATGGAGATCAATATTACCATACTAGTGCCTTAACCGATAGATTCTTCACCAAATTACTATCAATTTCTCACAATGTCTATGTAACCCTTAGAGAAAAGCAATAAATCCCTTTAAGATAAATTGTCTATCACTTTAATGAAATATGAACTATTTGAAATGCCCAGGAAAACTTCAATAATTAATCTTATTGGTTTTAACTCCCCTCATGAGCTTAACAAGATAGAAATGTAGATTAATCACTTAATACAACATTACTATTTTTAAATAATGAAATCCCTTATTGCATTCACCCAATTGGACTATCAATTAAAGCAAACTCTGAATATTTGATCAGGGGAAAAAAATGAAAAAGACATGAATGATATCACCAAAAGATCAATCAAGCACAGAATCCTTTGTATTGAACTTGAAGATACTTTCACCACAATTGTACATGTGTTGTCAATGCATACAATTGACAAAATTCATAGTAGACAATAGAATCGACTTCTTTCTATATAACTATAAGAATAATGTCTTGACAGTAATTCTATATAATATGATATCATATTCTAAATCTGGCCCTTATAATTATAGGCATCAGATTGGTTACATAGTGAAAGAGTATGTCCCTTTGTTTACAAAATTTACAACTAACCAACTCATTAACAATTAACTATATGCACGTAAAACAAGTTTATAGAACAAAGACTTATGTTGTCGATTCTGATGATGATGATTCAATAAAATCATTGCATTGCCTGATGTGTTCTACATATTTGATATCTCCCAGTAAATCAGCATCACTGATTGCTTCTCTTGCCTTGATCTCAATTTTGAACATCTATTCCATCCGCATGATGGCCTTTGACATCTCCAAGTCATCATTATATGCAGCTTCTAGGGCTCATTCCTACATCACATAACACATATGCATCCATCTCTCTCGCTTAATGGTGTCCCCATTTTCATCATGCCAAGATATAACTCTACAATCTATAACCATTTCCTCCGTTAACTCGAAAGAAAACTTAAATTCATGTGAATATGCAATGTTATCCTTAATCAACCCTTCTTCTTCTTAAATATCTTCATCTTCTTTGAGGGTATTCTTTTCTTTGACCAAGCTATTATATATCTCATTATGTCTCAAAGCTATAGGTTTATAAGTACTGTAAATATCCCAAACCTGACCTAATTTGTCAAGAAACTTCTTAAAACTATTTTTAATCAGAGTCTCAGAGGCTTCTCTTCTAGTCATCAAAACATCTTTCAATTTTGCATTCTCTTCTTGCAATTTCTTTAATTTAATTCTCAGAGCATCAGCAGATGATTGTATCATTGGTTGCACTTTAGGCTACTCTAAATTTAACATATTTTCATATAATGTCTTCCAGATATCCCTCTCAAATGTCACTTGCTTCACACTTACTTAATTAAACAATGTTATGTCCACTTGCATACCTGCAACCTTGTTAGGGTTTGTCACCCCTACTTTCAGTGTCATCAAATGACTAAAAGCCTGAACAACATCAATAATTTGTGGCTTTTTGTGTGGGGGGTATAAGGCCCATCTGAGGCCTCGCCCCGGCCCTTCGTAGCCTTAGTTGTTACTTTATCATTTTGATACTCACGACTCGAGATGTTGAGACATTATCTGATGCTTAGAACATATTATATTATTTCATGTTGTGTGATGTTACTTTCAGATATTTGATGTTTGTCATTTAATGTTTTATGTATATGTATGTTGATGAAAACAGTAAATGTAGGATTGATACTTTGATTTAATGGATTTTAAATGGTTAAGAATTAAGTAGGATGAAAGAAACCCTTATTGATGTATGCTTCAATTTATGATGCATGTGTGTGTGTGTGTGTGTGTGTGTGTGTGTGTGTGTGTGTGTGTGTGTGTGTGTGTGTGTGTGTGTGTGTGTGTGTGTGTGTGTGTTTTTGTGAGACTACTGATGTGTGCAATGAGTGTGCAGATATTTTAGCTAAGAAAATCGACAGAGGAACAGAACTAATCTCTATGTGCTAATTGTGGAAACCTTGTGGTTCATAATTTAAGTATTTTATTTGTGAGATGTATGTATGTATCTTTCTGTGATCGGTAAATGTTAATGTTCGTAACTGTGTTCTTATAGTGTCGCTTGACACTCGTGAATTATTTATGTTCTTCAGTGTGCTGATTAGGGTTAGCTATGTAACATTTGGACCTAGGTCAGATTTAGTTAGTGTCAGTTTGCTAATTTGGTTCTTAATCGAGTTTAGTCACCCTAATCTGGATTAGTGCTTAATCTGCATTTTAGAGTTGTTAGTTGGTCTTAATTATTTCCTAGCTTTTGTTTTGCTCTAAACCTATTCCTAAGGCTTTAAAACATGAAATAATTATACCCAAGGGGTATGGGTATGGGTTGGGGGTCTTTTCCAACCCCTAAGCCCCTTTTATTGACTTTTGAGGTCACTCAAAAAGTCTCTTTTTGACTTTGTGCGAAAATTGACTATGGCTACCATCAGTTGTCTCACCTCACCTCCACTTAGTGGTTAACCATAGTATGGGTTGAGTTAGGAACTTCTAGATTTGTAGGTGGGTGGGAGAAGTTATTGATCCCTTTGGTGGTTGAGTTTGAAGCTTATTTAGAGGCCCTTCTTGGACTAGTTGAGGTTGTTACCCAATCTCTACATTTAGAGAGGAGTCTTGGAAGATTGAAGCATGGAAGGGAAAAGCTCTACTCAAACTTGTTCATTTGCCATTACCTCTTTGTGAAGGTAGGAATTCTCATCTCCCTTGTTCAAATTTCATGTTTGTTTCATGCTTATGCTACCTTGTTGTTGTTTTAATGCTTGAATGTATGTGGGTATGTTGGGAAGGTTTGAAAACCATGCTTTTTGAATATTTTCCTTTCATGTTTATGTTTGAATTTTGAGATGTTCTTGCATGGGTGTTTTGGCATTACTCACCCTTGGAGAGGGCAGAAGTGGCCAATTTTGGGAAAGGTCATTTTAGTTGGACTCCAACAGTGTAGAGTCTCTTCTTAGGACAAGAAGAGGGAGAGAGGGTAGGGTGTTATGGGCCCCTACCTGTCAGCACAAACCACATATGAGTTTTGGCATGTAAGAATGGAAGAATGAAAGTTCTTGATTTATAGCCCCGATTGGGCACCTAGTTTGGTGTTGTGTCTGACATCTCCTATTGGAAAAATCCACCTTTCCAAAGTGTTGATTCATTGTGAATCCTATTGTGAAAACCTTGTATGAATATGCATGTTTGATTTGTTCCTTGGTCATGCTTGTTGTCACCTAATCAGATTCTGTTCCCTTCTTGGTTCTAGTAATGTGTTGCAGAATTTGTTATGAATCCCTTGATGAGGGTCATGAAGAAAATTCAATTGAATTGTTGTAATTTAGGATTGAAATCCTATGTAATTTGTATTTCAAACTTTGTTGTAATGGCAACGATGCTAGGTTTTCTTCCTGGTTCTTTCCTGGCTGAGCCTTTGAATCAGGTTTGCCAATAAAAATGGTGATTGAGTATATTTGTTTATCTTGTGATTCAATTGTAATTTTAATTTAGATGGATGCACATCAAGAATAGGATGGAAATGAAGTTGTATTCAATTAGGCAAATTTCAAGTTTTCTTATATGTTGGAATTGAAAAATCTATTATGAATGAAAGATTACTTTTTGTGATTATTGGAATTAAATCAATTTGATTAAGAGATTATGTACTTCCTTGAATTCAAAAAGATAGATCATAAACCTTGATGTATAATGATTAATAAAACATAAATTATAGGAGAGAGGAAGAAAATAATACCTTTTCTCATCCTTGTTAGTATACTTAAGAAATCATTTTTATCAATAAGTTTATATTTATTCCTAATTTAACAAGAAAATATATAAATTATGACTACACTTAGTCAAATTTGGCTTTCAAATTAAATGTGCACCTCTAGGTCTAAAAAAACCCTCTCTGGAAAATGTATGAAGGAAATTTTAAATCCCCCCCATGGTCACAGAGAATATTCTCCTAGATGCTCTTTTATAATCATTGTTTCTTTTGAACTAAGGTCATAAATTAATTTCAAAATGAAATAGACTATATTTGACAATATCCTACCTCAACTATAAAACTTTAAGTAATAACTACCCTAAAATATTCTATGCCACCACCCCCTTATCTCTTGTCTCTACCATTTTAATAAGAGTCTCATTGATGGTGGTTATTATAAAACTTATTATCTACTTTTTTGACCCACGTACCCTGCCCATATATCTTCCTTGGGCTACGTGTGAGGGGGAATGAAAAAGGGTTGTTTTAAAATATAAAATAAAAATTATTAAATTTTGCTAACTTACCACCCACCCTAGCTTGTTCTATCCCCCATGCGTTGCCTTTTCCATGCCTTCACTCACGCGAGGGGGAGCAGGTCTGGGCTTGGACAGGCCTGCGTCAGCACGCAAGTGCATGGGGCAGTGCACTGTCCTTGAGGACAGGCCTCTTATCAGAGTTTAGAGTTGGTTAAAGGATAGGGGGGGACAGTTAGAGGGTCTAGGTTAGCATATGGGTAGTTTAGTATAATATTTAGCATTGTTCTTTTTAAAATTTGTTTATGTATGAGGTGATAGTTGTTAGTTAATAAATATTAGGATTAGTAGTTTAGTAATATTCTTTTGTTAATATCGTTATATATATTAGTTAGTATGTGTAATTTAATAATGTTAGATAAAGATTAGATTTATGTCAATTGTAGATGAGAAGTGGTATTATATTGTAGTGTAGTGCTTAGTTAATAGTTTTGTTTTAGTTAAATGTAATAAATGTTTTTTTTAGATGGTTATTTTAGTTGGTATTATGATAATCTTAAATTTAAGTTAGTTAGATTTAGTTGAAATTCAAATTAGTATAAGACTTGTTTAAATTGAGTTATTAGAAAATTAATGCTAGTTACTTGATATTTGTTTGAAAGGATTTCAAATTATAAAATATAATTGGTAGTGTTAGTTTAAGTTAGTGATGTTTGCTAATGAAATTTAGTTTGGATTTGATTTATTCAATCATAGATATATTATTAATGATATTGTTATTTTAAAACAAACCTTGAATTTTAAAAGTATTTAGTTTTTAGTAAGTATACTTAGTTTTAGCTTAGTTATATTTTATTAGTATTAAATGTGTAGTATGTTAATGTTAATATAGATGTTAGTATTAAATAGTGCCTTAGGGGGTTGAATATTAAATTAGTTCATTTTATAAGTTTTAACTTGGAAATTAGAATATCTTAATTAGAATAATTTTAATGTTTTATTAACTAGTTAAATACTATGGTGAGCTTTGATTAGATTAATTTTTTTATAGATGGACCCTATTAATGTTGAACATAAATTTGGTAGGAGATAATTTGAGATTAAAGCGTGGGTAGTATATTTGATAATAACGTTTATCTCTATTGTATGTATATTAAAGGAAAGCTTAGATTTTGTTTAAGGTTTATAACGTTATTAGTATGGGTTGAATAGTTAAATATAATTGATCTTTTAGAGTTTTAAATTTTCTTAGTGTTCAAAGATTTAAATTGAAATGTGGACCATGTTATCTTATTTAATCATTGTTTAAATAAATAAAAAATGTCTGTGTTTTGCCCTTTTATTTTGGGGCATGATAGCCCACAACAACAATGATTTTTTGTCTTCCACAAATCTTGAACCAATTATGACATCTTTGACTCCCTACACATGAAGTTTCATATTTTGTTTACCAGAGCTAATTAAAATGTCAAAAATGTGTGATGCACTCAAATCCCAACCAGATAGAACCATCACCCTTGCTTCATTCAATAGTTTCCTTCCTCTTGCCAGAGTCATATGCTCAACTTCCCTTTCGATGTCTTCCTTCAAATTTGTCATTAGTTCTTGTTCATTCTCAGGAGAGATATTTTGGATATTTTGTCTCAATAATTTCCCTCTATGTTTATACAAAACAACCATAAACTCCTTGGATTTGATAAAATCATCATCATTTAAAAAATTTCTTGACTAATTTTTGAAAATGAAATTTTCATTCAAATCAAAAATAATGTAGTCCATGAATATCTAATTGATCGATTAAACATTTTTAACAAAGTCTATCTTTTTTTAACAGATAAGTCAGAAGTTGTTTACATTTACCCACATCTTTCAACAAACCTCTTTGGGAAGAGTAGTCTCTTTCATGCAGGTCCAAATGTTCAATAAGTTTTTGAATTTGATTGGTTAAATAATATACTTGAGATTCAACAAATCATTTTTGTTCTCTAGGAATCAAAGAGGGGAAAATAGACAAATTTTTTATCATAAAAGAATATTTTGAAGTTCAATATTATTTGATAAATTTAATTTATAGTAAGAAAAAAGAATGAGATCCATTTCTTTTTGTTCCAAAATTCTTTCATCCTTCTCGACATTTATCCTGTCAAGGATCTGCACATCATGCTCCTAGGATTGAAGTACTATCTTGTCTATAGTTCTTGAAATTAGAATAGGGGAATCTAAAATCTTTTGAATGTCTTCTTTAAACTATTCTTTAGTTTTTTCCCTTTGCTCTTCTAGTTCCTTATTTTGTTCCTGAATCTTTTTTAGTACTTCTTCCCACTCCAAATTCATGAAACCTTCCTCATATTCAATGTCTTGGTGAATATAATCACCCAATTTATGTTTTCCTATAGACATGAATGTATCCTTTCGGATCATAATGACTCTAGGAATCCATGGTGTACATGTGGTATTCATTTTGCAATTTCTCTCCAATCTTGTCATATGACTCAGTTGCACAAATAATAAAGTCTCAAAAATATAAAGTTACTAGAAGGAAAGTCTACTTTCTTTGTGTACCTCCAAAAATGTTTTTTTCTAAATTTAGACATCTTCCTTACAATTTATAGATATGAAATTCTATTAGGCACTGATGCTAGTAATCTATATGGCCTTCCTTCAAACCCAAATGCTCTAATACAAGTGAAGTAATCATATGCATACCAGTCTCCCCAATTGTGTTTGATTTTCTCTCCCAACCCATTGTCCCTAAGTCTTAAAAATATTTTAATATCAAGGCTAATTGAGGGAAAAGACTGGTGTCCAAACAAGGTGTACAAAGGTTGAACAAAATGATCTTCAAATGTAAAGTAACAAGAAGAATTGAACCTATAATCCCATACTGGTGTCCACATTTGAACATACTTCATTTTTGTTGACAATTAGCTAATGAAGATATGTAATTTTTGTCATTTATGGAAAAAAATGATATAAATGCTTGTAGAAAACCTTGGAAATAAAGATACTTAGCTTTTGGTATTCAGAAAATTGTCTAAGTGTGAAATTGGTTTACAACAGTGTATTGTTTTGTATATAACTTGTTACTGATGTCATATTATGATTAGTGAAGTTAGATGGAGATAGTACACATGTTTATGATGACATGTATAACCTTAGAAATCAGTACGGGCTGTATAGAAAATAGATATTCATGTTTTACCAATGAAATAGGACAACATAATTAAAGGAAAGGAATTATTTTGTTTACAAAATAATTACTTGACCAATTAGGGCCGACAACCTAGATGTTTACTCTAGTTTGGAAAAATATATTATGGTCTTAGTTGACCTAGCAACAATTTGTGAAAAGGCATGGTATTTATGCAAAGGACATCTTGTGAATTCAAATTTGCAAGCAAGTGTTGTGTTGAGCAGTTGTATTGTGATATGTAAAATTTTTTGAAGCAATATATGCAAAGTTTTGAGAAGATATTTTATTATTTGAGATCAAGCTAATGATCAAAGATTATTCAAGCAAGAAGTTACAACACTTATACATTAGACGACTAATTACTTGTTTAGGCAGTGAGCTCTTCTTGTAATTGGAAGTGCATGTTTGGGCAATGGGCTCATCTTGCATCTACTATACTATAGCTCCTAACAGGGATTTAAAGTCTCCTAACAAGGAATCTCTATACTAAATTCGCTCATTGACTCCTAATAGGGTCCATCCTCTAACAAGGAACATATATATTAGTATATTATCTAGTGGGTATCATCCCCACTAGGGTTTTCCCTTGGCTAGGGTTTCCCTAGTTAACAAAATATGGTGTTATGAGTAATCTTTGTGCATGGTTACTATTACTATTCAGCATTACTTGTTTACTTTCTTATGTAAGGTTCAAAGTAATAAATAATATTTAGTTGGTGACTAGAGTTTTTAAATTACTAATTCACCCCCCCGACCCCCCCCCCCCCCCCCCAAAGTAATTCCTATTTCTAAAAATTGGTATTAGAGGATAGTTACTCAAAAGAGGCTTAACAACTTGAGTAAGATCCCTATGGATATGGAATAGTTGATGAAGAACCCTGAAGAGGCACTTGAACAAATTGATCTCCTTACTAAAGAAAGAGATAAGCTGAAGGATAAATATGAAGGCTCTAAAGTATATATTGGAAAATTGAAAGACAAGATTGAACATCTCAAATCCCACGCTAAATCTATTGAATCTGAAACTAGTGATGATAATTATTCAAAACTAAAGATAGAGTACAAGATCTTGAAGCATGAATTGAAGATTACCAATCTAAAGTTGACTTTGAAGAATGATCCTAGCAAAGTTGAATCGGATTTGAAGATTGAGAATATAGATCTTAGAGAAAGTCTGGCAAAGAAGACATTTGAATTTGAAACATTGAAAGAAGATCATGAAGAACTTCATAAGTTCAAAACTATTGTGAAAGCTAAACTAACTCAGTGTAAGCAAAAACTTGAAAAGCTTTATTCTAGCAGAGAAAAGCTTGATGATTCAATGTCAATACAAAGAACTACCTATGATAAGACTGGTCTTGGTTATCTATTTAACATGTCTACAAAGAAACCTAAAAATAGATCAGATCCAAAAGAGAAAGATAAATCTGATCATAAGATCAAATCCAGGCAATCTTCTAAGAAACCTAAAGAAGTTGGACAAGTCAAGGAATTCGATATATTGGATGAATCAAAGCAAGTGGAATCTCCTCAAGAAACTAGGTATGAATTTAGAGGTAAGTGTTTTTCATGTAATGAAATAGGTCATATGAAAAGAGATTCTACAAATAAGTCATTTAATCATGTTACGAATTTTTATTGACATAATTGTCATGGTATGGGTCATAAAGTAATTGATTGTAGGAAACCAAAATATGATAATGATAGAAGGAATAGTAGCATGTCTAGAAATACTAACCCTAAAGATGGAAGAAGATCTAATCAAAGGACATCAAGAGAAGGAAGACCTTATGAAGAAAGAAGACAGATCACACGTGTTATAAGTGTAACAACTTTGGACACATAGCTTGGAATTGTCATGTAGCTATTGATCAATAGAATCCTAGAAGCAAAACTCCAGTATGTTAGTTATGTAACAATTTCAGACATACAAAAAAGTATTGTAGATTGGATAGAACCTTTAGAAATAGAAGGAACAATGGAAGAAACTTCGGAAATAGAAGGACCGATATAAGAAATTTTAGAAATGATAGAAGGAACCATGAAAGGAACTCTAGAACTAAGAAAGAAAATGAGGAACAAAGAAATGTAGTCAATGAACTTCGAGAAGAACTCAATGAGGCATTTGTAAAAGGATTAGACATCTAAAAAGAAAAGTTAGAAGATGGTGAGATAGGAAAATTGAAGTTAGTAATCGAGTTTAATTCAATTAAGTTGAATTAAGCTTGTTCACAGCACTAGAATTTGAAACTTCATTTAGAGATTGAACTATGGGTAGTGAAGTTGGGAAACAATGTATCGAGATAAGTTTAGATGGTATCTAAGCTCTCTTGAAATTTGGGGCTCATTGGAACTTGTTACGAAGGATTTAAGATTTACTATAGTAGAAGATGAAAACTATGTTTCTACAAAGAATTTCATGGAGTGAAGATTCTTGGAGAATTGTCATGATGCAAGGAAGCTATGGTAAACTTTAGGTAGTATTTGAAGACCAAACTAAAATTTTGAGTAGATATTTGATTTCAAAATATAATTGACAGCTTTTTTTGTGTTTGCAAAGTATGAAATTAATGAAATTTCAAATTGAATGAATAAAATGGAGTATAGACTTGATTACCACTTCATTGTGATTACATTAGAAGCATACAACACTCAGAAGTGACTTGACAAGGCAATTTCAAAGTAAACCCTATTTCTGGAAAGAGGTATTTTATTGTTTCTCTATAGAATTTCTTCGATAAAGTTTATATTTGATAGAATCATGGATATGTTAGTAGTTCATAATGTTGAGAATGAGGAGAGACCTAAATTGAAGGTTGTTTCCATGGAACCTATAGAAGGAAACCCTAATTCAGCATTATCCATTACTACAAACAATGTAGTGTATTTGGAAGACATAGGAAGCTATCTTAACAAGTTTGAAACTATTGGGAGCGAGTATATGAACAAAGATATGGAAATTGTATTTGACCATGATATGACTATAAATCCTAGATTTGAACATTTGAAAGAACTAGACTTTTTCAAATATCATTTCTACCGAGAATGGACTCATATCATACTAAGTAGAATTCATGATGGAAAATTGTGGATGGAAGACAATGTAGTTGACATTTCAGCTGACCTTATTCATAAGGTAACTGGTCTTAGCAAACAAGGAAATGTACCTATAGGTGAGAAACTTGTTAAGAAGAAGGTTGAGAGCTACACAAAAGTAGTTTATAATTGGAAGGCCATGGTGATCAACACCATTAAACAAGATGATGTAAGATTTCTAAGCATAATCATTGCCTATTCTATATGTGCAAGTTCTAAGATTGATGAATTGTCAGAAGGATTCATCTATGCAACCTATTAGATTTGTGCTGAGAAGGAACAAGTCAACCTGAGTGAAATTTTGAGAATACAACTTCTTGAAAACTTAGAGAAAATCAAGATGACCAAGAATGGTGTGTTTAGATTTCAATCATTGATCCATCATATGTTGTTTCATCTACTTTAAAGATTACCATACTTATCAGTTATAGAGATTATAACTAGTGAGAAGTGTACCATGGAGAAGATTATAGATGTATGTAGAAGACATCTAGTAGATCAAACCTTAGATAGCAGAAATTTGATAATGAAAAAAATTCAGAATGAGATGAGACAAAGATTCAAAATTGCACCTGCAATTGTAGAAAGATTCAAAGATGATATATGTGTTATGATTGATATATATTTAACTCATATTCAAGCATTAGAACCTCTAGAAACATTCCTTCACCCCTTAGGTTATGAATTAAGTGATGATGTAGAAATTAGATATATTTATCTATTGTTGAACTTCGAGAAGGACCAATCTGAATATAGATTTGGGACTTATGAAGAAATTACCCAATCAACCCATCAAGCACCCTTAGAGAAAGTTTCTCACAAGAATATTGAGACAATAATGAAGAAAGGTTTAACAGAGGTCGGTATGATAGAAAGTGAGTCACAGGCTGTTAGACAAACCATGAAACAAGGAATAATGTATGTGCAACCTTTATCAATGTCTATTGCAGAAACATCTTCAGAATAGAGCATTCCATATGTTGTAGTATCAGCTGAACAAACAAGTGAGCCGAAGAGGAAATGAGAAAGATTAGTGGAAGCTATGACTACCAAGACAAAAAGAGTCAAGCAACAAGATAGTGGACCAGGAAAGAGACAAAAAATAGTGTTGACAATTGTTGAATCTAGTGAAGAAGAAGAAGAAGAAGCAAAACAAGAAGAGAAAGTAACTATTTCTAAATAGACAATAGGTAAAGCAAGGCAACCTTGGAAGCCAAATATTAAAAAGATAAATTTAGCCATTGCTAATGAAGGGAACTTTGTTTAGATGAACAAATTTTATGATCTATATAATGATATTGAGAAAGATCAGATTGATATCTCTACTGTGCGATATATAATTGCTAACAATCTAAAACTTAAGGATATTGAAGGCACAATAAATCAAAAAGTCTATTACAAACTTATAGAGAAGAAAGTACTAGCTCAAGAAGAGGACATAAAACTTTAGAATTTTATGATAAGGACCATATGCAAGATAGATGATGAGGAAGAAGTTAGGAAATTGTTGAATAGTCTAGCACCTTACTTGAGAAACAATGTGAGACCATTTCTATTTATGGTGGCTGAGAAGGATAAAACAAGGAGTGAAATAACCGCAACTATCAGTCAGATGATGACATAATCAAAGGCATCACCTTTGTTGGGACTAAAAATTGCATGGTCAAATTTGAGTCACATATTGTGAATCTTGAAGAATCATGCCCTAAAGTGTCTTTTTATGCATATATAGTTGATTGTCGGTTTGAGGCCTAGATGGTGTTTGAGTGTCTTAACACCTTTCATTTGACATATGCATGTGATCCACAATGTTATTTTTCCATCTTGAATCATTCGGTGAAGTCCCATTTTGAGCTAGTGTCAAAATTTGCAATTCTGCCTAAGTGTTAAATAGCGACAGGAGGCCCAGTTTGTCTTTCAATATCTTTTACCCAGGAATGTGTCATAATTAGCCACTTTGGGAGTGTTTAGTGTCCATAACAGAGAACCTATGTTTCAGTTTTCAAGTCATTTTGAATCCATTTGACTACATTTCGAACCCCTCAAAGTTGGTCATTTACTATTTTTGTGCATGTGAATTTATTCACAATTCTGGGAAGTCCTTTTTGACCAATGATATCTTTGACCTAGTTGACCCAAATGAAGAAATTCTTTTTGCACTGTGTTCTAGGGGTTAGATACTTCATATGTTCCAATTTTGAGATCATGACGAATCCATTTGGTCAATTTGCTAACATGATTAAAAACCTAGTTTACATTGTTTTGTTATGACTAAGGTATCCAGATTGATCAGTACCCCTGTTCGACACATTATAACTTTGATCCTGTGATTGGCTAGCCTAAATAGATTCTACCATTGTGTTGTGTCCTAGAAATCCTTGAAATATGCCAATTCTTAAGTCGTGACGAATCCATTTGCATATTTTCATATGTCCATACATTTACCAAAATTTACTTTTTGACACATTTCTCAATTAAAATTTTCGAGTGCCTATTTTCGAAAATTCGTCAAATGTGCCCTGTGATTCGTCATGAGCCCAAAACATGGAATTATATTCTCTTCATGGCAAAGAAGTTATGTCCTAATTTTCAGAACCCTAAGTGATCAATAACTCAGTTTATAATGTCAAACCCAAGCCCAGTTTATGTTTTTTAACATTGTTTGCCTGCAGGATATTTTAAGTATGGATGTTCAGAAATTAAAATATTTTGACTGGAAACTCGTCATGGGCTGAAAATTTGTAGTATGATAAAGCATGTAGGATTGAGCACTCATGCAAATTTTCATGGCCCAATTGCTTGATTGAGTCAATTTTTATAGCCACCTGGCGGGCCTCCAGACACAAATTTTACACTAGTGAAAAAATGATTAGAATAGAATTTTAATGTGATGTTCCAGTGGTTGTTTTACTTCCAATCAAAACAATGCTTCACCATATTCATTTCCATTATCTTAGTTCACTAAATGTGTGAGATTGGACTTTTCCTGAATGATAAAGGAATTAAAAAATGTAAAAGGCTATTTGCTTTGATAATATAATGTTTTATCACAAGAAGAAAACTAAGAAAATGTGCAGATGCATTGAGCAAAATAGAGGGCTTTCATGCTATAACAGAGGCATCACATGGAAAAGAGTCATTCATCCACAAGCAAGGAAGAAGGGAAGCACCAGCTGAGAGTCTCACGTTTTAAAGAAGATAACCAGCAAGGAACTCCATGTGTTGGAGCAAATCACAGAGCAGCCCACATTTTTGGGGCATCCATAAGTTGTAGGCTATCCAAAGAGTAGAATAAAGCTTACAAAGGGAAATGCCACTGTTTGAGGCAATAGAAACAGCAAAAGGCTCCACGTTTTGGCACAAGGACCATGAAATATGCATCTCATGCACTGAATGGAGCCCCACGATTAAAAGGCAAGTCCATGGAAGAAAATAATGCAGCAATGCACATTTTTGAGAGGACCACGTGAGGATAAGTGTAGGAATTTACACAATGGGGAGGCCCATATGAGATGGCACATGATCCATGTATGAACAAGGGAGCTGTTCACTACAACAGAAAAGCATTGAAGTCGATTTATCCCACATTCACCATGGGCAAGACTTTTCAAGTTTTTAAATACTATTGTGTGCACAATGGCTAGTGTATTAAGAGAAAAGCCTTTTGGAAAGGCTGTGGCTAATGCAAGGGCCCCACTCATCCGACCAAGGTGGAGGTAAGAGTAAACTTTGAACAAAAATGCACATTAAAAATGATGACACCAGCAATGTTAAAGGTGCCAGAAAAGTCAAAAATCTAGCAAGTCGCTATGGCATTTGCTGAAAAATCTCAAGAAAATCCGGCTAGTGACTTGGCGACTTGCTAGAAAATAGCAAATGACCAGAAAAAGAAAAATTCGACTAGTCGCTAGCTAGAAAATCCAAGAAATTTTGGCTAGTAACTTGGCGACTTTTCGAAAAATTTCAAATCCAACTCAAAGGTTAAATGAGCACGTGGGACTCACTTGGATATAGAGCAGTGAATCGACGAGTGACAAGTGGCACATTTCTCAAGGTGCTCATGTGGTAACGATGCCACATGTTGCAAGGTCATTATGTCGCTAATGATGTGGCAAATGCTGACATGTTACAACGACGTAGCAACTATGATGTGGCAATGATGACATGGTGACCAGTGACATGGCCATGAGATGGATGAATCTAGTGATGACATGTGGTACCCAGTTGGAGGTGTCTAACAACTATGCATAGGAAGAGTGAATCAGAATATGCCACGTGTCAAGGTTGGTCAACCAAGTTTGACCCAAATAGAAAATGGTGGAGAATTTGAGAAATTTCAAATTTAAATATTTTATTATTTCTCCCATTTAAATAATGTTTGAAAATTTAATATAGTTTAAACTATATAAAAGGTTTTAATTTTTGCAAAATAATGTGCAAACCTATGAATGGAAGCCTGATTTTCAGAGGGACATAATTGGGGCTATTTTAATCCAAAATAGGCACTCCAATATACCATCAGAATTAGGAAGAGGTGAATTTTCCATTTCTGGAGTCAGATTATGCATAGGTGTTTATTGGTTCACATTTTAGGCTAGTTTTTGAAATTCAAGGTACTGGTAACAGAACAAGTAGATTTAATCTTTGAGCATCTGAATCAGTTACATCCTTTCATCATTACATTTTGAGATATTTTATGAGCCAAAATGAAAGGATTTGATTTTTAGTTATAGAGAGAAGTTAGAGAGAAGCTTTTGTTCTTCTAGGGAAGGATTTCCAAAGGGACAAGTGTCAATTGCAAATTGAATCCAGGAATTGCCTTCTCCATACATATTCTTTCTTTTTCTCTGAAAAAAGGTTGTTGGTTGGTTTTTCATTTTCAGTTCTTGGAGCTTTATTCAGGCTGTGAAAACCACACACCCAACATTTCTTTCTTGTATTGAACAACATTTTATGTTTTATGCATATAGTTCTATTCTATTAGGTGATTTGTGAGTTTTTATCTATGCATCTTTCATGTATTTGGTTTCAAGGAAAGCAAATAAAGAGCAACAATGGTTTCAAATTTAGTTTGATTCTCATCTCATGTTTGTGGATTTGTAATCTTTTCTAGTTTGTTATCAAGGAGCATAGATTAGGTTGCATTTCATTTAGTAATGTATGTGATTGAAATATCTTGTAGATGTTACAAAGAGCCATGTAATTGCTTGGTATTTATCACAAGGTTTGCAGATTTCATGATGGGATAATTTGAGTATGAGATTCAAATCTAAAGTAGATGTTTGTTCACAAGGTGAAGGATAGATTAGGGATCTCGATGTAGAGATATGTTTGAGGTTTCTAAGAGATTTATAGTTGTAATTCATTTAATTGCTCAATACATAAGGCACTGGTCAGAGATAGGATCATTAAGTTCTATTGCTCATACTTGGGTCTTGCTGTTATCAACATATTAAATCAATTTTTCCTTTTATGTTGAAAGCTATTCAATGTGAACCCACACTTAACTTGCTAGTTTCATGAGTTATGTTCTTAGCTATTTCATGCTTATGATTCCTAGTTAAGTATAGAAGATTTAGGGGTTTTATCTACTTTGCATTAGATTCAGTGTATGCTTTGATAACTGGTACCATATAAAGAATCTATAGGTATACCCGCCTAGGTTTTGCAGAGCCTGAAGTGCAAAAGGAGTATAGCCTTATAGTTGGCCTAGGTTCTTGGTGAAGTGTATCCATTACTGGAGATAGCTGCCCATAGATGCATTCTTGCCTTGCATACTTGGTTGTTTAAACACTGTTAAATCAGGAGCCAACAACCTTCACCAACACCTAGAACTTCGTAAGTGTTAGTAAGTGGTGACACTATGAAAATTGATCAGGCCAATGTTACTATTAACATTGATGATACTAACACTTTTGAGAGTTCCAAACAACCTAAGTCTCAAACCGAAGTTATTCAAGATCAATTAAAACAAATTTAAGAGGAAAAGAGACTATTAGAGGCAGAAAAGAGAACAATCAAAGAAGCCAAGAAGAAATTGCTTTAAGAAGAAAAGAAAAAGAAAATAGAGGAAGAAAAGAAGAAGAGAATAGAGGAGGAAGAAAAGAAAGAGAAAGAGAAAGAAGAGAGACGAGCTAAAGAGGTAGCAGAGAAGAAGAAAAGGGAAGATGAATCTAAACCATCTAGTTCATCTACTCCACTTTTGCTTGCTAGCCTAAGAATAGGAAAAGAATTAAACTGACTTGATCTCATCTCTAACAAAACTTATTGAAAAGAATAGGAAAGTTAAGAGCCTACAAAGAACCTTAATGAAGGCAACTGACAGATTACACAATACTCTGGCAATCAAGCATATAGAGGCAAATCCTGAACTGAGGGCACAAGTAGTGTTAAAGTCGTTTGATGAAGAATTAAAAAATTTTTTTAATGTTGTACAGTCAAAGGATCATATTTCACATGATGCTCATTTATTTAGCACCATTTGTAAGAACATCAAGAATGATTTGCTAAGTCTTGATACTTGTATCAAGGAACTTAGGAAATGTCAACAAGATGGAAACGTATTGTACATTAAGTGTACCTTATCTCATAAGTTGACCAAGGATTTTGATAGTAAGATTGAAGGAAATTTGATGAGCTATAAGCTCTATCAAACTAGATACAACAACCTTCCAACAAAGTTAATTACTTTGAAGGAAAAGTGGCCAGTGTTCATAGTCATATTAGGAAACTAGAACTTCAGAAAGAACAAATGCTGAAGAGATTATCAAAATTTAGAGTCTATTGCTCTGAATATATCTATTGTTGAGAGACAGTTGGAGGAGTGTTTCAAAGCCAAGGACACCTATTCGAATTTCTTATACTCTGATCTGAATGTAGTTGAGATTGCATCATATGCCCTATGTGCAATTCTCACCTCTTCTGAAATAGTCAAGGATACATGGATAAAAGGTTTAAATAGTCCTAAGGAAATTTTTGAGAATTGCATGAAGATATTATTAGCTAAAGGCAAATGATTACAATTTTTGATAGCAGATGGACAATTTTTGACAATTTTTGACATTCTGACCTTTGTCATTGATGTCAAAGGGGGAGAAGATGCATAAGAAAATTGTCACTAAGATAAGGTATGAAATCATATTGAAAGGGGGATCATATGTAAGATGGATAAGTTGTAAAAGATGATTAATTTATTGATATTGTGGTGTATTGACAAGTTTTTGATACTTAGCCAAATTTTCCTATTTTGTTGCCATCAATGCCAAAGGGGTAGATTTTTAAAAATTGGCTAATGAAGATATGTAATTGTGGTCATTTCTAGCAAAACATGATGTACATGCTTGTAGAAAACCTTGGAAATAAAGATACTTATCTTTTGGTACTCAGAAAACTATCTTAGTAGGAAATTGGTTTACAACAGTGTATTGTTTTGTATATAACTTGTTACTGACATCATATTATGATTAGCGAAGTTAGATGGAGATAGTATACATGTTTATGATGATGTTTATAACCTCAAAAATTAATACCAACTATATATAAAATAGATATTCATGTCTTACAAGTGAAACAGGACAACGAAATTAAAGGAAAGCAATTGTTTTGTTTACAAAATAATTACTTGACCAATTAGGGCCAACATCCTAGATGTTTATTCTAAGTTGGAAAAGTATATTATGGTCTTATCTGACCTAGCAAAAATTTTTGAAAACCATGGTATTTATGCAAAGGACATCTTGCAAATTCAAATGTGTAAGCAAGTGTTGTGTTGAGCAATTGTATTGTGATATGTGAACTTTTGTGAAGTGATATATGCAAACTTTTTAGAAGCTATTTTATGATACAAGATCAAGCTAATGATCTGAGATCAGTCAAGAAAGAAGTTACAACACCTATACACTAGAGGACTAATTACTTGTTTAGGCAGTGAGCTCTTCTTGTAATTGGTAGTACATGTTTAGGCAATGGGCTCATCTTGCATCTATTATACTACAACTCCTCACAGGGTTGGAATCTCCTAACAGGGATTCAAATTTGCCTAATAGGGACTCTCTATATTGAATTCACTCATTGACTCCTAATAGGGTTGATCCTCTAACAAGGAGCACATATATCAGTATATTATCTAGTGGGTATCATCCCCATCGGGGTTTTCCCTTGGCCAGGGTTTCCCTAGAAAAAAAATATGGTGTTATGAGTTATCTTTGTGCATGGTTACTATTACTATTTAGCATTACTTGTTTACTTTCTTCTGTATGGTTCAAAGTAATAAATAATATCTAGTTGGTGACTAAAGTTTGTGAATTACTTATTCACACCCCCCTCCTCAATAATTCCTATTTCTAACAATTTCTCCATTGAACTCCCTCAAATTCAATTTCAAACCCTCACCCCACAATCCTCTCATTTGACCAAAATATAAAACTATATGCATAAGCAAGAATAATGCTTAAGAGTAGGGTACTCAACATCTTCAAAATTAGCAAAACAAGTATGAATGTTATCAACAACATACTCTACATAATCATAGGTTTTGGGCTCTAGTATTTGAATGTCTGATGCTAGCACCATGGGCACAATTTTCATCAAATCAGGTGCTTTCTTCCCTCTTACTTGTCCACATGATTTGTATGTCATGTCTAAGTATGTCTTAAGTAATTTGATGTTGAATGGAGGTCCTTCTACTATAGTTAGAGGCTCCTTTTCTATTTTGTGCAACATCAATTTTCATTGCATATATGAAATATCTGACCTCTCATAATCATTTTTGAATTCTATGAATGACAACCTTTTAGTTAGACCGTCAATGAGTCTAAAAGATTCATTTAGATATTTAATAGACATCTCCATGAATTTTTCCCTCTCCTTGTTGTATATGCATTTGTCTTCACCATTATATTTTCTTATAACAACCTTGTGTAACTCCACCTTCAAAAACACATTTCGCACTATCAATTTTCCTAAATTCATCTCCCAAGGATGTTATATAGGTGTCTTGTGATTTCTCCTCACATAATGATATAAAAAGATCTCATAACCCCTAGTCTTAGTCCATATATCTCCAATGTCATTGTACTTGTCTTCAATTTTGTCCGGGGATGCAAATTTGCTTCTTCTTGACTTAGGACCTACAAAATCCATCTATTCAATGAAGTTTTCATTCAATTTCCTTAGTGGCACTTCATCTTCTACATTCTGCTTCTTATCAGCTTTACCTTTTTTTACTTTCTCGACTTTCCTCCTCTATAGAACCAGAACTTTCCATGACACCTTCCAAAACTTTGTCTAAGTACAAATCTCTATAAAAAATGAATACAAACAATAATCTCATAATTTTCCTTTAAGAATTTGTGAAATCAAACTAGTAATGGGGTAAAAGCACAAACCTGTGTCACCCTTTTGTAAAGGAAAAGGCTAACAAAAGTATAATTGTTTAACTTCAATGACATAAAACTAATATTATTATTTTGAATTTGAAAATGAAGTAAACTAATGAAATGTGTAGAAATGGATGAAGTTTAGGATTATAATTTTTAATAATTATTTGGAAAAATAATTGATATATTTTTCTAATTTTTATAGATAAAATTTTAGTTTTTAAAAAATGCTGAAAATTAGGGATCTAGTTCCCACCATAAAACTACATGGAAATAAACTTATTTCCTATTGATCTCAGAATATGTTATAGATAACATATATAGCTAGAACAATCAAAAATAAAATTTGTCTTTAGACCTATATTTTCTCTTCTATAATGATTCAAATTTCAACTCACCTAAAATCGATAGTTTTCATCTCCCACCACATTTTTCAAAAAAAAAATATTCTAACTAGAAGAAAAATTATGCATTCTAGAAAAGGACTCTCTCCTCTAGAATGTCATATAATTTTTTTAAAAAAATTATATGGTTTAATAATTTTTTCTTTATCAAAATCAAAATCTTTTTGAGTCTTAAAATACATGCTTGTAGAATTTTTTAATTACAATATACTATATCTAATTAAAACACTATAAACTCTATATGATAATATTCTTGACTTTGAGCTCTATAAAATGACATTTATAAGTTATTAAAAAAAATCATAAAAAATAGTAAGAGTTATTGAAACACCACTTTTCTGAAATAATTTTATTTCTTTAGTGATTGGATACAAACTAGTATAAAACATGCATTTAATAGACATTTCCAAATGGAAAAGTGTGAGACCATATATAACTTAGCTAGAGTGAATTTATCTAAATCATATATTCGAAAATAAATGATTTTTAGATATAAATACTCAAATTTAGTCATTCTGATAAGTCAACCTAAAAGGTGACACAACTTTGTACTTTTACCCAATGATTGTCTTTTATTACCAAATGGACTACATTTGTGCATTTACTTTTGACACAAATTGAAACATAAAGCCTTTTTTTATTGTTTTAGCAAACGAACTAGCTATCAAAAGTTATTTCGTGCACTTATTTCCATTCCTGATGAAACATATTCAAACATTTGATTACTACAATTTTCAGCAATATAAATATATGAAATTTTGATCGCTATAACCTGTTCTCATAAATAGTGAATTGCTTTTAACTTCATGTCTATTGCTATAACAATGGTGATATCACCATCGCATATTGCTATACTAAAAACCCTTCATGGGCGATCTGTGATACACCTTCTCACTATTAGGTATGGCGATATCAAAACTTTAGCCTTCAATATTGGCACTTGAAATGTCGCTATAACATATAGTGATATCTCGTAGCTCATCATTGATTGCTATACCTCCATAAAACAAAATGTGATTAGCGATCACATTCAACTTATTGTTGTAACTCACAGTGATACCCTTTTAATAATTCAACCATCCATTGCTATAAGTTACAATGATCTCCAAGTTTCATTGCTAATCGCTATATCCTTTTTGTGCTCTCACCGCTTAGAGATAGATCATGATCACTATAACATACAACGATATATGATGACTTATCGCTCATCGCTATATTGAAATTCCATATCCTCCACTCATCGATGAGATATATTGCTATAAGTTATAGTGATAATTCAATTCGATTGCTCATCGCCATACCGATAATGAGTCTTCTCTGCACAATGATGAATCCAATTGTTATATGCTATAGGTATATCATACCCTACTTCAAGCTACCCAAACTGCAATTGTGGAATGATACCCTGATATCTGATGCCTTTTTGCTATAGTTGTAGTGATAATCTAAAAAATGAGAATATCTTCATGAATTCAAAAAAGATCAATGCCTAGATTGATCAATGGATATTGTCTTGTGATGGGTAAGCCCTAAGAGTGCAATTCTATAACAGGATTCTTTGACTTGAGTGATAAATAACTATTTTTTGTCAAAACACAAAGAGATGCAATGAATGATTCCTTATTTTGATCACAAAATCTATCTAGGACATAAAAATTTAAGAAATGAAAGTAGGTAAAAAGTGAACAAATATTTGTAAATTATTGAGTTCCACTAGAAGGGACAAACTTATCTTGTGGAGAAAGTGTAAGAGGATGCCTTCATTTGATTTCTCTTGCAAGGAGTGAGTGGATTGAAAAGTCAAAGGTCACTGGGGAAAGACTTAAAGAAGAAACACACATAAATAAATATCTCTCTTCTCTTGGCAATGTTATATTTTCTTTAGCTAATAAGAGTGCACATGTCTCATATCACAACAATAAACTGACCCAAATTCTTAAAGATTCCCTAGGTGGCCAAGAAAAGACACTCATGTTTGTACATCTCAATCTAGACATTGACTCTTACTTGGAGACAATCAACACTTTGAAATTTGCAAAGAGAGTGTCCATCTTGGAACTGGGTGTTGCACGTAGCAACAAGGAAAGCAAGGATGTTAGAGATCTAAAAGAATAGATTTCCATATTAAAGGAAATCATTACAAGAAAAGATGTTGAGCTCAAGCGTTTGCCAAAATTGAGTCCCTAAAGATGTCCTGCACACTATTAATAAATATCATATACACATTTTGGAATTTGTTGTAGATAAATTATATGCAATTTTTGTAATACCTAATCTTATTATTATTAATTATGTGGTTATGACTTCTTTCTATAAATTAAGGTTTTTTACTTATGCATTTGTTATGTTTTCTCAGTATTTAGTTGTGTTTTTATAAAATTACTTAAGAAATTAGATTTTAGAAGCTTAAAAATTTACGAAATATTTATTGCATCTAGATGGTGTTGGTCTAATTTTTTGCATGATAAATTTGCCTAATCCAAGGAATAAAAAATCAAAGTTGAGTCCTTTGATGAGGCAAGGGTTTCTAGTTTTTGGTTTTATAATTTTCATTACCCTTTGAAAATCTATATTAATACCTAGGTCTTGTTCTTTTTGAATTTATCCTAGCACAATTTTTTTTAAAAAGGGTTCGAATATTCTTTTCCCACTTATTTTTCAAGTCATGCTGAGTTCCTTTTTCAAAGTCTATCTCACCATTAGATCTAAGTGAGATCTACAGTTGTCACTAGCTCACTATAACAAAGTGCAATTTTTTTTTACCATCGCAACATAGCGACTATCAAGAATTTGAAGTACAGTGCCATAAAGTGAAAATGACACTAGGAAGGCACATTATTTTGGAAAAGATTTGGTCATGTGATCTATCTTGTAGTCATCACTATCAGAAAGGATACACGTGGAGCAAGTTGCAATAGATGTTGTCGAAATTCAAACTTTCCAAAGAATCGCTATATCGCAACCAAAAAATCTATGCGCCATGTTGATAGCGATGTAGCGACTGATCAAAAAGTGAAGAAATGTGGTGGCCTTTGATATTGACAAATGATGGCAAAGTTCTCATGTGGAAACGTAATTGTGTATATTGATTGCTCTAACAAAGGTACTCATTAATGCAATCGTGATTGACAGTTAGCTTTTCCTGTCACCAAGTTTTACTAATTCATTGAAGGTCATTATGTCACGACTAGAAATGTAATGCCTTTCGCCGGTAATGACATAGCGACTCATCGGGAAAATAATAAGGTGATATGATTTCCAAAAGGTGGGTCCCATTGAATGTTCTATTAGAAATGAGCTGTGCAAATTCCATGACACATTGGCATCCCACTGAGAATAGGGGGATCGAAAATTATAAATCTACCAGAGGTCGCTATGTCGCGATCGAAAAAGTTTCATGCTTCACCTATAGTGATGTAGCAACTTGCTTGAAAATGAGAAACATGGCGAGGCCTAGAAGACATCATGTCATAATGTAGAATAAAAAGTAATATATGTGCTAGCATGTCACAACATTTCAACATCACCAAGAATACGAACCCACTTCCAAGTCAAATGGCAGACGAACAACGAGGATTGTTGGATCAAAGGTAAATCAACGATCATCACCAAGTCATTATAACGAATTGCATTCTGTTTACCCAACACGACTTGGTGGCTGAGGGACCCACCACAATTTATATGGTAGAAGTACTAGTTCCTCACCATTAGATCAAGTACGATCTACGGCTATCACATAGTCACTATGGAAAAGTGTTCGAAGTTTAAAGGTAGCGACATAGTGAGAAAGGCTAATGGATATTGGACCTACCATTTTGTATCAAAAACTAAATTAATTTTCCTCTGTTTGATCAAAGTGAGATCAATGGTTATCACTATCTCACATAGGTGATGTGCTCACTCTTTATGCATAGCGAGATAGCGACATGACAACACATGTCCTCAAGGAAAAGTGGGTCTAGTTCGAAGCACCAATAGCAAAGGAAAGGTATAGGTGTAAGCATTTCATTGGTTTGACTGCCAGCGTGTTGAGAAGAAGATGAGTCAACCCTATTTTCATTCCTAGATTGTAGGATTTTCTAAGATCAATGGCACAAATTTAAAAAGGAAGGTGATGCCACTTTTTTTTTCCATTACAGTTCATTTATGAGGATTGAAAGATTCGCGTATGAGAAAAAATAGAGTATATTGTAGAAGATCTCACCATTCCCATCTCACACAAACAAAGATTTCAAGTTTTTTGAGCACAGGAGCTTACTAAGAATATTGTGTTGAGCCTAACAAGAATGTGAAGTAGTTTCCCATTGTTTGTGAGCTATTGTAGAATTATAGAGAAGAACAAGCATACAAGCAAGTACTTATACACTGTAACCTTTGTAGCATTTCATTTTTTGAGAATTAAAGTCAAGATGCCTCCAAAGAAAGTGTTTTCTAGGAAAGTGAATTATATGGATAGGTATGTTCATGATGACTTGCTAGAGTTACTCCCACAATCCACCACTCAGACTGTGCAGGTTAAGAAATTAACTTCCTTAAACCCTAGGCTAAAATTTGTAGATGGCCTATATGATAGGGGGAACTGGGTTAGGGATGCAACAACTTCATAGACTGGTCTTGTTTTGTTTAAGAAATGGTTTTCAGAGAGGAATTTGTTTGTCTCGCATGCTAATGTCTAGAATTTTGATTTGGGAAAACTAGTAGTTCCAAGTGTCTTCATGGATTATGATTTGCTTGAAGCCATTGCAAAGAATTATGACCAATTTTTTAGAGTGGTAAGAAGGACTAATGGTGTGCCTCTGGTTTCAATTAGTCTTAAGGAGATTAGAGAGGTATTTCGACTAGAGCCATTGATAGATTATCATGTGCCAATTAATCTACAAGAATTAGAAAATGAATACAAGGAAAAGAAGGATGTGATTAGGTGAGGTGCACTGAGGGCACATATTGGAAAAATTGGACATTTGCAAGTAATTATTGTAGCCTCTAGGGAACCCTTTAAAAAGGATCTTTTCACTTCTTGGGCTATAGAAATATACAAGACTTTATGTCAGGTTTTTGGTGAGGATGAACAGAATGCCATGCCCATAAGCCTTATGTACCTGATGGTTTAGATTGCTTCCTTTGGTGTATATGTTATTTTTGATTTTGCCTCTTATTTAGCTGGAGAAATTCATAATGGCTTGGTTGGAATTGCAAAAGGGAAAGTGGAGAAGACATTTGGCCATTATTCTTTGTTTGTGCATATGTTTTTGTTTAAGGGAGTGACATATTTTGGTAAAAAAATAGAATTGAATAGAGAGCAGGGTGGAGGAACACTGCCAGTCTAGTTATGGAGTGCAGATGTGACTTGGTATGCAGAGAATGCTACTTTTTCCATATTTGATAAGTATTTCGCTTCCAAGTTGAAATGCCATATATTGAGGGACAATCCTGGAATCCCTAAGGCATTGATGAGTCTTATTAGGCCTATGGATAACCCTATTGGTTTGAAGGTTTCACACAATTGGGGAGATATCTTTCCATACTCTATTTCTACTATTATTAGAATTCATGGTTCTTAAGGAAGCCCTCATGTGTTGCCTTACCAAGTACATTTAAAGGTAGGAATGGCTAAGGTTTTGTGGTAGTTAGGATGGTTGGAAGAAACTTATTTGTTGAAAAGGCAGCTGGGGTCAATTTTCCCTACTTGTACCATGGCCCATCAATTTGTAATTACTAAAGGGGGTTGGCTCTCTTTGCATAAAATTTTGGATCAGTACAAAATGACTATTTCCCATCCCCATTTTTGTGATACTGAAGGGTTTTATAATTTGACCTTCAGGCTTAGGACTAAATTGGGAAAGGTAAAACATGATTCATATTATCTAGAGGAAATCATAAGAAATGAGTTCTCATTATAGGAACAGGAAACCAAAAAGGAAAAATGGAGAGTTTACTCTAGGGTTTTGGAATTCATTCATTGTTTTGATAAGGATTATAGTCCTCTAGATAATGCTACTACAGAGGTAGATAAAATAAATAAGCTCATGAATTCTTTCCCTGAGATAATGGAAGCCATGAATGAGAAAAAATAATTCTTTATTGATTCATACCTAGATAAGGCTAGAGAGGTCATGAGAATGTTAGCTTTCACTCCTAATGTAGGAGCTAGTCATTTGATTGTTCAAAAGAGGATAGGCTATACCATAATTCAAAATAGAAGGGCCACTATAGATAAGGACAAGCAAATAATGGGATTCACTAGTGCAGTCCTAGAGGAGAGACCTGATGAACCTTCTCCCAAGAGGCAGAAGATAATAAAGGAACAAAGTCCTCAAGTTGAGGAATATTCACGTACTCAATCCCCTTTGCGGATTGGAGAAGAATAGCTCACTGGAGAGTAGATTGAGTAGATATGGTCATGAGGATGTGTGTTCATTACCTAGGCAGAATTGGATGAGGGGAACCCTCAAGAGCCTCTTGTGCCAAGTTTGGATTTAATAGTTAAAGATTATAGAGGTAGGGAATTGGACCCTGTATTAGAATAGGCTAGTCATCAATTTTTGTCTAATGATAGTTTTGTTAAATCTAGGACTTTTTACCAATTTGCATGGCGGGCCAATATGGGAAGATTTGAAGAAAGGTGCAATAAGTTGATAACAGAGCATCCAGAAATAGATGAAACTACCCTGCAAAATTAGGTAAAAGAGGATATGATGAAGGAGTTTCAGAGTATAAACCCTGAGCAGGGAAGGCAAATGGTTAGAGCATCAAATATTTTGTTGCTACCCAATTGGGACATTGATGATGCTCTAGTGTTTAATTCTTTTTAAAATAAACTTGATCTACAAGACCAAAGTAAGAAAGACTTCTAGGGCACTGCTTTTAGTGAAGACTAGGCTGCTTTAGTCATTTGGTCATTGAGGAGAGGATCAAGAACCACCTCATCACAACCAGATGATTTTGGTTTGATGGGAAATATAGTTGTAAGAAGAGTAGTTGATACTTCTCATGTGTAGGTTGCACACTGGGGTGTAGATACATCTAAATTTGTTTTGGCCACTGTTAAAAAGGAAGAAAGGGCCATGTTTGAATTGCAAAGTAAATATGCAATCATTTTGGAAGCATACAATAAAGAGGTTCAGAAGAGGATTGAGTTAGAAAATAAGGTAATGGGAAGGTCTACCAAGCCAAGAACAACATATCCTCGCCCTCCAGTGGAGCCTTTTAAATCCACTCCACTTATAGAATTACTAGATACACCACAAAGGCCATAGTATTACACTACTAAGGATTTTGAAGAAGAAAAGAGCAATTTGTGGGCACTACATGTAGAGCTAAATGTACAATATGAAGATAAACTAAGAAAGGCTCTAATGTATCTAGTAGATAAAATTGAATGGCCATTGTTCTATGATTAGTTGGCAAGGATAATAAGTATATGGGAAGAATTGAAAGCCCATGATGAGGCCCTAAATCCTATTGTTAATAAGTGGGGAAAGAGAAAGAAATAAATTACCTTTTTATGTTATTCTATTATAAAGTTTTCCCATGACCAAATTGAAAAGACATATGATATTGCTAATGACTTATTAGATATTGATAGTAAAAGGGTTGCATTGCAACTAAAAGTTGTTTCTTATCTAAGAAAGTATAAGAATCAAAAATTTGATTTGTTTCCTCGTGCTCTAGACAGAAAGAATAAATTAAGGAATAAGGATGAGTGGGCCAAGGAATTGGATGACCTATTCTGTTTAAGAATGAACAAGGTTATTAATGAAATAGGGCATGCTTGGTGGGCCACCACAATAGAAGAATTGGTAAAAGTCCAATTATTTTTTGATTCTTCAAAATAGGAATTTGTTAGTATTGATGAGGAGGCTGAGTATGTACTTGGAAAGCAAAGTGATATTTTGCAGTTCAACTGGCTAGATGATACATTGTTCAACACATGGATGGCAGATATTGCTTCAGGTGAGTAGTTTGAAGAAGTTGAAATGGATGATGATGAAGTACAAGATGATGAGGTGAAGATTATCAACACAACAACACCAGGTCAAGAAAATGAGGAAAATAAAGGTCATCAATCAATTCCAGTTACAGGTTTAGAAGCCTAGGATGTGGACATGGCAAAAGAACAATTAAGAGTCAAAGTAGTTTTGTTTGTTCAAGATGAAAATAGTGAAAACCCATGGGTAGAAATTGATTTGCAAGTACCACAACAAGATTCATCATTGGCTAGCTTAATAGCTACATATTCTAAAGATTTAGAGTAGTCGTGGAAAATAAAAAAGGAGCCAATAGCTTGCAATGATGTAATAGAAATGGGACCTACCAAAGAATGTTTTGATATGTTAGTATTTTGTTACACTAAATTTTTCTTTTTTTAGGTTGTATTTGTCTTTTGTTTAGAAGGACAGTTGTCAATCACAATTGCCCTTTACTTGTTGCAACTCATATCTATATAAATGAGTTTTCAAGGCATTGTGATGGTTTGAATATTTGTATATTTTTCAACATTTAAAGAAAGTACAGTCGATCTAGTCATATGTAGTTGTTTTGAGTTTCTTTCAATTGTTGTACTCTTTGATGACATAAAGAAATGACAAAATCAGCAAGATATTTTGGGTTTCTCAATGAGTTTCTACTAGTTATTGTATTATTCATATAAAAGGATAATGCAAAAGGGTATTTACACTGGATCTATGTCACTAATTTTGTCTCCTTTTTATGAGTTTGTTGATTTTGAGGTCATTTGAATAAGGTTCAATTGATTAAATGCAGTCTAGATGGGTTGTATATTGGTTTATTGTTGCTCTTAATTCAAGGGATTATGTAAATGCTTTAGTAAGTCAGTAGGATTTATGAGTTTATGAAAAGGATATCTCATAAGAATGGAAATGGGTGATTATAGTTGATAGATTCATTTACAAGTTATTTGAACCAGATCTCCTGCCAATAGTTGACTCTTTGCCCCATGGATAATGCACTAGTCATACAAATCAGAAACAATTGAGAATATATTCTGCTTCTACATGTTAAATCAATTATAAATTCAAAATTCATTTTCATTTCATGGTTCAAGGTTATAATGCTGGTCATCACTTGTTTATATTGTATTTTTGAGTCTTAGGTAGCTTTTATTACCAGAAATATTTGTAAATCTTAGGAGAATTATGACCAGATTTGCTTGAGAGGGATGTGTATAACCCTAAGAATATTAAAGAATTGGTTAAACTATATATTTGTTTGAAGATAGAAGATGAGAATTAGAATGAAACTAAGATAAATCTCATACGATAGTTTGCATTTGAGTCATCCCTAGGTATACCCACCTTGGTTTTGCAGAGCCTAAAGAGTAGAAAACCATCTTTGGTTTTGTTGAAGTTGGGTCCAAGTGGTGTGCACATATAATTGTCAATAGGAATTGGCTAACCCTTAGGTTATATGGGTATTATCATTTTGGTATTGAGCATTTTGTTGTCAGTAGTTTCAAGCACCAACATATGGTTTTCATACAGGTGAAACATCAGGATTATACAAAAGATCAGTGTTTGTCTTTAATCACTATAGAGATTATTACTTTAGACATATAGTGAAACCATTATGCATGTTAATATAGGTATTAGGAACTTTAACACATGCCCTAGTAGAATTCATGTGCTAGTCTTGTGCACTTATTTATCTTAATCTCTCCTGAAGCATTTCTAATATATTTTTGAGCTTTAAACATCTTGATAGATTGCTGCACCAACTATACCATTGACAGGGAATGCTTCTCATGCTTTAACATTCCATTGCAGCTTGTACCTATAATCTTGCAAAATCTCAACTCAATGTTTGTTGATGTTTTTAGCTCTATCGCCCACTTATATGCAATAACATGGAAAATCTACTTGAAAAATAGTACCTAAAATGTAGCTCAAATAGTTGTTCTCTTCTTTTGTACTGGCATGTCTTTATAATCTAATTAAAAACTATTAAAACCCCCTTAACTATTTTAAATATCTACTAAAATGGTTATCAATGAGAATATTTCAGTATCAATTATGGTCTTTTGAGATATAAAATATTGCTTTAAAAGAATTTTATTACTATTTTTTAGAAGTAGGATATTGTTTTAGAAGCATTTTCTATTACTTTATTTTGAGCTATTTGATTCAAAACATATTTAGTTGAATTTTGCAATTGCAACCAACACGTGTTGAGGTTCACCATACTAAACAATACAAACATTGCCAAGTTATCAAGAACATTTGTACTTTGGCTTGTGATGCTCCACGCTTACTTGTCTACTTGAAGTCCTTGTGAATGTACCTTCTTCTTTTCCATGCTTGCATATTGCTAACTTTGACACAACCTTGTGAAGTCCACCAAGATATAAGTATGTACCACATGAGGATACACCTGCGACACAATCATAATTTGTATCAAAAACCAAAGCAATACCTTCATACTAGTATAGGTTATCCCCATACACATGCTTGGAATAGTTTTCACATGACTCTTCATTCTTATATTGTCCTCATCTTCATATTCCTCAAGCCTAGATACCCCTACCCTTGTCAGCAACTTCTCATCATCATTGTGCCATCTTTTTTGGCCTTTCACCATTCTCTTGGTATCTACCTTGTTATTCTTAGCCTTGACAATCCTTGTGAAAAAAGATTGCCCAATCTTCAAGGGACATAAAATGGTACCAACTAGTATCATTCTTTCTTCATCAAGCTTTTCTTCCTCTTTGTCTTCATCAACAACTTCATGTAGACTTGTTATGAGATGTATTTTATATAAACTACTGGTTGGCCTAGCACCAGAAATTATGCATTTTCATACATGCACGCGAGATAATTTTGAGGAATTAATAACCTGCATCAAATAAATTTTGTTATTTTTCTTACTGCTCATGTTTTCTATAGCATGTTTTGAGGGTATGATTATGAATTTGAAACTTCTGAAATAGGAATTTTATGAAGATGGATTATAGGGAGGGAATAAAAGTTTTGAGTTCCTAGATGACATAATAATTAGATATGTAGACTACCACAACCTTCTACGACCTAAGACTATGGAGTCATTGTTTGTGTTGCACCACATAACTCAAGATCCCATGCAAGACATTTATCAATATTAATTGTATCCTACTGCATGTTACAACATCTAATTTTGCAGCTTTTTTGAATCATTATTTTTCAATCCATTACTTGATTTGACCTTTCTCTACTTCTTGATTATTTTATATTGGCAAGATATTTCTAAAAAATAATATCCTATATTACTATGCTAAATAATGGGTGTACTCATTTTATTTTACTATATAGCAAATTGGAGCCAACATGTCTTTCTTAGCACCAAACTCCATCATGTCACCATATATCCATTATTTGGTTTAGCTTTAGAAGTAGTCAAATATCTGAGGTAAAGGTTGGAGGTGCTATTACAAGTTAACTTATATCTTTATTGCCAAAGAAAGGGAATTCATTATAGCTAGATGGTCTTTCAGAACCCATTACCATACCATTTCCTAAATTATAACTTCCAAATGAGTGGTTTTTACAAAGAAGAACACTCATTTTAATGATTTCTTCCCCCAAACAACCACAATATGTTTTATTCCAGAGAACATACCATACTATTTCATATTTTGACATACAATATACATCTATTAGTTGTGTTAGAAATAGTCTTTGACATAGTCAAGGTAGATACAATGAGTTATTGCAATTGAAGGGCATAATAAATTTTGGTATGAGATATTTAGGGAATGATGAATTGATGATGCAAGGAATTGTGGGTTTTGACTGGGCAGGAGATGTAGGTGATAGGAAGAGGACTTCAAGATATTGATTTAGAATATGACTTGTCTAACAATGATATGCCGCTTAGTGTAAGCCTAGTTCAACTTTTATAAGTTTTGTTTTAGATAAACTAGTAAATACTAAATGCTTGCTTATTTTCTAGACATTGACACAAGTTAATGATTGATTTTCATTTTTTCTATGTAAGCTTGAAATAATAGTAGTGCTTGATATGAACTTTAAAATGTTCTTAGTTAAGTTGTGTATTGGCAAGACCATGAGAATGATGATGTAGGGGAGGAGGCATAAGATGTTGATGATGAGATGACAGACATTAAAACTCTTTAAAAAATTATACTCAGATCAAAACAATAAAATAATTAAAATCAATAAAATAGCCACAAGTAAAAATTCATAGGTTATAGATGTGATGTGGTATATTTTAATCTTAGGCCCTTGTTTGTGTGAGGACAACTAAAAGTGTAATTGGGGAAGTTATGAGTCTTGCAATTGGTACTATTTTAGCTTCTTTATCCTATTCATTACTTCCATCAAACTTTAATGTGTGGACAATCTTTTCACTTAATTATGATATATATGTTATATATAATGAATGATTATGGTATGTGATTGTCCATGATTATTATACTATCATATTGTTATTAATGGTATAATGTGAATGGATACTTTTTTGTTAAGAGGGCCCTTGCAATTTGTGTGGAAGAAGTTAGAGGACACAAACCAAATGCAATTGCCAGAAAACTTTTCAAACTCTGTCTTGGAAGGAATTAACACCTAGATGATCTGGAGGAGTATGTGGGATGATAATATCATGTTCTATTAACTTGTGTAGTGATTCTTGCATGTTCCTATGTTCTTGTCTGTTGATTAAGAGTTCAAACACTACTGAGACACCGTTAGTTAGTTGAGGCCTTTTAGTTTCATAAAGGAATAATTTACCATCAATATTAGGGAGGTGTGATGTGTCTCCCTAGCAGAATTTAAGATGTAACTAAGCCCACTCTCTCAAAATGTGTATAAAGTCTAGTTTTTCCAACAGTTGGTGGATTAGTCAATGCACATGTGATATACTTAAATTCTACCTTGATTTTCTATTCACTAAGTTGTTACTACAACTATCTACTATGTACTATTTCAGAGGAATAAAGTGAATGACTTGATGATGTGTTAAGGTTACTCGTGAGTTCGAGGTTACATCTCCTCAAGCAATTACTACTTGAGGCAATGTAATTCTCTTGTAGTTATGTATTCATTTAATTATGCAATAATTTTTTTTATTGTTTTCTGTGGAATAACTATTATGTTGAAAATGAATCAATTGGGAATTATACTACATGCTCAAAAAAAAAATCTCCTAGAAGCCATCTATAATTAGATGAATACATGGGCCAGCTTAATCTTGGTAGCTTAATCATTAATCACTTAGTGGAGGCCTTGTGTTGCTAGGAGCTTTGATCATTTTATGAATATGATATTAAGCATGGTGGGTACCCTCTACTTTGTGTGTAGATTCAATCATGTGTGTTTTGGGTTAACTTTGACATATGTGGGTGTGAGGGAGCTAAGAATCAATAGGATAAGGTCAACTCATATGCCTACTCATGGTATAGGTGGACCAACATACTATGACCCCAACATATATTCTCTCCCTCTCCATGGTCTAGATGTAGGGAATGAGACACTCTGATAGATGAGAACCTCATCCTTCTGTAGCCACTTGTGGTGCCATCAATATAGGTCTATGAAATCTCATTTCAAGGTGCTGGTAGACCCACCAAAGACTTGAATGTAAATATCAAAAATAATCATTAACCAAGATACCATCAGTGATTACTTTGGATATTTATCTTCCAGTAATTGTTTTTAAAAACATAACATGTTGGTCGAAATTTCCACCAATGCTTCCCAACTTTGGTAGAACTTTCAACCAATCTTGGTTGACATTTCCACCAAATATTTGTCAAAATTTTGACCAATGCATTGACTAGGATGTCGTCATGGGTTTGGCATCATGGTTGATGCTTTGGTTGACATTTTGACCAAACTTGGTTGCAATTTCAACCAATAGTCTTCTTAACAAGAGAGGCCAATTTTGACCAAATAAATCGTTGCAATTCTGACACCTACAAGCTTTGGTCAAATTTTTGATGATAAAAATATCCAAAAACCAATTGGTAAAAAATTAGACCAATATGAGTCAAAAATTTGACCATTTTTTGTCAAAGAATGAGTCAAAATGTACTAGTGTCTCCAAACTTCTCTCTGAATCAATGCCTAGGAGTGTATAAAAATAATTTGTTTTACATAAAATACTCAAGGTGTTCCATCCTTATCTTCAACACACTTTTCATATTCCAAGAATTCAATTGTGCTGGTTGGAAATTAAGATTTTCTCACATACTGTCAAAATTAAATTGTCACTCGGCCAACACTGTCTTCTAATACTTGGTCATCACTGGATTACTTGGTCAATACTAATTTTTCTTCTTGAAACACTTTTTGATACACATTCAATATTATCTATTCTACTCGACATGTACTTTTTGATACATAGTAAATACTGATGCTCAGTTGACACTATATTCTGCTCAGCTTATACTATCTCTCGGTCAATACAAGCATCACTCAACATATACTTCTAGTTCCTTACTTTTCTCTTTTTCTTAGTCAAGCCTATGCATTTGATCTTCTATTATTATTTCATCTAGGCTTCAATACCACTCTCTTCTCCACTTAGGTTATGATTAAACAATCACATTATCTTGTCAATGTCTAGTTTATCAATTTCCCAATGTAGTTTCACATAACTCAACCTTTCATATAGGTCCTTTTGTTATGTATTCTTCTCAAATCCTCTTCATCAATCATCTTGATATGACACTCTACTCAAATAACATCTATCTCACCAATAAGGTTTGACATCAATGACAACATAACAATTGTTCCAATTGTAGTTCCAATAAGAATCTACAACATATTTAGGAAATGGTCAAAACTTTGTATTTTTCAATTTTATTTTTTTAAACTGACATGTTATATCAATATTAAAAAAATTTCAAAGGAAATTTTCTTTGTGAATTTGATGGTTGATACTCTAGGTTCTCAAAACAACCATTTCAAATAAAATGACTTAAAATATTGAAAATAATTTAATAGGGAAAAGCCTACTAACTTGTAATTAACATAACTAATATAACCAGATTACTTGCATAGCCTGACTAATGAATTAACACAACCAATATAAACTTATGCAAAATCCTAGATGTCTAGTCATATCTAATAATACAATATTTTTAAAAAATTAGAAAAATTGAGAATAGGAAATATTGAGATATTTGATGATGTCTAGATGCCATAAGTAAATTTATATATGTACTTTGACAAATACTATTATATAAACACTTAGAATATTTTTGTGCATTTATTTATTGACCAATTAATACAAATGACATATTCAACTCTTGTTTATGACTTGATTTTTTATTAATCTTTTATATAAAAATAGACATATGAAAAAAATAAAATAGAGTATGATATCTATTACATTTTGATAATCTCTATTTTATATCCACGATCATTAAATTTTCACAACTTTCAATGTATTCATAAATTGTAAATACAGGCTTGATGAGTTTTTGTTTCTCAATATCACAAAATATATGTATCTTTATAATAAAAGCACTAATCCAAAAAACTTGAACCCACTTTCTATATACTTCAATTGGTTCATATCATTATATAATCTTATGATGCAAGAAAGGAACAAGATGGAACAGGATATAATGGATGCTACATTTTCAATAAACAATACAACTATTCATTAGAATAATTTCCTATTATGAAATTTGTGTTTCTATATTTTCTCATTCATCTTTTGCAATGGAACAAAATTTAATGAAGTTATCTTAATTATACTAAATAAAAGTTCCTTTCAAAAAAAATCCCACATTAACATTTTTTTGTTTTATGTGTAGAAAAATGATTGCTTAAAATAATTATATCTATATTTTAATGATTGGAAAAAATCACACAATAACATCAAAATTTAATAAGCTAATTTATAAATAATTATGATGAAGATAAATTAGAATTCATCATTTTAAAATTAAAATGTCTTTCCAACAATTCATATCTTACTCGTATGAAGTGAAGAAGATTGCTAATTTAATCGTAGACACGTCCAATTTAATTTTATACATCCCTTACAAAATAGAAACAAAACAGAGTTTTTCTTGAGCTTTTTTTGGAGCATGTGGACTCCCTCTAACTATGTGTTCATGGATTCTTGATTCTTAACACACATTGGTAGATAGCTAAGAATTTATTCATTTGATATCTCCAACTACTTTTAAAATTTGTCACACATTTTGTTGATGACCTAATATATGACACTTTTTGATAATACTTTATAGGCCCTAAATGAGATTGATTCATCTAATAATGTGAATATTAATTATGCACACAAACACACAACACCTTGCTCTATTTCCAAAAGGAGAACACCTTCCCCTATCCCCTCAATATTTTTTTGGCCCATTGTGATCTTATGTCATTGTAGTTTAACACATCTCTTGACTCTTTTATTCTAAGGAAGACTTTTTTTAACATAAGAGGGAAATATAAGAAGTCCAAATGTGATGCAACTATATAACCCTTTGTAGCCATAAGAAAATGAGAAGTCCTTGATATGAGGCAAGAGCCTACAATGCATTGGTAAATTGCGAGCCTCTCATCGGAAAGGTCTTGGGTTTGAATTTTACATAATAATAATTAATCTAACAATAATAATAAAATGAATAATAAATAATCTAGGCTTCGACCGATTATCTATAAAAAAATATTAAAATTTGATAGCACATGAAATATTGTAAAAGACCATAAAATAAACTAAACTATGCCTCAAATGCATTTAATACTATTCAATAACAAACCATCAAGTAATATGCAAAATAGTAAGCCAAAATAGTGATCCTTGATCAAATTTTAAAAAAGTCATATACGTATGGTCATTTCCATATATTTATAAATAATACAAAATTTATATTTTGAATATCATACATATTACTCTTGTATTGTAGAAGAGTTTTATATGAATGTTGAAATAGACTACAATATTAACATTAGTATCTTGATAATCAAATTTATTGCCTTGTGATATAACCAAATATGTGTAATCTTCTCAATATAAAATTATTGATCCACTCTTTGCAACCTTCACATAAAATATAACTTTTCACATAATACTAAAGCTATCTCAGACAATAGATAGATAACAAATAATCTCCTAAGTCACTTGCATATCTGAATTGACATCATTTATAATGATATGATACTAGACAATATTTATCATATTTATTATTAAATGATAATTAAAACAAGTTGGATACATTGTGACCTATCACTATTGCCCCAAAGTTTTTTTTTCAAGGGGACCCAAAACCACAATAGTATTACTGAGATAAAATAAGCATTAAATCCTTAAACATAATAGTGTTATGACCAATAGACACCGTAATATGGGAAATATGTAATTGTAGCAATGTCAAAATAATATGTTAGTAATAATGGTTGAAAAATAAAATACTCTAAAGTGGAAAAGGATGATGAAAAGGCAACTAGGAGAAAGAGGTAACACAATGAGATGTAAAAGGTGGATGACACAGATACATGTCATGAGTTTGGGGAAGGATGATTGAACAAGGTGTAGGGGGGGAAATGAGGAAGGTAAAGAGGAAATAACTAATGACTATGGAAGAGAGGAAATTCAATAGTGTAATGTTAAGAGAGAGAAATAAATAACTAAAAATAGGCTAGTGAGAAGCTTGAAAATATTCTAATCTAAAGCTCAAAAGATTTTTTTTTTAAATTCTTGGAAGTTCACAAAGTCTTAGAAAATTTTGATATTCTAAATGTCGAAGATGATAACATGCAAGGGTGATTTTTTTTGTGATGTTTAATAGGTAAAATAAGACATATTATGGATTTCCTATAGTTTTCTAGAACTAATTTATGTAACAAAAGGGTGGCAATATAGAAGGTGATCGTTAGTAGGCCTTACACAAATAAATTTGATGGAAAATAGGAAAATATTAAACATGTGAAATACATTTAATGTTTTACCTCATTTGTCTCACATTTTTTTGTGACAATTAAGAGAATCAATGAGAGATAAATGGTAATGATTTGATATTATATTATTTGCAAAGTACAAAATATAAGAGGAACAATAAGAAAAATTAAATTTATATAAAAGAAAATAGACAAGCATTAAACAATAGATGAAAAAAAGTAAGTGTCACAGGGAAAGTGTGAAGGAGGCTTTTATAATGTATACAATCACACTATGAAGAAAAAACATAAGCTTGTATTGAAATTAAAAAGGAAAGAGAAACATTAGGCTAAACTAATTAAGAAGAAAAGCTAATTAAGATATAAAAATTCATATGAAAAAAGACACAATAAATTGAACCATAAAACTTTTAACATCACATAACATCCTTCTAAAATATATATTGGACTACAATGTTAATAGATCAACATAGATATTCAATAAGATATTCTTTATAATTGGTTTATGTTTTTAAAATTAACTAACCCAAATGTTGTTGTAGGATGTGGTTTGTTCCTTTACCCAAATGTTAATGTGGGACCTTGTTTATTCCCTCACAATAGAAAAAATATTAGGAACAAAATGAGTCAACCTCATTTATGCTCCTCTCTCTTTTTAGTAATTTTCCAAGTGGTCATCAAATTGTACAATGTATTATTTTTAGTTATTTTCTTAGAGAAGAGCTTCAACACTTGCACATCTTAACTTGATGCATTTATAGAGTTTAAATTATATGTTAGATTTTGACAATTTTCTTTTGTTTTCTTGGTATGTGAATTAACACCTTAATAATATTTCTTAACTTCTACATACTATTGAAACTCCCTAGATATCATCCAAGGTTAAAAACTGGTAATTTTGAAGTGCTAGCTCATACTCACTAAAAAATAAATCAATAATTGTTATGTCAAAAACTTTAGTACTTGAGAACAAATATGCCAATAGTTGTGCACAAATATTCTAATAGAGATGTACAAATGAGTTAATTGCAAAAAAATTTTAAAAAATAAAAAAAAATGTTATTAGTATATGTGTTATAATTTTTAAAACTCTTTTAAAATTAATATTTTAAAAGTCAAATATATGTAAAATGTATGATTATTAGTTCTGCTAAAGGGGATACTATTGCTTTCATTCAACTCATTTTCTCAATTAAATTTACCAATTAGATCATTGAATTAAAAAAAATTAAATGCAACTTCAAATGCTTATATCATTTTTTATTTTATTTTTTATTTTTTGATGATTTTAAAAATCTCTTTTTCCATTAATCTTATTGGACTACACTATTTTTTGTAGGAAGTAAAATTCAATTGCTTAGACAAAAAATATAAATATTTGTACACAATTAAAAGATGCAAATGTGTCATCATTAATGACATCTTTATCATTTGTGAAAGGTTAAGTAGATTTTATTTAAAAAAATTATTGTGCCTATCTTTGAAGTCATTTATTTCTGCTAATTTAGAAATTTATAATTATCACTAAATGTTATTTTATGAAATATGTAAAGTTACAAACATTTCAAAAAGTTTCATTAAAATTTTATTTAAAAATTGAAAATATTTTAATGTATTTATAATTAAATTAATTTAAAAAACATGATGATAATTTTGACAATAAGTTATATGTATTTCAAATATTAAAATTATATATATATATATATATATATATATATATATATATATATATATATATATATATATATATATATATATATAACTTCTCCAATAGTGGATATAGACCTATTTTTTATTTTATTTTGTAACATATAATATACAAATTAATAATTTTAATATATTTCTAATAGATATAATTAATTTTAAAATAATGTATTGCAATTTACAATTTTAATGGTAGAAACGAATAATTCCATGATTTAATCAAACTTCTATTGTTATATAAATGTTTTATCAATTCTATTCTATAATGATTACTTCCCCACTAGTAAATATAGACCTATTTTTTATTTTACTGTGTACCATATAATATACAGATTAATCTATAATATGTTTTTAGTAGATGTAATTATTTTTAAGCTAATAAATTCCAATTTACATTTTCAATGATAGAAATGAATAATTCAATGATTTAATCATTCTTCTATTATTATATAAATATTTCTTAAAATAAGATATGTTCTTTCTATTTTAACTATCATTATCTATTTCAGTTTTCATCTATAAATTTTACTTACCTAAGAAATAGGAGGAACCCATTGTGTTTCTTGTTAAAATAGGTTCTATTTAATACTCTTTCACTTCATTAAATAACCACTGACAATATTTTCAGAAAGGGTGGGGTCGGCATCCTGTGCTCCGTGGAAGGCGATTAATACTTTACGTTTTGTCGTACATCGTATGTATAGAAAGACGCAAAAGAGTCCTCCTACGAGTGAACCGTGACTCGAAAATAGTAAGAAAGACCTTGACCTCAAGTACGTGAGCTCATATTTTTAAATAACCTCATCTACCTATTTAGAATTATTTAATGGTAATTATGAGTTGCTTTTTTTGGAAAGGTATTACAAGAGTTATTTTATTAAATTATATTTTAGTTGTAAGGTTTTGTTTTTAGTATGTTTCTTTTCATATTGATTTGAAGCTATCACCTTACTATAGACCCTTTTATTACACAAACAACATCATACCAATAATTTAACTTCTTAACAAAAGGGCCAAGGACATGAATGATAAAGAATGCATGTCGAGGCCTGCTACTAGAATAAGGAGTAAGCATAGGGGAAGTAAGCTAGTTGATAATATAGTTGAGAAATAGAAAAGTATTATTGTTGATAGGGCTCTTACAAATGAGAGCCTGGTAAAATATTTGTGGTCTGTATGGATGTTAGTCCATTGTGCCATTTGGTTGTTTTTGTTGTTTAGTCTTGTATGTTTAGTTGTGTTGGCAAAATGTTCAATGCACCCTTCGGGATTTGTGACAAGAGCTTAACTATCTCCATAGGCTTTATCTTCCTCTACATGCATCACAATAATCTATTTTAGGGGCGTTAGAATAGTAGGGCACCCATCCCCCCTTGCAAGGTGGGAGGAGGCCCTATAGGGCGAGTGGTGTGTCTCTCCCCCAAGAAATCTAGTTTAGTGTGGGTGGATATAGTTGGTGGGAGGAAGGGTTGGGTAACCCTTACTATTCTAAGGGAAGCTATCCAGGTAGGAGGAATAGCTCTATATCCTCCCAAGCAAGAGGGAATCATAGGGCCCCTTTAGAATAGTAGGGCCAGAGCCCTTAGGGCGCTGGGGTTAATAATAGTTGAGGCCACCCAACCCCTTTTCTGTGTCCATTAGCTGTAGAGATAGGGGGCATTGATAGACCAGTCTTTTGGTGCAATGGCAACTCCACTCTAACAAGTGGTATCAGAGCTTGCTCATAGGTTTGAATTCTCAGACCCTCGGGTAATGTTGAGGGGGTGATTGTTAGACTCCCTTTGGGATTCATGTTAAGAGATTAACCACCTCCTATGTACTATAAGTTGAGTGGTTGTATTGGGCATTGACATAATAGTCTTTTGGTGCAATGAGAACCACACTCTAGAACAAGTTGTTGGTACTATTTTTTATACTCTTTACCTAGTTTGTAAAATCTTTATTTTCTAGCCCCTATAGAACCAATTTTCCTTTAATCAAAACTAATTTGACCTCATGTACTATAAAATGTATGAAAAATATGCCAAATTAGTTTTAAATTGACCTTACCCACCTTTTTGAATGGAACACATATGAAAAAGAATACAGACCAAGAGTATCATAATAGATATAGATTATTCTGAGATTCCATGCTTAACACCCAATTCAAAACCATTATAAACATAGAGATAGAGAGGGGACAAATATATAAAGATTCTCTCTCTCTCTCTCTCTCTCTCACACACACACACACACACACACACACACACAACCCAACCCCACCTAAATCAATTCACTCAAAATAATTCATCAATACAATAATGACATCATCATTACATCATTTTTGTCATTTGTATATATCTCTTTATGATGAGATTTACCAGAATGCAAACATTCATACTATTTTATTTTAATTTTTACTAAGTCAATTATATTTAGACCTTGTGATACTGAATTTTGGTTGCACGATAAATGACGTCATACATAACTAGTTTGTAAACTCTCGTTCTAAAGTTTATCTTTGACTAAGAGTGTTGATGAGAGTAAGAAAGACGCATTGCCACACCATTTACTATAAAACAACTTATCTACACCCAGACGAAGTGTTAATAATATTAATATATCATATTTTAATTACAAAAAAGTGCATATAAGTTATACCCTAGACAACACCCATTTCTACAACTTAGGATGCTACCTCTCGCCTCAAATTGTCCTTTTCAAAGAAATTGCATATCTATGAAATTTCCACTAGTAAGTGCCCACTCATCATCCGCCTTGGCTAAATAGCCGATAATATGCACCAGATGTAAATTTTAAATTAATTAATAAACTCTCAAAACGGTCACATCTGGTGTATACTCATCGTCCATGTTGCATGGAATAGTCAAAGTCAAGAAATCAAAGATAATTAATGTATGTAATTTAAATATCTATGAACGCGGGGGATGAAGACGAGCTGGACATCTTTTTGACCGTGGTCGAAAGGTAGATGCTCAGAAAGCTATGCTCAGAAAGCTATTCTGAACCAAGTTTGACTTATTAAATAAAATACAAATTTATGTCACGTACATATCGATCTTTCTGACTATTCTTCAAGCGGAAGCTCACAAGGCAAGGGGATCCCATGTTACCCCACACGCTTTCAATGTTTGCAGTCACTAGGAATCTTCACATTATCTGACTACGAAGCTTCTCCCACACCTTGCTGACCTTTTCCAATTATCTTCCAAACAGGTATAAATGAAAACTTTTTCCGTATATATGTAAATCCTACTCTTGTCAAAATGCACAGCATTCCTTAAGAGGCCTTTAGTTGGCACATCGCAGGCAGCATTATTTTCATAAGAGTAATATGATTGTGGCTGGACTTTTTCTTGTTATGTAATCAAATTAGCATTCATTTTTATTGTTGTTTTTCTGATGGAGTTTGTATATCCAGATTTTAGCAGGTCGGGGAGTTGTCGGACATGGAATTGATGAGAGCGGGCTTGTTGCTGATGACTATTCTCATTGGGTTGTTCAGTTTCACACACTCAAATTCAGATGGTAACATTCTTTTGATTCTCATTTCATTTCGATATTACATAAAACTGTAATTTTGGACTATTTTTAAACATCATATCTAGAAAATTGAGTTTGGAAAAAATAAATTAATTTTAACTATTTTAATAGTTTCAGTTTTGAAATGTAACTTAATGTGCGATATTCAAGCGTCTGATATTTTCCGTATAGGCTTCCTCAACATCAACTGCGGTGCCAATGATAATGTAACAGACAAGAATGACCTACTCTGGATTTCCGACGCCCCTTTCATTAAAACTCGCAACATTTCGTTGCTGCGTTCATCAGAAGTCCTCCAATTACAATACCTGACATTTGCCTATTTTACCAATGTACGAGTGAAAAAGTATTGCTACATGCTCCCCGTAGAGCCTCGTGTAAATTACTTGGTAAGAGCATCTTTCGCTCCTGATTCCACAAGTCCTTTGGCGAGATACTTCGATTTAACTATCGAGGGAATCAAGTGGAGTAGTGTAAACCTATCTGGTGTAAACAATCAGACCTACAGATACTACGAGATCATCTTGGCCGCCAAAAGAGAGAACCTGAGTTTATGCCTTGCCCGCAATCCTCAAACAGAAAGAGAGGGCGTTGTTTTCATTTCAAGCATCGAGCTGCGCCCACTCGAATCCTCCATGTATAACTCAACGGATTTGGCAAAGTACGCCTTGAGCCTTGCAAATCGAATAAATTGTGGTATATCTTCTAACATAAGGTAACTGTCTTTAACTGTGTGAAGTTTTTGAGTTAAATTTATTGATTTATGTTTTAGAATAGTGATTCATTCGAATCTATCTTTGATGAGAATAAATGAAACATTTATCATCTATTAAATCTAGATGATGCTCACAGAGGTGAAACACGGTGGGGGAGTTCACTCCAGCTTGAACGCACTTAACAAGTGGGTTGCAAGCACACCGAGTTTAATCATGGAGGAAACTCGGTGGTTAAGGTAGTTAAGTGTACTCAAGCTGGAGTAGTGCTGGAATGGGTGACCTCCCATGAAATCTGAGTGTATTTATGAACATCACCTAGGTTAAATGAATACTACAATATGAGTAAATCAAAAGCTGTTGGCTTTTTTTCAATTTTATTTTTCTTGATTTTTGATTGGTTAATTTGTGCAAAAAGTACTATTTTTTAAGGTGAGGAGCTTTTTGGGAGTTTTTATGATGGGTATTGGGCAACCTTTGAAATAGCACTTTTAGACAACCTTGTACTCTTAAGAATTTTACAGAAAGCTCCTTAAATGTAAGAAAGTTGAAAAATTTAACTTTAATCTCTTCACTTACCTATAGAGATTCAGCCAAAAGAAATTAGCAAATTTTAACATGCAGATAGCCTGAACTACTGGCTACTAGATCATTTCTCCTAATCTAATTCCGAAATCGTGATGGCATTTGGCAGGTACCCAGAGGATCCATTCGACCGCATATGGGGATTCCAATACGCACTCAAGACTGCGATGAATATTACCGCCAATGACGAGCAGACAAAATCTTTAGGCAGCGAACTACCGAATAAACTGCCCCTAAACGTATCAAGGACTGCTGTTGCAAAGAGAAGAGTAGAGAAATTGACAGTTCCATTATTAGATTTCGCTGAGCCAGGAATGTACTCTTTTGCTCTCTATTTCTGCAACATCATCCAGACAAACCTCACACACGATTTCACTGCCTTCATTAATCAAAACCAGATATCAGATGTCATACATCTAAACTTTCTGCAATGCTCACAAACAATTAAAGAGCTACCACTTTACACTGCCGACCGTATAAAAATAATTTTACAACCCAGTTCTACATCGCAGTCGGGACCCTTCATAAACGGAGCAGAAATGTATAGGAAGCTGGACGTGCAGACTACATACTCCGTAGATGGTAAAACTTCTTTCCCCATTTCATGGCGATGTTCCAAATGCTGTGCATGTAAATTGGACAACACTATATGCACATTAATGTTTGTGTGAATTCAGTGGCTGCAATCAGAAAAATAGCAGAGGCAATACATGTTCCAGACGATTGGACAGGAGGAGATCCATGTTTACCAGCTGGTTATTCTTCAACAGGGATCACCTGCAGTCACGATGATCCTCCGCGAGTCATTATCATGTAAACAGAATTGCAAATTTCAGTAATTTTTTTTTCTAGATTGAATTGTGTATTTTTTATCATCAATGTTTTAATTACATGACAAAGCAGAGGATTACAAATAGTAAAAAGATGTGGACCAAACCTAGCTCAAGAGATATAAGGAGAGAATAGAGGATGACACCCAAACAATGCCATCCTATCCTTTTTGCTTCTTATATCTCATTAGGTTTCATCTGCATCTTTTTCTAATCCTACACTTTTTCATCCGGTGTGATCTGAATAGTTGATCATAAAAATTACACACAATCAATTCCAGAAAAAAACTTATCTTACTAATAAAATCTGAAAATCTAATAATATTAATTCTTTCAATTATATATCTTATGCTATTATTAATATGTTTGGTTTCAAAAAAACATTCGACAGCAATCTAACAAATCTGCATCTCGGGGGCGTCATACCTAAAGATATAGCGGACTTAACAGCACTAACACAACTGGTAAGATTTTTCATAGCTGTATACTAACTTACCTTTGAAATAAGAATGTCAAGGTAGGTTTCGATAAAAATCACATTGATTTATACAGTATTACTAAATCTAAGCTGCCTATTGTAGCTGCTAGGAAACAACAGTTTGTCCGGCCATATTCCAGACCTCAGTTCATTGAAGAATCTCAGAATTCTGTAAGATACCTATGAGTGCCTACCATCTGAAATTTGTTGTATGAATTAGAAAGGTACTTTTTCTACACATTTCCTAATCTTTGCAGCTTTGTTGGCCGGGGAAAGGCAACTGCAAAACAATCAATTTACAGGAGAAATTCCAAAATCATTGGAGAAGCTTCAAATGTTAACTCAACTGTATGTTTACTCACTACACTTCCTATGTCACTCCATTGCAGCTTGCCTGGTAAAGCTTTGAAAGTAGGTGTTCTTATTGAGTTTCTTCATTTTCCTCAAAAAGGTTTCTGCAGGGCAATAAATTGGAAGGAACCGTCTCCAGAGGATTAGTGAGACCCAATTTGGAGCTTCGGTATAAAAAAATTCTTATAAATTACAACTGTACAATCTATTATGTTTGCCTCCTCTTTAGCATGACGCATCATACGATTGACAAGAAAACAGATATGCTTATTAATTGTGAATTTTACTTTGCAGCGTCGATCCTCAAAATAATGCTGTGGTAGGCAGCCGCAAAATAAAAGGTTGGGTAATTGGGCTTTCAATTGTGTGCTCGGTGATGTTAGTTTTAGGCATCCTTTCTGGAATTTTCCTTTGGAAACACAAACACCCATCGCAACCATTTCAAACCTCGAATGGTCGAGTTCCATCACAACAACACGCATTTGCAGATGTTTCTCCAATATTGAGTACGTGAAAAACATATCCATTTTAATTGTACAACTATTTAGTCTTTATATTCTTAAATAGAAAAGCCTCTTTCTTTCACTTTTACCCTGCTTGGGGACTTTGACAGTAATTTTTCTTTATTTGTTCTTGCTCAGATGAAGAAAATGAAAACAATTATCACAGGCTGGCTGTAGAATACACAGAGGAAGATATTAAAACTTCTACCAATAACTATTCCAAACCCATTGGTAAGGGAAGCTTTGGATCTGTATTTTATGGCAGACTTTCCGGATTTGAGGTCGCAGTCAAAATACACAAAACTGATTCTAATCAAGGCCGGAAAGAATTCCAGAATGAGGTTAGTACTCCTACTTAGATTCAACTAATCGTCTATGATACAATCTCATTTGAAACTCGTAATTATTTTGCCACTGGGGTACAAATTCTTCTCTAACATGTATTCTCGATGGTTTCAGGTAGCTATATTGTCAAGAATATATCACAAGAATCTTGTAAATCTTATTGGGTATTGCAGACAACCCATTATGGCATTGGTCTATGAATACATGCCATGTGGAACATTGATTGATCGATTATATGGTATTTTGCGTTGAATTTCATTTATATTGTGATATTGTTATTAGAATTTAACTATATAATTTTTCGAGTCAAATTTATTGATCGACCCTACATATTACTTTAATTTTTTTTTCTATTTGTAGGCAAGGCCAAATTGGAAACTCCACTTGATTGGCTTACGAGATTGAACATTGTTAGACAGGCTGCGGATGGTAAGTTGTTTCTGGTAGCAACAGTTCTTTTATATTTAAAAAAAACACCATGTCTCAACTATTCTATACATGTTTTGCAGGTTTACTTTACCTTCATCAGAGTTGCTATCCTCCAATCATACATAGAGATATAAAGTGCAGTAATATACTATTGGATAACAAAATGTCTGCCAAGCTAGCTGACTTTGGCATATCAAAATTGGTAGAGAGTGCTAGCGCTTATATAGCAACTGAAGTGAAAGGGACAATGGGTTATCTTGATCCCGAGTATTTCACATAACACCATTATCTTTCTTTTTTCTTAAAGATTTTAGCTACACTTAATGTGTGTTTCACCTAATTAAAAACATAGGGAACAAATAACTCATAGATTAATATGTGGATGTTATTGTAGATATTTTGCAACATCATCACTAAATGAGAAGAGCGACGTCTACAGTTTTGGAGTGGTTTTACTAGAGATTATATCTGGAGTACCACCCAAGGATGGAATAATACAATCGGTAATTTATATATTTGTAGACAAATTAAGTGATTTCAATTTTTTTGGATATGTTCATCAACAATGTAATGAAATAATCATTGTATCAGGCACACAATTTGCTTTTATGTGGAAAAATAGATGAGCTTATGGATCCTTCATTGGGTGGTCAATATAACGTAGAATCAGCTTGGAAAGTAGCAGAGATAGCATACATGTGCGTGGAAGAGGAATCAACAAAAAGACCCAAAATGAGTGCGGTGGCTAAAGAATTGGAAGAAGCAGTGATGCTTGCATATGGTGATAACAATTATTCTGCTTCACATACCATTGCCTCTTTTAGTACTAGTGAGATGCCTAGCATTAGATAATAAGATTTTATAGCAACTATTTTCTCTACCTTGTTAAAATCTATAATATCTTCGAAAAAAACAAAATTTATTCATGTTTCTAGATAGGGATAGAAATATTCTATAAAAGAATAATATTAAATATTTGTGTGGTCAATTTAAAATTTAGAAAGGGCTCTAATTTCCAAAAAAAATTGTGTAATTTTTTTTTATGAATTTCAAGACCTCTCTATATAGATGCATTCTGTAAGAATTTAGCATTGGATTACAATGTTGATCTATAAATCATTATTAGGTTGTGTATGTTGTATTTTTATATAGTAATTATTGTCATTTAATTAATGAGAAGAAAGAGGCGTTGTAGTACATAAAAGAGTCTAGTTAGTTATTCATTTGTAGTTTTTATTTCAGTGTGTCTTTTTTCCCATCCACCATAACATGATAATGGTTCAATTCTAATTAGTTGAGTTGCACAATTTTGGCATGATGAATGGACTTATATGAGATTGCATAATCATATAGATAGGTACTAATTTAAATAATTTAAAATTACATTTATGTAAACTTGTTGACAATAATTTTAAATATAATTAATCATTTGAAGGGCATTCAAAGCTCATAACATCTGGCCTCTTTTCCCTAGAAGAACACCATTTCTTCATATTTAGATATTTTCTATAGAATTTCTTCAATGTTATTTACTTGCATTTAGTTCAAAATATGTTAGGTATGAGAAAAACTAAGCCACATTGAGATATAATGGATAAATGGAATGGCAACATAAGACCCCAATAAATGAAAACTATGAAATAACAAACTATCAATTAATATCTAAGATAGTAAATTTATTAGAAAGGTTTTGTTGGAGGAAGAAATACCCATGATGCCATCATCTCTACTCATGAAATGGTTCACTCTGAGTTATAGCAATCATTTAGGAATAATGCTCAAGTAGGCCATCTTGGAATCTTATTATTGAGTGAACTAGAACTATCTAGAACCTCTTTTGGTTAAATATGGGTTTAAGATAATTTATTTGAAACTTATTGTCGGTTGTGTTAGTGCGACTATGTTCTCTGTTTAGATCAATGTTTTCCCCTTGGGGTTCTTTTCCACTTGAAAAGGTCTGCAACTAGGAGATCTGCTTCCCCCTTACCTTTTCATATTCATGATGGAAGTACTTGGCAAGAACATCCAAAATAAATTCAATGTACTTTTAGTAAGTAGTCAAATATATTGAAATTTAAGAGATTTGGTTCAATCGAATTTGGGTCACCTATAGAACCCATTTGAACCTCAATAAAAAATCTTTAATATAAAAATATACAATCAATTCAATAAAATAATCTTATTAAGATATTAGTCATGACATCATCACTACATCATCGTTTTCATTTGTGGATGCCCCTTTACGAAGGGGACCGTACTCATACTCTATGAATGGTACACTTAACCAGATACCATGAATAAGACTCTATATCCAATGTTTGCCGTGAACAAATTCTCATTCTTTGGCTGTCTTTGACCGAGTCTGGAAAGAAAATTCCAATGGTGATTTATTTAAACGATAGCACTAAGGGATGCCCATTTCCACAACTTCGGATGCTTCCTGTGGCCTTATTGTAATGTTCCTTCTTATCGATGAAATTTCGACAAGTAGGTGGCCATTCATTGTCCATGTTGCATGGAATAGTCAAATAAAGAAATAAAATAATCTCGATGAAGACGAACTGCAGGTCTTTTTAACTTTTATACGTCAGAAAACTATTCTCGATTTGACGTCTGTGATTTAGCTAGTGGGTGGAAGTCAAAAGTCTTTTGGAAATTCATGAGAACACGTCTCACTAAAAACAATTAAATTTGATGTAAATATCGATGGAGTCAAGTCAATGAAGTGAACGATGGTGAAGAAGTAGAGAGGCAAGTGAATAACATGTTTACGCGGTTTTCCTTGCAAAAAGGAGCTTATGTAAAAATACATAATATGGTGGAAGAGTACTCGCAATCAGTGTGTTTTAATAATAGTATATTATATTTTACAATTTTTAAATCTAGTAACAATTGCACTTCAACAAGATGTAAAAATGGTATGTCAATAGAAAGATATGCTTTGTCAATATCTCCATTAATGGGGAGAAAATGTTGAGCCAAAAAATTATCAATCAAAATATACAACTGCAAACAATGTAAAATTTACACAAGTTGAAATGAATTTTGCAGTCCTCAAATGATTAAAAAGGTAAATTATTAAAAATTATGACATACACTTGTTGGTAAAATGGATGGAAAATTGAGAGTTTATATTTTGCAAGTGTGATGGGACAAACATAAAGCTACAAAACATCCTCGTTGTTAGGTGTTCTAAGAAACACAAACATAAAATTAGACAAGAGAATAATAATTTTAACCAACACAAAACATTTCAATAAAAATTGCATAACTTTGAAACTTCTATAGTAAAGATTATCAAGAACATGAAACATGTTACGAATGTAGCAAAGAACAAAAAAAATAGAAGAAAAATTCTTTTGTAATTGTAATGCAAATACGAGAAGGTGAGGCATCTTTGGAAATGACCTTTTTCTCTAGCGAATATATTACTAATTCAAATACCTTTGATCAATAGTACACGTATGAATATAATGTATCTTCATATATTTGTGGAGAATGGTCGAATAACTCATTGAGCGCCATGGTTAATAATGATAATTATAATAAAATAGTGCTAAGATTAATCATAATAACCTAGCAGGTAAATAATCCCAATAACCCAACAAGTGGATAAAATGAATTTTAGTACTACCATCTAACTACTTTCAAATTTATAATATATTTAGTGAATGGTCAAAACATTGCACTTTAAAGATTTTATTATAATGTGACAAATTATATCATTACGAAAACTCTTCTAGGGATGTCTTGTTTGGGGCAACCATTGACAAATATAACTATCCATTCAAAGATTAACAATATAAAATTAATATTGTAATATTTTAGAATATAAACAAATTATAATGCCAATCTTAGAGTTAATAACTATTATTGCATACTGATGTGGTATGTCCTTTAAATTATTATTTTTTTATTATAACATTGATGTAATAGTCAATTTTATATACCAATACATTTAAATTGGAATATAATTTTAATAATATTATACTCTTAAATAAAAACCTTTTAATATAGAAATTTATTGGTATATCTCATTATCAAATAATTATAATTTTAGCTCTAATCATCTAATCAATTCTTTTAAGTATTGCTTATTTAATCTATTAGAATGATTTAGAATAATTGAGAGGGGGGTGAATAAGTTATCCTCAAGTCTAGATGCACCAATTAAACTTTTAATCACTTCAAATAATTCAGATCTAATCATGAAGTAGCTCAGTCTCTATAGGAAATAATCAACAACATAAAACTTGTAGTCCACTATCCTAATAGTAACAAACCTGCAAATGTAAAATATTAATAGTTAAACATCTTAAATAACACCCACACAAGTATGACACTAGGATTTAATGCGAAAACACAATTTGGAAAAAACCACTAGTAATTGTTGAAAGCATGAATGCTAATGATACTTCTATGGGGGAGTATTGAAGAAACATGATTAGATCATTATCATGATGATATGTTGCATTCATGACTATGTTTGTCATTGATGTCAACATAGTAGTTTCTATGCTATCTGATAGAAGAACAACGAAAAGATCAAGTTGGTACAGATAGATCGTTGAGTACTTGCACTAGCAAGGTTAAAGGGAGATAATACTAATTGTTTAGTATATGTTGCTAACCTCAAAAGCATAAGATATTAAGTCTAGAAGAAGTTATGCAAGTTTCAGAGAAGACTATTTTGAGATAGAGTTTATAGAAGCTTGTTTAGGTAAACTTGTTATATATCTTAGCAGAGTTGTTATTCTGAGAAGCCGAAGTTAAAGATGTGTAGAAGACATGTTGGAGATTATATGTCTAATCTCCCTTATCATAATGTTACACGTACGGAAAGTTATTCAAGTTACAAGGCAAAAGATTAATGTTATTGCTTTGTGTAATGTGTTCTTAATGTGGTCCTATAATAATTAATTGAGAAGGTGTAATAATTGACTTGGGGAATTGTTTTATGGATTTGGTATAAAGGAAGGACATTTTCCTTTATCATCTATGGATGTAAGTGAATGATTGTAAGAAGCACAAAGAGCAGAATGCAAAGATAAGTAGAGTAGAGTGAAGTTGGAAAGAACTTCATTGTCAAAGTTTTATTTGATTATCTAAGGTTTGGTATTTGGATCCAAGGTTCATGACCTAGTATACAAGGTCTGACAGTGATTGGTCTAGATGATAGGATAGGGGAAAGAAGTTAAAGTACAATACAGACAATTATTTTGCATGGAATAGTTGAGAGATCAGTTGGACAATGAGTTTAGTATTTTTGTCGTAGATGCTATTTGGACAGTAGGTCCTTCCGTCTTCCATAGCTCCTAACAGGGTTGGCACAATTCCTAACAAGGTTGAAGTCTGCTAACAGGGATTCAAAGTCTCCTAACAAGGACTCATATGTATTAAATATTATAATAGACTCCTAACAGGGTCCATCCTCTAACAAGGAATATTTATATTAGTACATTGTCTTATGGGCATCATTCCCACCGGGGTTTTCCCTCTGATCAAGGGTTTCCCTAGTTAAAATATCTTGTGTAATTGTGTATGTGCATCTTAGTATGGTTGTTTTTTACTTTGATTGAATGGTTAAGATTATTTAAGGTTGATAAATGTTTTAATTATTGGATAACTAATTCAACCACCCCTCTTAGTTATCTTGGTGGACTATTGTTTCTAAAAATTGGTGTGAGACCATCAAGTCTTTGAAGATAAAGCTTAAAAAATTTGAGAGATCCATGGCAAACACATTAAAAAAGGATAGTCCGAAGTTCAATAGAACAAATTATGATAGCTAGAAGGAAAAGATGAAGACAAATTTGTTGTCTATGGGTCTAGGATATTGGATCTTGACAAAATTACAAAAGATAATTGTTGCTAAAAAAGATTTGGAAACATGTATTGAGGAAGAGAGAGAAATTTTCATGTGCAACATGAGAGCTAGCTGAGCACTATTGTCTAAACTTCTTGAAATTGACTACAACTAGGTAAAATCACTTAATACTTCTCATATATATTTGGTAAGTGTTGGAAAATAATTTTGAAGGTGATGAACATTCTAAGAAATTGAGGCTACAAAGTTAGATTTATGCATTTCAAGATGCTAAAATGATGGAAGATGAATCTATAAGAACATATGTAGGTTGGATATCAAAAATTACTACAGGTATTAGATCTCAATAAGGAACCAAAGAAAATGATGAGGTGATCTAGAAGATATTGAAAAGCTTAACACCACCATTTAAGAAAGTAGTTCAAATGATACAGTTGTCAAGATCTCTTGTACCAAAGAATTCACAAAGGAGAAATTACTTGGAAGACTTGAAGCAGTTGAGAATGAGCTTAGATAGTCTAAAGAATTGACTAAAATAGAAATATCTTTCAGTGCCATAAATACTTGACCTAGTTTGTGCAGGAGCACAACTGCTAGAGGAGACTTTGCTAGTAGTAGCAGATTTGATGAGAACAGAAACATAGAAGGAGTAACCCTTCTGGTAAGAAGAGAAAGGGATGGTAAGAAAAAATTTAAATGTTGGACTTGTAATGAGTTTGGTCATTATGTATCTAAGTGTCCTAAAAGAAAGAAAAAGTATAAATGAAAATTTAAACCTAGAAGTGATAGAGAGTGTTTGTATGCAAATGAAGATGATGATTCTAATGAACAAGTAGTAAGTGCTAGTTGATCCTCCTCACAATAGATGTGTGATAATCATGCCCAAAGCCTTACTTAGGAATAGTTTATTCAATCTAAGGATTACTTCTCCTACCATGAGGTGTATTTAATTTGTTAACCTAGGGGCATATACTTGAAATGGTTGGCATGGTATGTGCACTAGGTTCCTTGAAGAGTCATTATGCTTATGCTATAAGAATGTAAAATGCATATAAAGAACCTACACTAGTGTTGCAGGAAAGTAACACACTTAACTCCTTATTGAAATAAATTTTGGAAATACAACTCTATGCTAACCTATATCTCAACCTAGATCATCCACTATAACTACTCTTGCAGGAGCTACAGGAACATTCACAAAGTACGATGCTCCAGGAAGAAATTGTAACTTCTATCTAAAATACTGTAAATGATATAATTAAATCTGCACTACTCTAATCTATTCCATCTCCCAAGTGAGTCCCCCTTGGTTATCTTCTGCTAATCTACTAACACAAAATGTAAACCAAGAGCTACTTCATTACATTTCAATCTCTCCTTACATGAGAACAACACTTAAAATTGCAGATAACTTACTACAAGATACAACAACATTTTCGATAAACTTTTCCAACTCCTAAAACTATCAATCTAATCCCTATAAATAGAGGATCAACACTTACTCTAAAATAGAAAGAAAAACAAACTAACTGAAGATCCACTAGAGAAGAAGAGGGAAAATATAATAGTGCATGGAGTAAGTAATAAAGTTTGGGCAATCAACTCAACATAATATTAAACATAGAGGGAATATAGCAACACTTCATCCTTGTATTCCTGGATAATGGTTCCTCCTTTGTAGTAGGCATGTCTTTTGGTGCCATTATGTTTTCTCCACTGCGATTGGACCTTGACACTCCTCCTTGAATGTTGTCATCTACTCTCCAACTCTCCCTTTCCTAGAAAGTTGTAATATAGAATATATATGCAAATAAGTATAATAAAACTAAATCTATATATTAGAACAAACATTCTAATGGTTATATGAAATACTGTATTATATGTATAATATTGGAAAAATGTCATAACTATCTATTCATGGTTTAATAGTTCTATCTGGACTTTAGCATAGGTTTAATTGGTTATAAAATAGAGGCAATAATTAGCTTCACCATCTGCCCCTTGGTAATTCTAATGCTTGTCCTCAAGCACTGCATCTTCTGGGAAGTGAGTGAAAATCTCCAACCTCAGTCCTCCCTCACTTGTTACTCCTAAAATTGTAGTAGATTCCCCATTTTCTTTCCCAAACATCCCTCCTGTGATCCTCTTGCAACCTATCAAGTCAGTTAGCATTGATGTCATACAAGGGCCAAAGGAGCATGGGTGGCTACATCATTAATGGACACCATAGTTCTTATTTGACTTGCCTTCCCAACTACATGTATTTTGGTGTGCACTGAAGGGCTATGTCAAGGTTGATAGGACTATGTGGTTCTGACCTTTTGAATCCTTTGGGTAGTCTACTCTATCTACTACTGGCACTGGTTATGACTCTCTAAAAGAAAAAAGTAAGGCATGTTGTCATATTCTACATACACTTTTGTTCTAGCATCAAAGATTCATTTTCTTATTTCCTTGTGAATCCTTTCATAGGTTAGCTTCAACCAATCCCTAAGGATTTCTTCTAGTGTTTTTCTTTGTACTCTTAATGGTAGGGGTTATGTTCTCTCCTATTCTTTGTAATTGTCCAGTTGTCTATCATAGTTTGCTTCATTATGCATACAAGACATTAGAGCCCTAAGGTGTATATCCCTTATGTAAAGTAAAGGGTTCCATTGAGTTTCTGTAGGGATAATGAAATTATGCATATACAATTCACAAAGCAAATTTTGTTGCCATGATGGAAGAGTCTAGTACAAACCATAAAATTCTTGAGCTGATTTGAATTATGTATTTATATCTTTAAGGGTCATCATCAACTAGAATAAGAGGAATTGTTCTTTTAAACAAATGACATAGATCCTAGGTGGTGGCCTACAAGTAATTATTTGGTTAGCTAGCTTGAGGGCATGATCCATCTTTTGCTTTTATCTTGCTAATTGCTCTTTTAATTCTACAATTTCTTTGCCTTAGTCTATTATTACCTTTTTCATCTTCTTTTTCTCTTCTCTCCATATGGTAGTTGATAACACATGTGTGTTATATAGCTGAAAAAGAAGCATTTGTAAGGTAATTGGGCCAGTGTCTTCATCTTGGTTAATTTTCTTCCTCTATTCCCTCCATGTGCATTCCAAGAAATTTGTAAACCATGTTTTCTTATAGGAAACTACTGCAGTTTTTGAATAAGCTAACTGGTGTGACATTGGGTCTTCTTCTGCTTCATGGCTTGGAATATTCTACTGGTATTCATTCCTCTCATCTTTACATTCCTCATCAAGATGCTAATGAATGTTTGGATTTTTAGGTTGACTAGGGGAATCGTCTGGGACAACTTGTATTGGAGATTCTTCATCAAATTGTTTAGGCAAAGTGGACTAGGTTTCTGAGGGTCCTTTAGGGACTTGTCCTCTCATTCTAGGGCTTATTCTTATAGGGGTTTCTTCAAATACCACAGTCCTTTTCCTATTAACTCTCTTCGCTGTCTCTGCTATAGGAGTATCTACTATAGGAACTGACTTTATTTTCTTCTATTTTGAGATTGTAAGGTTTTGTTTCTCAGCTACAGGAACCAAAGTTTCATCTTGTAATTTTTGTTTTCTTTTTTCTTGAGTAGAAGTAGGTACATTGCTTTCTTGAGTTAGAAAAGGCACATTTTCTTACACATTTTTATTTTGAGGGCCTTGGGTGCCTTGCTCAGTAGTTGTGTCAATAGGGGTTGCATTATCTTGGCTAGGCCACACATTAGGGGGAATCTAAGGCTGCATTATGTTGGACAAATTCTGCCCATGACATAGGAGAGGTGTCCCTTAGAGATCTTTCTATGAGAAATTTGATTAGGGCATGGTGGGTAACAGAATTGTCCTTTCCTTTTTGGGTTTCCTCAACACTAATGCACAACATATTGAACAAGAAATCGGGGATATTCACCAAAAGATTATGCCTTATATGACTAAGTAATTTAAAATGATGTGCATGCAAATTATAAAATATTCCTTCTCAAGTAAAATACCTGAAAATATTAATGGCCAACTCATTGTATGACATAGGAATAGACATTCTTTTGCACCCTTGCTTTGTAATCTCTAGTTGAGGGTCACTTGGTATAGTAAATAGGGCCCTAGCTGATTTTCCATCATGCTCATTAGGGTAGTGTTCCCCTATTGCTAGCAACCTAGTTACTTCCACTATTCATTCCTTTGTGGAAATGACTGTATATCCCCATACTATTTCTTCACCTTCCTCAAATGTATTTGTAAATGCAATAGCTTCCTCTTCATCAAACTCAGTTAATTTTAAGAAATATCCTAGCCAACCACATGCATTGAATCTTCTTACTACTTCTACATCAGAAAGTAAAACACTATGTTCTACTAGTTCACATCATTGCAATTGACCTCCCATTTGCACTTACCAATATCAACCTCTGCTCTACTTTCAACGATCACCCTCTTCTTTTCTATGAATTTCAAACTCTCTTTTTTTCTTTAGAAAATCACATACCCTTTTATACTCCTCTAGTGTTTCCATCATAAACAACAATAATATAATTCTAATAGAATAAATCATAGATATGCATGAATCATTTCAAAATTTAAGTCGAGTCACATTGGATTTAATTCGGGTTATATCTTAGTTTGACAATGAGGGATTATTTAGGAATAAAGGTACAACACTTGACATTTGCATACTATGGCAACTAGATTTTAATCAAACAAAATGAAAGTACACATTTGAGGATCTTTAATGAGTTAATAGGAATGTCATGTAGAATTAGTAACCTTCCCTACCCCCTATGAATCATGGACAAGTGTCCTCACTTGTCATATTTGGCATGAGGTACAGAACTGGCCTAAGGCTACAATAATATATTTAATGCAGTAGTAGATATAACCAACTAAATCTTTGTGCTAAAAATGAATTAAATTTGAAAATCTTATACTTGTCAAGTTGATCATTCCACATGCTAGAGAAATATGGCAAGAGTGGAAAAATGATAGCCATAACATGTGTCAGTGGATCCACCATATTATTGGAAGCATAGGAAAATGATGATGTAGAAGGTGGGTGGGTGGTAGAAAAAGAAATAAAATGAGGTGAAAAAGAAGAATTTAGAAAGTGAATGGAGAATTGAACATTATGTAAACATAAAGTTTTTATTATGGGCATGCTTGAAGGAATGTTTATTGAAGAGTTATAGGAAGAAGGTTGGGACCCTTTTCTATAGGAAGTATTAGATGTGGTTTCTTTGAAATTGGTTGTTGAAATTTCTACAAGAATTCTTCTTTCATTTGGGGCTAGTGAAATAACTTTAGCCGATGTCCATTGACTAGTAACTTGAAGTGTACTAGATCAATGGCGATTAACCAGATTGCTCCATTTGCAAAGACATGGCTTATTTCATAAGGACCCAGCCATCATGTCTGCAGCTTGCCTGGTATATCTTTGAATCTAGAATCATAAAGTAATACCTAGTCACCAACTTGAAATTTTTTACTCTGAATGTGGGAGTTATGCCATTATTTTCTTTGCTTCTAAATGATTTCTATGTGTTCTAAGGAAGACTTGTGCATTCATCCAAAGAATTAAGATGCAATAAGCACTCTATGTGCTACATGAAGACCAATATTTAACTCCAATGCTATTCTTAGAGTTTTTTTTTCAAATTCAATGGGTAGCATTATTTTTGATTAAGTAAAATAGGTTTATAGGCATCCCGAAACCTGAAAGTATTATAGCATATCAAAAATAGAAATATTCAAAAATGCTTAGCAAAAACGAAGCAACTTAACAAAAGCCAACCATAAAAATCGACCCACGGCTAGGAACAAAAAAGAGCCAACTACACTAGGAAAGAACAACAACCTAACTATCAATTCTCTTTATCAAGAACCTAAAGGGATTATATAGCTTCTATGCTCTTCTTGTTGTCCGCATCCTCCTAGTCCTAGTTTTGAGCATCCACCTAGTCCCTAGTTTCTTTCGGATAATCCTTAGCCTGCCCACTTTCTAGGTTAGACTTCTCCAGAATTTCCCCACCAAATCCAACATTAATCAGTGATTCACCTGGCTATTAATTTATTTTTTAGGGTATTCAAGGTGGCGATCACCTGATTTGCTAGGTTCTGGTGGAAGAACTCCATCCTCTGGACTCTTTGTTCAACCTTGGTGATTTTGTTCTCCTGGTCGGCCCTATGATCTTAGATGTTGAAATGCTATTGGCTTTCAACTACCACATTCATTTTCCTAGGTTTTTCAATGATTACATAATATCAAATTCTTGCAAAAGAAGTAGCCATCTTGCTAACCTACCTGTGATGGCAGGTTTATTTATGAGATACTTAATTGTTGCATGATCAGTATGGACAAATATGGGATAACCAGTTACATAATGCTGGAATTTGTTTAGAGAATAAACTATTGTTAATAGTTCTTTTTTAGCCACTGTATAGTTCAATTCTGGTCCATGAAGGCTTTTAATGATATAGTAGATTGCATTTTCAAGGTTTTGAGATTTTATTCATAGGACTGCACCTATGGCATAGTTAGAAGCATCTATATATATTTGAAAAGGAAAAGTCTAATCAAGACCCCTAAGTATTGGTGCAGTTGTCAACAATGACTTAAGCTGCCAGAAGGAGTCATCACATTCCTCATTCTAGGAAAATTTAGCCTCTTTGGTAAGAAAAGTATATAGAGGACTAACTATCTAACTAAGTTTTTTGATAAATCTCCTATAATAGCCAACATGTCCTAGGAAAGATCTGACTTATTTTTACTTTGTGGGAATAGGAGTGTGAGAATTACCTCTATTTTTGTAAGGTCTACCTAGATTCTAGCTTTAAAGATAAAATGTCCCAAGACCACACCTTCTTGCATCATCGAAAAGCATTTTTCACTGTTGAGAGATAGGTTGTGTTCTTCACATCTGATTAGTACTTTCTCTAAGTTCTTCAAGAGTTCCTCAAATGTGACACCAAATGTAGTGAAATCATCCATGTATATCTCCATGTAGTCATGTGAAATTCCAAAAAAGATGCCACTTACCTCCTTTCTTAGGTACAATAACTAAGGGTGATACCTGTCTGCTATTAGAGATTGGATAGATGAATCCAACATCCAACAATTTCTACAAGTTAGTCTTAACTATCTCGCATAATGCTGGATTTATTCACCTCTAAGGTTGTTGGAGTGGAAAGCTTCCATCATTGATGTAGATCCTATGGGTGCAAACTTTAGGGCTCAATCCTATCATATCCCCATAATCCCAAGCAAAAGATTTTTCATGCTGATTGAGGAGCTTGATTAATAATCCCAATTGTGATTGGGACAACTTGTTGTTAACATGGAGATTATGACCAGGAGAAAGTTTGATAGTAATAGTTAACTCTACCATTAACACTTTGAGTATTGGGCTCATGGCTACTTCACTTGGTAGTAATTGATCAATTATCTCAGGGCTTGTTAGGTAGACACAATCTTCATAAATACATAGCTTTAAGATAGAACTCTTAGCACTATCTCTGGCCATTATAAATTAATTGGTATGAATGCTCTATATTACATCATCTTCCTCCTACATTTTTAGAAAAGAGTTCCTATGCAACATTATGAGCTGGGCTACAAAATTTAGCTCTTCCTCTATGTCCCCTAAACTTGGCCAAATAGGTTCTCCCAAGTCTGCTTGGGGTTGGGCAGGAGGGTATAGTGTTAGTTTCATTATGATTTGACCATTTGAAATTGTCATACTACTTGATCTGCAATTGATTTGAGCATCAATGGTGGCTAACCAGGGTCTCCCTAATATGACAGAATAGCCAACAAGTTTTACTTTAGGTGATAGGATAAGAAAATCAGTAGGGCACTCCCATTAATCTAAAGTTATTATCACATCTTCTATTAGACCATTTGGAGTGATAGTTGAACTATCAGCAAGTTGTAACACTGTGGTAGTTGTCCTTAAGCCTTAAATATTTTGGTATCACCACCTTTCCTAACATGATATCCACTAATTGCCCAAAGTCATGGAATATTTTAGGATCTTTCTTCTTCCACCCTGGCTTCTTAAGCAATGCATCCTTAATAGCCTTTCTATAAAGAGGGACATCCTTGATAGCTTGGAACAAAGGGATTTGGATGTGCATGTTTTTTAGCTATTCTACAATATCAAATGTCTCATCCTTTTGGGATATAGATTTCTTGGTGTTTAGCCTATGTAGAAAGGGAGGATTTACTGAGGTGTTGTCAGTAGTCTTGCTAGGTACATCAGTTGACGGGTTGAGATTTGGTAGTGTAGCTTCTATAAGTAGGGTTGCAGGAGTGTTTGCAACTTCTATGATAATAGGATATTGTGGTGTAGGCAAAGTTGTACCAAATCTCAAATGGATATTGAATATCTCTTGTGAATAAGTAGGGCACTACTGAATACTAGTAGTGTACGCTTCCTACTGCTATTGCATTTTTTGGATTTGGTTGAGATTAAGTAGGCAATTGGGTTGGCTTAGGATTGGCATTATTTGGTGTAGCAAGTGACATTATTGCAAGTGGTTGTACTAGAGGTGGTAGTTGTGGGTTACCAAAATTTTGGTTAGACCACTGTGTAGGTCCCGTCGATTGTTTATTTGGCTGCCAATTTCCTTGCGGTGGTTGCCATTAATTTTGTTGATTTTCCCATTAGTAGTTTTGCTGATTTTTCCATTGATTATTAGGCCATTGGTTGGTTTTCTAGTTTTTCCAAGGAGGTTGGGAGTATGGAGAAGGATTCTAACAACTTTGGTTTTGCCATTGATTATTGTAAGGATTTGAAAATTGTAGAGGGTCTTGAGGCATACCTTGTCTTGAAGCCCTGTTAGAAGTTGTAATCTTTCCTCGGTGTTTTTATAAACCAAGGTTAGACCTCCTTTATTTATTATTATAATATATTAGGATATAAGCCAAGGTATCCTAATATATTTCCTTTTTTGTCCGTTTTCCACTACATCTTATTTTGTCATCTAGTGGAATATGTGAGGACAAATATATATTGTAATTTCTAATTTGAGATTATTCCTCCTTAAGAGGAATCTCACACTTGGCCTCACACACTTATGAATGGTGGCATTCATAGACATGGGAGTTACTTTCTAACTCCTCTCTCTCATCTCTATTTAAGAGATGACCCTCTTCTCTCATTCAACAACAATGAGGTTTCTTCCTCTTCTCAATTATTGTATGAGCATTGCTCTCTATCTCTCTCTCTCTTCCTTCTTAGGCTTTTGATGCCTCATTCATAATGTCACAAGGGGTTTTCTTTGCTTTGCCCTTTCCAAATATCTTGTCTCATGGTGTTGGAGCTTGAAGCTTTCTCTCTCCTATTTTATGGTAATATCTTATCATGCATTTACTCACTTAGATTCTTTCCTGGTTTTGCTTATTTACATATTTTTTTTTCCATTTCTAACATGGTATCAGAGTAGTTTAATCTTTGTTTTGAGTGTTTGCATGAAGGTACAATTCGAAGGAGACTCTTGAGAGAGATTTCACTAATTTCTTCTTTAATCTTTTTAAGATGGAAGAAATTGAATTTTTTTTGGATTTGGCTGGTTTACCGCCAAACCCGATTAACTTTTGTGTGCTCTAATTTGTGCAGGTCACTTCTTATTTTCTATTATTTTTCATCTAACCCCCTTTGGAAGGCTTACTGCCAAAGGGTTTTCCTATCTTTTTCAAATTCATATCTTAGTCTACTCATATTTTAAAATATTTTTAATCCATTTCATTTCTTGAATTTAATTTTTTTTATATATCTATACCTCACTTGAAAATCTGTTGCAAATAAGAGCTATTTCATTATCTTTAACCAAAGATATCCTCTATGATATCTTGCATGAAATAAGAGAAATCTGTCATAGAGGATATCAAATAGACTATGCTTTTTCATTTTTTCATGTTTGCACATTTTAAGTTTCTAATTTTGTCTCTTGCATGTTTAGAATATTCTCTGTGCAATTATTATTCTCTGTCTTTTTTAAAAAAATAGATCATTGCTCATCTTTTCTTGTCTTTTCATGCAAGATTCTTTTTCTTTTTTAAGCTTGTGACAAAAGCATCATTTACTTTTATTATTGCCTTTTGTCAACCTATTTTTGGCATGTAATCAGTCATTGTCAGACAAGTGCAATATTCTCTCATTACAAGCTTTTATTCAAACTTTTTTTAGAAAAGTTTCTTAACTTTTTTTAGTATATTCTTATCTGCCAGATCTGACCTCTATCATTAATTACTAAGTTTTCTTAGTTATATCTTTCTTAATGTTTTATTTCAAAAAAATTCTTTTTGAATCACGTCCAATCTTGAAGGCATAGTATCCAAAAAATGGGGAGATCTTTTCTTGCCCCATGATTTTATGTTCTTATTACCTTGAGGTTATATTTTTGAACCAAGGTAAATATTATGACTTTTTATAAATTGTGACTTTCCAAAATATTAAGTATGGAAAGGTGATTATTTTCTTTAACCAATCTATTTTTGTATATTTATTTGAGTATATATGGGGGCCCACATATATGCCCAGATAAATATATAATTTATGACTATAATGATTCAAAAATTAGTATATACCTTTGCAAAATGAATTAAATACTCATGTTTACACTCAATGGAGTTTTATACCTGATATCTATATTTAGTTGATCTTCCTTAAATCATTTTACTTAATTGGATTATGAGTAATCTTACACATTTGCCTTCATTTTGATATTTTGATGTGCTCATAGTTGCACTTTTATGCTTTTATAGCATTGTTCTATACCCATGTTGGCACTTTATGGTTTTATACCATTGATATAAATGATTTATATGATATTTTTTGAGTTGCATAGGGAGCTTAATATTTTTTCAACGTTAACTATGTAGGTCCCGTCAGTTTAACTGATACATAGTTTCCTTATCTGGCCCATGGAGTATTCCTCCATCCTATAATGGTATGCACTCATTTTTTATGGAGTTTCCCTCCATTTGATCCTATCTGTTCCATTTTGATAGGATAATATTTTTATGGAGTTTCCCTCCATTTGGTTCTATTGGTTCCATTTTTGAAAGATTGATATTTATGGAGTTTCCCTCCATGTTATTCCATTGTGTTCCTCAATGAAGAGGATACTATTATTGGAGTTTTCCCTCCAAATTCAGATGATTTGATCCAATTTGAAGGCAATATGTTATTATATCCTCATAATCCATTCTTTTGATTATCCTAACAAAAATCATGATAATTCTACTTTGATCAGCATGTCTCTCCTTTATGTTATTTTCATATATTAATGTAATAATGATCTGCATACTTTATTGCTTAGATCATGAGTCATGCATGTTATGGAGGGACGCCCCGATTAGCTTGCAGTGGGATGATTCATTAAGTGGACTGTCTATATCCACGTGATTGATGCAAGATTGATGCAAGTATCATTAGTTGGCCTTGTCTATGGTCATTTGTGCTTTAGTATAATATACTTTTCATGAGAGCATTGATCAAGTTTTTTACTCAATTTTTCCTTGTTGACAATTTCTTGAGCATATGCTTTATCTTGATATCAGGTTATCTCCATTGTTTTATGGTAACATGTTTTACTCATTATTTCTCTATGAGAGTTTTATTATCCTTATTCAAAAGGATTTCGAATTTGCATATATGATGGCATTCTACTTGTGGATATTTGTCTTGTTGTTCTTTTTTTTCAGGTGATCCATCAAGGAATCTTCTTGGTTTTCCACATATGAAGAGGTGTCTATGCTTCCACTTGATCACATTCAAAGGACTCATGTACTTCTCTTGGATCTAAAAATGTTCCATATGGCTTGAAGACAATCAAATTACTTCATATTGAAGATTAAGTTGCAAATTTTTGTAAATTATGCATTTAATACCCTTTGATGTAATTACCCCAAGTAAAGATTAAAGGGGGGTGTTAGAAGTTGTAATCTTTCCTTGGTGTTTTTATAAACCAAGGTTAGACCTCCTTTATTTATTATTATAATATATTAGGATATAAGCGAAGGTATCCTAATATATTTCCTTTTTTGTCCTTTTTCCACTACATCTTATTTTGTCATCTAGTGGAATATGTGAGGACAAATATATATTGTAATTTCTAATTTTAGATTATTCCTCCTTAAGAAGAATCTCACACTTGGCCTCACACACTTATGAATGGTGGCATTCATAGACATGGGAGTTACATTCTAACTCCTCTCTCTCATCTCTATTTAAGGGATGACCCTCTTCTCTCATTCAACAACAATGAGGTTACTTCCTCTTCTCAATTATTGTATGAGCATTGCTCTCTATCTCTCTCTCTCTTCCTTCTTAGGTTTTTGATGCCTCATTCATAATGTCACAAGGGGTTTTCTTTGCTTTCCCCTTTCCAAATATCTTGTCTCATGGTGTTGGAGCTTGAAGCTTTCTCTCTCCTATTTTATGGTAATATCTTATCATGCATTTACTCACTTAGATTCTTTCCTGGTTTTGCTTATTTACATATTTCTTTTTCCATTTCTAACAAGCCCATTGTTGATGTTGAGCAACAAAGAACACTTGATCATTGTCCCCATCTATCTTCATGTACTTAGTTGGAAAATGTTGATTCTCTAGGTTGGATACCAGCTTGAATGTGCAGTTTTGCTTTTATTTATGGTAGTGAGGACAATACTCCACCAATTGTGATTTAGTTTCTGCATACTTCTTCTTTGCAGTCATGGTGTTGAGATGGGTAGCGACATCATTTATGATATATTGCTTAAAATTTGAGAGTAAATTAGATATCTCAAGCTTTGAAATGCCCTAACTAATCCCTTTTGTGATGGTGGGTCAATGATACCCTTTGCCTTTCTTCATAGTTGACCTTGAGTAGTTGAGATAGATTTTCTTAATGTCATCCCAAGAAGATTGGTATATATCACCACCATCCATTAGTTCTAATGCTTCTAGAAAATTATCATTGACTCCTTTCAAGAAGACTAGTTTCCATGAATCCTCTGTTAGTACATGCTGCGAGTTCTTCTGTAGTGTAAACAAAAAATGTGAAACATAGTCTTCCAAAGTTTCATCCTCTTTTTGTGAGATTTTAAAAATTTCTTCTCCTCTTGAATCACTCTGCTTGCAATACTCTTTATATTTCTCTAGAAATAGAGTCTACATCTCATCCCAGGTACTTGTTGCATTGGCTCTTAAGTCCATGAACCATTGTAAGGTTGATTCTTTCAGTGTTGCTAGAAACAACTTGAGCTTGTGGGCATCAGTGTTATCGTCAAAACTACGACAGAGTATGTCAAACTCAAACAAGAAAGTATCAAGATCCTTAGTTAGAAGGCTATAAAACTTTGGAAGAGTGGTTGTGGGTATATTTTTGAGATTAGCATTGTTTATAAGTCTTTGGAGAGGGAATGGAAAAGTAGGGTGTGCCATTACGAGAGGTATTTAATTATGAGGTTGCTACTAAAAAGGAGCATTAGCTATAGGATAGTTAACAATGGGTAGATTTGGACCATAATTATCAAGAAAGCTAGTCCATATTCTAGCAAAAGGCTAAAGACTGCTTATATCCAAAGGTTCTTCTCTAGAGGAAGATGCTACACAAAAATTAGGGCTCATGTCCATAAAAGGAAACTCAACTTCTTGAATTTCATCATTCAAATTATTAGTCCCGTGTAGAAAAAATCTACCATATTCGTCTCATTGTCTTCCTCTTCGATGCATGCAATTGAGTTCTTCACACTTGTGAAGTTATTTTTTATGACTGCAAATCTTATTCAAAAACTAACTACGAAAAAAACACTATGACTCAAAAATGATCCTAGGTTTGACACCATCCTAGATAATGATGGCAAAAATGATCTGCCTCACAATAGGTGTGTGATAATCATGCCCAAAGCCTTACTTAGGAATATTTTATTCAATCTAAGGATTACTTCTCCTATCATGAGGACTATTTAATTTGTCAACCTAGGGGAGTATACTTGAAATGGTCAACATAGTATGTGCCCTAGGTTCCTTGAAGAGTAATTTTGCTTATGCTGCAGGAAAGTAAAGTTCATATAAATAATCTACACTAGTGTTGAAAGAAAGTAACACACTTAACTCCTTATTAAAATGAATGCTAGAAATGTATATGTATGCTAACCTATATCTCAACCTAGATCATCCACTATAACTACTCTTGCAGATGTTGCAGGAACATTCACAAAGTACGATGTTGCAAGAAGAAACCGTAACTTCTATCTGAAATATTATAAATGTTGGGAATAAATCTACACTACTCTAATATAATCCACCTCCCAAGTGGGCCCCCTTGGTCAGCTTCTACTAATCTAATAACATGAAATGTTAACCAAGAACTACATTATATTTCAATCTCTCCTTGCATGAGAACAACACATAAAACTGTAGATAACTTGCTACAAGATAAAACAAAATTTTTCATAAACTTCTCCAACTCCTAAAACTATTGATCTAATACCTATAAATAGAGGATTGACACTTATTCTAAAACTGAAAGAAAAAAAAACTATCAGAAGATCCACCAGAGAAGAAGAGGGAAAATATAACAACCCGTGGAGTAAGAAATAAAGTTTGGGCAATCAACTCAACATAATATTAAACATAGAGGGAATATAGCAACACTTCATCCCCACATTCCTAGATAATGGCTCCTCTTTTTTAGTAGTCATGTCTTCTGGTGCCATGATGATTTCTCCACTATGACTGGACCTTGACACTCCTCCTTGAATGCTTTCATCCGCTATCCAACTCTCCCTTTCCTAGCAAGTTAGTTGTAATACAAAATATATATGCAAATAAGCATAATCAAACTAAATCTAGCTATTAGAACACACATTCTGATGGTTATATGAAATATTTCATTATATGTATAATATTGGCAAAATATGTCATAATTATCTACCCATGGTTTAACAATTCTATTTGGACTTTAGCATAGGTTTAACTGGTTATGAGTTCATAAATGTCTTCACGACATTAAAAGCAAAGTATTAAAATTAACATAAAATAGAGGCAATAATTGGCCTTATCATTAGTGATGATAAAATAGGATTTTTAGCAATTAAAGAGGAAAGTCTAGAGAAAATGGCTTTGGTATCATAGTTTGAAAAGAAATCTAATTGGATAATTGATAGTGGTTGTTCACATCATATAAGTAGTGATATGAATAAGTTTGTTGATTTCAAAAGTCATGATAGGGGCATTGTCAGAGTTTGAAACAATGCAACATGCCATGTTAAAGGTATTGGATCTATAACTCTTGATGGTAAGAATAACACTAAGCATGTATATTTTGTTGATGGTTTGAAACACAATCTTCTAAGTGTTGGAGAAGTAGTGGATAAAGGTTATCAAATACAATTCATAGAGAAGACATGCATGATCAGAGACAAAGATGAAAAGGTAATTGGAACAAGAACTAGATCTAGAGGTAATGTATTTCACCTAAATCATACTGAAATAACATGTTTCATTGCAAAGGTAGATGACAGTTGGTTATGGCACAAGAGATTTTGTCATATAAACTTTTACAACATTGTGAAGACTAGTTGTATGTTTGCAGTTAGAGATTTTCCTAAGATTGTAAAGCTTACTAACATAATTTGTAAGGAGTGTGTATTGGCAAAGCATAACATAACTTATTTTTCCAGCAAGAAGTCTACTACTACAGAAAATTGAAGATTATACATATATATCTTAGTGGTCCTATGAAGACTAAAGGATTCTATGGTGAAAGTTATTTCATTATTTTATTTGATGACATTTCTAGAATGATGTGAGTTGTATTTCTTAAAGAAAAATCCGAGGCATTTGATAAGTTCAAGATATCCAAGAATAGAGTTGAGAATGAATCAGGTATGAAGATTAAATGTTTAAGATCAAATAGAGGGGGAGAATTTACTTCAAATGAGTTTAACATTTTTTTGTGAAGCTAATGTAATCAAAAGATAGTTATCAGCTCCAAGAACCCCTGAATAAAATAACATTGCAGAGAGAAGAAACATGTCAATAACAGAATTAGCTAGAGCTATGTTAGTTGAGAATGATGTATTCAAGATGTTTTGGAGAGAAGTTGTGAATACAACAGTCTACACTATGAATCGAGTGCAAGTCAGGAAAGAAACAAACAAGACCCCTTATGAATTGTGGTTTGGCCACTCACCTACAATTAAGTATTTCAAAATTTTTGGTAGAAAATTTTATATCGAAAGAGATGATGATATTGGTCACGACAACATGGGTTTCATTAAAATAATGCATTAGTCATGACAATAAATTTAAATAAAACAATGCATTAGTCATGACAACATGGGTTTCATTTTTGCATATCCCTTTTATGAAAATAAACATACCCAGACTCTATGAATCATACACATAACTTGTTCACCTAGAAATGATAACTAGATACAATGAATAAGATGTTATAGGGGGAAGGACCCAATACTTGAACACCCTAACTTTACACTTATCAAAATCCTACAAGGGAATGAAATTCCATTTTTCACATGGTTTTCCTAATAAAATGGAGGTGGGTATGTGCAGGATCATGGTGTGCCAAAAAGTGGCGATGTGAAAAAAAAAAGAGTTTGAAGACGCCTAAAAGCGCTTCAAAATCCGCTCTGACTTTTTTTTACCTATCCAGGAACCAAACCTGGAAGGTTAAGCCGAGCCTTATCGGATATCCGATTTTAAATCCAATATTCGACTAATAATTAAAATCATATAATAGTATGATATATTATTTAATATTATTATTATTGATATAAAATAATAATAATAATATTAAATAATATATCATACTATTATATTATAATAATATTATTATTATTTAATATTATTATTATATTATAATCGTATAATATTATACTATAATAATAATATTATAATAACATATTATATTATAATAATATAATATATAATAAAAAAGTATAATATATTATAAATTATAATAATATAGTATAATAATAATATTTTATATTATAATATATAGTAAATTAATATAATAAATATAAAATATAATATAAAAATATATAAAATGTAATATATATGTTATATTATATATATTATAATATTGGATATCCGATACCTGTGCATGGATTAAATACAAAATCACAGACCCGCGCCCTTATTTTCACGCGAATTTGGGCCAATCAGATCAGATATCAGATAATAAATCAAATATCAGATAACAAATCAGATATCAGATATCAGGTATGTTCCCCCCCGCCCGCCACCCCCCCCCACTTTGACTCATTTTAAACCTAAATTTAATAGATTTTAACAAGATTTTGTTTGTTTTAGTTGAATCCAAGGTTTTTCTGACAAAAATGGTTAAAATTTAGATTTTTTTTTAATATATATTACGTTTTGCAATTCAATAAGAATGGCTGATCAAAATGATGACACTGAGGCAAGGAATAATATTCCTCACAACCCACCACCAAACGATCCAGTATCCTCACAAAATCGTCCACCAAATGATCCTCTACCTCCTCAAAACCCTCCTCGAATCGAGGATTTGATAAATGAAAATCTCACTGAGTTGAGAGGTTTGCATAGAACATACAATAATGTACCTGCACTGGCTCCTATGTTATCCACGTTAAACACCATAGTGGATAACATTGAAACTCTTACAAACCAACAAAATGCCACTCTTCATTGGCATGATGAAATGCACTAGATTTTTGATGATGGTTTGGATTATGATGAGGTCGTGGCCCTCAACATAACCAAAGACGATTTGGCAAGCCTTTTTGCTAACCCAAAAATGGGTATACTAGTTGACCCAAAAAAAACCAAACTATCGATTAAATGGTGCACAAATGACGCCATACGTGCAAATTTTTGGGACCGTTGGTGAATGGTCTTTGATATCCCTCCACATGGAAATTTAGACATACCATTTTATTTCCTTAAAAAATTATATGCAAAATTTGTGTTGAAACTTAAAGTGAACTATTGGAGCATGAAGCCCAACATGGGCTTAGGACTAGGAGCTCCTCAGGATAGACCCTCTTCCCAGCAGAAGAAACTTGGTACTTTTGTCCACCCCCCTGATATCTCCCCCCCTCCTCGAGTGCATCATCCAGATATTATGGCAAAGGCTAGCTCTCAGACCATCAGAGCCATTCATAGGCTAAGTAGCCTAATGATATCTCAGGCTAGGTCAGTCTTGCCTCCTCGTGTTGATGATGTTGGTGCCAGTTCATCATCGGCTAGCTCATCACACATTTTTTTGCCTCACACTTGCATTACATGCAAGAATATTTTCCTGGGTCCCATAGGTGATCTTCCTGAGTATCATTTTGTATTAGACGAGGATACACCAGACGCACGTGCAGAGGCTATAGACCCTGATGCGAGAGAGGAGGGGAATGTAGAGGCATGGACTCCTTCGGTGTCGGTACGTGTATACATTTTTTTGTTATGACATATGTGATTTAAAGTTAATTTTTATAATAGAGTAATTTTAATTTTTAAGCCATACCGACTTTTACATGTATGTGATCTTCATTCATGTTTAGTTGATGACCGAGGAGGAGCTCAGACAGATAGATGATGCTACACTCTCGACCATTTCATTTGGCCTTGAGACATCTACGGTACATTATGTTGTGTTCACATTTCTTTTTTCTATTTGATATTGTAGCATATATGGTTGCTAATCTTTCTTTTATCTTGTAGATACCACTTGCCCCGGGGGGACAAAGTGCGGGGGGTGAGCCAGCATGCATTGACAAAGGAAAGGTAATTAGATGTTTTCTAATTGATTAAATATTGATGCATTCTTGTAAAATGTTTGTGGTAATCTCATTTAATTACATTATTTATTGTATATAGGGTGTGGCTACTGGCGATGAGCCTGTACAGATTCGGCGTCCTAGATCATCAGGGATTTTCATTCGCACAGAGAGCCCCATTGTATGTATAAGTATCATTTTTTTTTTTTTTTTTTAATTGATGCAGAAATCCTAAAATCCTAAAATCCTATCTCATGCCCAATTACAACTTTCTTCCACATATGAGTCCAACATTATAACTTTGTATGCTTCCATGAGCCATAATTGGTGCAAGGATTGCCCAATTGACTTCAAGAGATGTTCCATGACCTCTATAATGCCTTGGATCTTCAATGTTCCCATGATGAGCATGGGATGCTCTTGCATCACTTATCTTCATAAATAAATTCAAAACTAATTTCCGTGATATTAACAACTACTATTTTGTATCTCATAGGAGACTCCTAGTGCACATGAGGTTCGACGGGACAGTTATGTAGATTTGATGACGTGGCCACTCACTCCCGAGGAGGAGCCTACAATAGTAAGTTGTAGTTTGAATTCATGATTAAATATGTTATAAATTTAGCATGCTATGAATTATAATGTTATAGTTTAAATTGTAGATTCATCTGACAAAGGTATTTGAACATATATAGCCGACAATCACAGAGGTACCAGCATTGTCGAGGGCATACGAGAGGACTCCTAAGCGGCGCAGGAGGTCGACGAGAGAGGTATTTATTATGAAATTTTGATAGTATTAATCTCCAATACGGAAAAGATAATTATGCATTTGAGTAATTTAATGTTAGATACGTAGAATCATATAAATTTAGTAGTCTAACTATGAGTTTTCCTTTTTTGTTTATGTAGGAGGCATCCGATCCACCTAGTGCAGCGAAGAGGCTGCATTTTGATCATCCACAACACCCTAGGATAGTATAGTTTTCATAGGATGCATCATGAGACATTTTGAGATGGCATATGCCACATTGTATATAGAAACATTGATATTATACACATTCTGATGGCAGGATCAGCCACATTTTGTATATGGATCTATGTATTTTGATATATATGTATTTGAGTACTTTGTCTATGGATACATGATCTTTGATATATATTTGTGTAAAATTTTGTCTATGGATACATGCATTTTGATATATATTTTTATCATTTACGTGCACAATGATATACATATTAATTTAGTATCTAGTATTGTTCAATTTATCGTGGATCATGTGTCATGCCCTAAATTTTACTAGTAAAAACACAACAATTTTTTTTTTTTTTTTAAGCTTATGAAGTCGCATAAGAAATTACATATTGTAAAACAAGGTTATCATTGAATAGGAGTTCAAGACTCATGTGAATAGTGTGAAGGTGTTAACATTTTAGTCACAGGTGGTTTTCAAATAGATTGGATGACAGTCTAGTTCAAGTTAGCGTCACGAGTCAAACGAGCAAGTTCAAGATACAACACTCATAAATTAGTGAGGTAATTCATATCCTAACAAGCCTCTGATACTAATATTCTATTAGGGTCTGTCAGTTGTATCATATGGACTAGGTCATGATTCTAGCATGTAAGGGAAGGGGATCAGAATTACTTATTATCCTCATTACCAATGTACACACATTCATTAATCATTACAATATATATTAATGTGACAATTAGTATATTACTATATCCTCATTATCTATCAACATTGCTTCCTCACCAAATTATTGAGTGCACAACAAGATTGTAAGCAATCTACTAAGTTTTAAATTTATACAATCAATGGTATCACATAACATCTATGGATTGTTATTATCAACTAGTCATTTACAATACCACAAGGAGAAAACTTTCTTTCACATTTTCAAATGATAACAATGATGTCAAAGCAAATATGTGACTTGTACCAATGCTTTCATAACAATATAAACTCCAAATGAAACATGCATATACAACCTTATCAATATTTTCTTCTACACATACATTAGGTAACAATGATACAATCTCCTTCCATCACAATGGGGCAACATAAGGGACTTTTCAAAATCATAAGGAACATGGACATTGAAAGATATGGACAATTAGTAGCATGAACATTGTCCAACATGATCGTTGAGAACATGAACAAGCTGGTGAATCCTCCTTCACAAATGAGGGCACAATGTCAAGTTTTCTCATCCAACATCAATCTCCAAGATGATCATTCCAAGCCATTTTCATTGCTCCCTTGGACACAAATCTACATATGCAACACAAGAAAATAACAAGGACCATGGGTGCTTTCCACCCAACCATAGGCCTCAAAGAGACCACCCCCGCGCTAGGGAACAAGGCTCAAACTGGGATACACATACAATCTTTCAATGCATAAACATTACATTTCAAACTTGAACAATTTCCCCCCAAGACTATTTCACAATGGCTTCACAGATGGAACCATAAACATAGGGTGAAGGTGTGTTCTAAAATGGAGACTTGCCATACCAAACCATATTTGCAATAAACAATTTTCATGCCCTCTCGGGGCTATCATAATTCACCAAATTTCATGCCCTCTCGGGGCTATCATAAATGAACCATTTAATGCCCTATCGGGGCCTCCACATTTCCTCCTCCAAACCCACTACCATCAGCTGTAACTCCTCAAACTTCCTTTCTACACCATACTTTCCTTATCACCCCCAGCAAGATATGAAATGTTATGGCATACAATGGAGCCCATACTCCAAGGTTCTCAATACATTTTTCGAACCCAACTTAAGCCCTTCATCTCGGACTTCTCTTCCCTTCCCATAAGGGTGAGTGTAAGTCCCAATCCCATAACAATACTCAAGCACAAAACAAGAAAACAAAACCAAGTAGAAATAAAAGAAGAAATTTTGGCAAACACCCCACTAGTTTGGCCAAGACCCTCTAATAAAGCCTTCCCACTAACTTATTTTAGCAAAAACACTAAGCCACTCCATCCTTACGAACTTGTCTCCTCTAATGGTTCATCGATAGCCCTCACGAGCTCTGAGTTATGACCCTCGAAGGATCAACCTCAAAATGCACTTAGAGCATCTTGAAGACTCCTCGGTACGGGGTGGCCGCAAATGATGGATGGTCTTCGTGGCCAGAACAAGGGTGTGACTAGGGTTCACCTGCCCATCCGGAGCTAATGGCACTGACGATTCGATGCCAAGATCAGCGGTTTCAAAGTTACGCTGTGGTGCAACTATGAACTGAGGCACACTGCGAGTTTTGGCATCGAGCGAGATCGCTGTGTTGAATCCAAACAGAATGTGATCTCTCAAAAATGAGATAGGTTATTTTAGACCTTAGGATCACCGTCCTGTAGCATTTGACAGTTCATCGATAGCCCTCACGAGCTCTGAGTTATGACCCTCGAAAGATCGACCTCAAAATGCACTTAGAGCACCTTGGAGACTCCTCGGTACGGGGTGGCCGCAAATGATGGATGGTCTTCGTGGCCAGAAAAAGGGTGTGACTAGGGTTCACCCGCCCATCCAGAGCTAATGGCACTGACGATTCGATGCCAAGATCAGCGATTTCAAAGTTACGCTATGGTGCACCTATGAACTGAGGCACACTGCGAGTTTTGGCATCGAGCGAGATCGCTGTGCTAAATCCAAACAGAATGTGATCTCTCGAAAATGAGATAGGTTATTTTAGGCCTCAGGATCACCATCCTGTAGCATTTGACAGTTCATCAATAGCCCTCACGAGCTCTGAGTTATGACCCTCGAAAGATTGACCTGAAAATGCACTTAGAGCACCTTGGAGACTCCTCGGTACGGGGTGGCCGCAAATGATGGATGGTCTTCGTGGCCAAAAAAAGGGTGTGACTAGGGTTCACCCGCCCATCTGGAGCTAATGGCACTAACGATCCAATGCCAAGATTAGCGGTTTCAAAGTTACGCTGTGGTGCACCTATGAACTGAGGCACACTGCGAGTTTTGGCATCGAGCGAGATCGCTGTGCTGAATCCAAACGGAATGTGATCTCTCAAAAATGAGATAGGTTATTTTAGGCCTCAGGATCACCGTCTTGTAGCATTTGATAGTTCATCAATAGCCCTCACGAGCTCTGAGTTATGACCCTCAAAAGATCGACCTCCAAATGCACTTAGAGCACCTTAGAGACTCCTCGGTACGGGGTGGCCGCAAATGATGGACGATTGTTTGAAGACTACTCCATGTGTCACTATCTTTCTTGGAAAAAAAATTGCTTTTGAACATCAAGCTTGCAATATTATCACTTATTGTCAAACTTTTTCAACCAAGTCAAAATGTCAAATGCAAATATTTGTTTGCATTTTTTGCTAAGGGGAGTTTCATAAATTGACTTTGATTTTCTATGTCTCTAGTGCTTGAACATACTTAAAATGGCTCTTTAGTCTTAGAGCTATTGGTATTTTCTAACTTCATGGTCTATGATATGCATACTAAGAATTTCTTTCACTAAATGGTTTCCTTGATCTATTGACTACACTTAAATTTGTTCACTTGTCATCTCTCTTTCTATATGTTCAATACAAAGAGCTAGAAGAGACAAATAATCTTTCTTACCTTCATCTCTCTAAGCACATGATAGAAATCAATTCTAAACTTGAGAAAAGGTTAAAGGAGAATATTGCATTCTTAAATTAATCTCCCTTAAGACCTTTACATACACACGGGGCATTCTTAAATTAATCTCCATGGAAGAAAATTTCATAAAACTAAAGATTCCATAGTTTTGAAACATAAAATCCAAGATCTCATTTATGATGGGATTGTTGATACCTCTAATGACTCATCCACTCATAGCCTTCATATCCAACTTCATATCATGTCAGTATGCATGTGCTATCTTGCTTATTGGCTTTAATTGCTTATCCTACATGCTATCTTCTTTCATGGATTTTATGGCTTGTCCCAAATGTGCTTCATACAACTTTTCAATATGAAAGTCTTTCAAACCATTATACAATATTATGACTCTTTATGCTTTCAAATGCTATGATTTGTTGTAAAATGGAAGAAATCAAGTATTCTAATTGTTCATCCGTACTTTATGGATTTTTCTTATTTGATTAGTTTGATAAAAATAGTTTTAATAATCATAATGTCAGCTTTATGTCAAATAAGGAAAAAACCAAATTTGTAATAAGATATCTGCATGCAATTATCTTTCATATAGTTATAAATGCTCTTAAAATTGTCGTTATAGCCTTGTATCACATGCAAATATGATTTGGAAGAACTTGTTCAATATCTTCCTCTTATAATTCCTTACAAAGAACCTACCAAAATACAAAAACCATATACAAAAAACTACACATTTTACATCATAATACATCATAAATTTTAGAAATTCTCCCCAATACCACCCCCCTCCAACTCTTCATGATGTACCTACATTCCAATATGATACAAAAATTAGTAACTTATTGTATTAAACAAGATAATCATCAATTCAGAAAATCATTATGAAGAAAATAACATAAGAAGTATATATACCTAGTCAAGTATTCCAATAGGGTCCTCTCTCTGTTTTAGGGTCTCCAACAAGGCTTCATGATCAGCATTAGCAATAGTAAAAAGTTCTTTTACTTTTGGTCTTCCTTGATGCTTCAATAACTTTACATTTGTTGCTATAATAAGATGCGAATATATGAGAATTACTTTGTGCTTCTGATAGTCTTCGAATGCAGGAATTCCGTTTCTTCTAAGCATGTATCTCCGCAGCCATGTTCCAGCAACAACCACTGAACTAGTACGATACGTGAATCCATCATCATCTGTGATCGGTTGTGCAAGTTTTTGTTTTCCTCTTACACAACGTGCTAACCAATAATCGGATTTCTCATCATTCCCCTGTGGTGCAACCAATGCAAAGACATGTCCTAGCCGAAGTAGATCTGATAGATGATTATGCTCAAGTGAACTTTCCATGTCATCATTTTTGATAGAGGGTATGATAGACAATGGAGTAAGATAATGTGGAGCCCATGTGTCCACCCACTCACTTGACTCACAGTGATCCCAATCACACTGAAAACAAGTACAAAAAAAACAAGCTAGTTGTCGTGTCCAAATGGTCCATGTACTAGAATTAGAGCTCCGAAATGAATGCATTTTTGATGAGTTTGTCACTGTAGCACAATCTGATCTATCACCTATGGACCCTTCCTCAACCAACCAAAAGAACCTGCGTACCACTGAATTAAGAGTCCCCCCTTGTGATAATGCTAAACTACACCAATCAACAATGCTACGAGCATCAAGAAGCTCTATTGTTGAAATCTTCAGTTGCTCCTTAACTAGAGCTCTCTTCACACATGCCCCTGCTCCATCATGTTCCCCTTTTCCATGGCCGGACTCAAAAAAACTCCAAATATGAGGCACCCCTCTCTCTACGTGCATCCTACACAACCAATAAAACATGCGAGCATTCTTGAATTGACCTGTACAGTTATCTGACCAAATGATATGTCTATCCATAGCAATTGCATGCTTGTGTAAGAAATAAAAAAATTTCTTGAAACAAAGTTGCACAAACTCGTGAGAGTGAGATCTATCATCACTCATATAAAAATGATACTCTCTAATAATCTTTCGATTATCTTCCGCACTATCAGGGGCATGTCTATATGTTATGTGAACAAAAATTGCAATCTGAATAGAGTTGTAATACTGAGATTGTGTCTCATTTTGAGGTTGCAATGTGTAGTGCTCAGCAAAATCAACAACTGATATAATAGTGCCAATGGGAAAAGTCTCCTTACACGTTCTAAATTGTTGATCCAACCACTGAGACCTGTGACTATGTCTTGCATACTTGTAAAAAAGATTTGCCTTGAAATCTGAAATAAAATTAGCCACATTGATATCTTTTCCAACCAATTCACATCTAGAGCTCTCACTCCCACTCTTCAATGTGTATTTCACCATTTCATTTTTTTTCACTATTGTCTTTCCAAGATCTTGTTCACACCCCTCATGGAAACATGTGTCAAACTTGGATAAGCCACCACATTCTGAACACTTCTCATTTAAGCAAGCATTTTTATAAAAGGAACAACCATCAACTCTACGACATAAGAGTTGATCTAACAAGTCTCTTGATGATTTTGGAAGCCCACTAGCCCCACAATCCTCCAACATTTCTTTACTATGCAAAGTAGAATGGATGGAGCATAATAGTTCATGGTGCATAGAAAACTCAACATGATATTTGCAACAACATGTATTTCAAATTTTGAGTGGCACACAATAAAATGGCTTCAAAGATTCAAAAGCCCTTTGTAATATATGAACACTTGGATGACTCTCTCTGAATTGTTTGAAAAACATAGTTTGACTTACCTCCAAATAGTGTTTAGGATGTGGCGTGCGGTCTCTGATGCCAATTCTCAACTTTAAGACATCTTTAGCATTGGGTGATACTCGTGAGTTAGAGTGCCAAAATTGTATAATTTCTTCCTTCACATCGTCGTATAGCTTCTGATCAAAACGTGGAAGTCTCCCACCAAATGCCCATGTTTCATTTTGAAGAGGATCATCAATTTTCTCTCGTCGACTAAGTGCTCTTCTCAAAGTAGTACGATTTAGATTCAAATCAATACAAGTTTGTCTCATATATCTACCCTTTACCCTTTCTCAAATGATGACTTACCAAAGAGGTTGTAATAACCCTTCGAGCAGCTCTATTATCCTTCTCTCTGCTATTTTTCCCAACGCTATTGAGAGCACTGAAAATATTCTTCACAATAATGGCATTTCTTTCCAACTTTTTATTGACACGAATTTTCAATTTGGAAAGCATAGGTCTCATCTTTTGCATCTTTAATAAGTGCATGAAAAGCTGACATTGCTCGAACACTGTCTTGTTGCCGAAAAACATCTGATATAGTCTTGAAGCCCATAACCGAATGGTTCTTTCTGATTTTTTTTCTTCCAAACTAGTCATAATCGTTTCATCAATTTCAATTATCCATTTTGGTGTTTTAGAACCTTCATGTCGATTATAATTAGGAGATATGTAAGGTTCTTGTGCATTAAGTTCCTGTGCATTTTCATCTTCGACATGGTCAATTATGCAATTTGGATTATGACTTGGTGGCATTTCTTCTTCAAAATTTTCAATTTCTACATTTTCAATAGGTACATTTTCATTCCCCAACTGTACATTTTCATTATCTGACTCTATGATTTCACCTTCTATTAATTCATCGTCAACTTGATTGATATTTAGCATACCTTGTCTTTTTTTTCGGTGTTTCATTTTGTCCTTTTCCCTATATGCTGCAATGTCTTCATTGGATATCTTCTTTTTACGTTTATTCTTTCGACGACTGCTGCTCCCCATTCAGATGACAAATTCGAACACCTAAGGTTATATTTTCGAATTCTTTTTGATTGGTTGGGCCCCAAAACATGACTTTTTACAAATCCCATGAAAAAAGAGGTAAAAAAGTAATGTTTTCGGGTCTGTAGGGACAGTCAAATATTTGAAATTGATGCCAGTATAATCGGATATCCGATAATAGATCAGATATCTGATATAGGAAGAGGACTTTTGGGGGGAAAACTTGCTAAGGTTTCCCTCCTTTGCCACAATAATTTTAATATTATGAAAATATTTGGAGGCAAACGACTTTAATTTATAACTAAGTTAATAGTATATTAGTATTAATATAAAATATCAATAATATTAATATAAAATAGTATTAATATACCTATAGTATCAATATTATTATTATACCTATAATAGTATTAATATTATTAATATAGATATAATAGTGTAAATATATAGTATTTATTTATATTAAGCTAAAATATATAGTATTAATATATATTTATATTATAGCTATAATAGTATTATTATTATTACTATACATATAATAATATTAATATTTAGTGTTTATTTATATTATAATTATTATCCTAAAATAGTATAAATAGTATATCCTAAAATATTACGTTATATATACTAAAATATTACGTTATTATATAGATATATTAATAACATATATATATTAATATAATAATATTTATAATATATATTATATTTAATAAAAATATAACGTTGTTATATATATTATATTATTATACATATAAATATAATAATATATAATACAAAGAGGGTCGTCATTTAATGGGTCAAAGCGGGTCATAGGTCACCCTATGACCCCCTTTGACCCATATGAACGACTCGACTATGTCCCTAGGGGTCCTAGGACCCATAGGGACATACGTCGTTGTTTAATGGACTTAAGGGGGTCATAGGTCACCCTATGACCCCCTTTGACTCATATGAACGATTCAAATATGTCCCTAGGGGTCCTAGGACCCCTAGGGACATATGTTGTCTTTTAATGGGTCAAAGGGGGTCATAGGTCACCCTATGACCCCCTTTGACCCATATTACCCATTCGAATATGTCCTTAGGGGTCCTAGGACCCCTAGTGACATATCTCATCATTTAATGGGTCAGAGAGGGTCATAGGTCACCCTATGACCCCCTTTGACCCATATTACCCATTCGAATATGTCCCTAGGGGTCCTAGGACCCCTAGCGACATATCTCGTCGTTTAATGGGTCAAAGAGGGTCATAGGTCACCCTACGACCTCATTTGACTCATATTACCCATTCGAATATGTCCCTAGGGGTCCTAGGACCCCCAGGGACATATTCGAATCGTTCATATGAGTCAAATGGGATCGTAGGGTGACCTATGACCCCCTTTGACCCATATGAACGATTCGAATATGTCCCTAGGGGTCCTAGGACCCCTAGAGACATATGTCGTCATTTAATGGGTCAAAGAGGGTCATAGGTTACCCTATGACCCCATTTGACCCATATTACCCATTCGAATATAACCCTAGGGGTCATAGGGTGACCTATGACCCCCTTTGACTCATATGAACGATTCGAATATGTCCCTAGGGGTCCTACGACCCCTAGGGACATATGTCGTTGTTTAATGGGTCAAAGGGGGTCATAGGGTGATTGACCCATATGAACCATTCGAATATGTCCCTAGGGTCCTAGGACCCCTAGGGACATATGTCTTCGTTTAATGGGTCAAAGAGGGTCATAGGTCACCCTATGACTCCCTTTGACCCATATTACCCATTCGAATATGTCCCTAGGGGTCCTAGGACCTCTAGCGACATATCTTGTCATTTAATGGGTCAAAGAGGGTCATAGGTCACCCTACGACCCCATTTGACTCATATGAACGATTTGAATATGTCCCTAGGGGTCCTAGGACCCCTAGAGACATATGTCGTCGTTTAATGGGTCAAAGAGGGTCATAGGTTACCCTATGACCCCATTTGACCCATATTACCCATTCGAATATGTCACTAGGGGTCCTAGGACCCCTAGGGACATATGTCATCATTTAATGAGTCAAAGGGGGTCATAGGTCACCCTACGATCCCCTTTGACCCATATAAACGATTCGAATATGTCCTTAGGGTCCTAGGACCCCTAGGGACATATGTCGTCATTTAATGGGTCAAAGAGGGTCATAGGTCACCCTATGACCCCCTTTGACCCATATTACCCATTCGAATATGTCCCTTGGGGTCCGAGGACCCCTAGGGACATATGTCATCGTTTAATGGGTCAAAGAGGGTCATAGGGTGACCTATGACCCCCTTTGACCCATATTACCCATTCGAATATGTCCCTAGGGGTACTAGGACCCCTAGAGACATACGTCGTCGTTTAATGGGTCAAAGGGGGTCATAAGTCACCTTATGACCCCCTCTGACCCATATGAACCATTCGAATATGTCCCTAGGGTCCTAGGACCCCTAGGGACATATGTCTTCGTTTAATGGGTCAAAGAGGGTCATAGGTCAGCCTATGACCCCATTTGACCCATATTACCCATTCGAATATGTCCTTAGGGGTCCTAAGACCCCTAGGGACATATGTCATCGTTTAATGGGTCAAAAGGGGTCATAGGTCACCCTATGACCCCCTTTGACCCATATGAACAATTCGAATATGTCCCTAGGGTCCTAGGACCCCTAGGGACATATGTCGTCGTTTAATGGGTCAAAGAGGGTCATAGGTCACCCTATGACCCCCTTTAACCCATATTACCCATTCGAATATGTCTCTTGGGGTCCAAGGACCCCTAAGAACATATGTCATCGTTTAATGGGTCAAAGAGGGTCATAGGTCACCCTATGACCCCCTTTGACCCATATTACCCATTCGAATATGTCCCTAGGGGTCCTAGAACCCCTAGGGACATATGTCATCATTTAATGGGTCAAAGAGGGTCATAGGTCACCCTATGACCCCCTTTGACCCATATGAACGATTCGAATATGTCCCTAGGGGTCCGAGGACCCCTAGAGACATATGTCGTCGTTTAATGGGTCAAAGACCCATATGAACGATTCAAATATGTCCCGAGGGGTTTGAGGACCCCTGGGGACATATGTCGTCATTTAATGGGTCAAAGAGGGTCATAGGTTACCCTATGACCCCATTTGACCCATATTACCCATTCGAATATGTCCCTAGGGGTCCTAGGACCCCTAGGGACATATGTCATCATTTAATGGGTCAAAGGGGGTCATAGATCACCCTATGACCCCCTTTGACCCATATGAACAATTCGAATATGTCCCTAGGGGTCCAAGGACCCCTAGAGAAATATGTCATCGTTTAATAAGTCAGAGAGGGTCATAGGTCACCTTATGACCCCCTTTGACCCATATTACCCATTCGAATATGTCCCTAGGGGTCCTAGGACCCCTAGCGACACATATCATCGTTTAATGGGTCAAAGAGGGTCATAGGTCACCCTATGACCCCCTTTGACCCATATGAATGATTTGAATATGTCCCTAGGGGTCCTAGGACCCCTAGGGACATATGTCATCATTTAATGGGTCAAAGAGGGTCATAGGTCACCCTATGACTCCCTTTGACCCATATTACCCATTCGAATATGTCCCTAGAGGTCCTAGGACCCCTAGGGACATATGTCGTCGTTTAATGCGTCAAAGGGGGTCATAGGTCACCCTATGACCCCCTTTGACCCATATGAATGATTCGACTATGTCCCTGGGGGTCCTAAGACCCCTAGGGAGATATGTCGTCATTTAATGGGTCAAAGGGGGTCATAGGTCACCCTATGACCCCCTTTGACCCATATGAATGATTCGACTATGTCCTTAGGGGTCCTAGGACCCCTAGGGACATATTTCATCGTTGAATGGGTCAAAGAGGGTCATAAGTCACCCTATGACCCCCTTTGACCCATAATACCCATTTGAATATGTCCCTAGGGGTCCTAGGACCCCTAGAGAAATATGTCATCGTTTAATGAGTCAAAGAGGGTCATAGGTCACCTTATGACCCCCTTTGACCCATATTACCCATTCGAATATGTCCCTAGGGGTCCTAGGACCCCTAGAGACATATATCATCGTTTAATGGGTCAAAGAGGGTCATAGGTCACCCTATGACCCCCTTTGACCCATATGAACGATTGGAATATGTCCCTAGGTGTCCTAGGACCCCTAGGGACATATGTCATCGTTTAATGGGTCAAAGAGGGTTATAGGTCACCCTATGACCCCTTTTGACCCATATTACCCATTCGAATATGTCCCTAGATGTCCTAGGACCCCTAGGGACATATGTCGTCGTTTAATGGGTCAAAGAGGGTCATAGGTCACCCTATGACCCCCTTTGACCCATATGAATGATTTGACTATGTCCCTGGGGGTCCTAGGACCCCTAGGGACATATGTTGTCATTTAATGGGTCAAAGGGGGTCATAGGTCACCCTATGACCCCCTTTGATCCATATGAATGATTCGACTATGTCCCTAGGGGTCCTAGGACCCCTAAGGACATATGTCATTGTTTAATGGGTCAAAGAGGGTCATAGGTCACCCTATGACCCCCTTTGACCCATAATACCCATTCGAATATGTCCCTAGGGGTCCGAGGACCCCTAGAGACATATGTCATTGTTTAATGGGTCAAAGGGGGTCATAGGTCACCCTATGACCCCCTTTGACCGATATGAACGATTCGGCTATGTCCCTGGGGGTCCTTGGGACATATGTCGTCATTTAGTGGGTCAAAGGGACCCCCTTTGACCCATTAAAGGACTACATATGATCCTAGGGGTCCTAGGACCCCTAGAGACATATATCGTCGTTTAATGGGTCATAAAGGGTTATAGGTCACCCTATGACCCCCTTTGACTCTTATATATTAATAATATACATATATATTAGTAATATACATATCAATATAATATATATATATATAAATATACATATTACATTATTATATTTAATGAAAATATTACGTTATTATATAAATATATTAATAACATACATATTAATATAATAATATATAATACGTATTTTATATATATATATATAAATTACGTTATTATATTTAGTAAAAATAATAAAAATATATATTATATTTATAGATTGTAATAAGATTAACATAAGATATTATTATATATTACTAGATTATATCTTGTATGTTTACATTACGTTATTATATATATATAATATATTAAAATATGCCTTTACATATTAATATAAGTGAAATAATTTAAAAATAAAAAACTAGAACGTTTAAATCGAATTTCCCTCCAAAATTTGAAGATTTTTGGAATTTGACTACCGAGCCATATCGGATATCCGATGTCAAATCAGATATCCGATTTGAAATCGGATATTCGATTTTGAATCGGATATCCGATCAGGCTTGGTATTTACCAAGCCTGCCCAGTCAACCCCAAAGACGTGTTTAAAGAGAGTTTTAGTGATACTCAGACTTCGGGTAGCCGTCTGACAATGTTATTTTGATCGAAATTGAATGAAACGAAATTGGTTTTTTAATATCGCTCTCTAGATTCCATCAATATAATTTCTGTCAAATTCTGAGTTTGACAAGTATTTATTAGTTAATTATCAATGAAGATTATTGTAAAGTGCTGATTGACATACTGAAGGAAAAATAGCTATAACTTTCAAACGGTATAACATTTTTTAAATCTAAAAGTTGTGTCACATTCTATACTTCGCCTAGTATAAGAAAAAGACAAAAAAGAAAAATTTGATCAAATTTTCTATTAGTTAGGGGGGTTAGACACGGGACTTTTTTTAATCCGAAAAAGTTTTGGTAGAAAATTTATATTTAATTATTTATTTGGAATAAAAATATCAAAAAATATGCGTCACATCCGGGCATGAGTCTAGTTTTCATATCTATAATTATATTAAAAAATATTATGATTTGATTTTGATTAAGGTGGTCAGACATACACCTAATTTTTATTTTCGCCCTACAATTTTCTTAGTACTGCATTAAAATTCAAACTTTTGACCAATCAATTATTTTTTTCTCCTGATAAGGCCTAGTAGTTTAGAAACTAAATTCAATTTTCTACAAATTATTTTCTTACAACTTTTTGATATAAAGTCCATAACCACTTTAAAATTATGTGTCAAGTTGACATAACCCTGATTTGCTGATTTTTCACTGCCACTTAAGGCCATAGTTTGGTACACCATGATCTTGCACATACCCAGGTAATGTTAAAATAAGTGCCACATAGTGGCTATTATTTGCTAATTATAGTTATAATATTTAATATAAAAATTTAATTATAAAAATACATTGTAGAAATATAATTGATTATACAATTATAGTACATAAATGAAAGCAATGACAAAGTAAAAGTGTAATATACATATATAAAACAATATTTATTTAATATATAAATCTATGCATAAATAGTAAAAAATAAAAAGTAATAATTAACTTTGTATTAATATTATGAATTTAGAAGTAATTTTATAATAATACATCAAAATAATATTTATAAAAAAAATATTTATGTAATAGTGGAAAAAAAAGTTTGTTTGAAATTTACAATCGGAACAATTGTTTTTTTGTCATTAATGTCAACTCTATTGATAAGACATATTACTACCTAATCTAAATGTCATATCTATTTGATTGATAAGGTGGATTTGAGAGATTTCTTATAACAATAGCACCTAGAGGAAAGGTTGAGTTATGTAAAGGAAACTACAATGGACATTTGATTAGTTAGACTTTGATAAGACAATGTGATTGTTTATATCATGGAAGTAAAGTTTAACTGAGCAATAGAGTAAAACACCAAAGAGTGCCAAGTGATGCTAATGTCAACTGAGCCATAGTAAGTGCCATGAAAATCTAGTGTTGGGTAAGCATCAATATCGACCAAGAAAGATAATTGATGTTGAGCTAGAAGTTTTATAGTGACTAAGTGATTAAGTGATGATTGAGTGTCAAAACTTGGTGATTGTTGAGTAACAATATTTTGAATGAATTTGAGGAATCATGATTTTTAGCTAACTCAGTTGATTTCTTGGGATATGGAAATTGTGTTAAAGATAAGATTGATGATTTGGATCATTAAATTCAAGGTGATGATTAGGTATAATACATATGATCTAATTCAAGGACGAGAAGTTTATATAAAAGAAAGAAGATGAACATATACAATTAACTTGATGAGCCAGATTGTAAACCATAAGATCTTCGATGATCATAGAAAATGAAAAAGCAAGAATTACCTATATAAGGAGGTATAGAGCCAAAATTAATGAGGATGCACATAGAGAAGGTGGAATAGAGACGCACAAGGGTGAATGCAAGTATGTAAGAGCAAGAGAAAAGAAAAAGGAGATTTCTTACTTAGATGTTGCTGATATTGATAAGTGAATATGAGCATATGGATTAAGTTTTGTTGGAAGGAGAAGATTGACTGCTTGAAGAGTTTCTAAGAGAATCAAGAACATACATGACAATGGGGAGCTTATCAATGAATCAACACATGAACTGAAAAATGATCTTAACCTGCAAAAGTGAAATGTAATCATATAGATGAAAAATCCTACTATTTTATTTCTAATCATTATAAATAATTTGTATTGAAATATTTTTAATCAAAGGTTGACCTAACAATCATTTGAAGGACTTGAATAGGATAAAAATGGGTAGATGTGAGTGGGCTAAATATGAATGTGATGATTTAAGAGGGTGAATGTAGGACCTATCCTTAATCCAATTTGCTAAAAGGAAAGATCCAAATGGATTGATCACAAAGAAGTGATCAATGTACCAATGAATCAAACAATAGAGAATATGAAGAAATGAGGAAATCCTATAATATATTATAGAAAGTATGTACTTAAAATCTTGAATGAATAGAAGGAAAATTATACTAAGCTCAAAGTAGGGAAAATATTGAAAATGTTGATTTTTGATGTTTGTGCATAGTTTTGGGAAATTCTGCAACATGTTTTGGACTAGAAATGCCAAGATAGAGAAAACTTAGAAAACATTTTTGAGGGTAGGTCAACCTTAACCCAGATAGCAGGGCACAATCTTACCTCGAGGCACAATTTTACCCCAAAAATTTGACCTTGACTTGCATTTAACAAAAATTATGTTTGCATATCCCAAAAGTTTGGCAAAAAGGGTACTCAAATATAAACTTCAATTGTTTGTCCTATACCTATGCTTGCAAGAAAAATGGTTTTGTTATCTAGATGAGGGGTTTACCTTGGTAAAACCCTGGTTTGGAATCAACCTTAATAATGGAATCAAAATAGAGAATGCTAGAAAGTAGTAGAAGTAATCTAACAATGAAGCTAGGATATTCAATAGATATGCAACTGTGTTTGAAATGTAAAAAAGTATGTTGATATGAAAGCTTGGACTCAATAATGTAAATCAAAACCATAAATGCAAATCAAAACTTCGATGATTGCATGCTTGAAATCCACCTCGAGGGAAGAATGAATAGATCTTGAAGATGAACAAAGCATCTTGAAGGAAGATCACACCACTATGATGGATAGGTCTAGGGTTTGAATGATGAATCTTGACTGCTTGAACCAAGACCCTTCAAAGACTTGAATGCTTGAATCCTTGATCTTCAATAAGAACTTGAATGGAGACAATGACTTAGATTATTCCTTTAAAATTTTTGATGGAATGGTTGCTTGATCTTTCTTGATTGTGTAAATAATGGATTGTCTAATATATCGTGTTAGAGAAAATGAGAGGAGGTTTCCTTATCTCTGGGGCACAAACTTCTAGAGACACTGACATTGGATAATTAAATCTCAATTAACCTTAACCCCTAGAAATGAACCTATATTAAATGAAATTTAAGAGTTTACCATTTCAAAGACCAAAATAGCTGACCCAAAAGCAAGAAAATAATTATTTCCAAAACCTGATGTCTGAAAATCACATGGAACCTTAAAAATTGGACCTTGGGTAAGGGTGAAGGTCAAATTTGACCTAGGTTAGGGTCAAGGTTGTCCTTGACCTAGGTCAAGGTTGAGGCCAACCTTGACCTAGGTCAAGATCGAGGCCAATATTGACCTAAAAGACCTACCTTGACCCTGAGGTCGCACATCTCAAGATCTCAGTCAAGAATGCTAGAAAAATGCAGAAAGAAAGTGGAAAAGGGATTGGAAATAGGGGGAGAAAAGAAGAACTAGGGGGAAAGAGCTAGATCCATGCAAAGACCTAATCAAGGTACTTGACATGACTACAGACCACTTACTCAGAGGGCCATACATTCTTAACATAGAAGTGCTTCCATTTTAAGACAATACAAGACTTAACAGTCTATGTAAATCCTTTAGAAAGGTGACATTCTAAATGGAATGATCAAAGTCCTTTGATAAGGCCACTCCTAACAAGATGATTAAATCCTCTAACTAGTTCCCATTTAATAGTGTACATATTGTAACCTTTAACAGGGTTGGCTCCTTGACTTAGGAGCATCTTTAGATTTCTTGATGACTACTTTAGAGTTGATGGGATGAGGCTCAATAGTTTCTTTGGAGGATGCTTGGACTAGTACTTGGTCAAAGGATGAGTGATTTTTGATCTCTATTAGGTTTAGATTTGGCTGAGTAGCTCAGTCATTGTAGGGAACTCGGTCACTAAAGGAGCTAGATATCTTCTATTGCTCGACACTCACTATTGTGCTTAGCATGTGTTGGTTTTTTGGCACTCACTATTGTGATTGGCATGCTTTAAAACTCAGAAATGGTTGTGGGATCTCAACTATTCTTGTGGTTTTACTAATGCTTGGAAAAGTAGCTTTCAGAGTGGAGTTTTTGCCAATTGGATCTACTGACTTGGTGCATTTAATGCATGTAGCATGTGATCATGACATGGATTGATCTGGGAGTTTGTGTGGTCTTTGTTACCTATCCTATGTGAGTTTAATCATGGTTGTAAACTTGGGGGCTTTTCCTAAGTATTTTGTGTGTTTATATCATGTGTTAACTACAAAAAATGTGAGGGTTAACATTTTGTATTTAATGTTTGTTGTGAGCTAACTTGTGGCTTAAATATACATTCAATGCAAGGGGTTTATTTAATTTATAATTGCTAGGCTGACTTTTGGCTTAGTTGGGTATAAGTAGGGGGTCTTTTAGAGTCTTTAGTGATTAGTCATCCAGCTTGGAGAAGAGGATGAAGTGTAGGAGAGAAATTTGAAGAGCTAGTAGTTGTGGCTTAGAAAACTAGGAGATTGCTTAGTGGGCTTGCAAGCACAATTTTAGATTTCCTTGGGGTTTTATTCCAGAGTGTAGATCTAGACTAGCTAGAGTTGTGATTGGATCTTACAAGATCTTGTAGAACTATTTTGTAATTGTTTTTGCATTTGGCACTAACCTGAAAGGCCTTACAACCAGGCATATTGCATGTGAAAAATTATATATATGAATAAATTATTGTGATTTGGTAAAAAATCTTTCTTTATTTTTGTGTTTTAGCTATGTGGTTATTTTCTGGAGGCTAGGACATTTGCTTTGGGGATTCTCCTACCTTGCATTGTGTCACTCCTAACAGAGCTCACTTCAAAAGAGTTAAATAGCGGTGACATGTTGCTGGAAGTTTTTCCCAAATTGGGTTTCCATGTAAAATCCCAGTGTCAATTTTGTGTTGAATGTTTTATATGTCTTTCATCTAATGAATTTTATATTCAACAAAGTATGTTATGTTTAGGACAATAATTTTACTTATCAGTACAATAGAGATTGAGTAACAACATGATACGTAGAACAATGGACGTTTTGATGTTTTATTGTTCAAATAGTACTTATGGACCTTGATTAACTGATTCACCCCCCTTCCCTATTAGTTATTCTAAACATTTACAACAATTTGTATTAGAGCTAACTATTTACAGAGAAAAGTTTGAAGGTACTTGCTAAAGATCATGACTCACAAAAGAGAGGTACCAAAGTTGAACAAGGACAACTTTCCTATATGGAAATCCTTGATGAGATTGCATATATCTAGTATTAGTATTGCTGCTATCAACTTTTTGGAAAATGAGTATGTGTTGAGATAACAACTAGTCCTTTGATAGCTGATCAACTGAAGCAAAAACAAGAACACAATCAAGAAATGTTGGAGATTTCCTCAGCTGTAAGCTATGTTGAACTTGTTGAATTCAAAGAATGTGATAGTGAAAATAAAATGTGAGACAAAATGAAAACCATATATGGAGGTGATGACAATATCTTGAGAGCCAAATCAAAGAGCCTAAGAGGTAAATTTGATGAAATGAGAATGATGGAAGGTGAAAACATAATGTAGTATTTCACAAGAGTCAAAGAAGTTGTTAATGGTATTCATGGTATAAATGGAGAAATCAAAGATGAAATAATGATAAGAAAGGTATTGAGGACTCTACTTCCTATATATGTCATTGAAGTGTCTGCAATTCAAGAATTGTGATGCATTCCAGTTAACACTTTCACTTTGGAAGTTGTAATTGGTAGACTTATTGGTTTTGAGATATCTAACATTGATAACTATACACCTGCTACTATTGAATATTCCTTTAAGTCATAATTGGTTCTTATCAAAAAGAAAGGAAAACATATGAAGAGTGATAATGATAGTTCTAATGATGAACTTGATGAACTTGAAGTCCTTATTACAAAAGGTTTGGAAGAGGGAGACGTAAATATAAAGGTAAACTACCTATTATTTGTTTTCTATGCAACAAAGTTGGTCATATTTTTGCTAGGTGTCCTGACAGAGAGGATAAGGATGAAAAAAAAAAGCAAATACAAAGGAAGAAGAGATGACCAAGACTACAAAAGAAACAAGGATGAATAAGGTAAGAAATATTATTATATTGTTGAAGAATAAACTAACAATGAATCTAAAAGTAATGATGATGAAGTTGTTTATGTTGCTATGAAAGAATATTCTGATGAAGATGAGAAAATTGCATTAATCCCATATGTAAACAAAAGTGATAGATGGATAATTGATAATGGATGCTTCAATCATATGAGTTGTGATAAAGATAAATTTGAGGACAAAGGTGGATGTGTTAGATCTGGTAATGATATTCCATGCTTGTAAAGGAAAAGGTACTATTCAACTAACTGACAAGACCAAATGTGACAATGTTTACTAGGTTGAAAGACATAAGTATAATCTATTGAGTATTTCACAGCTGAAAAAATCAAGTTACAGAGTTGAATTTCATTATAGGAATGCCAAGATATATATGATGTTGATAGTAAGTTAATTGGAAGTGGTGATCAGACAAGAGGTAACTTGTTCTATCTAGATTTATCTAATGAGACATGTTTGTTTGCACAACAAGAAGATCTTTGGTTATGGTAGAAGAGGTTATGTCATGTGAACTTTGACAATTTGGTGAAAATTAGTAAAATGAGGAAAGTATGAGGAATTCCAAAACTAAAGAAGCCTGAAAATGCTATGTGTAAACAATGTCAATTAGGAAAAATGACCAAGTTTAGTTCTAAGAGTTAAACATACACTTGTAGTGATATTTTGGAATTAGTTCATACTAACCTATGTGGAAGTATTTATGTTCATAGCTACTGTGGAGATAAGTATTTCATTATATTTGTTGATGACTATGATGTTCCTTAAAGCTAAATCTAATGTTTTTCAATTGTTTAAGTGGTATCTAGCTAGAATTGAAAAAGAAATAGGGAAGAGTCTGAAGTGTTTGAGATATAACAAAGGTGGTGAATTCATTTCCAATGAGGTCAATATATTCTACAATGAAAGAGGAATCAGAAGACAAATGTCAATACCAAGGACCCCTCCTCAGGATGGGATAGTTGAAAGAAGAAACATATCATAATGGACTATGCAAGAACATTGATGATGGAGAAGGGTGTATCAAAGAAGTATTGGAGAGAAGATATCAGTGCTATTGTCTATACCCTAAATAGAGTACAAGTCAAGAAAGGCACAAATGCTACATCTTTTGAACTATGGTATGGATATGCTCCTAATGTGAAATATTTCAAAATCTTTGGAAGTAAATGTTATATACTTAAAGATAATAGGAATAGAAAACTTGATGCAAAGAGTAAGGAAGGTATATTCCTATGATATTCCACCAAGAGTAAAGCTTACTAGTGTTTAAACTCTAACACTAACAAAGTTGTGAAAAGTGCAAATGTGAAAGTTGATGAGATTGCAGAAATAAATGACATTATATGCAATGAACAACTTGAAGATTATAGTACATTCATCTATGTGGATGATGGTATTCCTAGAGCTCCATGTGAACAAGAAAATAAAGTTATAGTTTCCCAATAGACTAGAAATGATGAAGTGCAACAACAAGTTGCGGAGCTATAGATGGTGGATGGTGAGTCATAGATAGGCAATGTTGACCATGAGATAGACAATCCTAAGCATGCACAATCTGGACTAGAACCTAGACAAGAAAAAGAAAAAGAGTTTGAAATTATTTTTCAAGATGAACCTAGTGAAGAATAGAAAAGGAAACCAACTATGCTAGAAAATTTTGTAAGAAGACATCACAAACTGAAACAAATCATTGGTGATGTTGAATCAAGTGTTATGACAAGAAAAATATTGAAAGATGATAAATGCTTACTTTGTGAATTTGAGCCCAAATCAATAAAAGATGCTCTATATAATGAAGATTGGATTCAGGTAATGAACAAGTAAATTATATTGATTGAGAAGAACAATACTTGGACCTTAGTGCCAAGACCTATTTAGACAATAATCTTATTTGAACAAAATGGTTTTTTAGAAATAAACTTAATGAAAATGGTAAAGTCACAAGAAAAAAAGTAGGAATGGTATGCAAGGGATATTCTCAAGAAGAATTTGACTATGGAGAAATTGTTCCTGTTGTGGAAAGACTTGAAGGATTCATAACTCTTCTTGCATATTTAGCCTACAAGAATTTCAAGGTATATTAAATGGATGTCAAATCTGCATTTCTAAATGGTATACTTGAGGAAAAAGTGTACATTGAAAAACTTGAAGGATTTCTAGATCCAAAAAAGAAGAATATGGTATGTGAAATGAACAAAGCTCTTTATGGATTGAAACAAGCCCCAAGAGAATGGTACAAAAGACTGCATAATTCTTTGGTAAAGACTGGTTTGAAAGGACAAGTGATAACAATAATCTGCTAATCTCATAATGGTTTTGACATATGAGTGAGAATACACTTAAGTAATTTTCTTATTTCATTTTGAACAAGTAATTTATGTCAAGCATAATATGTTAGATAGTATATGTCGAGTAAGCAGTAAGTGTCAATTCACTCAAGTGTCGAGCAGATAATAGATGTTGAGTGATCACTGGATGCTAGGTCATTTAGAGGCTAAGTTACAACATTGAAGATATAGTAGGTGCCAAGCTTCAGACACTTCAAGTGTTGAGTAAATAATTTTGGACATAGTTGTTTGTAATGGCACAAACTTCTATATAAACCATTTTTTAGCCAACTTAAAGATTATTTTGTGATTCTAGATGATAAAGATGAATCTATATTGAGGATCCTTATGCATTACATGCAGCCAATTAGTTCAAGGGATGGATTAAGCAGAAAAATGGGTGAATCACAATCATTGAGTCATACCTAACCCTAAGTCACCTAATTCTTCTTAAGGAGAACAAACCCTAAAAGAAAATAGTGTGGAAGGAGTGAAGAATGAAGTTTGCATGCATAAATAGATCATTCATGGTGGCTAAGGAGTTGTGAATTGAGATACATTACAAAATTAGTTAAATGAAAATAGAGGAAAAGAGTTAGAGGATAGAAGTGATACATTTGATCAGAGAGGATCAAGTACACATCAGGAAAGAGGTGATTTGTTATCTAGCAATAGAGTGTTAACCACAAGATCATTGCTAAGACATTCTAATAGGTGAATTAGTTAAATCTCTTAACAAAGTAGTCTTAACAGGTTGTTGTAAATACTTTAATAGGGTGTTTACTTCATTGTGAGTTTTAAGTCCTTTAATCAAGCACACTTCAAATAGGGTGTTGAAATCCTTTAATAGGGTAAGATCTAACAATCTTGTAAGCCTTTAATAGGGCAAAATTTTCATAGGGTAGATCATAGTTTATGATCAAACATTGTAGCTTTCATTGGATACACTTTATTACTACAATAGTAAAGATTTATGGGTGTCATCCCCACCTCAGTTTTACCTTCTTGTTGGAGGGTTTTTGGGTAAGAAAATATCTTGTATCATAAATATGTTGAATGTTACTTGTTTTCATGCTATGGATGAATATGTTTAGCTAGCTACTTCTATTTACATGCAAATTGTGAGATAAATGTGAGGTGTATGTTTTAAGGGTTAAAGTTTTGAAGGTTCGATTCACTCCCCCTCCTCCCCTATGAGTTTACTTTTCCTATTGTATTTCCAACAATTGGTATTAAAGTGCAGTTCTCTAGAAAGGAAACCTTTGCAACTCTAAGGAAAGATCATGAAGATAGAAGTCTACAAGTTGGGAAAGACTATTGAGAATAAAAAGATTGAAATCAAGCTTGCCCTATATGAGCTAAATGAAGCAAGAGATGAGTTGAAGTTCTCATTGAAGAGAATGACACATTACCAACAGATTGATACTGCTAAATTGTTTGCAGATGAAAATTCAAGTGAATTTGATGCAACAGTTTTAGATCTAATGGAAAAGAATGGAGCCCTAATTGAAGAGGTCAGAAATCTTAAGATAGAACAAGTCCAATCAGTATTGCTATGTGAGGTGAGAAAGTAGAAAAAGAAAGTTGAAGAAGAAAAAGTCATGATTGAAGATGACAAAAGAATACTTACCAATAGACTAGAAGAGAAGATATCAGAGGTGAATAGGATTGCTCACATGCAACAAGAAAAATTGAATCAAATGATGATTTCCAATCACAAATTGAATGGAAAAGATATTGAGATCACAACACTAAAGTTGTTGAATGAACATCTGAGAAATGATCTGAAAAGAGAAAAAGAATTTGTTGAATGTTTCAATAGACCTAGTGAAGCCATCAATTATTTTGAGCAATTGATGTGATCTCCCAAATCCAATAGTGATACCACTAGATTGGGTTATAGTAGCACTAAAGAAGGAGAATCGTCTAAAAGTGGTGAACAAAGAAGAAACAAAGGTAAGAACTACAAAAATACTTGTCATAATTGTGGAGAGATAGGTTGTACAACAAACATTTGTAGGAACAACAATGCAAATTAGAACCATAAGATGAAATTCATGGGTAAATGTCATAAGTGCAACAATCAAAGAAATCAGGTACATGAATGCAAGATCGAGATATCAAGCACACAAAGATTTGAAGGTTATTGTTACAATTGTAAGAAGTATGGACATACAACATATGAGCACAAATGAAAGCATAACTAGTCATCAAACAAGCAAGCCAAGGTAAACCATACTAATAGATCCTACAATTGGGATTACAATATAAGATACAGTTGTCAATTGTCAAGAGTATGGACATGTTGTTGAGAGTTACATTAGAACACATTTCAAAAGTGACTATAGTAGATGGGACTAGTCACATAAGCAGAAATTGTCCAACAAGGTCAAAAGCACCTATCAATGAATTCGATAAAGGAAAAGGAAAGGTTGATGTTGAAGAAGTCAAAGTGTAGATGAACAAGACATGGAACAAAAAGGAAGATTGAACTACATCAAGTTCAAATGGGATCACTTCATCCAATGGATCAAATGATCACACCACCCCCAACTAGGCAATGAAGAGGTATATATGGGACTGATAATTCAAATTTTAATTATACATCAGTTCCAAGGATTTAGTTCTAAAAAGATCATATATGCATGTAGTAAGATACAAAGTATTGGTTATAATTAAGAAGAAATCTATAAGCTTTCATGTTACTATCGAGCATGCAAAGTTTCATTGTTGTTGCCAAGTGAAATTTTAGTTGTTTCCAAGATATCAAAGGTGCTATTGTTACCCAAGCTCTTTGTGGTTGCTAAGCATGGTTGGAATTACCTAGAAGTTGGGTGAGTCAAAATTTCTATTGGAGTTGAGCTTATAGTTGTGTAAGCATTGAGCATTTATTGTGAAGTTTCAAGGGCTCTATGGTTGATTTTTGTCTCATTTGCAATTATTCAAGATTCAAGAGAGCACAAAGAGAATAAGAAAAATTAGAGAAATTGATTCAAGTGTTTTCATATTTAATTCAACTGCTACTTGACACTAGACATCATATTTCTCAAGTTATTTATCATGAGTTGATGTACGCTTTTTGAATTTACATAAACGCTATTTAGTTTTTATGGCAGCGAGCTCTTTTGTTGTTGTGGTTAAGGAAGGAAAAGAAGTTTTAAATATTCAATTGATAAGAAATGAGATCAAACAACTAGTTTTTAGAGTTTTTCCTCATATTTCTTATCAAGGAGACCCATTTAGTGCATTATCTACAATACCACCACAAGTTTTAATGAAAAATAAGAGAATTATATGAAAAATTGTGTGAGAATGGCTTATTGAAAGAGGAAAACAAGGTTATAGAGAGAAAAGGGTTAAATCGTGCCCTAGATTTTCCTAACTTATTCAAGATAGAGTGGATTAAGATTGTGCTTAGTAGAATTCATGACAACTCTATATAGTTAGAGGATGTCCTTATCAAAATCACAAAGAGGATTATTCATAGAGTTATAGGGTATCCAATCCTAGATAGACCAAAGACTATAAGGAGTGATGCAAAAGAGCTAATTGAGAAGAATACAGAGGCATTATGGAAAAAGAGAGGGATGACTATAGACACAATCACCAATCCCCTAATTGCATTTTCAATGAGAGTTATTTCACATAAATTCTTTCAGTCCAATAGGTTGAATAGTGTACCATGTATGGCTATGGATTTGGGTTACAAGATAGTAAAGAAAGACCATTCTTATGACCTTGTCGAGTTACAACTCTAGCAATTATCAAAAAACTTGGGAGCCATAAGAAAGACAAAAAGTGCACAGTGAAAATTTGGTTCAATACTTATTTGTATTTATTTTTTAATGTCTAGAACACTTTTCCCACATTTGGGAAAGTAGCTTGGAAGACTAATAGGTTAGTGCAGTGCAAACTGTGATGACTAGTTATTTTGAAGACTTTAAGAAGTCAATGAAACAAAGATTGAGAATTCTAGTGTTACTAGTACAGAAGCATTTGAATGATCTTTTTTTTCTAGTTGATGTTGGTTTCACTTATGTCCAGGTTGTTGTTACAAGGGTGAGATGGCTTAGGCCATTGCCTTATGATATTAGTGTGAATGAGGCATCTACAACCATCACTACTTTACTGGTAGAGGAAGTAGATAAGAATGCTACTACATTAGGAAACTATGATGTAGCAAAGTCAAAGATTGGAATGGACTTGAAGATAACTTCTATGATTAGGAAGAAGAATAATATTGTGAAGAAGCTCAAGGAACAATTTGGTGAAGAGGTAGAAGGATATGAAGAAGAAGAAGATAATGAAAATGATGAAGATACACCTAGCCAAACACCATTTTCTCTCACACAGGGTCAAGGTGAGGACCAAGGAGAAGAAGAAGTAGAATTTGATGAAGGTGTCAAGGGAGAAGAAGCCAATGAAGTACCTATATCCATAGAAGAGAAGAAAACAAAAGAAAGGAAGCCATCAACAAGAAAACCTAAAAAGGTTGTGAAACCTAAAAAAAAAAGCCTAGAGTTCCTTTTACAAAGGCTAGCACAAGCGCTACTACTAAGAAGACTTAGGAAGTTCAAAAGCTTAAAGGCAAGAGAGCTAGCACAACTACAAAATAAGATGACCTTGAGTAGTAGCAAAGAAGGAAATATATTACCCCAAATGAGATAGATGAGAAGAGGATTGAGTCAGATGACAATAGCCAATTAAAAGTGGTAAGTCACAATCCCTCCTCTAATTTGGACATCTTGTGTGAAAATATAAAGAAAAATGTTGATTTAAATGGATTTACAAATGTTAAGTTTGCTAAACTTGGGAAATTAGAAATGAATAATATAGAAGAATCTATATATGCCATGATGGCAACTTTTAAGAAGACTCCAATTGAGATTTCCATCTCTTTACCAATTAGCCTATATGATAGAGTTGAGCAAAGGTGACAATATAGTCTCACAACTGTAAGAAATATTAAAGAGACTAAACTTGCAAGAGTAATGCCAAATTTGGACAAATCTAAAATGACAAAGGCTATTAACAAGTATAAGGGGAAATTTGCTCCAAAACACCAAACCTTAAATATTTTACAAAACAAAACTAAAGAGGTTATTTGGAAAAGCACACATTTATGGAAAGTGATCTATGGGCTGACAACACAAAAGGCTATTGAGAAAGCACCTAAGGAAGTAGGTGAAGATAGAGAAGAAAAAGAGGTAGTTGAAGTAACAAATGATGAATTTATAAGGGAAGTACATGGGGAAAGCACTACAAAGGCAATAACTGAGGAAGAGCAACATCAAGACCACAATGTACTAGAAGTACATATGTCAAGTGCCAGTCCATAAGCAGATACAGTAAAGATTAAGAGCATCTCTAACACCACCATTCACAACATCAATCCCCTAACAAAGAAGGATATGCAGAAGGTATTGACTAATTCCACCACCAAAGCACAACTATGTGTAGTCATCCTATTTTGGTGAGTGTGGATGAGGTTGAGAAGGCAAAATTGGCATCTGCAGGGGATATGACACATGGATTATCAATTGCCCCCACTAAATCTATAAAAGTGAAACTTACAATGTCTATTGTAGTATACCAAAGGAAGGACACTATGACTTCACTTGTTAGTACCATGGTACAAAATGTCTCAATACCAAAAATTACAATAATTGAGCAAGAAGGGATACTAGTCCAAATAGGTCAAGAAGCCAGTCTTGCACCTACACTACAAGCACAAGGTGGAGAAGAAACTAAAGAAAAGGAGAAGGATAGGAATGAAGATTTGGTCTTGATTACAAAACTAGAGGAAGTGATAGCAATTGAGACATTGGTTACCTTACTAGACACTACTACTCCTATTCCTAGCCAAGTACTTCATAGGCCAAGTACATTTAAGCTACACCATTACAAGAGTCAAGGCCTATTCCTAGCACATCTAAGGTTGATGAGGTGATATCAACTTAGATGAGGTGATTGAATTTCTAAAGTTTGATCTTACATCAATCACAATAAAGAAAATGAGCATATTCTAGGATGCTTTGGCAAGGAAGAAACAACAATAACTGCTCAAAAGGGAGCATAGGTAGAAACAAGCACTTCATGATAGCAAGAAAATATTTCTTGATGCATTCAGCCTACCTACACCTAATGAAACAAAGCCAATCATCGAGTAGTTGGAAAATATTGTGGAGAAGATCAATGATGAAGATGTAGATACTAAGGTCAAATTATTGGAATGGTCTGAGAAGAAATAAAAAAAAAAGGTGAATGAATAGATATCAAGTGCTATTGCACTACATTAGGTTGTGTTAGCAACCAAAATTGATGGTGTGAAGAAGATGTTGGAGAATATTTTCTCTCTTTAAACCAAGTTGTGTGATGTTCTTCTATTCACACAAGAAGTCCAGAGACACATTGACCATCTCGTGGGAGATTTGAAGAAAACAACTAACATTCTACAACAATCTCTTGGTCAAGGTTAGTCTCATTTCAAAAACATTGATGAAGAAATATCCCCATCTTTCTACTCATGAAGGTCTAATCACCCTTGCTACCAAGTTGGACATTTAGATCAAATCTCTAAAGGTAGCGTCTGACAACTAGGATGCAACACTAAAGATTATGATGGAGATCCATAAATCATTCTTGGAAAAATACACTATTTGTGTACCACCCATGACATAAATTTCAAAAGGGGGAGAATGAAGAAAGGGGCAAATGAACAAAAAGAGAAAATAAGTTTTGGGGGAGATCAAAAAAAGGAGACTATAGTATAGAATCAGGACAACATGTCTACTCAATAGGAGTATTTTGTTTCAAATTTAGAATAGAATAATCAACTCAAGAGGAGTTATAGAATTTTGAGGTGTGACTGATAAGTCATAAGTTTTGCAAAATTTTGAAGTTTTGAAATTTTGTATGTAAGCCAAGTACTAAATGGGGATTATCTAAATTATGCTCAAGAGATAAAGTTATTCATGCACAACCAAGTGTTTTTTCCACTCATGTCAAAGGGTGAGATTGTTAATCTCAGAATAATTTTGACATATGAGTGAAAATACACTTAATTCATTTTCTCAGTTCATGTTGAATAAGTAATGTATGCCAAGCATAAGATCTCAGATAGTATATACCGAGTAAGCAATAAGTGCCAGGTCACTCAAGTGTCAAACATATAGTAGACATCAAGTGATCAATGGATGTCAAGTCATTTAGAGGTCGAGTTACAACATTGAATATACAGTGGATGCTGAGCATCAGTCACTTCAAGTGCCAAGTAAATAGTTTTGGACATAGTTGTTTGTAATGGTAAAAACTTCTATGTAAACCATTTTTGAGCCGACTATGGATCATTTTGCAATTCTAGATGATAAGGACAAATCTATATTAAGGATCCCTATGTAGTACCTACAATCAATCAGTTGAAGGGATGGATTAAGAGGCAAAATGGGTGAATCACAGTCATTGATTCATACCTACCCTTAAGTCACCTAAGTCTTCTTAAGGAGGATAAACCCTAAAAGAAAATATCGTCGAAGGAGTGAAGAATGAAGTTTGCATGCACAAATAGAGAATTCATGGTGGCGAAGGAGTTGTGAATTAAGACACATTGAAGCAATGAATTTTATCATAGAGGATCAAGTACACATCAAGAAAGAGGTGATCTTCTAGCAGCAAAGTGCTAACCGTAGGATCATTGATGAGATATTATAACTGGTGAATCAATTAAATCTCTTAGCATAGTAGTCCTAATAGGTTGTTGTAAATCCTTAATAGGGTGCTTAATTCATTGTGAGTTTTAAGTCCTTTAATCAAGCACACTTCTAAGAGGGTGTTGAAATCCTTTAACAGGGTAAGATCTAAAAATCTTGTAAGCTTTAATAGGCAAGCCTTTCACATGGTAGATCATAGTTTATGATCAAACATTGTGGCCTTCATTGGATACACTTTATTACTACACTAGTGAAGATTTGTTGGTGTCATCCCCACCCTAGTTTTACCTTCTCATTGGAGGGTTTCTGAGTAACAAAATATCTTGCGTCATATATGTGTTGAATGCTATTTTCTTTCATGCTATGGATGAATACGTTTAGCTAGCTATTTTAGTTTACATAAAAATTGTGAGATGGATGCGTCGTGAATGTTTTACAGGTTAAAGTTTTGAAGGAATGATTCACCCCCCCTCTCAGAGTTTACTTTCCCTATTGTATTTACATCATAATCTATATTTGAAGAATGGTAAGAACAATGAAGTCTTGCTATCTAAAATCTTTGTTGATGAAATTATATTTCGAGGAAGAGGAGCATTATGCAAATTATTTGCTGATGAAATAAAGAAGGAATTTGAAATGTCTATGTTTTGTGAAATTAAATTATTTGTTGGATTTCAAGAACATCAATTGAAGCTTGGTATTTTTATTACTCAATCCATATACACCAAGGAGATACTAAAGACTTTTGGAATAGAAAATTCAAGATCTGTAAGCACACCTATGTCTACATGAGATTAACTATCTAAGAATGATGAATATGTTGATGTGGCCCAGACATTATAGAGATCTATGATTGGAAAATTGCAATATGTTATTCATAGTACACCTGATATTGCATTAGCATTTGGGATAGTTGCTAGATTTTTAGTAAATCCTAAAGAGAATAACATGATGGCAGTGAAATGGATAATGAGATATCTAAAAGGTATAGAAGACTATGGATTGTATTATAAGAGAAGTGATAGATTTAAACTGAAGGTATTCACTAACTTTGATTGGGAAAGCAATATTGATGATAGAAAAAGTACTAGTGGAGGTGCATTCTTTCTAAGAAAGAGATTGGTGTCGTGGACAAGAAACAAACATAATTGTATTTCCCAATCAACCATTAAAGTCGAGTATGTGGCAACTGCAGTGAACTATTCAGACATTATGTGGATCAAGCAATTGTAATAAGGAATGAAGAAGAGATTACATATCCAATGGTTATCTATTGTGATAACACAAGTTCTATTAACATTTCAAAGAATTTAGTGATGCACACAAAGACAAATCACATTTGTATCAAGTATCACTACTTGAGGGAACTAGTTGAATAAAAAGAAGTAAAGTTAGAATATTTCCACATCAAAGAACAAATTACTAACATATTTGCTAAAGACTTACCAAAAGATGCTCATGACTATGTTAGAGGTAAATTAGGGGTGTTTCCCCTTTAAAAAAAAACTTAAGAAGAAAAGGTGCATTGAATCAAATGAGCTAATTAGAATATCTTACACATTGATGCAAAATAGTTCTACTTTTGGAGATGCCTAAGGTAGATAGTATAGGACAATCAAGTACAACATAATAGATCAGTCATAGATAGATGAAAACAATCAGCCAAACATGCAAATATCTACATAATTTAGATGTATGAAGTGATTGAAGCCAATAAAGCTATGTGTCTTTGGAATTTTTGTCAAAGAGAGAGAGAATTACTAAAGAAAGAGAAAAAGAGGGAGAGATTTATTACCTCAAAGGGAGAAAATCAATATAAAGAATCATAATGAAACTAAGGATATTGATAATTCATGATAGTGAAATCTTTTGGATTGTATGGTAATCAAGACGTAGATTATATTCCCGCATAAATGTATTGTAAGATACATTGAGGTGTTAAGATATTGAGATGCTTCCATTAATGCCAAAGAGGGAGATTGTTGGAAACTTACAATTGGAACAATTGTTGTTTCATCATTGATGTCAAATCTACTAATAAGACATATTGTTACCTAATCTAAATGTCATATCTATTTGATTTATGAAGAGGATTTGAGAGATTGCTCATAACAATATTACTTAGGGGAAAGGTTGAGTTATATAAAGGAAGCTACAATGGACATTTGATTAATTATAGACTTTGATAAGAAAAAGTGTTTGTTTATATCATAGAAGTAAATCTTAACCAAGCAAAAGAGTAAAAGACCAAATAGTGTCGAGTGATGCTAGTGTCAACTGAGCCACAGTAAGTGTCACAAAAATTTAGTATTGACCAAGCATCAGTATTGACCGAGCAAGATAGTTGATGTTGAGCTTGAAATTTTACATCAATCTAGTGATTAAGTGATGACTAAGTATTAAAACTTAGCAATTTTTGAGTAATACTATTTTGATTGAATTTGAGGAATCGTGATTTCTAGTCGACTCAGTTGATTTCTTTGGATATGGAAACTGTGTTGAAGATAAGATTGATGAGTTGGATCATTAAATTCATGGTGAGGATTACTTATAATACCTATGATATAAATCAAAGGATGAGAAGTTTTTAGAAAAGAAGGAAGATGAACAAATACAATGAACCTAATAAACCTGATCCTAAACCCTAAGATTTATGGTGATCATGGAAATTTGAAAACCAAGAATTAACTATTTAAGGAGGTATAGAGCCAAAATTTATGAGGATGTGCATAGAGAAATGTGGAACAGAGACACACAAGGGTGAACACAAGTGTGTAAGAGTGAGAGTGAAGAAAAAGGAGATTTCTTTCTTAGATGTTGCTAATATTAATAAGTGAATCTAAGAAGATGGCTTAAGTTTTTTTCGGAAGGACGAGATTGACTTCTTGAAGAGTTTCCAAGTGAATCAAGACTAAAGATAACAATCGTGAGATATTTAGTGAATCAACACATAAACCAATAGTGATCTGAACCTACAAAAGTGAGTTTTAATCATATAGATCAAAACACTACTGTTTTCTTTCTAATATTTGTAAACAATTTGTATTGAAATCCTTTTAGTCAAAGGTTGGCCTAATAGTCATTTGAAGGACTTAACAATCTACCTAAATCCTTTAGAAAGGTGACATTCTAAATGGAATGATCAAAGTCCTCTGACAAGGCCACTCCTAACATGGTGATGAAATCCTCTAACCAAGTCAATTTTAATAGTGTGTATTGTAACCTTTAATAGGATTGGCTCCTAACAAAGATCAGTTTGAAAGAGTGTAAAAGTGGTGACATGTTGCTGGTGGTTTTTTGCAAATTGGGTTTCCACGTAAAATCCTATTGTCAAAATCGTGTTGAATACTTTATATGTTTTTCATCTAATGAAGTTCACATTCAACAAAGTATGTTATGTTTAGGACATAAATTTTGTTTATCAGTCAATAGTGACTAAGTAACAATAGGATAAGCAAAACAATGGATGTTTTGATGTTTAATTGTTGAAATAATACTTATCGACCTTGAGTAACTACTTCACCCCCCCTCTCGATTATTCTAAACATTTCCAGCAATAATTTCAATATTTTTTCATAACATTGTGGAAATTTGAATGAGGTAGTAGATGCAAAAAAATTGGCTTAAAAATCATTAGCTTTCCATTAAATCTGTCCATAAGATGTCAAATTATTAACCAATGAGAGTGAAGAGAAAACATTGTTTTTGTTTTTTTATTTAAATATTGTACACATTTCTTTATAAAATAATTTAAGAACTTAAAAAAATAAAAATAGTTCATTATAGTTGGTTAAATGAGTTTGGCTAATGACTAGTTAAAACAAACTTATTACAATAGCATATGCCTATTAGCAAATACTAATAAGAGAAGAGTACTAGAAATTGATTGTGTTTTAATAATCCTATAGTATGTTTCACAAATTTAAAATGTATTAAATTGTTTTAATAAGTTAATAGCATTCTTTTTAATTAGATCAGGAAAATGGGTAATGATATGAAAAAGACTAGGTATTTTTAAACACTTTACAAAGTCTACTTTTTTACCCTTTGATGCTCCCCTAATTCTATATCACTATTTAAATAACTAAGTTGAATACAAAAAGGCCAAAAAATTAAATTATTAAAATTTGATGTATAGTTTAGTCTCTCCAAGTACACAAAGTTAGTTAGAAAACTTACTAGAATGCTTCACCTATTGTGTTCTCATTAGTTTTTTTGCATTTTCGCATCATAGTTGACATAGTGCAAGGCAGGAGAATCCCCAAAGGAGATGTCCTAGCCCCCTGCTATAAAACCATGCAGTAGAAACATAATAACAAGAAGCAACAATGCAAGGACAAGGAGCAATAATGCAAGATCTGATGCCAAATAATATATTTATAAAATATAACTAATTACATGCAATGTGCCGAGCTGTAAGGCCTTCCCGGTTACAGCCAAATACAAAGTAAGTAATAGTTCTGCAAGATCCCTGAAGATCCAATCCCACACCCTAGCTAGTCCAAATCCACACTCTGGTAGAAACCTCCAAGGAAGATCTCAACTTGTGCTCGCAAGCCCACCAAGCAATCTCCTTGTTTTCCAAGCCGTAGCTACTAGCCCTTCTCAAAATTTTCTCTTCCAAGCTCCTCTACTTCTCCTCCATAGATCAATAATGCCTAAAGACTTTCCCACAACTCCTACTTATACCAATCTAAGCCACAGGTCGGCCCAGAACACAAATTAAATACAAATACATAAATTAAATGTCAAAGTCGGCCTCCTACAACAATTAAATTCTCAAAATCGATGTCTTGGTAAAATAGCGATATCTCCTAGCTCTGAATGAATTAGAACTTGAGCTTCAAACCGTAGGTAGAAGTCTAGGCCCTATTCCATACCTGAAATTTTCATCCTCTAAATCATTTTAGAAAATTAGATACATGTCCTACAACAAGAACTGAATTCCTAAGCAAAGCCGAGCTCCTCTCAAACCATGCCGAGTAACCAAAGACCATGCTGAGTGACCAAAGACCATGCCAAGTCCCAGTGTATGCCAAGCACTAAATTCCTTCTTCAACTAAGTACCAGTCCAAGCATCCACCAAAGCAACTACCGAGCTTCCTCCCATGAACTCCAAAGTAGCCACCGAGCAAAACCAAGATGCTCCTGCATCAATAGTGTATTATGAAGATCGGACAAGTGAGACATCTTCCTGACTTTGTATAAGGTCATTTTCCATGTGACACATTTGTTTCTTCTAGCTATTATTTAATGTTTATCTATTATAAATTTTAATTAATTTAATCTTTCCTATTGTCTCTTGTGTGAATAATTGAATATCAAATCATAAGCATCCTATCTCATTAATTCTTAACCTTTATTGAAAATGTAAGTCAAATTAAGTAAATTTTTTAACTCATTTCATATACTTGATATTTTTCTTTTTTCCATCAAATTCAATAGTGGAGGCATAATAATCATCACCTATTATATTTTGACCCTTTTGTTCTGAGAATTTGTTCTAAAAATCTATAAATAATCGTTAGTATACCTTGTTTTCAACTATTTATAATAATAATAATTGTATTCTTGCATGGTATCATCTTAAGCATTTAGAAATTTCTAGAAATTTTGAGTCCTTGTAGAATTAATTTTCTTTAAATATTTCAATTCTTGCATTGGAATTCTTTAGGACTTTTTCCCAATAATTTTTTCATTTTACTTATTTCTCTCCTCTTAACATCATGTTAGCTATTTTCTTATTTTCCATAGCCATTATTTTTTTGTCTTTCCATTTCTCTTTTTCCCACATAGCTTCAACCATCCTTCTTTTCACATCCACTTTCTTGTCCTTATCATTAAGACTTTATACCACATTTCCTCTTTTCCCTAGATTCCTCATTATTCTTTTCCACTTTCTAGAGTTTTATTTTTTACACATCATTGCTACTATATTTTTTTGACATCGGTACAACTACATATTTCTCATATTATCCTAACACATAAAAATTTAAAAATACACCAATAAAATATTAGGGTTCGTAAAAGTTCAAATTTTAGGATTATTTATTATGTATCTATTATTGAAGGTATCTTACGCAAAAAAATAAATTATGTAAATATTACAAAGTATAGATAAATATTTTGAGTTGGAATAAGATCTTACATATTACATTTAATTACAACAACAAAACCAATAACATTGGGGAGTTCCTAAGGCTGATATGTGATTCAATTTTATTGGAGATACTACATAATGGTTTGTTATTTCAAAACTTTAAAATATTGGAGATATAATGTATTCGATTCTATGGTCTTTTACAAGCATTAGTATGCTACCCTGCTCGACTCATACAATATCTTAATATGGTTGAATTATGGGAAAACTTTAAGAAGCTCCCTCCTCGGAAAACATGTAAATCTTAGTGAATTCTACAATATGTTAGGCAAGAAAAATTAATTGTACTAGCATTTTTTATTTTTTGAAAGGAAAAAATATTATTTCTACTCACGATTTTTTTTCAAACATATAAAATATCTATAAAATCCCAGCAAAAAAATTCATTATAGAGCCTAATTAATTATTACAGTTGCAGCTCAAAATTTTCCTTCTTTTTATTTTTGCAATTTCCCTGCAAGTTATCAAATGACAGTTTGGGGACAATACTTTGAAGATAGAGTCAAGGTGAAATGCCCCTTGTATGGTTCAAGGGCACTTCCCCTAGTTCCCTCCCTATCATAGTATAGGGGAAGGTTGAGGGACAATACCACCGCAAAGGTTTTTAGAGGCAACACCCCTGAAAGCTCAAATGATTATTAATATTTTACTAAGGTGACTTGAGTTAATTTTATATCATCAAATATATAGAAACCCTATTTTTAATAACTATTGGATGATCCTAAATCAATGGCATAGATCTTATTTTGGGAAAAGCTTAATTTAATGGACACCAAGTTTTAGAGAGTCTCGAAAATAAAGATGTGTCATAGTTTTATATCATATGATATATACCAACCTCAATTTTTGTATTTGTTGGATGACCCTATATCAATAGCTTAAATTCTATTTTAGGCCAAAATTTTGAAGGACACAAGGTTTTGTTTAATATTGATAAGTGTCCATTATTTTGATTAAATAAAAGTAAGTTTTGATAGGACACAAAACCTTTTACAAAGAGTGAAGCATATAAGCATTAAAAGACCAAAAGAAGCTATGCATCAACAGCCATAGAAGAAACAACCAAAAACAAAGAACCCTTTAACAAAAGGGGTGAACAATAGAGACAACATAAAAATAAAGGAAAGACAACAAAAGAACCACTAGAAAGTTTAATGACAAGTGTCCATTGTTAAATGTATAGAAATTAAAGACCAGAAAGTTTCGCATAAAGTCTTTGTAATAGTGACATGTCTTTTAAACTATATAAACTTAAATTTTCCCCTAACCTTAAATATTGACCACATATTGGCACATAGGTTAGAAATTATAGGAAAAAATATTTAATTTACCATTTTGAAAGATTAGATTCTATTGGAAAAGTTGCGACTAAAATATAAATAATTTTGTTTTACTATAGGCGATTGGCCTATGCGTGAGAACCAATTTTTGTAAAGTGTGGATGTCATGGCCATCTTGAAAGTGCACATTTTTTCACCAAATTTGGGGTCTTGGATAAGTAAATTTTCCAATTGGCGAATATTGGCCACTAAAGTTATCCTTGGTTGAATTTTCTTATTCATGCATCACATATTTGAACTAAATGCAAATAAATAACATGTAAGAAATTTCGTAGAAAATATATAAATATAAAGAAATGTTTCTCTTTTAGGGGAAAGTGGGAATCTATTGTTTTGAGCTAACTACAAATATTTTTGAGGCCTTGATCAATAATTATTAAAATTTAATCGACAAGTTTAGATAAATGGAAGTTTAAAGCTTTACACTAGTACCTATCTATATTTGTGATTATGCAAACTTGTGTAAGTCTATTCCCTATTCCTAAAAATGTATTATGGTAGATAGAAAAACAAACATAGATACATAAATATAAACTACAAATGATTCAAACACACGAATAACTACTTAGATTCTTTTGTTTCTACTCCAAAACCTCATTCTTTTCATCAATCAAATGATAATAAACAATACACCTCCTTGAAATAAAACTAAAACATTCATAATCTACTAATGATTTATAGATCAACTTCATCATCCGATACTAAATTATTACATAATGCCTCTCTAAATAGGGGTCTTCATATACATAAAAAAACTAAAAAAAACTACATAAGTAATTTTTGAAATTACAGATCTTTTTAGATTTTAACTTGACTACACAAATATTTAATATCATTAAAATTTCTATCCCTATCTAGAAGCATGCATAAAACTTTTTTCTGAAAAAATTAGAGATTTTAAGCAAGTAGACAAAGTAGTTACTATAAAATCCTATTATCTAAGGTTGGGCATCTCATTGGTATTAAAAGAGGCAATAGTATGTGAAGTAGAATAATTCTTATTACCACATGCAAGCATCACTACATCTTTTTGGGTCTTTTTGTCGACTCCATTTCCACGTACATGTTAGCTATCTCTTCTACTTTCCAAGCCAATTCTATGTCATATTGACCACCCAATGAAGGATCCATAAGCTCATCTATTCTGCCATATAAAAGCATATTGTGTGCCTGATACAATGATTTTTTCAATATGTTGTTGATGAAAATATCCAAAATGATTGAAATCACTAAATTTGTCAACAAATATATGATTTACCATTTGTACTATTCCATCCTTGGGTGGTACTCCAAATATAATCTCTAGTAAAATGACTCCAAAATTATAGACATCGCTCTTCTCATATAGTGAAGATGTTGCAAAGTATCTACAATAACATCCACATTTTAATCTATGAGTTATTTGTTTCCTATAATTAAAATAACGTAAGAAATACATTCAAGCCTAATTAAAACAAGCATATTTAAGAGAAAAGAAATGTAATGGTGTTATGTGAAATAGTTAGGATCAAGATAACCCATTGTCCCTTTGACTTTAGTTGGTATATAACGACTAGCACTCTCTGCCAATTTTGATATGCCAAAGTCAGCTAGCTTGGTAGACATTTTGTTATCCAGTAGTATATTACTACACCTTAAATCTCTGTGTATGATTGGAGGATAGCAACTCTGATGAAGGTAGAGAAAACCTACAAAATGTGTGTAGAATGGTTGAGACAAGGTTGTTTTTTATTTTATAAAAAACTATAAGATATAAACCACAAACAACTTACCATCTGCAGCTTGTCGAGCAATATTCAATCTCGTAAGCCAATCAAGTGGAGTTTCCAGTTTGGCTACGCCTACAAATTGAAAAAGAAATTTGAAGTCATAAATAAAAGTATGTAAAGTAGTTTCAACACAAGTTTTAATGTATGCAAATACGATATAGAAACTCAATCAATGTTCCACATGGCATGTATTCATAGACTAATGCCATTATCGGTTGTCTGCAATACCCAGTAAGATTTACAAGATTCTTGTGATATATTCTTGACATCATAGCTACCTATAGAAACCATAGACAATACATGTTACAGGAGAATTTGGATGTGAGAGGAAAATAATTGCAAGATTTAAGTGAGATTGTATCATATTAGACAATAAGTTGAATCTATGTAGCACCCAGGAGTACTAACCTCATTTTGGAATCCTTTCCGGCCTTGATTAGAATTAGACTTATGTATTTTGACTGCAACCTCATATCCAAAAAGTCTACCATAAAATACAGGTCCAAAGCTTCCCTTACCAATAGGTGTAGAATAGCTATCGGTAGAAGTTATAATATCTTCCTCTATGTATTCTATAGCCAGCCTGTGATAATTGTTTTGATTTTTTTCATCTGAGCAAAAAAAAAAAAGGAAAAATTACTCTAAGGACCCATATTGTAGGGTAAAACTCAAAGAAAAATCTTTTTTCTATTTAAGATTATAAATATTAAATAGTTGTACAATTGTTTCTAAGATCTGAACCTTCCATTAAAAAACAAAAAAAAACATGTTTTTCATGTACTCAATATTAGAGAAGAACTTGCAAATGTATATTGTTGTGATGGAACTTGAACATTTGAAGTCTAAAATGGTTGCAATAGGTTTTTGCACTTCCAAAGGAAGATTCCAAAAAGGATGGCTAAAACTAACATCATTGAGTGAGTGACTCAGGACTTGAAAAATAGTAAGAAAAGAAAAAATAGTAAGAGAATGTTGGGGGGTATGAGTGACTCAAGACTCGAAAACTAGTAAGAAAAGAAAAAAGAAAAAAAATTGTTCTCAAAACGAGGTTTGCCCAAGCCAATTTCTTCATTTATTCATTTAAAATTAATCATGAAAATAAATTAAAAAGAATTTAATATAAAATTGTGATGATATGAAGAAAAGGCTAGATTTTAGAGTAAGATGCAAATGTTCATGAATGAGATCATTAGTGTCAATGTGGTATTTTCACCTCAAAAAGAGTTCAAGATATGTCACAAAATACATGCTTCCAAGGATAACCAATGAAAGTATTGTTTCCAAGGAAATTTTCAAAAAAAATCTATGAAGGAGAGTCATGAACCCATAATGAATTGTGTTATTAAATTAGAATCAATCTAAAATATTTTTAGTAAAGATAAATAGTATTTGTAACGAGGGGTCCATAAATTACCCCCACTTAATTATATGACAAGATAGGACTATGTTGACATCATTGAAAATGAAGAATAAGGATTTAAAAAAATTAATAGAAAGGAGCCATCCTTTTAAAAAAAATATGCATACAATCCATGAAAAATAGGATAAAAATCTTACAAGACAAGGGGGTTATGGCCGTAAGGAGATATTGTAAAGTAATTATATTTGAACATAAAGTGTTATATTTTGTATTATTTTAGAAAAAAATTATATAATTACGAGAATAAAGTATCACATATATAGGTGTAGGTAAAGTAATTGGACCTGTAGTAACTATAAGATTATGCTACTCAAATATTCTCTAGAGAAACATAATCAAAGGTCATTGCTTTTACCCAAGTTAGCCACATCCTATGATTATGAATAGTTAGCATATAATTGACCGCTATGCCTACAAATGGGCCCAAGTATCATCCAATGAGAAGAAACCACATCACACAGTGAAGCATGACATCATCTTGACCCTACCTTCCTTTAAACATCGACAAGTTGAGACAAGTGGTGAGATCTCATGATCTCACCATAAAGATGTTTATGTAGACTTGATCAAGGGATCACGATGACTGTTGATCTTGCCTACCAATTATCACTCGATCAAATCATAGGCTGCATTAAACATCAATTACCTTTTAGCCAAGAATAAAATGTCATCATTTATTATTACATTGTGCAAAAAATGATCACTTTTGTTGTCTGATGGATAACATCAATGTTATCAACAATTAACATATTAAATTCCTTCTTTGAAGCATCCTTGTCCAACCATCTGATGCAAGTTGTAATCCACTTTTCTAAAGACACATAGAAGCATCTCATCATCCTGCAATCAATATAAATTGCACAACTTCCATGGCAAGAATATGAGATACATTGATCTTCATAGATCTTTGTTAGTAACTAAAATAGAGCTTAGTTATCCTTCTATTGAAATCTAAGCATGTATTCTATCATTTTAAAAGACTAGCATTTATTTCTTCCATGTCTTGAAATTTGAATGTTTTAGTAGCTCAAGATTTTACCATGAGGATTGTGGAATATATAATAAGGTATGAAATAACACTTTAGACCAACTAAACCATGATAAATCAAAACTCCTTGTCATCTAGCAATCAAATGGATCCATGTTGTGACATTACCACATGATCATGCATATATCAAAATTTGTAGGATTACCCATTGCTAGTAAAGATAAAAAGACACTTCAAACCACAAAAATATGGTGTAAAGGCTTACAAAATAAGATGAAATTTGTAGGATTAAGAAAGTTGCTATCAAACCTTCTTCAGTCACTTAGGTTTGGGGTTATCTTACAATATTAGTATCTTTTCAAATGAGTTAATTTCCAAAATATTGATCTTGAGAACCAAAATTTTATCAAAGTTGAATAAAACATAAAAAAATAATTTAAAATACTTCAAAAAGTCTTTCAAAAGTCATAAGACCAAGGAGGAATTTACTAGCAAGTTTTGTTGCTAAAAATAATTTAGTAAATAATGATAGTAGGTCCAATTTTAAAATGATATGTTAAACTTCAACATTTATGATAGATTGGTATTCAAGTGAATAATAGTTTAAGAGATTTAGTTCAATTGATTTTCTAAGTGCCTAAGAACCATTAAACCAGAACTTCACATTTGTACAGTTTAGACCGTATTTCAATTCAAATTAGAATTATTTGATATATAATCAATTCACTTCAATAGTATAAGATTTATACAATGTATTATTAGTTCTTGCTATGGTAGGATACTATAGCATCCACTAGATGTTTTTAGTTAACTTTTATTCAGCCAATCAAATTTTAGAATTTTTATCTGTACCTATTCCAATATAATGTTTGTTTATATAAACTTTGTGAATATATAAATTTATACCGTGAACAGTCATTGTTCACTTTTTTTCAAAACTTTTGATTGGTCAAGCAATGAAGTATTTATTTGAAATTTTATTGTGCCCATGTCTAGCACAGTGCACTTGGGGACACCTTATTTGAAAGGGTCAAGAAAGATCTATACCGAAGATTTGTTTCTTATGTGGATGTGCCTTAATAGGAGATATTTGCTATTTGTGCAGTGGTCACTGTTAAAATTTAATAGAGGGATTGAATGTGCGCCAGTGGTTGGACATTAATATAGAGTTGTTTGCTATCCTATTTAATTTTGGCATTAAATTAACATTAATAAAATGTCATTCCTTTTATCTGAATCATTCTAGCATTTTCTTTGACATAAATTAAAGAGTCGGTCCTTTTGTGTGGATCATTCCAGCACCCCCATGTTAGTAATTTATATTTCTATGCAGTGCCATGTCTTACTTTCAAGTAATTTTTTTTAACGATTCCTTTCAGATAATTTTTCGAGCGATTCTAAGTTGGTGCTTTGAAGAAAGCCACACAGATCATGAGCTCTAGGTATGCACTAATTTTCAAAGCTCTATTTTTCAAGGGACTTTTGGAGGTTTTCCTACAAATTTTAATTTTTAATTTCATTCTTCACACCACATGTTCAATTTTCACCTGGATATCTGCTCTTCCCATAACATAATTTCACTGTTGTCTCTAAATCATTCACTTCCATATTGTTAACAATCCAAGAAATTACAAATATAGAATAGTAATTTTAAGTCATCAACCGCTTTAATGCCAAACACAAAGAATTTTTCTCGGGTTCTTGGTATTTTGTTTCATCTACTTTTTTCCCTATTCAGATGTTCACCTTCTAGAAGTTTTCTCATTTCATCATTCATAAGAAGATGCAAAAGATAGCAGTAGTGATTTTAGTGAGGATTGTGTAATGAATGTATAACCATGCATCAACTTTGGACAATTAATTTGTCCGAAAAAAAAAAGTCTCTATATCATGAAAGTAGTGCGGCAAACTGGTGTGAATAACCGCTTCTAGGCAAGCTGATTGTTCTTAATATCTTTATTATTTCCAAGCTCATGTGGATTATTGGGGCTTTTTTATGGAAAAATCTTTACTATAAGCATGTACAACACTATCCTTATAGCTCCTAATTTTCCAAAAAATTTCCATTACTAACTAGAGCTGGGGCAAAATGAAGATTAACGCTAAGATTGCTGTTGCTCGAAAATAGAAAATTCCAGTTCCACCACTGTTCACAACAATTAAAATTAGAACTTTCATGGATAGTTGTTAGATTGCATGGTTGTTGGCAGTTTTTTAGTAATTTCTAAATTTGATGGTTAATAATGAATGCAATCATGCTGAAGATGCCATATAGAACTTGAGATTAGGTAGTAGTTTTAATTAGTTATTTTCTATATAAGTATACCAGTAGTGGTATTAAATGTAATGGTTTTTTGGAATAGTATAATCAGTATTAAAAAAGTTGTTTTGATTCTGCTCTAAAAGAATAGAGTGTACTCTGTTTCTTCATTGTTGGAGGGTTGTTTATTTTGCTTGTTTATCATCTTTGCTGTTATAGATTGGATTGTGCAGGTGTTCATATTCTACATTTGGTATCAGAGCTGAAGGTGTTTGGAAGACAACAGCATGGCAAACAATTTGCAAATCCCAGAGTTTGATGGAGTTGATTACCAATATTGGTCAATCAAGATGAAGATTTTTTTGATTGGAAAAGATTTTTGGGAGATCGTTGAATCCGGATATGAAGAGCCTGCAGATTGGAATACTCTCCAACCTAATGACAGGAGATTGAAGAAAGAAGCTGAGAAGAAGAATGCAATGGCATTGTTTCACATTCAGATGGCTCTTGATAAGAGCTTGTTTTCCCGAATTGCTGATGCACAGACAGAAAAAGAGGCCTGGAAGACTCTAAAAGATGCTTACCATGGCAATGAACAGATCAAGGTTGTGAAGCTACAATCTTTGAAAAGAGAATATGAGAATTTGAAGATGAAGGAGACAGAGAGTGTGGGAGATTTTTGTGTGAGAGTGAAAGATGTGACTAATAAAATGGCCACTTTGGGTGAATCTATTGCTCAAGAGCAAATAATACAAAAGGTATTGAGATCTCTAACCCCAAGATGGAATATTGTAGTAATTGCCATAGAAGAAAGCAAAAATTTAGCTACCATGGAGTATGATGAATTGGTTGGATCTCTTATATCACATGAGGATAGAATAAGGGACACATCTACCAGTGTTAATGAGAAGGCTTTTGCTTCCCAAATGCAAATTTCAAAGAACAATGGTGCTAGCAGCAGTAGTAACAACAACAAAGGCTCGGGAAGGGGCCAAAATCAAAATTTTTCAAGAGGATCTAGAGGAAGAGGAGGTGCTCAAGGAGGAAGAGGTAGAGGCAGATTTAATAAAAGGAACATCCAATGCTATCATTGCAATAAGTATGGACATTTTGAGAGAGAGTGTAGACTGAAATCAGGTAACAATAATGCAAATTATGCCCAACAAGATGAGGATCCTTCCTCGGGTAATTTATTTTTGTGTTATGGGAAAGGTGAAAGTAATGTGAATGATGTTTGGTATTTAGATTCTGGATGCTCTAACCATATGTCTGGTAACAGAGAAATATTTTCAAAGCTTGATGATAGTTACAGATCCAATATTACCCTTGGTAATAACAATACTATGGATGTTGCGGCCAAAGGAGCCATGGATGTTTAGACAAAGGAAGGTATGAAAAGTGTTCAAGATATTTATTATACTCCCAAGTTGAAACATAATTTATTGAGTGTTGGGCAGCTATGTGAGAAGAATTATAGAGTGGTATTTGAGAACATGCAATGTACTATCTATGATAAGAGTCGAAAAAATAAAGTGATTACAGTTGTTCCTATGACAAAGAATAGGATGTTTCCTTTGAAGTTTGGTCAAAACAACAATCAGATTGTCAATATGGCTTATGAGGATAAAAGTTGGTTGTGGCATCTCAGGTATGGCCATTTAAATTTCAATAGTTTGAAGAATCTAACATCAAATGCATTAGTTCTTGGATTGCCTAAGGTTGAAGAGCATAAACAGATTTGTGAAGGGTGTGCAAAAGGGAAACATTCAAGGGAATCATTTCCAAAAGGCAATGCATGGAGGGCCCAATACCCACTTCAACTTATTCATTCAGATATTTGTGGTCCAATGCAAACACAAAGCTTGGGTAAGTCATCATATTTCATTACTTTTATAGATGATTACTCACACATGTGTTGGGTATATTTTTTGAAGACTAAGGATGAAGCCTTTGATACATTCAAGAGGTTTAAAGCTCGTGTAGAGAATGAGAAAGGGAACACAATCAGATGTTTGAGAACAGATCGAGGAGGAGAATTTTGCTCAAACAATTTTCAGAATTTTTGTGAGAGGAATGGCATCAAAAGACAACTCATTATGGTCATCAAAAACAACTTGTTGGAAAGCCAAAATCAGTTTTGGGTGATGATGATATTGCTGATAATGATAATGAGCATCTAGCTAATGGTTCTATTTCAAGATCACCAAGCCCACCAAGAAACCCCTCACCAATCCCAAGAGCAAGTCCATCCTCAAGTCCTCCAAGGAAGGTAAGAAGATTGAGTGATATCTATGAGAGGTGTCAAAATCAAGCACATGAAGAAGATCCAATAGGTGAGACAGTAAATTTTGCATTACTTGCTAAAGCTAATTTTGAGCCATCATGTTTTGAAGATGCATGCGCTAATGAGGTTTGGATGCAAGCAATGAATGAAGAAATGGATTCCATTGATAGGAATGAAACATGGGAGCTTGTAGATCTTCCACATAAGAAGAAGAAGATTGGAACAAAATGGGTCTATAAGACCAAGTATAATAGTGATGGGAGTGTTGAAAGACACAAGGCAAGATTGGTTGCTAAAGGTTTCACTCAAAGGTATGGCATTGATTATGAAGAAACTTTTGCACCAGTAGCAAGACAAGAAACTATTAGGATGCTAATCTCTCTTGCAGCTCAAAAGAAATGGAGTATTCATCACATGGATGTGAAAAGTGCCTTCTTGAATGGGTACTTAGAAGAAGAGGCATATGTGGGACAGCCACAAGGTTTTGAGATTCAAGGCAAAGAAGATTATGTCTACAAGTTGAAGAAGGCTTTGTATGGCCTCAAGCAAGCACCACGTGCATGGTATGCAAGAATTGATGGATATTTTCAGCAGAATGGCTTTCAAAGAAGTAAGAGTGAACCTACCCTTTACTACAAACAAGAAGGTAATGATATTCTCATTGTGAGTTTGTATGTTGATGATTTATTATATATGGGTAGTAGTTCAAAGATGAAATATGAATTTAAAGTTGCTATGATGAATGAGTTTGAGATGAAAGATTTAGGCCTCATGAGGTACTTTCTTGGCATGGAGGTTTATCAAGGTAAAGATGAAATTTTTATTTGTCAAGAAAAATATGCAAAAGATATGTTGAAGAAATTTGATATGGCAGATTGTAAACCTCTTTCCACTCCAATTGCTCATGGAGTTACATTATGTAGAGACGATGGTGCTAAAATTGTTGATGAGACATTATACAGGAGCATTGTGGGGAGTTTGATGTTTCTAACTCACACAAGGCCTGATATTGCTTATTCAGTTTCATTGGTTTCAAGGTATATGATAAATCCATCAGAGGAACATATGAAGGCAGCCAAGAGAATTTTGAGGTATGTGAAAAGTACGGTAGATTTTGGCATTCACTATTCTTCTAATAAGTTTGAGCTTGTTGGCTTTAGTGATTCAGATTGAGGAGGTTGTTTGGATGACCGAAAATCTACATCTGGTAATTGTTTTTCTTTGGGTTCCGGTTTAATTACATGGAGTTCAAAGAAGCAAAGTATGGTTGCTCTCTCTTCTACAGAAGCGGAATATGTTGCGGTCACTTCAGCTAGCACACAAGCTTTATGGCTTAGAAAGCTTCTTGAAGAAATTGGAGAGATACAGGTTCAGCCTACTGTGATTTTTTGTGACAACATAAGTGTTATTAAATTGGCCAAGAATCCGGTTCATCACAGCAGGACCAAACACTTTGATTTGAAACAACATTTCATTAGAGATTTGGTACAAAATAAAGTGGTTGAGCTGAAGTACATCAGCACAAAGGAGCAAATTGCAGACATCTTCACAAAGGCAGTTGCGAAAGATCAGTTTTTGGTACTCAGAGATCGAATTGTCAGTCCTCTCAGCATCAAGGGGGAGTATGAAGATTAACGCCAAGATTGCTGCTGCTCGGAAATAGAAAATTCCAGTTCCACCACTGTTCACAACAATTAAAATTAGAACTTTCATGGATAGTTGTTAGATTGCATGGTTGTCGGCAGTTTTTTAGTAATTTCTAAATTTGATGGTTAATAATGAATGCAATCATGCTGAAGATGCCATATAGAACTTGAGATTAGGTAGTAGTTTTAATTAGTTCTTTTCTATATAAGTATACCAGTAGTGGTATTAAATGTAATGGTTTTTTGGAATAGTATAATCAGTAATAAAAAAGTTGTTTTGATTCTGCTCTAAAAAAATAGAGTGTACTCTGTTTCTTCATTGTTGGAGGGTTGTTTATTTTGCTTGTTTATCATCTTTGCTGTTATAGATTGGATTGTGCAGGTGTTCATATTCTACACAAAAGATTTAGGAGTTTCTCTAAAGTTATGTAATTCAATATAGTTGTAAACAGACACCAAAATCAAACTAAAAACAAATCAGAAATCCTTGTGCCAAAATTTAATCAATTTACTCTTTCAAATACATCTGCCCCTAGCAGTATGTTATGCTACATGTGTCAAGGAAATGATATAATCACTCTTGCCTGAAAGAGCACCATCTCTTTTTCAAAGCATCTGTGTGTTCATGGATTTACAATGGTTGGTATCCTTTCAATTATGTGATTTTATGTTGCACATTTCACAAAGTTCCAGCCATCAAGTACTTTGTTGAGATGCTAAAGTATGAATAGCTTTCTTTTTACAAACCACCGCAATCACGGGTAGGGGCCATGAATAAAATTGCACTATGAGAATGAAGATGATCAAGACCTTTTGAAACCATTGAGACACCATTCATGTGCTCCTCAAACATATTTTGAAAGGAATTATGATTCCACCAATGAAGTTGTCTATGGAACAGTTCAAGAATCTGGACAAATAAATAAATAGAAATGAATAGAAATATCTATGGCCTTAAGATGCACTGAGCTACATAGAGAAAATAATTTTAAAAACTACATGATCTTACCAATACTGAGCATTAGCAAAAAGATTAGGAAACTCCATGCATGGCCTTACTAGCACCGAGCAACAAAATTATTGCCTTAAAAGATGCATCCACAGTTATATATACAATTTCATACCTGCAATCTTTCCTCGAAGCCTGTGCAACTTGGTTGTCATGCAACTCCAAACGTGGTTGTATGCATGTATTTTATAGTTCTAAAATTTTCCTTCCTGCAGTTTTCCACTATAGCAAACTTATTGGGTAAAATGAACTTCATGGAAAAGGCCCTCTTTAATGGGATTGCACTCTAGCCGTAAAGTGAAAACTAGTTTATTTTTTAAATTTTAATTATTGAAGTTTTCATATTTCTAAATAGACTACATGGAAAAGGCCCTCTTTCACGGGATTACACTCTACCCATAAAGTAAAAAGTATTTTATACTTTAAATTTTAATTATTGACGTTTTCATATTTCTAGCATTTTATGGAACTCCAAAGCAGGCAACATCAGACCGGTTTCCTTCTACAGGATTGTCAAGTCTATAATTTTATCAAATGCATCTCCTTGTTTGTGACAATTTATTCAACATTGGTAGAGAAGGTTTGAATACATGATTCATCTATTCTAAAAGTCTAGTTCTTATGTATAAAAAGTGGGCAGTGCATTTCCAATTATAATATTTAGTGATACGATAAGTAAGTACTGACTCTATGCAAAAGAGCCATAGCATTCAATCCTATGAATATTAATTTTATTTGCATTATTATTTATAATTATTCGTAGGTTTTTAAAAATATATATTTCATATTATTTCAAATTTTAAATATAATGAAATATTTCTTTCTAAATATTTCTATTTATGAATGTAATATGCAATTATGATATGTATCTAATTAAAAAACGATTTTATTTTCTAAAATATAATTAAAACCAAGGTATAATTAGAATTAAAATTTACATAATAGAGATTGTAAAGATGTTTCAACTAATATTTTTTTTATGTATAAAAAATAATTATGAAATTTGAAAAATATTTAAATTCTATAACTATTTCAATTATTTAAATCTATTTATATTACTATCTATTGTCTCTCTATCCCTACACCTCTCTATTTATTTCTTTCATCTCTTTATCTGTATTTCCTCTTCTATAGACTTCAACCAGATAGTTTATTGTATTTTTAGTATTTTACAATTACAATATGATTGCTTATATTCTATTTACTAGAATAATAATAAGTTGTAGGCATGTGGGTTGTTTTTGCCATAGAGTTTTGAATTTTCAGTTCATAGTAGTGAGCCTTGGACTCATGGGTACAGTTGTGATGAGGCTTGGAATCTATAGAGACTGTATGAGAAAAATGGGATTAAACTAGATCAAGAGTAGTACTTTAACATGGTACATATTTGAATATAAAAATGTGTATTCATACTCAATGTTTTAAATGAGACTGGCTATGTCAAAATATGATCAGTCAAACTTCAAACAAAATCATCTATGGAGCAAATCCTAATATCCTTTTCTCAGTGTTGCATGTCAAGAGTTTTGATAATACAATAATGAAAGGTAGCATATATTAATTATTAATTTTCTAGGTTACTGAGGTTATTCTCCTTGTCCACTATAGAGGACAAAGTTTCCCTTGCTTTTAAGCTCATGAGTTTTAACTGTACATTTTAATGTTTAGTGTAAGCTATGGTGGCATTTTCTTAAAGAATGTGTGGGATATTGTTTGTTTATATCAAGGCATATCAAAGTTTCTATGTAGATTTGATTTCTTAGATTTGATAAGCATATTGAATTGTCATCAATTGTTGATGATTTATCCAAGGCATTGCTATCTTCTTCCAATTTGCCTTCAATGAATATCTCCAATACTACAGAAATACATTATGAGTGATTTAAGTATTATGTTATCTTTCCTTTTTGCTTTTGATTAATTGAGCCTTTTAATATCATAATTAACTTCATGTGTGAATGCCACAATCCACTCTGAAACAAAGGTGTTATTTTTTGATGATTTCATTATAATTGAGCTATGTTTTAGTTTAAGAACGTAATGTCATTTAGTTTTGACTATTTTCACATGAAAGATACTATTATGTAAACATAAATTAACTTAAAATTCATTAGGTTTTCATTCAATTTTTACAATATTGTAAAAGTAAATAATGAGAATCAAACTAATTAAAAATTGTACCAAAATCTAAAAAGTATTTTTCACATAGATGTTCTGAGAAAGAGTCACATTACACTATTTCCAAAAGCTAATAGGTCACTAGCTTAGGTCCCATCAAGTAACCATCACTCACATTGTTAGAAACTAAATAAAATAATAATAATAGCATATTCATTTTCAAATACCTATCTTAGACTATCTTTCTAAGAGTCTTACATTTCTACAATTATTTAAAAAATGTTAGCTCAGTCTAAATCTAAATATTGCAAGGAAAGAAGCATTCTAGGTCTTCCCTTCCAAGTAATCATTAAAAACTAAAATTGCAAATAAACTTTCAGCAGGAACTTGACGCTTTGTGTCCTTGTTTAGAATTGATTTAAATGATGGTTGTGTCAATGGACCCTTGGTCTATTGGTGAAGTTGAATGACTCACAAAAATACCACTAAAAATGATGAGCTGACACCCATTTCCACAACTCTGAATGCTTCCTGTGGCCTCAGATTTTCCTTTTCAAAAGAATTGTCTTGTACCATCTGATCTACGAAGTTTCCACAAGTATGTACCCACCAATCTTCCGTGTTGCATGGACTGCCGGAAGTCAAGAAATCAAAGATAATCGATGTATGTAATTCAAGTATATGTCACGCATCTCAATGAAGATGACTTGTTTTGGCTGTAGTTCGAGCGGTAGATCAGAACGTTATTTCCAAGTCGTTGGGTGTGATTTGACTGGTCGGTGGAAGTCAAGAGTCTTTTAGAAATGCATGAAAACAAGATTAACTAAAATAAATAAAATTTTATGTCGCTTACAAATCGACGCAATCAAGGCAGTGAAGTGAGGGAAGAACATGTAAACAAGATTGACTTGAATAAATAAATTTTTGTGTCGCTTACAAATCGACGCAGTCAAGGCAGTGAAGTGAGGGATGAAGACAATGTGCAGATCTTTCTGAATTTAACTTATTTTTCAATTCTTTTTATACTAGTAATCGTATCATATGTGCAATGAGTAAGTCAAAGAAGTGTGAAAGGGCAAGAAAAAATTGGCTTTTTTTACACATTTGTATAATATACTTTCTTTCTCTCTACACACACATTATTTCATTTATCTCTCTATCTCTCTTTGTATATCTATCTTTCTCTATTACTTCTCTATGCCACATTTTCCTCTTGCTCAATATAAAATATAGTATCAAAATAAGTTATTTGTCTTCTATTTCTTAATAATTAAGAGTAATATTAAAATCATATTTCTAAAATTCTTAAAAGTGATAAAAATATAAAAGGAAGAAGTATTCGATACGCTTTTGTAATAAAATCCAATCTCCATATGCACTTGGAAAAAAAATCTGATTATGTTACGCAAATTTCATCAAATATTTAAATGCCATCAATATCATTAGAAAATCACTATATCGAATGTACTCCTCTTATTTTGTTAAAGACATAATGCCACATTTTCACTAGAAACAAACCGTGCATTGCAACAATGAAGGTGTTTTATTTTTAAAACAATTAAAAATTAAAATTCTATTAATGAACGAGATGATGATTTCCAGTCTCATCCAGTGGCTACTATCTTCATTGGACAACATACCCTAAAAATTAGTTGTTAACCAATAGTTAATGCAAATCTAGAGGCTTAACATGCGAAAAAATATTTCTTCAATACATAAAAGCCAAAGAAAGTGAACAATGAATAGTGAAATGAAACATGAAGGGACAAGTTAAATTCAATTGTGTTGCACACTTAATAAGTAGCGTCGACCACTGATTTAGGATCTAAGGCCATCCATTTCAAATAGTAATGTCTCCGATGTAAAATTCTAAACATTGTATACATTATTTCTTCTTCTCTCTTCTCTTTATTCTTCATCTTATATTTCTCTTTTTATATTCTCTTACATATATTGCATAGGAAAGAAAAGAAAAGAAAAAAACATCTTTTATATCTTACAATACTTGCCATCTATTTTTGAGTCTACATATGGTGAAAAAAATATAGGCCTAACCCCTATTCATTCAAGAATCACCTAACTATCCTACAAATAAGGCCTACATGGGTAAGTCCACCAAGTTGTGGTGCCAAAAGGGGGGTATAATTGGTCACTTTTTTTTGAAATCAACAATTTCTGAACTTTGACAAGAATTTGAAGATAGTTATGCCCAAAATTTTAAGATATGACCAAAACAAAAGTAGTAGTCCTTTGAATCTAGTTTCTAAACTTTTTTTTTTTTTTTTTTTCAAAATGGTTTAGTTTTAGGTCCTCAAAAAAGGGGGTCATAGAAAGTGGTACTATTTTTTTAGAAAAAAACATAACATAGTGCAAAGTATCGCCCCCTAAAAATTTAACCTTTTTTTTGAAAATGTTTAATTGCTCTAGTCAGAAGTTACTTAACATTGTGTAATTTATCCAAGATTTTTCAAGTAATTTTATACTGTGTATTTTTTAAAATGAATTTTGTAATTGGACACATCCAAAAAATGTGAAATATCTATGTGCTCCCCCTAGAAATGATTGAAAACTAATCTAAGATTAAAACTTTATTTTTTCAAAGTGTGTAGAATAGAGTCTAGTTTCTAAAATACTAAATTGTTGCAAAATTTAATGAACGAGCTAAAATCTACACCCTAATTAGTACATGTTGATTTTTGAGAGAAAATGGACATACATTCAAAAGAAATTATAGTTGAAAGGCTTTAAATGGTTCAAATTCAAAATAAATTATATGATTATATAACTAACACAAAGATCTACAATATCATGTAACTTGATTTTATCAATGCTCAACGACAAGGAAACTTGAAGGAGAGCACAGAAGAAAAATCAATCTTTTTTGTATGTTTGCTACAAAATACATCTTAGACTAGTTTAGAGACTCCAAACCTTTGGGTTGGATTCCCAAGGAAAAACCAAGACTTGGGTTTGGTAGAATCAAAATCTTTAAATAGTGTGTGCCTACTATTGCGCACACATGCTATTTAAAGCATTTTTAAATTCAGGCTTACATAGTGCACATGCCCTATATCATGTACACACTATAGTGCGCACACACTTTGCAAGCCTAAATTTCAATAGAGAGGGAAGGAGAGATGGAGAGAGGGTAGAGAGTTAGAGAGAGTAGAGGATGGGGAGAGAGTAAGAGATCGAGAAGGTGGGATAGGGGGAGAGAGAGAGAGAGAGAGAGAGGGGGGGATGGCAAAAGGTGTGTGTGTGTGTGTGTGTGTGTGTGTGAGAGAGAGAGAGAGAGAGAGAGAGAGAGAGAGAGAGGTTTGAAATATATAGTAAAAGAGAGACCATTGGGATAGAGATTTAGCTAGAAAAATATGGAAATATATATATATATATATATATATATATATATATATATATATATATATATATATATATATATATCGAGAGAGAGAGAGAGAGTAGGGGATGGGAGAGGGAGAGGGAGAGAGAGAGTAGAGGATGGGAGGGAGAGAGAGAGAGAGAGAGAGAGAGAGAGAGAGAGAGAGAGAGAGAGAATAGGGGATGGGAGAGGGTGGGAGAGAAAGAGAGTAGGGGATGGGAGAGTAGGTTGTGGGAGAGAGAAAGAGAGAGAGAGAGAGAGAGAGAGAGAGGGAGAGAGGGATTAGGGGATGGGAGAGTAGGGTGTGGGGTGTTGGGGAGGGAGAGAGGGAGAGGGAGAGAGGGAGAAGGAGAGAAAGAGAGATGGAGGGATGGAGAGAGAGAGAGAGAGGGGGGGGGGGGATGGGAGAGTAGGGGGTGGTAGAGAGAGAGAGAGAGAGAGAGAGAGAGGGAGAGTAGGGTGTGGGAGAGGGAGAGGGAGAGGGAGTGTGTGTGTGTGTGTGTGTGTGTGTGTGTGTGTGTGTGTGTGAGAGAGAGAGAGAGAGAGAGAGAGAGAGAGAGAGATGGGAGAGGGGGAGAGGATGGGAGAGGGGGAGAGACATAATAGGGGATGGGAGAGAGAGAGTAGGGGCTGAAAGAGGGTGGAATAGGAGGGAGATTGAGAGAGAGAGAGTAGAGGATGGGAGAGTAAGGGGTGGGAGAGGGAGAGAGAGATAGAGTAGGGGATGAGAGACGGTGGGAGGGAGGGAGGGAGGGAGGGAGAGAGAGAGAGAGAGAGAGAGAGAGAGAGAGAGAGAGAGAAGGGGATGGGAGAGGGTGGGATAGAGAGAGAGAGAGAGAGAGAGAGAGAGAGAGTGGGGGGGGGGGGGGGGTTGGTGGGAGAGTAGGGGGTGTGGTGTAGGGCACCTAGGTGACATGATCAGTCATCTCATAAAATTGAAGGAGATTCATGATGGAAGACATGGGGTGATGCTTCACTTCATTAAACATGTTGATTTTTAACTTATTATAATAAGCTTGATCCTTGTTTGTGAGGTCAAGGAACTCAATTAAGGTGCCATATAAGCCTAAGTTACCTTAGTCCTAAGGATCTTTTTTTTGGTTGTTTTACTCAATAAATTGACTCTAGGTGTGTTTTGTGAGTCATTATACCTTATTTAGGTCCTAAGTGCTGCGAATGTCCAAGAGATTAAGTTCTAGCAAGTAATAGTGAAAAAAGTGCCTTTTGTAAGAAAAGTTGCTGACAACTTTTTTTCAAGGTTGGCAATATTGCAAAATCATTACAACTAGTGTTGTAGCTACTCAAACCAACTTGGTATCAGTTCGAGATGATGTATTTGGATGATAATACCTTGTATAAAGTCAAATGTCTAAGGAGGTGTACGCTCAACAAGTTTTTACACCAAATGTACAAATTTTGTGAGCATTTTGTTGTTGTACAGAATTGTACATATTGGAAGACCAAATCTAGTTGCATGATTTGAAGTGTGGGATGGGAGAGGGTGGGATAGCAAGAGATTGAGGGAGGAATGGAGAGAGACATAGAGACTAGGGGATGGGAGAGGGTGGGAGAGGGTAGATGGAGAGAGAGAGAGAGAGAGAGAGAGAGAGAGAGAGAGAGAGAGAGTGGGATAGTGGAGAGGGAAGGAGAGACTAGGGGATGGGAGAGTGTGGGATGGGGGAGAGAGAGTAGGGAGAGGGAAAGGGAGGTAGAGAGGGAGAGGGAGAGATGGTGCGTATGTGTGTGTGTGTGTGTGTGTGTGTGTGTGTGTGTGTGTGTGTGTGTGAGAGAGAGAGAGAGAGAGAGAGAGAGAGAGAGAGAGAGAGAGAGTATGGTGTGGGGTGTGGGGGAGGAGAGAGGGAGAGGGAGAGAAAGGGAGATGGAGGGATGGGGAGAGAGAGAGAGAGAGAGAGAGAGAGAGAGAGAGAGAGAGAGAGAGTAGGGGATGGAAGAGTAGGGGGTGGTCGAGGGAGAGGGAAAGAGAGAGAGGGGGGTATGGGAGAGTAGGGTGTGATAGAGAGAGAGAGAGAGAGAGAGAGAGAGAGAGAGAGAGAGAAATTGGACAAAGACTAAATCTATGTGACATCTAATTGCTCAGTGGATGGTAAGGATGAGAGCTTAGGACAAGGCGTTCAATAATCCGTCCACCTATGC